>CM065589.1:202763850-203963850 GCA_033119425.1 Bufotes viridis | reverse complement strand
ATAAAAGTCTAAGGGGGTCAGATCGGGAGACCTTGGGGCCATTCAACTGGCCCACGACGACCAATCCACTTTCCAGGAAACTGTTCATCTAGGAATGCTCGGACCTGACACCCATATTGTGGTGGTGCACCATCTTGCTGGAAAAACTCAGGGAATGTGCCAGCTTCAGTGCATAAAGAGGGAAACACATCATCATGTAGCAATTTCGCATATCCAGTGGCCTTGAGGTTTCCATTGATGAAGAATGGCCCCACTATCTTTGTACCCCATATACCACACCATACCATCAATTTTTTTGCTCCAACAGTCTTGGAGGGATCTATCCAATGTGGGTTAGTGGTGCGGTGTTGCTATCAGTGTGTGAAGAGTGGGAGAAGAGGGTTGCATTGACAATCCAACACAATGGGCAGCACATTGAACACATTTTATAAGTGGTCAGAAACTTGTAAATAACTAATGAAAGAATAAAGTTACGGTAAACCCAAGCACACCATTGTTTTTCTTGTGAAATTCCCAATAAGTTTGATGTGTCACATGACCCTCTTCCTATTGAAAAAACTAAAGTTGGATTCAAAATGGCCACCATGGTCACCACCCATCTTGAAAAGTTTCCCCCCTCACATATACTAATGTGCCACAAACAGGAAGTTAATATCACCAACCATTCCCATTTTCTTAAGGTGTATCCATATAAATGGCCCACCCTGTACATTGGGATGGCTCTGTCTTCCAGGGCGAGCACAGCGCCCCCTGCTGGGGATTTACCAGAGGCAATCACCATGACTTCCTTATGTGATTATTCTTTTTGCTCTATCACCACAGTGACCTTGTTCCAGATCCAGCGCACATCGCACCAGCACCCTGGATGAGCAAGGACCAATTGGTTCTTTCATTTATTGCAAGGTATATTGGTAACGCTGTGTATCCTATGATAGATTTTATTAGGTAAGTTGGACTTTGGTGAGTATAGTTATGCATTGGGTGCAGTTAGAGGAGTGGATTAGTGTAAAAATCTTTGCCGCTGCTCTACCCGTGCAGCTAAACTTTTCCCTCTTTATGTATATTTAAGTGGAAAGGTTCAGGGTAGTGATGGCAGGGATTGAGATGCTGAATCATTGCCCCAGGTACTGGAAAGCCTAGCTACACCTCTGGATGCACCCATAAGATGCCCATTTAGTGCTCCCAATGTAGTATGATGCCACCTTAGTGTTCCCCATGCAATATGATGCCCCTAAGTGCCTCAACACAATACAGTGCTCCCAACTGCCCATCTCATATTAGAATGTTCCCATAAGTGCCACAGTATGATACCCTCATGCAGGGGCGGATTAGCCATAGACCTTACAGGGAAATTTCCCGGTGGGCCGATGCCCAGGGGGCCGCCCAAGCCCCCATCTCTGTCGCTGGCTGGGTACATAATACACTATCAGTGGTAATTAACTCTGTTAGAATCACGTACTCATGTACCCAGCCAGCGACATGCCCTCCTGAATTCTTCTCCTAAGCCCTCTGCTCCATATCTTAATCAGAGACAACTGGAAGAGGAGAGAAAATGGCCGCTATTGATGACCAACTCAGAGGGACTGTGGCATGTGTTATCTTGCTGACCCCCTACTTTTGCTGCCCACTCTTCCTGTCAATTTGGACTTTCCTATAATATGGGGCACTTTTAAGTATTTTTTTCCACGGCTACTTTAGGTTCCCAATCCGCCCCTGCCCTCATGAGTGCTCCCCCTACAGTATGAGACCCCACTAAGTGCCCCCATACAGAGTGATGCTAGCTTATTACCTCCCAATACTCCCCTATCCTACACATTCCCATGATGAATGGTACAGCGCCTGTCTGCTCTGGTTTCCGATCAGTGCTATCTGTCAAAGCTGACGAGTCCCTGCTTCACCAATGTATTTGACTATATTTGTGTCCTATGGACGCAGATACAGTTGAAGGGACAGTGGGACAGAGGGTGAAATTCAGGACTGTCCTTTTGGATCCAGGATGGCTGGGAGGCATGGCCTCTCAGAACTCCCAGATCGTTTTTGAGAAAAATTGGCAAGTATAAGCTGATTGCTCGAATGGTGAACATGTAGGGTTTGTCTGGAGGAGGCTGACAGGTACAAAGGAGAAACAGGGTAAAGTTAGCATCACACAAAGAGTGAATTCACATGCGGCAGATTTGTTGCAGAAATTTCCTCAACTGGAAATGTGATAAATGTATGACGGCCACTAGAATTGGGGTCCTAAGTACCCCTCTAGTATTCCTCTTCACTGCACAAATGTAGGCGTTTGAGTGAGTGGGGCTGACAGAAACATGGTGTGCCCCCCAGCAATCAAGTATTTATCAACTACCTTGTGCAAAGGTGATAAATGGGCTGATCCCAAAGCATCCCCCTACTAGTACCCCTGGCAGACAGCTGTTATATTCACCCCTTTCTCCAGCATAATTCTCTGTGTGCTGGTCTGTTCCATAACGTGCTAGTAATACCTCACATGACTGTGCCCCCGGAGGACTAACACTGAGAACACTCCTTAGCTGTAGCTGCCATACACCAGCATGGCCCTGTGTAGGTCCCAGTGTCAGTGATGTGCACGGCCGGTCACCGCTGCAGCCAATCACTCTTCTCAGAGGACAGTGATTGGCTGTAATGGTCATGTGCCATATACCGGCATGTCACCGCTGCAGCCAATCACTCTTCTCAGAGGACAGTGATTGGCTGTGATGGTCATGTGCCATATACCGGCATGTCACCGCTGCAGCCAATCACTCTTCTCAGAGGACAGTGATTGGCTGGATGGTCATGTGCCATATACCGGCATGTCACCGCTGCAGCCAATCACTCTTCTCAGAGGACAGTGATTGGCTGTAATAGTCATGTGCCATATACCGGCATGTCACCGCTGCAGCCAATCACTCTTCTCAGAGGACAGTGATTGGCTATAGTGTTTATGTGCCATATACCGGCATGTCACCGCTGCAGCCAATCACTCTTCTCAGAGGACAGTGATTGGCTGTGATGGTCATGTGCCATATACCGGCATGTCACCGCTGCAGCCAATCACTCTTCTCAGAGGACAGTGATTGGCTGTAATGGTCATGTGCCATATACCGGCATGTCACCACTGCAGTCTGTAAACAAGCAGTGGCAGGGGGACCGGACCAGTGCTGCAGAGAACGGCACTCCAGTAAGGCGTGAGTTTAACAGTCTTTTATCTTGTCTAAGCCTGTCTAAGACTTTTTATTATCTCAGAGAACACCTTTATCTCTGACACAAGGCAAATGTTTGCTTCACAAGTGTACCTGGCATACAGTTATATTGTATACAGGCAGGTGTCTGGCAAATCCAAATATACAGACAGCTTTTTTTGCAAATGAATGTCATATTTTACTGTAATTTTTTAATTGGCGTTTAATTTTATTTAAATTGGTATTTTTTTGCAATTGAATGTCATATTTTAATTAACAGAGATGAAGAAATAATTAGCTTTCCACTTTGCCGTACCTGTACTTGCTGCAGTTGAAGATATAGGTGCAGCCCAGCAATTGGTGGTCACTGTGGCTTTGGCTCACATGTAATAACACCCCAAGGCCCCATGCACATGACGTATCCGTTTTTCAGTCCGCATATCTGTAAATATGGATACCGGTTATGTGCGCTCCGCATTCTCCCGTCCTGCACATTCCGTCCTATGTTACAAATGCCTATTTTTGGCCACAAAAATGGGACACTTTCTATCATTTTTGCAGGGCGGAGGAATGGACATACGGGTGCAGAGAGCACACTGTGTGCTGTCTGCACTTTATTGCGGCACTACTTAAGTGCATGGGTCCACATCCGATCTGCAAAAAAACTGCGGATCAGATGTGAACCAAAAGTATGGTCGTGTGCATGGGGCCTAACAGGAATTGTTTTCCCTCATAAGACAATGGAAGCTGAAGTAAAGAACTGCAATAAAGCTATTAGACCGATATGCAATGTATAATTCTATTACGGTAGACAACACATCATCTTAGGCACTACTAGCTTACAAAATAAGGTGTATATAGAGAAGTACATAGAAATGTATGCACTGTCACTGAAAATGTGGGCAGCAGTTTACATCCTCATAACTTTGAAGGCCCTAGATGAAGCCAAGTTCAGTCGGTCTGCCCTCATTCCAGGGGAGCCATGGGCAGTGTTTCCGCCATCATCACGTGGAGATGTACAGAAGAATGTCTGAGCATGGAAATCGCCATCCGATGACCTCAAAGGGGGTGTTTTCTCAGTGTGGAACATGTTACCTGAGGAATAAATCATTGTGATTAGTCACGACGGGGAGATGCTGCGACGGCCATGCGGGCATCAGAAGCGACGCGGGTGCCGGGGAGCAAGGTAACTACAATATGTGTGAGGGGCCCGGGCATTTGGGGGGGGATTATAGGGGTTGGATAACCCCTTTAAGGCTATACATTAATACATATTCCTAATGTTATATTTATTATTTATTTTACAATTATTTTTATGGCACAGCGAGGATGGACCAACACAGGTAATGCTTCTGGAGGCTGCCTGCACACGGTGTGGATTACCTGTGGGATTTTCGTGCAGAAAAAACGTAGCACAATAGAGTACCAGCAAAGTAGATGAGATTATTCAAATCTCAAGTACACTTTGCCTTCTTCTTAGGTGCAGAGATTGACCTGTTGTGCGGATTTTGAAATCTGCAACATGTCAATTGTTGTTGTGTTTTAATTATGTGGATTTGACCCTTTTCAATGAAAGGGTGAGATCTGCATCAAATCTGCACCAAAAAACACATAAAAACTGCACACAAAAAAAAACCTGAGCGAGTGCGTTGCGGGAATCGCGCTCCGTGTGTGAGCGAGATCCTCCGAAATGATTTATAGTGCTATGTGCCTCTGCTTGAGTTTACTAGGTGCCTTAGGCCTCATGCACACGAACAATTATTTTATCAGTTTACGGGCCGTTTTTTGCGTTCCGTATGCGGAACCATTCATTTCAGTGGGTCCGCAAAAAAAAGGAATGTTCTCCATATGCATTCCGTTTCCGTATTTCCGTTCTAAGATAGAACATGTCCTATTATTGTCCGCATAACAGACAAGAATAGTACCGTTCTGTTAGGGGCTGGCTGTTCCATTCCGCAAAAAACGGAATGCACACGGACGTCATCCATATTTTTGGCAGATCTGTTTTTTGCGGACCGCAAAATACTGAAAAAGCCATACAGTCGTGTGCAATAGGCCTTAGGCAGAAGATCTCAATACCGGAATTAAACTGATCCATTTTGATTTTGCACATCAGTATGCATCTGTTCTGTTAGGATGTGGTTGTCGGAAATCAAAACGGAAACTCAATAGGCTCCTAAAAAAATGGATCTGTCACCATTGACTTACTTTGTTTTTAGTGATGGGTCCGTTTTTATGACCGGACACAAAACCACAGCTTGCAGCCCTTTTTGTATCGGGTCACCAAACGGAATGCTGCTGGAGCAGAAGACACCCTGATGCGTCCTGAACGGGTCTCTTTTCATTCTGAATGCATGAGGATTAAACGGAAACGTTTTTTTTTTTCGGTACAAGGATCTTCTGCCGGATCTTAATACCGGAAAACAACAACGCAATTCTGAAACAAGGGTTACTTTTAGATTTTTACACCGCAATTGTAGAGCAATTTTGGCGCAAAGTAATGCATCTTAGGCCCAACCCTCCACCCCTTCCTGGTCCCTCTTAACCATGCTGGAAAAAAAATACTTAAACTCTAGATGCGCAAGATAGCACCATTTGTGCTGTTTTTAAACAGATTTTTGGAGCCAAAGTGTTAACACGCCCTGAATATGTGTGTAGATCAATGCGGTTTACAACGCGGAAAGGGTTGGGGACCTCTGCTGTACACTATGTCATTTTTATATATTGTTCCCTTTAAGATAGTGAGACATTGTCGTCCGCTATGTACCTGCCTCTATAGCTATTTTTCCTTTCACAGACACATACTATGTATTTCATCCTTCCTGTGGTTACCCGTTGGAAATCCAAAAGGCCCAGACTGGTCCTGATGAGCTCTCTCTCTACGTGTAGAAGCCTCCCTATTCATCACAGCAACATTGCGGAGTCGTAGTCCGTCATACATTCCCTGCAGCTTATTATACTGGCGGTTCCGCTCCATCAGTTTCTCGGAAAGCTCGCTGTATTTCCTCTTGTATTCCTCCAGGATTTTCTTCAGTGAGTTCACTTCCCCCTTCATGGCTACTAACTCCGATTCCTTGCTTTGAACTTCATGAGCATAAAGTTTTTCCACATGCTTCAGATGCCCTTCTGCCTGGCTGTAGTTGTACTCCTGGTACAGTCGCTCCTGGTAAACCTGGGTACAAATTCAAAGGACGGCCTGAGTGACAGGAGTCTGTGGCACTGGACTGTGCTGGTATCATTACACACAAGAAGAGAAATGTTCCGATTTAGGACTTATTTACGCCGTCCTGACAGCTTTTTGGTGTAGTTGCATTACAAAGAATGGCACAACAATGTTATGGCATTTCCTTCTGCAATTACCGCCACAAGCAAGGAGCTAAAAACATGGGGGCAGACTGATGAAACTGTCTAAGGGTACTTTTACGGGTCCGTTGTTGAGATCCGTTTCAGGGCTCTCACAAACGGTCCAAAATGGATCAGTTAAGCCCCAATGCATTCTGAATGGATAAGGATCCATTCAGAATGCATCAGTTCGGTTCCGCCTCTATTCCGTTTTGGAGGCAGACACCAAAACGCAGCTTGCAGCATTTTAGTGTCCGTCTGAAGAGACGAAGCCTAACAGATCCGTTTTGAATTACAATGTAAGCCAATGGGGACGGATCCGTTTTCAAATGCACCATATCGGGAACGGATCCGTTCCCCATTGACTTTCAATGTAATTCAAAACGGATCCGTTTTTGTCATTTTTCTTTAAACCTAATGCAAACGGATCTGTTCTGAACGGACATTATAGGTGCGGATCCGCCTGTGCAAATAAACAGACGGATGTGCACGCAAGTGTGAAAGTACCCTAAAAGAAAAACTACCAATCACAGTGCAGTTTTCAGCAGAATACGAAATAAAAGCTCAGCTCTGATTGGTTGCTGACAAGAAAGACAGCTTTCCTATAGACAATTTCATACACACCCCCTGACCGAGGAACATGCTAGCACATAGATCAGCAACTTACAGCGCTCCAGCTGCTGTAAAACTACAACTCCCAGCATGCACACTTACTCGGCTGCTCTTGTAACTCCCATAGAAGTGAAAGAAGGATTCAGGGAGTTGTAGCTTCAGATTGAGTGCCGGAGGTTGCTGATCCCTGGGATAGGATAAACTGTAAGGCCTCGTCCACACGAGCGATACGGATGATATCAGGATTCAGTCTGGATGCGGTCCATTCACACCAGCATCACATCCGGACAGAAATCTCACTCGTGTGAACGAGCCATTAAAATGGCATTTGATACACCATCTGGGAACCTAATCCAAGTCATTTATGAACTGAAGGAGATTTGTCTCCACAAATATGTATAATATAAATCTGCTTCTGGCTTAAGCAAAAGTACATTTTTGAGACCACAGGTCGCTTCACCCCCTTCTGCTAGCCCCACTTACTTAACCCCTTTGCGACCTTCTCCGTGCATGTACAGGGGAAGATGACACTGGGTTGCTGTCTCAAACAACAGAGGCTTGGGGTGAATGTCTACAATCAGCCATAAGGCGAGCTATAATGTGACCACGGCATCTAAGCATTGAAGATGAGCGAGCCGTGTGCTCCCGCACCCGTAACACCGTTCCCTGGCTGAGATCGGGGAAGCTGTACTATGACAGATGGCTTGGACTCTCAAACTAGCTCCAAGCCCACCACTGGTAAATACCAATACAGGCCTGCAGGTGGTAGCACTGTATTGGTACACAGTGAATGGTGGTTTCTGTGATGGATGATTACCCATCACAGAAAATAATTGGCAATCCAATGATTGCTAGTTATAGTCACCTTGGGTTACTTAAAAAAAGGGAAAAAAATATACAATTTTAAATCTAAAAATTTATATATAAGAGTTCAAATCATTACATGTAAAGAGGCCACTGCTGGGGGGCATTATATGTAAAGAGGCCACTGCTGGGGGGCATTATATGTAAAGGGGCCACTACTGGGGGGGCATTATATGTAAAGAGGCCACTGCTGGGGGGCATTATATGTAAAGAGGCCACTGCTGGGGGGCATTATATGTAAAGAGGCCACTACTGGGGGGCACTATATGTAAAGAGGTACTACAGGGGGCACTATATGTAAAGAGGCCACTGCTGGGGGGCATTATATGTAAAGAGGCCACTGCTGGGGGGCACTATATGTAAAGAGGTACTACTGGGGGCCCTATATGTAAAGAGGTACTACAGGGGGCACTATATGTAAAGAGGCCACTGCTGGGGGGCATTATATGTAAAGAGGCACTACTGGGGGGCACTATATGTAAAGAGGTACTACAGGGGGCACTATATGTAAAGAGGCCACTACTGGGGGGCACTATATGTAAAGAGGCACTACTGGGGGGCATTATATGTACATAGGGCACTACTGGGGGGCATTATATGTAAAGAGGCCACTGCTGGGGGGGCATTATATGTAAAGAGGCCACTGCTGGGGGCATTATATGTAAAGAGGCCACTACTGGGGGACATTATATGTAAAGAGGCCACTGCTGGGGGCATTATATGTAAAGAGGCCACTGCTGGGGGCATTATATGTAAAGAGGCCACTGCTGGGGGCATTATATGTAAAGAGGCCACTGCTGGGGGCATTATATGTAAAGAGGCCACTGCTGGGGGGCATTATATGTAAAGGGACCACCTCTGGGGGGGCATTATATGTAAAGAGGCCACTGCTGGGGGGCATTATATGTAAAGAGGCCACTGCTGGGGGGGGGCATTATATGTAAAGAGGCCACTGCTGGGGGGCATTATATGTAAAGAGGCCACTGCTGGGGGGCATTATATGTAAAGAGGCACCACTGAGGGGCATTATATGTAAAGAGGCCACTGCTGGGGGGCATTATATGTAAAAAAAACATGTATATACTGACATTAATGGCAGGAGGAATAGGTGACATCAATATTGTAAGATTAAATCTTGTCTCCTATTCAATCCCTTAGGAACACAGGTGCTGAGCTCATACTTCCAAAAGACTTCTCTGTTTAGAAGTTTTTTCTTGTGGTCTCCTCCCTTATTGGTGCAGTTACCCTTTCAATTCCCTGTACATGGAGACCTGATACATTGCCTTGGTGCGTTACCGCAAAGTGTGTACTGACTGCTGAGACGTTCCTTGTCTTGTAGTGCGGTATATCAGAAATGTGTTTACGCACTCTTATCTTGATAGCATTAGATGTGCATCCCACATATTGGAGGTTACATGTGGTGCATGTAACAAGGTAAATAGCAAACTGAGTGTTACAGTTTAGATATGACCTTATTTTGTAAGTAGTCCCATTGGTTGTGGAGGGGTATATGGTGCTCACCTGCATATGATTACAGCAGATACATTTGTTGTGTCCACATTTGTAGCTTCCAGTTGGGTTTTGTAGTGGGGCGATCATAAAAAAGACTGGGACTCAGTATCTGGCCTAAGTTGGGTGCCCTGCGGGCAACACATCTGATGCCATCAGATACTATTGTATTCCAGTCTTTGTCAAAGTTCAGCAAAGGCATATGGCATTTAACAATGTTGCAAATTTCTGTGTATTCTTTGCTAAACTGGGTGACAAAGGTGACCTGATTGCGTACGGGGTAATGTGTATTCTGCCTCTGTTTTGGTGATTCATCAGAGAAAATCAGAGGACGTCTATCCAAGGAAAATGTCTGGTCGATTGCCCTCTGTACAGACTGTGCGGTGTATTTCCTGCGACAAGGTTGTTCTTTTATGTATTTTGCCTCTGACACAAAGGTGTCAGTATTTGAGCAGTTACGTCTAGCTCTGATTAGTTCACCTTTAGGTATATTCTTTCCAATGTGTGGAAAGCAATTTGTAATCGCATCGCATTTAATCGCATGGAAAAAGGGGTTAAGATCAGTATACAGAAATTGCTTCTCCCACCACCATGCTTTTTCCATGCGATTAAATGGCTCGGAAGATATATCGATGACTTGTTATTTATTTGGTCAGATGATGTGCAATATAGCTCCAGCTTCAAGGACTACCTCAATAGTTGCTGCAGTTCCCTTTCATTCAGCCTTCATTTTGATGCAAACACTATTTCCTTTCTTGATCTTACACTAATAGGTGATGAAGTAAATGCGAGGGTCAATACCAAGACCTTCAGAAAGGAGACAGCAGGGAACACCATTCTCCTGGCGACATCCTGTCATCCCCCACACATTGGAAAGAATATACCTAAAGGTGAACCCAACTTAGGCCAGATACTGAGCCCCAGTCTTTTTTATGATCGCCCCACTACAAAACCCAGTTGGCTTAAATCCACTGGAAGCTACAAATGTGGACACAACAAATGTATCTGCTGTAATCATATGCAGGTGAGCACCATATACCCCTCCACAACCAATGGGATTGCTTACAAAATAAGGTCATATCTAAACTGTAACACTCAGTTTGCTATTTACCTTGTTACATGCACCACATGTAACCTCCAATATGTGGGATGCACATCTAATGCTATCAAGATAAGAGTGCGCCAACACATTTCTGATATACCGCACTACAAGACAAGGAACGTCTCAGCAGTCAGTACACACTTTGCGGTAACGCACCAAGGCAATGTATCAGGTCTCCATGTACAGGGAATTGAAAGGGTAACTGCACCAATAAGGGGAGGAGACCACAAGAAAAAACTTCTAAACAGAGACTTTTTGGATGTATGAGCTCAGCACCTGTGTTCCTAAGGGATTGAATAGGAGACAAGATTTAATCTTACAACAATATTGATGTCACCTATTCCCCCTGCCATTAATGTCAGTATTTACATGGTTTTTGTGCCATATGACTATGGTATCTTTTTTAGGGTATTTCATTCCTGTATTTTCGTTATTTTTGTTATGCTAAGGGTTAACTGTTGGTGGCTGACTATATTTTCATCCAGGTGAGCCACACCACCGGCCCCTCCTTCTGAGTGAGAGGAGTGTAGGTTTATATGGAGTGATCTCTATCATGTGCACTTGTCATGAGTAAGGACCGTACTCTGAGTGTCCGAAACATGTAGACCGTGTACTTTTATCCTGTGTTTGGAAAACTTTCTGGTTTGTGGAATAAAGGATCTGATTTTTAGAAGCTGGATTTTTCCTTGAAAATTATTTTCCAGCTGCTCAGTGTCAGTGAAAAACAGATGGCACACGGTCAGCAAAAAACGGACCCAACACAGATCTGTCACGGGAGGAAACACGGATTGAACACTGTCCGTGTTACCACTGATCTAAAACTGACACTGACGTGTGCATGAGGCATAAATAGGGATGATTACTAAGTAGAGGCATAAAACGAGGCATTAATACTGAATAGGCTGCTAAGGCTACTTTCACAATTGCGTTTGGTGCGGACTCGTCATGGATCTGCACAGACAGATCCGTTCAGATAATACAACCGTCTGCATCCGTTCAGAACGGACCCGTTTGTGTTATCTGTAATATAGCCAAGACGTCTTGAACACCCTTGACTCTGGGAACACACTTTGCGTGTTCCCAGGGCGCGCCTATGACGCGCACTTCTGCCGCGAAGTGGCTGCTTTATGGAAGCGCGCGTCATATGCGCGCTCCCATAATAGAATATGGGTTGGATCGCGCGTGCTGCCGCGCGATAGTCACGGCAGCCGACGCAATCGCGTAGGGCGTTTTACAGCGCGGTCGTCCGCGCTGTAAAACGCCGACATGTGAACCATGCACATAGGGATGCATGGCTTTTCACATGTTGAGCGTTTTTCAGCGCGTATGAACGCGCTGAAAAACGCTCAGGTGTTTTTCCAGGGTGAAAGTCAATAGAGGACAGATCCGTTTTCTATTGTGTCAGAGACAATGGATCCGTCCCCATTGACTTACATTGTGTGTCAGGACGGATCTGTTTGGCTCAGTTTGGCAGCTTTTTGGTGTCTGCCTCCAGAGCGGAATGGTGACTGAACGGAGCCAAACTGATGCATTCTGAGCAGATACTTTGCCATTAAAAATGCATTAGGGCAAAACGAATCAGTTTCGGACCGATTGTGAGAGCCCTGAACGCATCTCACTAACGGAAAGCCAAAACGCTAGTGTGAAAGTAGCCTAATACAGACAAGTATGTTGCTGTGTGTATAAGCCTTATGCTTCTCTTGAATTTATATTTAATATATGATTCAATGATTTGGGCACTTTTGAACAAGCAGAGCATGAAAATGATGATAAAGTCCCCCCACACGTAGGCCTCATTCACATGTCTATGTCCATTTGATGTCCGTGAAAAAATCAGTCTGTGTTTCATCTGCGAAGATATTTGTGAAGGATCCTTGTGACTGTTTTTTTCCCTCTGTATGTCATCCTTTTTCCACGAATGCTGCTCATCTGAAAATTAATTTCAAAAGCATCTCCTATCAGTGGTCCGTGAAAAACGCACCTAACACCGATACCATCCAAGTTGTGTCTGTGATTTTCACGGACCCATAGACTTCAATGGGCGTTTGGTCCGCATCACTGACAAAAATAGTTCATGCCTCTGTGATTGTTTCACTGAGCCATGGTCAGTAAAAAAATACTGATGTCTGAACATATTAAAATCAATGGATGCATGTGTTGTCCTCAGAAAATACGCACCAGCACCACGTCAGTGAAAAATGGAAATGTGTACGAGGCCTACTAGGTTATATGGTGACTTGCTCTCTCTTACCTGGTAAGTCCAGAATGCCAGTGCTCGAGAGCATATGTCTAGAACGGTCTCAGGTCGTAGCCCTGCCAGCATCATAGCTTTATGTTCTTCTGCAGGGTTAAGCTCAGTGCGTACGATATCCAGTTTACTAGAAAGAGTGCTGCTGCAGGCTGGGCAAACAGTAGGGGACCGACTGAATTCTCCACTGCCATGCTGGTCACAGAAAATATGGGAACAAGCTGTGACCCAGGCACGGCCAGATAACTTTGCCCGGCATTTGGGAAAGTTGCACAGTAAGAGATCATCACATACTGCCATAGCTGCTAGAAAGACTCACCTAAAAAATATAAAAGTATAAACTGTGCTTTAGTTGGTAGGACAAGACAGAAAACATTATATGGAAAATCAGTTTATTCTCAAAGGAGTTGTCAGTGACGTTTTAACTTATGCCCACAGTTTGGCCTTCCGTGTGGGGAGAACCACACTTACCTTTCCTTGCAGCGCTGATCCTGCTCATCACCTCCTGCATGTCCATCTTCTGGTTCTTGGCTTCTTTACTTCCTCCCTGACATGGGCATGATCACCTCTTCCGCTGCAGCCAATGACTGGCTTCAGCAGATCATGTGACCTTGCCCATGTCAGGGAGGAAGTAAACAAGCCAGGATCAGGAGACTGACACGCGGGTAAAGGTGCGCAGGATAAGGGCCCATTAACACAACCGTATTTTTCAGTCCGCATCCATTCTGCAATTTTGCGGATCGAATCCGGACCCATTCATTTCAATGGGGCCGCAAAAGATGCGTACAGCACCCCGTGTGATGTCCGTATCTGCACTTCCGTTCCATATCTCCGCAAAGAAGATAGAACATGTTCTATTCTTGTCCGTATTTGTGGACAAGAATAGGCATTTCTCTTTCACCTCTGGGACGCGAATCTATATACATCCAGGCTGTGAGAGGTGTCTTGGTTTATCTTCTTCCCGACCGCCGAACGCAGGATTGCGTCCTGGCGGAGGTCGGTTTGTTCCTCCTGGACGCGCGGGCGCGTCCTCTCGCGAGACGCGCGATTTCCTGTGAACGCGTCGGGGAGAACTTTAACTACAGCCTACCAGCGCTGATCATGCGCTGGCAGGCTGTAGAAGTAAAAAAAAAATCGCATATCAGACGCTGTTTTGTTAACAGCGTCTGATATGCTTGCTGTTCGTTACTTTGGTGGTCCCTTTTGCTTGGGACCACCAAAGGAAACTTTTGTAAGTGCACCAATCACCACACAGACCCCCCCATCCATCTCCCCACCCCCCGTCACTGATTAACCCCTGATTAACCCCCGATTAACCCCTGATCACCCCATGTCACCCCCTGTCACTAATCACCCCCCAGTAAGGCTCATTCAGACGTCCGTATGTGTTTTGCGGATCCATGGATCCGCGGATCCGCAAAACACGGACACCGGCAATGTGCTTTCCGCATTTTGCGGATCCGCACATTGCCAGAACTATATAGAAAATGCCTTTTCTTGTCCGCGGATAGGACAATAGGACATGCTCTATCTTTTGCGGAGCTGCGGCCGGATGTTTGGGGGCCGAAACCCGGAAGTTTGCGGCCGCAGCTCCGCAAATGCTGATGCAGCATTTTTGTGCCAAAAAAAAATCTTTTATGAACTCGCCATGCCCCTCACGGAATACCTTGGGGTGTCTTCTTTCCAAAATGGGGTCACAAGTGGGGTATTTATACTGCCCTGGCATTTTAGGGGCCCTAAAGCGTGAGAAGAAAAATGCGTAAAAATGCCCTCCTAAAAGGTACTCATTGGTGTTAGGGCCCCTTTGCACATTTTGGCTGCAAAAAAGTGTCACTCATGTGGTATCGCCGTACTCAGGAGAAGTAGGGTAATGTGTTTTGGGGTGTATTTTTACATATACCCATGCTGGGTGAGAGAAATATCTCTGTAAATTGACAACTTTGTATACATTTTTTTTAAAAGTTGTCATTTACAGAGATATTTCTCACACACAGTATGGGTATATGTAAAAATACACCCCAAAACACATTGCCCTACTTCTCCTGAGTACGGCGATACCACATGAGTGACACTTTTTTGCACTCAAGATGCGCAAAGGGGCCCTAAAACCAATGAGTACCTTTAGGATTTCACAGGGCATTTTTACGCATTTGGATTCTCACGCTTTAGGACCCCTAGAATGCCAGGGCAGTATAAATACCCACATGTGACCCCATTTTGAAAGAAGACACCCCAAGGTATTCCGTGAGGGGCATGGCGAGTTCACAGAAATTTTATTTTTTTGGCACAAGTTAGCGGAAATTGATATATTTTTATTTTTTATTTTTGTTTTTTTACAAAGTCTCATATTTCACTAACTTGTGACAAAAAATAAAATTTTACATGAACTCACCATACCCCTCACAGAATACCTTGGGGTGTCTTCTTTCTAAAATGGGGTCACTTGTGGGGTATTTATACTGTCCTGGCATTTTAGGGGCCCCTAAAGCGTGAGAAGAAGTCTGGAATCCAAATGTGTAAAAATGCTCTGTGAAATCCTAAAGGTACTCGTTGGAATTTGGGCCCCTTTGCGCATCTTGGCTGCAAAAAAGTGGCACACATGTGGTATCGCCGTACTCAGGAGAAGTAGGGCAATGTGTTTTGGTGTGTATTTTTACATATACCCCTGCTGGGTGTGAGAAATATCTCTGTAAGGCTACATGCACACGACCGTTGCCTGCCTCCGCGTCCGCCCCTACTTGAAATTTTGCGTCCGTCAAAAAAAACGGATGACGGACCGTTTTTTTTGACGGATCCGATTTTTATGGCAGATCCATTGTAAAAATGCCTATTCTTGTCCGCAAACGTGAAAAAAATAGGACATGCACTATTTTTTGGACGGAATGAAAACACAGATCACAGATGCGGAACAAAAACGGTTGACCATCCGCATTTTTTGATGGACCCATTGAAATGAATGGGGAAGCATCCTATCCGTGAAAAAAACGGAACGGATGCGGAAACAAACAACGGTCGTGTGCATGTAGCCTAAATGACAACTTTTTAAATTTTTATATACAAAGTTGTCAGTTTACAGAGATATTTCTCTCACCCAACATGGGTATATGTAAAAATACACCCCAAAACACATTGCCCTACTTCTCCTGAGTACGGCGATACCACATGAGTGACACTTTTTTGCAGCCTGGGTGTGCAAAGGGGCCCTAAAACCAATGAGTACCTTTAGATTTTACATGGCTGCTCACAATTTAGCCCCGCCCAAAATGCCAGAACAGTAAAAACACCCCACAAATGACCCCATTTCAGAAAGTAGACACCCCAAGGTATTCACTGAGGGGCATAGTTAGTCCGTGGGAGATTTTATTTTTTTTTGCCAGAAGTTAGCAGAAATGGAAACTTTATTATTTTTATTTTTTTCCTCAGAAAGTGTAATTTTCTGCTAACTTGTGAAAAAAATGAAATGATACATGAACTCACCATGCCCCTCCGCGAATACTTTGGGGTGTCTTCTTTCTAAAATGGTGTCATTTGGGGGGTATTTATACTATCCTGGCATTCTAGCACCTGAAGAAATATGCCGAAATTCACTTTTTTGCACCATAGTTTGTAAACGCTATAACTTTTACCCAAACCAATAAATATACACTTATTGGTTTTTTTTTTTATCAAAGACATGTAGAACTATAAATTTTGCGAAAAATTTATATAGAAATGTAGTTTTAAAAAAAAAAATTACAACAGAAAGTGAAAAATGTCATTTTTTTGCAAAAATTTCGGTCATTTTTGATTAATAGCAAAAAAAGTAAAAATGTCAGCAGCAATGAAATACCACCAAATGAAAGCTCTATTAGTGAGAAGAAAAGGAGGTAAAATTCATTTGGGTGGTAAGTTGTATGACGGAGCAATAAACGGTGAAAGTAGTGTAGTGCGGAATTGTAAAAAGTGGCCTGGTCATTAAGGTGTTTAAGCTAGGGGGGCTGAGGCGGTTATAGAGTAAATGTTCTTTCTTTTTTTTTCATAAAAAATAGTACAGGCAAATATAAGAAACTTTGTAGTATATCATATCAGAGAAAAATGCTTCCTTCTCCTCCTATCAGACTGCTCTCCTGCTAACCCTTCACTATCTCTCAGTTCACTGCTCAAATCCATCATGGCTGCCTGTTCAGATTACATACATGCCACAATCAAGAGGGATACGTACGCGCAGCTGCGAGATTTCAGGACCAGGCATGATTACGTCTACACTGCCTGGCTTGTCACTCAGAGCAGGGGGTGGCGCAGCCAGCACAAAAAGTTAATGGAACTTTGGGTGCAATAGCAACGCCCTTATTGCACCAAGGGCTCATTTGCATAAAGTAAAAAAGGCTTATTTCTTGGAAGATGGGACAAAGTGTACTGCAATCAGCTGACAAGAGCACAGCTACACAGAAGGAAGGTTTCATTTGCAGGTATCTGGTGACAGACTCCCCTTCATGACCTATTGGAGAAATATTTTGTTGGAGCGGCAGGGATTTAATCCGTGACTGCCAATTCGCCTTTTTACAGGCTTTAGGTTAGGCTGCCGCCTTTTTACAGTGTCCTAGTCTAAGGGCTCGTGCATACGGCGGGTCCGCAATACACGGGACACCGGCCGTGTGCATTCCGCATCACGAATGCGGACCCATTCACTTGAATGGGTCCACAAATCCGGAGATGCGGTGCTTAAGATTAAGGCGCTCTAGCTTCGTGACGTCGGGGAGCAAGACGGAGATTCGGAGGATGCGGGGCGGTGCTGGGCTCCTTCGCTGGACTCATCTCTCAAGCAGGACTCATCTAAGGTTAATTTGCATATCTTTAAAATCGTTTTTTTGGACCCAATAAAAGCACATAGAACTATGGGGACTGGGTATTGCGGATGTGCTAGCGGCCATCTAGCAGCCCATGTCCTCATCTCCAGGCTTGGACTGGCCCACAGGGGTACAGGGGAATCCCCCAGTGGGCCTCTGAGCAAGGTGGGCCCCTAGTCTCCCACCCCCTGCACAAGTGGAACATAACACATTAGACTTACTGCACTACATATATTCAATGTACAGCACCTCAACCAGCTTATGTTCATATAAAAACTTGTTAGATTATTTATTGTATTTAAATGTATCCGTAGGGTGGGCCTCCAAACTAAATTTTACTGGTGGGCCCTAGGTACCCCAATCCGACACTGCTCATCTCTATACCCAAAATCTGGGTGACAGGTTCCCTTTAAAAACCCAGTGGAAGTATTGCTGTTTTTAACCATCCCCTCAAAAAAAGAGTTAATAAAAGTTAATCAGTTATGTGATCTCTAAAATGGTGCCATTAAAATCTACAGCTTGTCCTGCAAAAAAAAAACAAGCCCTCATACAGCTACATCAGCAAAAAAAAAAAAGTTATAGCTCTTGGAATGTGACAATAAAAAAAATTGCTTGGTCACTAAAGCCCAAACCAGGCCGATCACTAAGGGGTTAGGCACCAGTGACTGTTTTTTTCATTTTTGAACATTGCTGCGCCGGACAAAAAAGTCAGACCTGCAGTACTTTTAGTCCGGCGATCTCCGGCCATGCACTGCCGTGCTGCGTCGTAGCTCTGCCCTCCGCCCCATTATAGTTAATAGGGACGGAGCGGCAGCACGGCAGTGCACGGGTACTTGCAGCATGGCGGATCCGGAAAGCTGTTCATCCGCCGGAACAGCCTGCTGGATAGCTATGCCGCTAGTGTGAAAGGACCCTTACATGTAAGACTCTTAGCGAAGCGGGCACAGGCAGGCAAGTTGAATAAAAATGTAGTTACTCTTTAACCCCTTAGTGACCACCCATACGTGTTTTTACGGCGGTCACTAAGGGGCCTTAGGCTGGGCTGCCGCGTTTTTACGGCGGCCCAGTCTAAGCGCTGCACGGGTCCCCCGTGCAGCGGGGAGCGCGGGCCCGGCTCTCACATGAGAGCCGCCACCCTGCTCTAACAGCCCGGGCCGGCAGGAGTGCCGATCCGGGCTGTTTAACCCCTTACATGCCGGGCGCAATGGCGCCTGCGCATGTAAAGGGTTGACAGAGGAGCGAACTCCTCTGTCACCCATCAGCACCCCGCAGATGCGATCGCGGGGTGCTGATGGGCTGGAAGCTCACCTTTCTTCCGGCAGGGCCCTGAGCCTGCCCTGAAGTATTCACCAGCAGGCTATGACTCTCTGGCGTAGCCTGCTGGTCAAAGGTAGAATTGCACTGCATTTAAAATGTAATGCATTATAGATATAATGCATTACATTTTAAAAGCAATCAAAATACTGTATATTATAGTCCTCATGTGGGACTATTAAGTAGTAAAAAAATTAGAAAAAATACACATTTATTAAATAAAAAAATTCCATGAAATATAAAAATATGCTTTTTTTCCATTGAAAATACGCTTTCAATGAAAAAATTGCAAAAAAATTATCCCCACATGTTTGGTATTGCCGCGTCCGTAACAACCGGCACTACATAAATATTACATAAATTATCCCCTATAGTACACGCCGTTAAAAAATAAATAAAAAAAAGCCCGAATTTCTAATTTATTCTTAATTTTCACAGAAAAAACGAAATAACAAGCGATCAAAAAGCGGAATTTACTAAAAAATTATACCAATGAAAAATAGAAGTCGTCCCACAAAAATCAAGCCCTCACACAACTCCATAGAAAAAAAATTAAAAAGTTATGGGTCCTGGGAAGTGGCAATGCAAAATCATTTTTTTGTTAAAAAAGGGGTTTTATTGAAAAAAAGTAGTAAAACTTAAAAAAACTATAAGTATTTGGTATCCCTGTAATCGTACTGACCCAGGGAATGAAAATATTATGTTACTTTTACCGAATAATGAACACCGTAAAATTTATAATGTACAAACGCAGTGGCAGTAGTACTATTTTTCCCCTTCTCCCTCCCAGAAAGAGTTAATAAAAGTTAATAACATAGTTATGTGTACCCCAAAATGGCGCTATTAAAAACTACAACTTGTCCCGCAAAAAACAAGCCCTCATACTGCTATATAGACGGAAAAATAAAAAAGTTATAGCTCTGGGAACGAGACCATGAAAAAAAGGACGAAAAACGCTTGGTCATAAAGGCCCAAACAGGCTTGGTCACTAATGGGTTAAATATATGCATAATAGTGCCCCAGTCGGGCTAAGGCAGAGGTGCACAACCTGCGGCCCGGAGGCCACATTCGGCCCTCGATACCATTCTGTGCGGCCCCCAAACATCTGGTAAAAGACATGTAGGTCTATGTCTTATGGCTTCTTACATGTATCTATCATGTATTCTCCTATTAGATGGGAGTCCTAGAACTGTAACTAGATATTTATAGTATATACCGTATGTTCAATATGCCAAAAATACAGTATTTCAGTTGGTAATAGCCCTTTAAGTTTTATTTTCGGCCCTTGGAATTGGTTCAGGCTGACAATGTGGCCCCCAAACAGAAAAGGTTGTGCACCCCTGGGCTAAGGGCTCATGCACAGGAGCGTGTGCCCCGTCCGTGTGCATGCCATTTGCGGATGCGGACCCATTGACTTGAAAAGGTCCGAGATCTGCATGAGACAGTCTACACTGCAAAAAATTGTACATGTTCTATTTTTTTGCGGGGTGGAGACATGGACCGAAATCCCATGGAAGTGCTTCTGTGGGCTTCCGATCTGTGCCTCTGCAGGGTGCCAATGTGTGTATAGGCAGGCTGGGACCTAGGGTAGGCCCTAAGCCTGCCTTGAGTGTTCTCCTGCAGGCTGCACCTCTCTGGAGCAGCCTGCTGGTCAATGTTAGAAAAGCACTGACATTAAAATGCAATGCACTATAGGGATAGTGCATTGTATTTTAGAAGCAATCAAAAGATCACCTGCTATAGTCACCTTGCGGGACTATTAAGTGGTTAAAAAAGTAAAAAAAAATTATTACATATAAAAAATAAAATGTGCTTTTCAATTAAAAAAAATTGCTAAAATTATATCTCCCCACATGGTTGGTATAGCCACGTTCCTAACAACCCAAACTACACAAATATAATGTAAATTTTCCCCTACAGTTAACACCGTAAAAAGCCAGAATTGCTAATACTTAGTCACCACAAAAAAACTTAATAACAAGCGATCAAAAAGTGGTATTTACCCTAAAATAATACCAATGAAAACTACAAGTCACCCCGCAAAAATCAAGCCTTCACACAACTCGTCGATGCAAAAAGGTTTTCTTCTTTTTTAAAAAGAGGTTTTATTGCACAAAAGTAGTAAAATGTAAAAAACTATATGCATTTGATATCGCTGTAATCATACTGACCCAGAGAATATAGATATAATTTGTTTTTTATGCCAAAAAATGAACGCCGCAAAATTTATACCGTAGTTAACTTAGTTGCAGTATTTTCCATCTCCCTCCCAGAAAGAGTTAATAAAAGTTATGTGTTCCCCAAAAACTACAACTTGTCCCGCAAAAAACAAGCGCTCATACAGCTACATACACGGAAAAATAAAAAAGTTATAGCTCTGGGAAGGCGATGATGAAAAAAAATAAAGGAAAATGCTTGGTCAGTGAGGCTACTTTCACACTAGCGTCTTTTGCGGATCTGTCATGGATCTGCAAAAACGCTTCTGTTACAATAATACAACCGCAATCATCCGTCATGAACAGATCCGGTTGTTTTATGTCTTCTATAGCCATGATGGATCCGTCTTGAACACCATTGAAAGTCAATGGGGAAAGGGTCCATTTTCTCTGATACAATTGACTTACATTGTGTTTCAGGACGGATCCGTCTTGCTCCGCACCACATCGCAGACAGAAAAACGCTGCATGCAGAGTTTTGGTGTCCACCTCCAGAGCGGAATGGTGACTGAACGGAGGCAAACTGATGCATTCTGAGCGGATCCTTTACCATTCAGAATGTGTTCGGGCAAAACTGATCCGTTTTGGACCGCTTGTGAGAGCCCATGACAGATCTCAGAAACTGAAAGCCAAAACGCGTGTGTAAAAGTAGCCTAAAGCCCAAAACAGGCTGTTCAGCGTTCACGATGATGTCATTGTGCCACCTCCATCTCAGTGTCGGTGGTTACGATGATGTCAGTTCTTCATGACCACCTACATCTAGTGGCTTGTGACCTATGAGAGGGAACAGCAGGGCAGGAAGCCATCTGCCCCCATGCAGTAATTGTATCGCCATCCTGATACAGTTGAATACAGAAGGGCAACTTCTGTCTCCCCTCCCAGACCTTTCTGTATGCCAAGCTGGTACACAAGAACCTGACACTCCCAAAGTTAATTGCCCACCCTGAACTTTCCCTAAGGAAAGGTTCACACCTTCGCGTCCCGCTTCGCTCTATCTTTACTTTTATTTTCGCATCGTGAAAATGTAAGTAAAAATCGCACATTTGCGCTATATATCCCTATGGGGGACGTGCAACAATACGCCCCAAAGAAGCTCCTGTACTTTTTTGGGCGTAGGGCGTTTTACAGCGTGTTCGTACGCGCTGTAAAACGCTCAGGTGAGAACCATGCCCATAGGGAAACATGGGTTTTCGCCTGTTGAGCGTTTTACAGCGCGTAGGAACGTGCTGTAAAACGCTCAAGTCTGAACCCAGCCTAAAGGTCTATGACCAGTCCGTCCCTGCTAAATAGGGACACAAGCATCTGTTTAGTATAACAAAGAATATAGCTCAGTGGGACCAGATCCCATTCAGTCTTCCACAAATCTGCCGCTTGTTAATATACTCTTATAGTATATCTACTAAGAAGCCTCCTCACCCGGGTCATGATGTGGAAATCTCAAAAAGTTCTGTACATAGAAATGCACTGATTCCCTCAGTCTGCTACACCTACTATTATGGTACTTGGCTGAGTACTTGGCTCCAGTTGTGTCCATTTCTGGTGGAGTCTTGGAAATAAACTGCAGCCGCATGAAAGGCAGCATCGCTCATGCACACAGACGTAAGAGTATTGCAGTCCGCAAATCGTGGATCCACAAAACATGGATCCCAGCTGAGTGCATGCTGTCATTTATTTAACTTCTGTAGAAGTGTCCAGCGTAAGGACGTTGGCGCACTGTGACCTCACACTGTGCGTGTCGGGTCAGCGTGTGGCAGGATGAACTATTAGAGTGTGGATGTGAGGAGCGGCGGCAGTGTGCGGAGCAGGAGAGGTAAGTTAATTGTTTTTTAATGTCTGCTCTGAGCCTGGGGATCTGATCTGAGGTCTGCTTGGACGTCATTCACATCGGGCTCTGATCTGAGGTCTGCTTGGGAAGGTCATTCACATCGGGCTCTGATCTGAGGTCTGCTTGGGAAGGTCATTCACATCGGGCTCTGATCTGAGGTCTGCTTGGGAAGGTCATTCACATCGGGCTCTGATCTAAGGTCTGCTTGGGGGTCATTCACATCGGGCTCTGATCTGAGGTCTGCTTGGGGAGGTCATTCACATCGGGCTCTGATCTGAGATCTGCTTGGGAAGGTCATTCACATCGGGCTCTGATCTGAGGTCTGCTTGGGGAGGTCATTCCCATCGGGCTCTGATCTGAGGTCTGCTTGGGAAGGTCATTCACATCGGGCTCTGATCTGAGGTCTGCTTGGGGGTCATTCACATTGGGCTCTGATCTGAGGTCTGCTTGGGGAGGTCATTCACATTGAGCTCCCAATGTCGCCCATAGTAGTCATTCACTTGCAGAGGTAGTCGCTCCTCTCTTGATTGTGAAGGACCTGCCCTAAGCGTGATGTCACCGCGTGCTCCCAGGGTGATCGCATGGTGACAGCATCACGCTGAGCACAGTTCCTTCGGTAGGTCCTTTACAATCAAGAAAGGAGTACCTGCCTCTGCGCTTGTAAGTGTATGAGGTGAATAAATAGTATTTTTTTAAATCCCTGAAAGACCATATTGCCCTAGTGTGCCTGTTTTTAACGGTCGTTAAAGGGGTGCACTCATGTCATAGTGCCCATTAAAAATGGTCCCATTTATTTCAATGGGGTCCATCTGACCGTGAAAACAGCCAAAAATAGGACGTCATATTCTTTTATGGCTGCTACTCACTGGCCGCTAAAAAAAATGGTGAATAGCCCCATAGACAGTCGTGTGCATGTAGCCTTATTCCGTGTGGGGAATATTTTTTGGTAGGCAGTGCAGTATATTTAGGCAGGCCCTTGTTAGGCTACTTTCACACCAGCGTTTTTTTATTCTGGTTTGGAGATCTGGCAGAGGATCTGAAAACCTGAATAAAACGCCTCTGTTTCAATTAATACACCCAGATGCATCCGTTTCGTCCAAATCCAGTTTTATTAAATAGAAACTGAACAAACCGGATC
Organism: Bufotes viridis; assembly: GCA_033119425.1. Lineage (NCBI taxonomy): Eukaryota > Metazoa > Chordata > Amphibia > Anura > Bufonidae > Bufotes > Bufotes viridis. The sequence continues at coordinate 203,939,672 of CM065589.1, read as the reverse complement.
CGGCCTTAAAATGATTTTAAGTCAATGGGTGCTGGATCCATTTTTTTGGGGGGTAATCCGGCACCATTGACTTCCATGCCGGATCCGGTTTGCTCAGTTTCGCAGACTTTCAGCTCTTTTGTGTCCGGTCAAAAAACTGAACAAACCGGAACATCCTGATCTGGTTTGTTCTCTTTTGTCCCCATTGACAATGGAAGGGGACAAAATGGAAGCGTTTTGCCCCGGTTTTGAGATCCTCTGTCGAAACTCAAAACCAGAATGCAAAACGCATATGTGAAAGTAGCCTTAGGCCTCTTTCATACTTGTGTTGTGTGGATCTGGCGTGCACTTCCGTCGCTGGAAATGCCCGCCGGATCCGTCACAACGCAAGACAACTGAAAGCATTTGAAGACTGATCAGTCTTCAATATGCTTTCAGTGTTACCACAGCAGGCAGGACGCTATTAAAGTCCTGGTTGCCATAGTAGTAGTGGGGAGCAGTATACTTACAGTCCGTGCGGCTCCCGGGGCGCTCCACAATGACGTCAGAGAGCCCCACGTGCATGGATCACGTGATCCATGCGATTATGTGATCCATGCTCATGGGGCGCTCTGACGTAATTGTGGAGCGCCCCGGGACTCAGGAGCCGCACGGACGGTAAGTATACTTCTCCCCTGCCTCCCCACTACACTTTACCATGGCAGCCGAGACTTTGGCGTCCTGGCTGCCATGGTAACCATTCACAAATGCTAAACGTCAGATCCAGCGATGTTCCCCCGAAACGACGTTTAGCTTAAAGCCGGATCCGGATTAATGCTTTTCAATGGGCATTAATTCCGGATCCGTCCTTCCGGATTTTTGGCCGGAGAAAAATCTGCAGCATGCTACGGTTTTGTCAACGTCCAAAAAACTTTCCCATACTGAACAGAAGACATCCTGATGCATCCTGAACGGATTTCTCTCCATTCAGAATGCATTAGAATAATCCTGATCAGTCGGGCTGGCACTCACAGCATTATAAATTACCATGACGCAGCAGGTTCGGCACAGTCTGGGAAGATTCGGCTGTCATACGGAGTCTGTTTCACAGGCCGCACATGCTTGTGGGAAAAAGGCCTAAGGACGCATTCACACTGTGGGTTTTGGTGCGGACATGCACGCTGAGAACCCACCGGCAGCCACAACCGTTCTGCCATCCATACTTCTCGGGGATCATCTGTGATGAGTAAGGACAAGACCTTCTCAACAGGGCTGCAGCTATAAGCTGCCACTCGGTCACCCTCAGCGCTGCCTCCCATTGAGAAGTATGGATGGCAGAACAGATGTGGCTGCAGGTGGATTCTCAGCATGCATGTCCGCACCAAAACCCACCGTGTGAACGTGCACTAAGGGTCTGTTCATATGGGGCGGTTGTTGTCGATGTCTCATATAACAGGAGACATTGTTGGTTATGTTATTATGTGACTGTGCTGCTCACGTGACAGGACTGGTGACCAACTCCATATATAAAGTTACAAATGGCTACAGGTCAACAGTAAAGTGTTACACTTGGAGGACACTGCAGTGTACGCTGTATCACCAGCGCTGCTCAACCTCACTACATTACAACAGCCACAAAACCCAAAAGAAAACGCACCGCACAGCGCCACTCCCACTACTACAACAGCAACTGCGTAGCACTAGCGAGGCGCCAATCACTGTGGTCACATGATGCGAAGCGAGCCAATAGCAGAGAGGCGCCTAGTCGTCAGGCAGCCTGAGGAAGAAGACGGCGGTAATTGGCTGACAAGCATAAAGGGGTGGTGTCATATTTGACGTCTTAGTTTTGGAACCGGCCACGCCTCTTTGATTGCGAGGGCCACTGAGTGGTGGCGTTATTACTAGCTCCGCCTCCAGCTTGCCCCTCCGTTGAGAAAGCCTCGCTCTTCCGGTGTCCTTACTTCCTGTTGTTCCTCGTGTATATAAAGCCGGGATCACGTTGTGACGGTTATAGCGGACTGTGTATCAGAGGAGGTAAGTGTGGCTGGTTGTTAGTGCGGGGTGTGTGGGTTGGGGGTTTCTAGCTCTGTTTGCGGTGACTTAGGGCAGGGAGCCGGGCGCCGCTGGCTTACTTAACCTGAGCACGTGGTATTGCCCGTGTCTGGCGGTCTTCCCGCGCTTTCTCTCGTGTGCCTCTGAAGGTCAGTAGGAATGGTAGTTTATTCTGGACTTGGGTGTGAGTTGAGGGGGTTTAGTCTGATGCCAGTTAAAACCACGACACCAAAGTTGTAGCAAAAACTGCCATCAAAACGATGGTAACATCTCAATTCCCTGAGGGGCCCTCCCCCGGCTCTAGCTCCCAGTCCATGCTTGTAGGAACAGGTTCTGACGGTGTGCAGTGATGAGTACGCATAGTCCGTGTTTCACCTGAGATCTGTGATTATAACTTATGCTCTGAGCCACACCTATGCCCCCCCATGAGCTTTTTATCCAACTAGTGTGGTGCTGACCAGATTTCTTTTTTTTTTTTTTAAGGTGATCTGGGTAAAGGTTAGCGTGATGGTGTCTTTTAAAAGGTGAGTTTAATCTGCTACCGGTCAGTGATCATGTAAGTCAGACCTGTTCTATGGTCCTTGCTCGACTGCCGTTCCTTTCTGGGCCCAGAGTTGTGGACTTGGAGATTTTAGGCTGTCGTAAAATAAAGTTGCCTTTTTCACTCAGGGGTGTGTGTGGTGGGTTGGCTGCCTCTCCTCACTCCTGAATTTTGCGGGGCACGACAAACCCGTCAGTACTGACTGTGGGGGGTGGTGTATTACTGGCAGGAGCTCTAAGTCCTCTTCTTGTTGCAGGATGTGACCAGTAGCTGGTCCGATGAGAAGGTGACGCTGTAGCCATATTGGATCTGAGAGGTAAGTACAGATGTGCATCTGTTACCGCCTGGAGTAGGACCGTCTGTAATTCTTCCTGTTGATGCCACCATTACTCTGAACACACCTGTATACTCCTGCAGAGCACCCATCACCCGCGTGCCCCTCAGCCCTAATCTATATGTATTTGACACATTACCTAGATGCATATTTATAATTGTTGAGGAGCTTCAAATTCCCATCTTATCCTGGCAATGAGGCCCTTGCCTAAAAGCATCAGCCTAAGGGTCCATTCACACGTCCGTAACTTTGTTCTGCATTTTGTGTCACAGAATTGCGGACCCATTAATTTCAATGGGGACAGACTATGTCTCGGCCGGGTCCGCAGTTCTGTGTCCGCAATCGCGTTCCCGAAAAAATAGAACATGTCCTATTCTTGTCCGCAATTGCAGACAAGAAAAGGCATCTTCTATGTAGGGCTGGCGTAACGCACATCACAGATGTCTGTGTTTTGCGCATCCGCAAAACACACGGAAGTGTGAATGGACCCCAACTCCCTGCTATGAGCTGCTCCTCCTTCAGTGTGGATTTATGGGAAATGTGTCTTCAAAAAACTCTATCTGCCAGTTAAAGCCAACATTTTTTTCCCTGGATCTGTTTATTTTGTGGGTTTTTTATTCAATTTCCCATACATGATTATGGAGGTGGCCATCTTGCCTGAGCTGTGAGCAATTAGAAAGAACTGCTTTACTGCAGCCCGATGGTCCACAGACTCAAAGGACTGAACGGGACATCATTGATTTCTATGGGAGTTTTCTAGGTATAAGCAAAGTGGGGCCAATTGGATATGGTGCTAAACTGCAGGATTTTGTTTAAATAAGTGACATGGAAAGTTAAAAATAACTAAAAAATGTTAAGTGTAAATGGTCACTTTTTTTTCCCTTAAGGGAATCTGGCCATAATCTTGGCCTTCCTCCGCAGTAATGTTAGTACTGCATAGTCCAGATCGTCACCTCCATGGTTTTCAGAGATGGTCCTGGTACATGTGTTCTGCTCGGGGTCAGCAGTAGTTTTGTACCTACCTGTTGCCCCGTAGTCCTCTCAAGCTGACGGGAGTCAGTGCTGCCATGTGACATCATGGCGGATCAGTCCCAACAACGTAGTCTTGAGCCCTCACAGTGGCGGTGAGATAATGAGCTTTATGTGGGGCTATTCGAAGACACTGACAGAGGGATAATTGGCGAAAGGGTCCCAGGACTTCAGGGAACTGGCTGAATGTGGCTTGAGGTGAGACCACCCTTTAAAGGGTCGGTCACTTCAGCAAATGGCATTTATCATGTAGATATAGTTAATTTAAAACACTAAAGTACTGGGTGGTCCAAAAGTATGGAGACTGTTGTATCAGAACACATCCTTGTGACAGGTTGCTACAAATCTAAGGTGTGGTGTCCAACATGGTGGCCATTTTGAAATGGAGCTGTAGTTTTCTAATGAAGGGGTGTGAACTTGATGAGGAATCATTCTTCTAAATATTACATTTATTCCTGCCTGTTAACAACTTTCTTTGTTACAGATATGGCTGTGAGGCGCGACCGGTTTGTGCTGATGCTTGGCACCCAGCACCACCCATTTATCACGGCTGATTGCAAGTTGCTGGCCAGACTTCCATCCCAGGCTGTTAGGAATTTACAGCATACCATTCAATAATGAAGTAAACGTCATAGTTGTGGGGGAAGATGGTGGGCCCTTAATCGATGTGACCCTTACGGCTTTCCAAGTATCTACAATTCCATCTCCAGTGTTCCAACGAGGTGGTGGACGTGATATCTGCAAGATTTTATACCGGCAGTTTATGGGGCAGTGGATCAGGTATCCTGGACTTTGGCAGGAATGTAGGTATGTTGCACTTAAAAGATTTGGATTCATCAAATTCTGTCAGATACATGTCCCATTTAAAAATATCAACTTGCTTCCAAGATGGCAGCTGAGTTGGGCACTGCCTCACATTGGCCTGTCCCCTTAGTCACATGAGACAGGACGGTGTCCCCCAACCACTGTGTTCCATTTATTCTGGTTCTTCATACTTCTGTACCGCTCTGTTGGAGGATGGGCTGCCATCACTGATGGGACCACCTCCTTGGTCTCTCAGCCCTGAATGAGCAGGAATTTAAATGAATGAAATAGAAGTTATACTGAATCTCTTCCCATAAAACTATACATCGGTCTGCTCAGCTCCTCCTGCTCTAGAACATGCCGCCTGCAGCTCACAGGTTTCCTTTAAGAGGCTGCTGTTGTCATATGCTTGGCGTTCTGGCATTTGAAACGCCCCTTCAAAAATCCTAAAACCAGAACCTAATGTGTGACCTCCTTGTCAGCCGCCTGCTGTGATGAGTCTGCATAGTCCGTGTTTCAGCTGAAAACCAATGATTATGTCCATGCCCTGAGCAGGCCTCTGGAGTGCTTCACCCCTCTGTAACCTGATGGGGTAGTTTGCTCCTTACCTCTAATGCTTTGCCCTAATAGGTTGTGTAGAAGGGGGTTATTTATGAAAGGTAACCTATTAAATTGTATTCCTTTTAGATGGAGGAAGGCTACTCTCTACAAGATCCACGGACCCTCTGCACGCGGTGACTGGCACATGCAAAGATCTTGGGTATGCAAAGCCGCAAAATCCTGTTGATATATTCTAGTAAGGTACACCAGATGTGCGTGTTCCTTCAGAATATACATATGCACAGAGTTGGATTTCTTGGCCTCTGGGACCCTTCAGTGAATTGACACAAGTGGTTTAGATATCAGTGTCACTTTGCTGATTTATTTTTTGTAGATTCCAAAGTTGTAGCAAAAACTGCCATCAAAATGATGGTAACATCTCAATTCCCTGAGGGGCCATCCCCCGGCTCTAGCTCCCAGTCCATGCTTGTAGGAACAGGTTCTGACGGTGTGCAGTGATGAGTACGCATAGTCCGTGTTTCACCTGAGATCTGTGATTATAACTTATGCTCTGAGCCACACCTGTGCCCCCCCCATGAGCTTTTTATCTAACTAGTGTGGTGCTGACCAGATTTCTTTTTTTTTTTTTTAAGGTGCTCTGGATAAAGGTTGGCCTGATGGTCTTTTAAAAGGTGAGTTTATTCCACTACCGGTCAGTGATCATGTAAGTCAGACCTGTTCTATGGTCCTTGCTCGACTGCCGTTCCTTTCTGGGCCCAGAGTTGTGGACTTGGAGATTTTAGGCTGTCGTAAAATAAAGTTGCCTTTTTCACTCAGGAGTGTGTGTGGTGGGTTGGCTGCCTCTCCTCACTCCTGAATTTTGCGGGGCACGACAAACCCGTCAGTACTGACTGTGGGGGGTGGTGTATTACTGGCAGGAGCTCTAAGTCCTCTTCTTGTTGCAGGATGTGACCGGTAGCTGGTCCGATGAGAAGGTGAAGCTGTAGCCATATTTTATCTGAGGTAAGTACAGATGTGTGTGTTCTCAGGACTCCAAGCATTTAGCCTCTGAAATGCTGACTGCATCTGTTACCGCCTGGCATAGGACCGTCTGTAACTCTTCCTGTTGATGCCACCATTACACTGAACACATCTGTATACTCCTGCAGAGCACCCCATCACCCGTGTGCCCCTCAGCCCTAATCTATATGTATTTAACACATTGCCTAAATGCATATTTATAACGGTTTAGTCTTGGGGAGCTTCAGATTCCCATCTTCCATTCAGACCTTAACGGTTGGCCCCTGCCTGGTATTAAGCTGAGAAGTACTTAAATCGAATCTGTTTGCCATGGAACATTGTGTTGTGCCTCCTAGCATCCCATGGACTTGGTATAGTGCCTGTACACGTCTTAAGATCCAGGTAGTCTCACTACTGTCCCCTCTTCTCGGCACGTGCAGAAAGGCTAATAAACAGGTTGGCCACTTTCTGCCTCCTGTTCAGTGTAAGATGGCAGCACTTGATTCTGCACAATTATTTGTATTTCATAAGTTATACCCCTTGTTGCTGTCCATAAAATGGCTGGAGGTCCATGTCTTTAGTCTCAATGTAAATACTTTGCACTTCCACTGTTCTGTGACTGGTGTAACAGAAAACAACCATAAGTTACCTTAAAGGGGTATCCAGGAGTTTGATATTCATAACTTATCATCGGGATAGAAAAACAATGCCTTAGACTGAAGTTAAGCAATATTCTGGAGTAGACAACCCCTTTTAATGACCTGGTAGTTGCCTGGTTTATACAGCACTAGAAAGTCCATTCTACATCCTGTACACAAAGGCATTTGCATGTTCAGTCATTTGTTAGAGTGAATGTAAAAGGGTTTCCTGACACTTTAATACTGGGGACTTATACTTGTCAGTATCTGGTGGGGGTCTGACACCTTAGACCCCCACCGCTCAGCTGTTTTGAGAAGGCACCTGTGCTCATAGGGCTGTACATTGTATAGCAGCTGTACTTGGTATTTTGCTGAGCAGCTCCTAGGCCACATGAACAGGTCACTGGTTGTGTGCTAACAGGAGCACAGCTGCTTGGTGGGGGTCCCTGCTGTAGGACACTCGGTTACTGATGACCTTAAGGCTACTTTCACACTAGCGGTTTTGCTGTATCCGGCAGGGTTCAGAAAAAACACTTCCATTACGGATAATACAACAATCTGCTTCTGTTATGAACACCATTGAAAGGCTATGGGCGATGGATCAGTTTTCTATTGTGTCAAATGGATCCATCCCCACTGACTTGCATTGTGGGTCATGATGGATCTGTCTTGCTCCACATCCCAGGATGGAAAGAAAACCGCAGCATGCTACAGTTTTCTCTCCTGTATGGGAACACAACTGAACGGAGTGCATTTTGGAGTTCTGTTCAGTTACATTTTGTCCCTATGGACAATAAATGGGGACAAAACTGAAGTGTTTTCCTGGTATTCAGACCCTATAACAGGTCTCAATACTGGAAAATAGAACCACTAGTGTGAAAGTAGCCTAAATAGTAAAGTGTCTGCCAAATCCCCCCTCCTTGAGCATGTATTTAAGTATAGAAAATATTAGTGATGGCTCACCTGGTTGTATATGGAAAAAGGGTGCCGCCAACCAATATAGATACACCTAATCTATATAGAAACAATAAAATCAAAGTGGTTGGGCACACCTTATAAGGAAGGATATGTAGATATATTGTCTCACCAATACTTGGATGCAAGTATATTAATAAATTATTGTCAAGATTGCACATGGTACATTGAGTTTTATTGTGTATTCTATTAAATACGTGAACAGTTAAAATACTTAATATGGACTGTAGTATGCCCAGTTTGTTCAGACCATCAGTATTGGGTATTCTCACAGTCCATGCAAACTAAGTGCATATTGTGGCGCCACAATGTTAATTGTGATAGTTTATCTAAAAAACATTAGTCAGATGTGTTATACATCGATCAATATATAGGACTGTATAATATAAAATTGTATCAGGCTGTAGAAATTATAGTCCAGATTATGACATCCAATGAGGAATAATAAAATATTAAATTAAAAATAAGTCCATTAAGTTCATAAATTCAGCCGTTTATGGCGCGAGTATCCAGTCTGAGATGCATAAAAATTCAGATTCACAAATACCTGTTACATGGAAATTACCATGTGGTAATCTGTGTTGTAATCAGGATAATTTTATAGTACTCCGGTGGTCATTACGATGAGGGTGAATCTGTAATACTCCAGTTGCTTGGTGTGATGGTGTTTTTTAATAGAATGCACAATAAAATGCCCAATGTACTATACGCAATCTTGACAAATTTATTAATATACTTGCATCTAAGTATTGGTGAGACAATAAATCTACATAACCTTCTTTATGAGGTGTGCCCAACCAATTTTTTTTTTGTTTACGTATGTTGCATGTTAATACCATGGGATTTATATGTAGACTTCTTCTTTTTATAGGCCGTCGATGACCTGAGGCTGTACAGGAGACCACTGACAGAGCCAGTCACCAGTGTTGGGATTGAATGCTCTATTGATGACATTGTGGTGGGAATTGACATCTAAAATAAAGATAAATGAAACAAACAAACCTGTGTCCTTATTGTATAGAGGTGAAAAGGATGGGATGTCCTGGTTACTGTTCATCTTGTATACATGTTCCCGTCACGATATGCCAAGTTAGCATGTAGACACTGCATTTTTCTCGCCTTTTACAAGTTATCCCTCCATCTCTTGACCTACTTCTGTGGATTATCGATCGCTCTTGTCTTCACTTCTAGCCCTGAATGCTCCCACCACCATTATCACATACCCTGCAGAGATAATCTTCAGAGGGTTAGTAACCTATTCTCTACCCCAACCTCTCTAAGCCTAGAGACTGGTGTAACTTCAGTTTTCATTTCCCCCTTTGTTAGTGGAGGCTGCATCTAAGTTTTGAGGTGTACTAAACATAAATTAGGACAGTATTAGACCTGGAGATAGACGTCATAGGAACATGTCACGGTAGTGATAACCTGCCTGCTGATTGAACGAATGGATGAGATGGCATTAGTGATTGCGCCTCCCCATACTGTGGCGATTACTGCATGTGATAGCAGTGGTCTCCTCCATTGACAAGCAGGCGAATGCAGCATCTGGCTTTCTGTGCTCATCTGAAATGCTGCTGTAAATGAAGGCTGATGTCCCACCAGTATGCAGGCATAAATGATGTGCTGGCCCTGCCCTCGCATGCTCTTCAGAAAGTGGAAAGGCAGTGCAGGAACAGCTTTTGACAATGTCATTGGCGGTACAGCACTCACAGAAATTAGTGCAGCAGTGATGGGCATTTTTGATCAACCACTGTCCATTTCAGGGGCTCCACAGGGTATGAGGTCCATACTTCATGTGCTATTTTTTTCCTTTAATCAAGTTTTACAACATTGTGGAAAATAAGGAAGAGATTGCAGTGCTGGAAAGTTGTGGGAGCACTGCACCTTATCAGTGATGAGATTTCCCGCATCCCAATTAACCCCTTTGCTAGCAGTGCTGTACGTGTATCATGTTTGGGCAAACATGGTGCCATGGCCAGCAGGTCTCTGCTGTTTTAAACTGCAATTAGGCATAATGCTGATCATGGTCATTAAAGTTGCGATCATGGCATCTAAAGGGTGAAGAACCTGGCTTCTTGCTGGCGACCTCTGCTGCTGCAGGTGGTGCGTACGTAGGGTTCTGTGATTCTGTTCTGCACCTGACCTGGATTGTGGACCCCTTCAACCTTAGGCCTTGTGCATATCACCATGTAGTGTTCCGTTCTTCTGATCCTTAAAGGGGTTGTTCACTTTCTGGAAACATGTGACCAATGTGTATGGAAAATGACTATTTAAATTGCTAATATAGCCATTGCTGATATTCTGTGCTATATTTCATAAGCCATGTCCCCTTGTTAGGTAAATCTGTGCTGTCAACACAGAGGTCCTGTGATCAAGTAAAACACCGCCATGTGGTGTTTTCTCTATTGAAGCACACAGCACCCCCACTAAACTCCCACCATTTCAAGGGCAGTTGCAGTGTATTTGAATGGGGAAGACATCACATGGAGGTGATTTGCATAGTCACATGACTCAATCAGCAGCAATTTTATGGACAAGACATCTGTGGACAGCACAGAAGACTTGGCAAACAAGTGAGAACACCTTATGAAATATAGAAAATGAAAGGATTTATTAGTGACCTATTTATCTTTCAAACTCATTGGTCAACAGTAACCGCAAAGTGGCCAACCCCTTTAAGAACAGAAAAATAAATAAATAAAAAACGGATCAGTTATTTTGAGCATAGTTAGGGCTCCTTCACACAACTGTGCCTTGTTTTGCAGTCTGCAAAACTGGATGCCGCCTGTGTGTGTTCCACAATTTGCGCAACCAGTGGTCCATTATAGAAACGCCTATTCTTGTACAAAAAAAATGGACAAGAATAAGACATGTTCGATCTTTTTTGTGGGGCAATGGATGCGGACATTATAGGGTGTGTTGTCTGCATCTTTTGGGGCTCCATTGAAATAAATAGGTCCGCACGATACGGTTGTGTGAATAAACCCTTACGATCAGTGTGTCACTCCTGTTAAACATCAGTTGATCAGGTAAAGTTGGAAATAGTAAAACTGCAGCACTCCTCCAATTCAAAGCAATGTGGTTATTCATTAGGCATCAGTACAAGGTGATGTTTCGACTCCTGAGTCTCTTTCAAGCAATGTGATAGTGTATAGAAAGAGAGAAGGGAGACAGTGCACAGCTGATCGGTGGTGGTGCTGGGTGTCAGACCCCCACGATCTGATATTGATTACCTATACTGAGGATTGGTCATCAATAACGAGTGTGTAACGACCGGCTCTATAAAAATATCACATGATCCACCCTCTCACCTGAATGCTGTAGAAAAAATAAAATAAATTCTGTGCTAAAACAGCCATTTTTTTGTCACCTTACATCACAAAAAGTGCAACACCAAGCGATCAAAAAGGCGTATGCCCCCTAAAATAGTACCAATCAAATCGTCAACTCATCCTGCAAAAAAATGAGCCCCTACATAAATCAATCGGGCAAAAAATAAAAAACGATGGCTCTCAGAATATGGAAACACTAAAACATGATTTTTTTTGTTTCAAAAATGCTGTTATTGTGTAAAACTTAACCGCTACAGGACCGCCTAGCGCACGGATGCGTCCGGCCGGTGGTCCTGTTGCTCTGGCTGGACGCATCCGTGCGTCATCTCGCGAGATTTGCTGTCACAGAGGCGCGCGGTTCGGCAGTTATACTGCAGCCTGCCAGCGTTGATCAATCGCTGGCAGGCTATAGAAGTAAAATAAATCGCATTAAACATGTATATCAGACGTTGTTTTGTTAACAGCGTCTGATATTCCTGCTACCTGGTCCTCTGGTGGTCCCATTTGCCGGGATCGACCACCAAAGGACCAGGTAGCTCTGTAAAGTTGCACCAAGCACCACACTACACCCCCCCCCCCGTCACTCATTTACCCCTTGTGAACCCCTGATCACCCCATCTAGACTCTCTGATCACCCCCCTGTCATTGATCACCCCCCTGTAAGGCTCCATTCAGACGTCCATATGTGTTTTGCGGATCCACGGATCACCGGCAATGTGCTTTCCGCATTTTGCAGATCCGCATATTGCCAGAACTATATAGAAAATGCCTTTTCTTGTACTCATGTGGTATCGCCGTACTCAGGAGAAGTAGGGCAATGTGTTTTGGGGTGTATTTTTATATATACCCATGCTGGGTGAGAGAAATATCTCTGTAAGGCCTCATGCACACGACCGTTGTTTGATTCCGTGTCCGTTGCTCCGTTTTTCGTGATTTTCTGCGGACCCATTGGTTTTCAATGGGTCCGTGGAAACCTCGGCAAATGCACCGTTTGTCCTCCGCGTCCGTGGTCCGTGATTCCAGTCCGTCAAAAAAATATAACCTGTCCTATTCTTGTCCGTGAAAAGCGGTTCACGGACCCATTCAAGTCAATGGGTCCGTGAAAAATGCGGATGGCCATCCGTGTGTCATCCGCGTTCCGTGTCCGTTTTTTTTGCGGATCCCTTGGCAGGCACTTGGGAAAAATTGTTAGCCTGTCTTTTGGTAAAATCTTTTGGGTCATGTCCGCTAAAAAAACGGAAGACACACGGAAACACAACGGAAGCAAAAACGGACACGGATCACGGAACAACGGAACCCAGTTTTGCGGACAGCATAAAAAAACGGTCGTGTGCATGTAGCCTAAATTACAACTTTTTAAAACAATTTTATACAAAGTTGTCAATTTACTCTATCTATCTATCTATCTATCTATCTATCTATCTATCTATCTATCTATCTATCTATCTAATTTCTCTCACCCAACATGGGTATATGTAAAAATACACCCCAAAACACATTGCCCTACTTCTCCTGAGTACGGCGATACCACATGAGTGACACTTTTTTGCAGCCTGGGTGCGCAAAGGGGCCCAAATTCCGACGAGTATCTTTAGGTTTTACAGGGATGCTCACAATTTAGCCACGCCCAAAATGCCAGAACAGTAAACACACCCCACAAATGACCCCATTTTGGAAAGTAGACACTCCAAGGTATTCACTGAGGGGCATAGTGAGTCCGGGGGAGATTTTTTTATTGTTTTGCCAGAAGTTAGCAGAAATGGAAACTTTATTATTATTATTTTTTTTCTCAGAAAGTGTCATTTTCCGCTAACTTGTGAAAAAAAATGAAATGATACATGAACTCACCATGCCCCTCCGCGAATACTTTGGGGTGTCTTCTTTCTAAAATGGTGTCATTTGGGGGGTATTTATACTATCCTGGCATTCTAGCACCTGAAGAAACATGACCGGTGCTCAGAAAGTCAGAGCTGCTTCAAAATGCCGAAATTCACTTTTTTGCACCATAGTTTGTAAACGCTATAACTTTTACCCAAACCAATAAATATACACTTATTGGATTTTTTTTTATCAATGACATGTAGAACAATAAATTTAAAGAAAAATTTATATAGAAATGTAGTTTTTTAAAAAAAAATTACAACAGAAAGTGAAAAATGTCATTTTTTTGCAAAAATTTCGGTCATTTTTGATTAATAGCAAAAAAAGGAAAAATGTCAGCAGCAATGAAATACCACCAAATGAAAGCTCTATTAGTGAGAAGAAAAGGAGGTAAAATTCATTTGGGTGGAAAGTTGTATGGCCGAGCAATAAACGGTGAAAGTAGTGTAGTGCAGAATTGTAAAAAGTGGCCTGGTCATTAAGGGGGTTTAAGCTAGGGGGGCTGAAGTGGTTAAATAAATAAAAAAGTATACATTTCGTATTGCAATGTCCGTAAGAACCTGCTGCATAAAAATTTCACATGAACTAACCCCTCAGGTGAACAACCAGAAAAAAAAAAACGGTGTAAAAATCTTATCCCGCAAAAAATTAGAAAATTGCCTCAAAAATAAAAAAACTATGGCTCTCAGAATATGGAGACACTAAAACATGATTTATTTATTTTTGTTTAAAAAATGCTGTTATTGTGTAAAACTTAAATAAATAAGAAAAAGTATACATATTAGGAATCGCCACGTCTGTAACAACTTGCTGTATAAAAATATCACATGACCTAACCCTCAGGTGACCACCGTAAAAAAAAAAAAAAAGTGTAATACCAAGCGATCAAAAAGTCATATGCACCCTAAAATAGTACCAATCAAACCATCATCTCATACTGAAAAAAATTAGCCCTTACATTAGACAGTCGCCCAAAAAATAAAAAAAACTATGGCTCTCAGAATATGGAGACACAAAAAAATTATTTTTTTCAAAAATGCTTTATTATGTAAAACTGAAACAACCAAAAAAAGAAGTAGTCATATTTAGTATTGTCGTGTCCGTAACAACCTGCTCTATAAAAATAGCACATGATCTAACCTGTCAGATGAACATTTAAAAAAATAAAAACAGTGCCAGAACAGCTATTTTTGTTACCTTGCCTCACAAAAAGTGTAATATAGAGCAACCAAAAATCATATGTACCCTAAAATAGTACCAACAAAACTGCCACCTAATCCCGTAGGTTCCAAAATTGGGTCACTTTTTTGGAATTTCTACTTTAGGGGTTCATCAGGGGGTGTTGAACCGCCTGCCGACCGCCTAACGCAGGGCTGCGTCCTTCTTGACGCATCGGTGCGTCATCTCGCGAGAGGCGAGATTTGCTGTGAACGCGCGCGTGTCTCGGAAGTTATACTGCAGCCTGCCAGCGATGATCAATCGCTGGCAGGCTGTAGATCTAAAATAAAAAGCATCAAAGAGGTATATCAGACGCTGATTTGTTAATTGTCAATTTACAGAGATATTTCTCTCACCCAACATGGGTATATGTAAAAATACACCCCAAAACTCATTGCCCTTCTTCTCCTGAGTACGGCGATACCACATGAGTGACACTTTTTTGCAGCCTGGGAGCGCAAAGAGACCCAAATTCCAACGAGTACCTTTAGATTTTACAGGGATTCTCACAATTTAGCCCCACCCAAAATGCCAAAACAGTAAACACACCCCACAAATGACCCCATTTTGGAAAGAAAGATTGAACTTATAAAAAAACAATAAAAATTTCCGCTAACTTGTTCCAAAAAAAAAATCTTCTATGAACTCGCCATGCCCCTCACGGAATACCCTGGGGTGTCTTCTTTCCAAAATGGGGTCACTTGTGGGGCATTTTAGGGGCCCTAAAGCGTGAGAAGAAAAATGCGTAAAAATGCCCTCCTAAAAGGTACTCATTGGAATTTGGGCCCCTTTGCGCATCTTGGCTGCAAAAAAGTGTCACACATGTGGTATCGCCGTACTCAGGAGAAGTAGGGCAATGTGTTTTGGGATGTATTTTTACATATACCCATGCTGGGTGAGAGAAATATCCATTTTGGAAAGAAGACACCCCAAGGTATTCCGTGAGGGGCATGGCGAGTTCACAGAATTTTTTTTTATTTGGCACAATTTTTTTTTTTTTTTACAAAGACTTGGGGTCACTTGTGGGGTATTTATACTGCCCTGGCATTTTAGGGGTCCTAAAGCGTGAGAAGAAGTCTGGAATCTAAATGCGTAAAAATGCCCTGTGAAATCCTAAAGGTACTCATTGGAATTTGGGCCCCTTTGCGCACCCAGGCTGCAAAAAAGTGTCACACATGTGGTATCGCCATACTCAGGAGAAGTAGGGCAATGTGTTTTGGGGTGTATTTTTACATATACCCATGCTGGGTGTGAGAAATATCTCTGTAAATGACAACTTTTTAATTTTTTTTATACAAAGTTGTTTTAAAAGCAGAGAAATTGAAATTTTGAAAATTGCGAATTTTCCCCAATTTTTGGTCAATTTGGTACTTTTTTATAAATAAAAATGAAATGTTTTGACTCAGTTTTACCAGTGTCATGAAGTACAATATGTGATGAGAAAACAATCTCAGAATGGCTTGGATAAGTAACAGCGTTTTAAAGTTATCACCACATAAAGTGAAAAATCCAAGTGCTTTATTGAAACAATTCTACTAAAGGAGTATCCCTGTTAGGCCTCTTGCAAACGACCGTATGGCTTTTTCAGTATTTTGCAGTCCACAAAAAACGGATCTGCAAAAAATACGGATGACGTCCGTGTGCATTCCATTTTTTTTGCGGAAAGGAACAGCTGGCCCCTGATAGAACATTACTATCCTTGTCCGTTATGCGGACAATAATAAGACATGTTCTATCTTTGAACAGAACGGAAAAATGGAAATACGGAAATGGAAGGCATGCGGAGTACCTTACGTTTTTTTTTGCAGATCCATTGAAAGGAATAGTTTTGTATACGGTCTGTATACTTAATGCAAAAAACGGAAAGTAAGTGTGCAAGAGGCCTTAGATAGGCGATAAGTATTAGATGGGGCGCGGGTCCTACTGCTGGGTCCCTCACTGATCATGAGAACGGGGTGGCCGGTCATAAATCTCTCAGCAACCACATTGGATGAGTGTGGGAAACTGGCAGTAGCCGACACTACATGACCATGCTGGTTACCTTTATGGTTTGATCAGCTTTTTAGTAAGGTTATTATTTCCTCCTTTTGAACCGCAGCTTATTGTGCTCGCTTGTTTGACTCTTATATTGCCGAGCAAAGGATTATACCTTTTTGTTCTTCCTTTAAGGCATGTTACATGCATCCACAGTGCTGTACAATTTTTTGTCCACAAGGTGTCCCTGTTGCCATTTCTATTCACTGTTTTGTGGATTTCTCTCTTTTACTATGGATTTTGTTCAGGCTTGGACTGGCCCACAGGGGAAAGGTGAATCCCCGGTGGGCCCCTGAGCAAGGTGGGCCCCTAGTCTCCCACGACCTGCACAAGTGGCACATAACACAGTAGACTTACTGCACTACATACATATATTCAGTGTACAGCACCTCAACCAGCCTATGTTCATATAAAACATCTGATAGATTATTAAAGAAACTCCCCAGTTTATTATTATAGACAGATCTTGCTAGAAAGCCCAAATAATTCAATGAATGCATTATAAAGAACATGTGAACGAGATGGTGAGGTCACAGAATGGCCGGAATCTGCTTGGGATCACTTTGCAACTCTCAGGGTGCCGGGTGTGAACCTCTAGCAGATGTCACCTAGGGGCAGATATACTCACTGTCATTTCAAACACCAGTCTTAGTATGAAGTCTGTCGGTGCAGAATGCTCCAAATGTATTGGTAAATTTGGCACACCTCCAGGCAGTCCATGCACCAGCAAATCAAATTCTACGCCAGCTATCAGCTGGTGTAGATCTGAACTACAATTTACTCTAGTTTGTGGCATAAATTCTAATCTTCAAATCTGAGAGCCCATGGAGGCCACACCCCTCCTTTAATCCACACTCACTTTTCTTGCCACTTTGTAAAAGTGGCGTGTACAGTAAAAAGTCTCAAATTATGATGCAGCTATAGTGTGCAACATAATTTGCGACTTGGTAAGTATGCCCCATAATCTTTTGTGTATGGTAGGAAATGGTGGTATCATTTAGCTATAGGGACATGAGCAGTTCACACCACGTCTGACCTCTTATAGGGATATCATGATGGGACTTTCAATTTTGATTTGTGTTTGCGTTGGTAAAAGATGCGCCAGATTTATCGAAAGGTCCATGTTGTGTCACGTGTGCGATTTGTGTGCAGGGAATTCATGAAGTGGGCTCACAAGCTGAGCCCACTGTAAACATGCCCAGTACTGGCTATATGATATAGCAGACGCATGGCTGCAATAAGCGGAAAAGAAGACAACTCCAATCCCGGCCATTTAACCCCTCACATGCCAAGGTCAATAAAGACCGCAGCATCTGAACGGGGTAGGGAACCTCAGGCTCTTCAGCTGCTGTGAAACTAAAATTCCCAACATGCTCCATTCATTTCTATGGAAGTTCAGAGAAGAGCAGAGTAAGTATGCATGCTGGGAGTTGTAGTTTCACAACAGCTGGAGAGCCGGAGGTTCCCTACCCCAGGGAGAGGGAGGCGGCAAAAAAGCTTAAAAAAGGGGAAAAAAAGTAAATGATATATATTATATATAAAATATATATTCACAAAATGTATTAAAAATTCTAATCACCCCCTTTCCCAATTTTACATATAAAAATAAATAAACAATAAAAAATCAGCATAAAAGGTATCACTGCATCTGAAAATGTCCAAACTATTCAAATATAATAATATTTTTCCTGCACGATGAAAGCTGTAACAGAAAAAAAAAATTAAACAGCAATTTTTTGCCACCTTTTCACCCCCCAAGTCAATGGGTCCGCAAAAAATACGGAACGCACATGGAACACATCCGTAGGTCATCTGTATTTCATCCGTATTTTGCGGATCCATACTATAGAAATACTATGCCCAGCCCATATCGCTCATGTGTTTGGTGATTAATAAGTTACTGTTTCTGTATATGATGCGCAAAAAACTGATCAAATACGGAAACCATACGGATATGTTTTGCGTAATAACAGAACGGAAGAGGACTTAAATCAGAAAAATAAAAAACTCAGATGTGGAACAACGGATCCATGAAAAACGGACTGCAAAACTACAACGGTCGTGTGCATGAGGCGATCAAAAAAGTCATATGTACCCCAAAGTGATAAAAAAAAAAAAACCCTACAGCTGTCCCAGCAAAAAATAAGCCCCCCAAGCAGCTTTGTAGAAAAAAGTTGTGCCTGTCAGGCTGCCAGACTAATTTTTATTTCTTAGAAGATTTATATTTTTTAAAAAGTAGTAAAACATTTAAAAAAATAAAATAAATTTGTTGTCGCCGTAATTGTATTACCAGAATATGATCATGTCATTTTAAGCCCATAGTGAATGCTGTAAAAAATGACCCTATAAAACATGGCAGAATTGTTTTTTTTTTTTTCAATTTCACTCCACAAAGAATTGTTTTCCTGTTTTCCAATACATAGACGATATAGTAAATTAAATAAAAAAGTCGAATTTGTCCTGCAAAAAAAAGGCCCTCCTATGGCTATGTGAACGGAAAATTTTAAAGGTTGTGGCTCTTAGAAGGCTGGGAAGAAAAAACCTAAAATAAAAATTTTCCAGTTTCCTTAAGGGGTTAAACGTAACACCTTTGTCTTGAAATGCGCTTCGGTTTTCATACCCCATCCTTACACCGGAGTGATTTAGCATTTTTTTGGTGCCTTTTGGGAAGTGGCGGTGATAAATCTGGCATGAAGCTAATAAACCTACCTAACCACGCCCACTTCCCCACCCATTTTTCAAGAGTGCTGAGGGTGGCATAAAACAAGATATTTTGGTGCAGAACGGCTGTTGTGTCAAAATTTGCACGTTTTGTATGCTAGCAACTAAATATTTGATACATTTTCCCCCAGGTCTTTTACATGTAATGAGTCCCATGTGTTAATACTGCAGAGCTAATGGAGTTAAAAGGTTCTGTCTTATTCTGCAGCAAGGAAACATAATTTATGTTAATATAATAAACTATAGACATTAATAAATAAAAAACACTGCTTAGTAACTAAAAAACTAAAACTATATAAAAGAGGGCTCGTCCGGGATTTGAACCCGGGACCTCTCGCACCCAAAGCGAGAATCATACCCCTAGACCAACGAGCCGCTGTACAGAGAAGGCCGCTCAGTAACATTATCAGGTCAGTACTGCAGGAAGACTGGGGCTTGTTCACTGTCTTTTTACTACAAAACGGCAGCAATTTCTAATAATATTGTATCCTTGCTGGATAATGAAAAGCCAGAGCAGCAGATATACAGGATGTATAGCTCTATCATCAGAGTGCCCGGATGTGGAGAATCCTGCCAGCACTCTCCTCATCCTTCACTGTAACATGGGCTCGTCCACGTGGGAGCTCCCTCTAGTGGTCAGAGCGGTTACTGCACTGGTAAATCTACACAGTCCTATTAATTGCTACCAACAATTTATAAACCGAACAGGCCGCTCCCCAATAGTCATCAGGACGTTGATGTAGCAATGACTAGGCACGCTCTTCACGTTGTTAGTACACCCGCCCTACTCGGCAGAGCTAGCTCCGACTTGTGATGACACGTGATGTTTGGGAACAGAGGCTATGGCACAAGTGTGGTGGGAGTCACTCAGAGTAGGAATTTTGGGGAGCGTCACCAGGATCGGGCTGTTTTAATACGTTCAGGGTCCCTACACACATTCTGACTCGTGTTTTTTTTTTTTTGCAAGTAACAAACACCACATGCATTTTTTGGTCACCTGCGTTTTTTCAATTTTTGGGTGTTCTTTGTAAACAGAGTGTTTGCCCACTAGTGTTTTCTTCATGGCATTTTTCCCTGTCATGCATGTACAGTATTGTTGAAAAGAAGCAAAAAGACAAAAAAAAAATGCCAAGAGCAAAAAAACACCTTTGTGGCCTACGTTTTATATTTCCCATAGACCTTCAGCTAACATCTGGAGCTGGCATTTTTGCTGCAAAAAACACGCCAAAAAATTCAAACGTGCAGAAAAACACCAAGAGGTGTTGCCCCCACATCAATTCCTTTCTAAGAGAACGCCTCTATTGGCTTAAGAATTCAATTGATAGAGCAGTCAACTAGTACACTTAAAGGGGTATTCTGGTTGTGCAAAGTTATCACCTATTCATAGGATAGGGGAGAACTATTAGATTGGTACGGGCCTATGACTGGGACCCCTCACTATTCACAAGAACAGGGACCCCATACCTCATGGAGCCCCCATGCTCCATTCATTTTTATGAGATTTCCAGAATAGTGGAGAATAGGGATGAGTGAACTTGTGGTGTCAAGTTCGGCATAGGTTATGGTTCGTGGTAGCAGAATCCATCACGGAATTCTTAGATAACCATGACCCTGTACGCCAAACTTGAAAATGGAAGTTCGCTCATCGCTAGTGGAGAATCATCACTGCTGTAACTACTGGGGTGTTCTGTCCCAATTAATGGGGGGGGAGACAAAATCTCTACTGGCATGTAAGGCCAGTCTCGCACTTTTTTTTAAATATACCTCAATCATGTCTGAAAGACCTGGCTCTACATCGTGTTGTTGCTGGCTGACATTTGGAGCCGTCTCCTAGGCCTAGGTTTGTCCATGCCATTATTTCTTCTGTAATCATCTCCGTCTGAGGGTTCATTAAAATAAATGGAGATTGCCAGACTGGAAGTAGATTGATGACCTATCCTCAAGATATCTCATCAATATGTGATCTGTGAGGATCCGACTCCAGGCATCCCCGCCCATCAGCTGTTTGACAATATGTTCATCGGTTACATAGTCTAGGTGAAGGGGCCTGGACTGCAATACCAATGGCGCTGTGCTGGGTATTCTGTGAGGAGGCTGCAGTGCTCACGGGTGCGCCACCGCCTCTTCAGGCAGGCTGTGTGCGTTCTGCATTTTTAGAATCAGCACGTCCTGCCGTTTGTTAGAAATAGCTATCCTTTTTGCAGGGCCGCGCAATAGACATTTTGCGACCCCATTCAAATGAATGGGCCTGAAAATACGGTCATGTGAATGCCCCCTTACGGTGTGTTCAAACAGAGGATTCTATAGTTCTGCTCTGGGTTTTCATGCGGATCCCGTCTAGGCTTAGCTCCACTGAATGTAACTAAACCGCGAGCAGGTTCCTGCTGCGGCCTTGAAAGGGGTCCAGCAGTGTGAACTGAAAACAGTGGGAGGAGGTTTCAGTGCAGATTCTGTTGGTTTTCGGCAGAGAATCTGTTCTGAAACCTGCACCCAAAATGCTCTGTTTGAACATACACACCTGAGGAGGGCGCTCTGCTTGCTCCTAAGGGCAGTGATCGACAGGCTGCTGTGTATAGACACACACACTGAAATCTGGCAGTCACTGATTAAATGGAAATATGAATAAAAATAAAAGTGTGTTCATCTAGCTGGGGTAGGGAACCTCCGGCTCTCCAGCTGTTGTGAAACTACAACTCCCAGCATACATACTTACTCTGCTCTTCTCTAAACTCCCATAGAAATGAATGGAACATGTTGGGAATTGTAGTTTCACAGCAGCTGGAGTGTCGGAGGTTCCCTACCCCTGATTCTAGAGCATTGGATGTGTACAATGAGAAGTCTCTTCGACTCCTTGCACTTATATTTAATTGTGCTTGAACTGGAGCTACACTGGCACTAGTTATGTCCCAGTAAATGCTGAAGAATTGCTATTCTGGTGGGATTGCCTAATTATAGCACACTACCGGAAAGAGGTTCTTTTCAAAATAATCTCTAGACTATGAAACTTGCTTGCTTTACTCCTAATACTGGAAGAACTCCAATTTCAGATAATCTAATAATAGTTATGCTTTAATTAACCCCCGTGAACACTGCAGAACCCCACAATCGATATGCCAACATTTCTCCCATGTCAAATTACATGATTTTCCCAGGCCTTTGGGTTCTGCTCCGAAGGCTCTTCTAGAAGCCGGTGCCTATGGTACTGATATCAGATGAACAACCCTTAACAGTGGCCACGCTGGTTTACATGCAGCTAAGGGGTTTCTGCTGCGCTTGCAGAGGACAGTATTAGGCTAATATCATACTATGCTCTAGCAATACCTTCCTTGGGACAGTGTAATATGTTGCCCTAAATGCATCAGAGAAGCCAGTACTCGAGGTTTTTGTCCTGCCCCTTTTAAAACACAGTAACAAACCTACCAAATAACCGGTGCAAGACCACTGCTGTATGTAAACTAGTGCGTTAAAAATAAGTGACATTCACACCTATCCCTGTTCTAATGCTGCCCAGGTCCCTGCTGATCTCTACGTAATGGTCCTGTCTCAGTCAGGAAATACCTGCTCAACCAATCACTGGCTCCGGTGGATCACGGCTGCAGCCAATGACTGGCTGAGTTTGCATTTCCAGCGCAGTGAAACGGGAGCAGACCACATCAGAATAGCAGCAGCAAGGTATCCGTTATGATTTTTAACTCTGCACCACCAATATTGTTATCGCTGGACAAACTCCTTTAATATATAACACTATAAACACCGTACTGTAAATAATGAAAATAAACCTTAGAACGTTCATAATTTATTTAAAAAATAAATAAAACAAGACATACACAACAAATCTGAAGATCTGAAACACGCATGTGCAAAAATCGCAAGTATTTTCCAGGTAGAGGTGTATATAATTTACGCAGTAGTAACTAAAAAAAAACCGTAACTGAAGTTTGCGTTAAACACAAGATCCAGTAGTCAAATGCGCCTTCATGTGACCTAGGAGCACATGAACACGGGACGGTCCCTTTCGGCCATACTATAGTGCATTAGGATGTCTGGCACTGAACTCCTCCTCTAGGCCTTTCATCCTCACAGTACGCCTCCCCTCTGTATTGTCTATTGTGTTCCCTGGGATCAAATTCAACAAGTTCTACAGCTTCCATGTCATCGGTGACCATTATGTCTTCCCTGGGTGGAAGCAAAGCTTCTAGAAGCCGGAGCTTGTCTGTCGGGAGCCAATGGTTTTCTGGAAAAGTCACCTGAAAGAAAGAAAAAAACATTATCGGGGTTAGACGTGGGCCATCATTACCAAATTATATACAAATTAATATTTCTCAGCTCTATTTTGTTTTACTTTGATCCTATTTTTCCTCATACTACAATTATAACTTAAAAACTAAATGAAGAAATCTTCTGCATCCCAGAAGATAAGCAATTATCCCCCCCCCCCAAAATTATTATCCTGTGTCTGACACCTGGCTGCAGCAGGAGCCTCCCCCTTTATCCTGTCGGCAACAGGACAATGATTGCTAAGCCCCGCCGCCTCCTTTACCGATTCACAGTTGAAAATGGAACAAATGTTAACCCCTGTATTTCCAGTAGGATTTCAGTTGCTGAATTCACAGCAGTATGGGACGTGTGCGTTTTGCTGAGCTTTCAAATACACATTTCACAATATCAATGATGGCAGTTGACACACAGTCGAACACCCCACTACAGACTTCTCTTAAAACAATTCATGAATTAGGCCTCACATAGTGGCCACCACCACACCGACAAGCAGTTATACTGCAAATCAGTGCAGTTTTCAAACAGATTGGTAATGGCGGTGCAGTATGATGGCTAAAACTGCTGTGACCCAACCCCTATTGTGCACAATAACGCACCGAGAACTGGATGATCAGAAGACCTCTCTCAAACGGATCTCGCTGCAAGGGCATTCCTTCATTCTGAATGCATTTCAGGTGTCCATCTTTTACGACTTCACCTATGACAAAAAAATATTTTATAAAGTAAACATTTCCAATCCATTATTACCTTCAATGTAAAATATCAATTTCACAAGTTAACAAGAATGGGAGATGAAAGAGCCCAGCGAGCATGCACTGCGGTGGCCATACTTCCCATTCACTTTATAGGAGTTATCAGGAACGGGGACCCAAAATTCTCAACTCCCATTAATGGGGTATTCCCATCTCAGACAATGGGTGCATATTGCTAGAATATGCCCCCATTTTCTGATATGTGCAGGTCCCACCTCTGAGACCCGCACCTATTTCTTAAAGGAAGACAGCAAAGTCCCGATGCACCACACACGTGCGGCTGCCCTCCATTCATTTCTATGGGACCGCCGAAAAAAGCTGAGCTTGGCTATTTTTGTCGGCCCCACAGAAATGAATGGGAGTGATGTCTGCTCAAGCAGTGCACTCTCATTCACTTTTATGGGGAGAGCACTTGTTAGCCGGACCCTGGGTCCTCCAGTCTCCACTTTCGCCGTTATTGATACAGGTGCAGGTCCCAGCAGTGGGACCCACACCTATCAGACAATGGAGACATATCCTAGCGATATGCCCCAATGGTCTCAGATGGGAATACCACTTTAATTAGAAAGCTGATGCTGAAACCTGTCACCTTGTATGATATGTATAGGACGTGGCTGCTGTTTATACAACAGTGCATGTGCCCCCGTAATAGGATTGTCAGCTTAATATGCTGTCCTATGTGATGGCAGCACCTGATAGTAAAAGGTCTGTAATACCAGTAACAGCAACCAGCGATGTCTGGCTACTGGAAGTACACAGGTATGGGTCTGCTGTATACATGCTCCCTCTGCTCCTAGTAGCTGAACGGCACATCTTTTTCACCATTTTGGCTCCAGAAGTACAAATCCGTAGCAGTATTACGCTGCCCTTACATAGTGCAGCGTTGTAACCGACAGGTCCACTTTAAATGGGTGTAACACCAGCTCCTACAAACCTGGTAAAGATGTGATGAGGAGAGTTCGTCCATCCATTGTCTCGATTGTTCTCTTGAACCCGCACAAGGCCTCTACTAGTGTAATTTCCATCTTCATTATTAAGTTGTCATCTTGCCTTTGATACAAGTCATGATCCCTCTGATCCAACACAATAACAACATCTCCTGCCTCTAGACCTGGTTCTTGATCTCCTTCCCCATGGAAAACTATTTTCTGTCCATCTTTCATGCCTGCAAAACACACAATTGGTTAATTTAGATCACGTGACCGGCTACTAAAAGTATGAGCTAAATCCAGACAGTCTAAAGAGGGGCCTGACGACGGAACTCTATGCCGGAAAACAAAAACGCCAGTGTGAAAGTACCCCAAGCCACGATCACTTCCTGCTAAATCACACCAACTTGCCGGACAAAGCGCAAACGTGTCAAAAACACTTAAAGGGAATGTGTGACCTATATTTCTTTTCATTTTCTAATTGTTGATTTGTTTCTAAATCTGTTTCCTGAACTTAATAATGGAGGCGGTAATTTTGCCTGATTGGTTCTTAAAGGGGTTTGCCTTGTGCTGAATCGTGCAGAGCAAAGGCTTTTTCTGGAGATGTATCGGGCTCTCCATTGGTAAAGCTAGTTGGAGGCTTCCACCTAGCATTGAGCCTGGTGACATCACTGGCACTAATGGGGGGCTTTAGCCTGTAAGACAGCTAGGGCAGAGCTAAAGCACGCCCATCAGCGGAAGCCTCTGCCTAGCAGCGTAAAAACAAATAAAAAAGCCCTTGCTCTGCACGATGCTCATGTATGAGGGGCCGGAGGGGTGAAAATGGGGATATATCCGGGTCCGGGTTCAGCTCTGAACCTGGACAACCCCTTTAACCACTTCCCGACTGCCTATTGACTATAAACGTCCTGGGCGGTCGAGTTTATCTATGATCGGACGTTTCTGAACGTCCTTTCAGAGATGGCAGCTGCATGCTAATCGTCAGTGACAGCAGGGCACCCCAGAGAGAAGGCAGGAACAGGTCCCAGGTGTCCCTGCCTTCTAGAACGCTGTGTACACGGCGCTCAACGAGTGCCGTGTATACAGATCAGAAAGAGCTATGCCACTTCCTGTCCCAGCCCCGTGGCTACTATGTCAGCCCCAATTACAGGAGAAATCAATAGTGAAAAAAATAAACATTTCCCCAATTAAGTCATTTAAAAAAAAATGTTAAAATAGAAAAAATAAAATAAACATATTTGGTATTGTTCTGTCCGTACCGGCTGGATCTACACAAATAAAAATAAATTTTTTTACATGCAAAAAAAATAACATTTTCCCCAATTAAGTCATCTAAGAAATGTTAAAATTAGAAAAAAATTAAAATAAACCCGCCTCTATAAAAACATCACATGATCTATCCTATCAAGTGAATGGTGTAAAAAATAAAAAAATATATAGAAAAATGACACCAAAGAGCTTTGTGAGTTCACCTGCCACAAAATTATAAAAAGCTACCAGAAAGCCAAATGTACCCCAAAATGGTGCAAAAAAACCCCTACAGCTTGTCACGCAAAAAATAAGCCCTCAAGCAGCTCAGTCAATAAAAGAGAAATAAAAAGTTATCGTTCTTAAAAACCATGACAGAAAATTCCATGTTAGGCCTCTTTCACACTAGCGTTTTAGCTTTCGGGCTCAATCTACTTGTCCCCCATGGCGATCTACTTGTCCTGATAAAAAAAATTATTTAGAATCAAAACTGTATTTAAATAAGGTCTTAAAGACATTGGTGCCGCGTCCCGATCTAGTGCAATCTGCAGGAATGCTGCGACCACTATTTTAGCAGATGGCACTGGACTGGAACACAGGCAGTAATGTGCCACCACTGCGGGCGAGGAGGTGGCTGCCGTGCCATGGACTTCAATGCTCTGCCACGCTTCTCTATGCAGGGAGGTGGCCAGCTTGCGTTCCAGTCTTTGTGGCGTGAAATGACCATAAGTTTAGTCCTTGTTCACACCAGATAATTCTGTCCAGAACGCACTACATCACAGCCGGCTCATGCCTGGAGGGGGCGTGACGATCCATTGAAGTGAATGGCACCGTAGCCACAGCCGCCCTGCGATCTGTGGCTGACGCACTGTTATGGGGGCACTGTGGCTGACGCACTGTTATGGGGGCACTGTGGCTGACGCACTGTTATGGGGGGCACTGTGGCTGACGCACTGTTATGGGGGCACTGTGGCTGACGCACTGTTATGGGGGCACTGTGGCTGACGCACTGTTATGGGGGGCACTGTGGCTGACGCACTGTTATGGGGGCACTGTGGCTGACGCACTGTTATGGGGGATCTGTGGCTAACACTGTTATGGGGGATCTGTGGCTGACACATATATAGCATCTTATGCTATATATGTGTCATCCACATATACCCCATAACAGTGTCAGCCACAGACCCCCCAACACTGTTTGGCACTCGCAGCGGCCGGTGCAGTGTTACTCTGCAGTAATACATCGGCCCTGCAGCTCTTATCCAGTATTTATGTAGTTAATCTCTTTAGAGTAGCTCGACCTTACAACTATTGTTGGCAGGCTCCGAGCAGCTCTCTGTTCCTCCATGCTCCGTCTAGCCCCTCATTCATAAAGTGGGCGGAGCATGGAGGAACAGAGAGCTGCCCGGGGAGCCTGCGCAACAATAGTTATTAAGGTCGGGCTACTTCTAAAGAGATTAACTACATAAATACTGCGGGGGCCGGTGCTAAATTCGCGGCAGAGCCCGCTACTTGCCCGCAGCAGGGCTAAGTTGCTTAACAAACTACCTGCCCGGCGCTACATGTCCCGGGCGTCGGGCGATAGGAATTCCACACCCCTGGTATATATAAGAAGGCATTTATCTTTTACTTGCCTTTCTTAAGGTGAACTTCCAGAATCTTCTTCTCACGAACAACCTTGTTTCCATTACACTGTTTGCAACGATCTTTGGGGTTAATGCGCTCCCCCTCCCCACGGCATTCTGAACACATTGTCTGTATCTGCTGGACCATCCCTGGTCCAATCTGCTGGACATGAATTTGGACACCACGACCTTTGCAGGTTGAACATTTCTCTACTGCTCCTTTCTTGCCACCACGTCCTGAAAGCAAAGTAGAATACATGAGCATGGGGCAAAAAAAAAAAAAAAAAAAATAGTCGAAATAAGCTCATACAGAAGTATCAAAGACCGCCACTCAGAGACTTCTATACCAGCAACACATTGCAGTATCACGGGTTGGAAATTTTCTTGCAGCTGTAAGGCTCCGGGCTACCTTTACACCACAAGAAATGGAAACGACATTGTTTTAACACCATCTTAATGTTAATGCAAATATCCAAAATGGTATGGTCTATAACAGGGATGCCCAACCCGCGGCCCTCCAGCTGCTGTAAAACTACAACCCCCACAATGCATTGCTGTAGGCTAATAGATGTAGACTGTCCGGGCATGCTGGGAGTTGTAGTTTTGCAACAGCTGGAGGGCCGCAGGTTGGGCATCCCTGGTTATAATATTTTAAAAAGTAGCCATGATAAGCACATGTGCACACAGCGGTTTAAATGCAGATTTGGGCAAGTATTCCTTGCCAAAATGTTGCTCTTTGATGATAAAGGGAAATTTCTGTCGTAATTTAAACAGGTTTTTGAAGCCAAAATCAGGCGAGGAAGTATAAAGGACAGATACTACTTTTTTGCATCCACTCCCAGTGATGGCTTCACAAACGGCATAACCCAGTACATGTGGCGGCACTATGAGGCTGTGATTTCCAATAGGAAACGCAGGATTCTCTTGGAAACACATAATGGTTATGACTGAGGGAAGTCCTCTTCACCTGGGACACTTACCGATCCTCCTCCTCCCATGTAATAGCTCCTAACATATGGAGGACTTACCTTCACACTTGTCGCAGATGACATTCTTTTGTAATGCCAGCTTCCGACTTCCACCATTATAGAGCTCTTCTAGAGATATAGATAACTGGTGGACGACATTTTTACCTAAAAAGAAACAGTCAAAAGTCTTCAACAAAAGCCCCAAATGCAGATGACAAAGACAATAAATGCTAACAGGACTAGCAACTTTAATTTAAGATTACCCCTCTTCTCTCTGTTCATCCGCCCTCCTCCGCCAAAGAACACGTCGAAGATGTCCATGGGAGAAGAAAAGTTTCCCCCACTTAGTCCTCCTTCTTTAATGGCCTGTTCTCCACCTTGGTCATAGAGGTCTCTCTTCTTAGGGTCGGACAGCACCTCATAAGCTTGAGAGATGAGCTTAAACTAGAAGAAATAAAGAGCACTGGTTACATGCCATGTACAAACTGGGAGGCAGAGCGCAGAATAATCCCAGTCTGGGTTGTGATATTGTGGCACATTCATATGGTGCCTACAAGAGTAAACGTGTTCTCTGTACAGATACCAGCACCATCAGCTGACAGCCCTGTAACTAGAATGGGCGAGTTCCCTAAAGGGGTTATCCACATCACCCATGATGCTAGGGAGGCTTTTCCCCGTTGTGGCCTGCTTTTGGCTCCTCCCCCCGTTGCTGGATGTTTTGATCGGCGCAACAGGGAGATGCAACGGTGGCCATGCGGGGATCAGGAGTGACGCAGGTGCCGAGGAGCAGGGTAAGTGTAACCCAAATGAGGGGCCTGGGCATTGGTGATGGTGGGGTAGGATAGCTGATAAATGTAAGGACAGGTGATAAATGTATGGGGAGGGTCTGACCGCCGGGAACCAGCAATCACAGCAATGAGGATTCCACGTCTCCCGTCCACGACATTTCAGTGGAGAATGGTCAATCTGGTGGCCGACTGCTCCATCCAAAGTCTAAGGCGCTGACGGAGATACTTACCAGGTAAGGAATGGCTCTTTTATACTATTACCTCATGGGGGCGTTACCTGGTAAGGAATGGTTCTTTTATACTATTACCCGATGGGGGTGATACCTGGTAAGGATTGGTTCTTTTATACTGTTACTCAGTGGGGGCGTTACCTGGTAAAGAAAGGTTCTTTTATACTATTACCCGATGGAGGCGATACCTGGTAAGGGATGGTTCTTTTATACTATTACCCGATGGGGGTGATACCTGGTAAGGATTGGTTCTTTTATACTATTACCCGATGGGGGCGATACCTGGTAAAGAAAGGTTCTTTTATACTATTACCTGATGGGGGCGATACCTGGTAAGGAATGGTTCTTTTATACTATTACCTCATGGGGGCGTTACTTAGTAAGAAATGGTTCTTTTATACCATTACCCGATGGGGGCGTTACCTGGTAAGGAATGGTTCTTTTATACTGTTACCCGATGGGGGCGTTACCTGGTAAGAAATGGTTCTTTTATACTGTTACTCAATGGGGATGTTACCTGGTAAGGAATGGTTCTTTTATACTGTTACCTGATGGGGATGTTACCTGGTAAGGAATGGTTCTTTTATACTATTACCTGATGGGGGCGATACCTGGTAAGGAATGGTTCTTTTATACTATTACCCGATGGGGGCGTTACCTGGTAAGGAATGGTTCTTTTATACTATTACCCGATGGGGGCGTTACCTGGTAAGAAATGGTTCTTTTATACTGTTACCTGATGGGGATGTTACCTGGTAAGGAATGGTTCTTTTATACTATTACCTGATGGGGGCGTTACCTGGTAAGGAATGGTTCTTTTATACTATTACCTGATGGGGGCGTTACCTGGTAAGAAATGGCTCTTTTATTCTATTACCTGATGGGGGTGTTACCTGGTAAGAAATGGTTCTTTTATACTATTACCCGATGGGGGTGTTACCTGGTAAGGAATGGTTCTTTTATACT
The DNA here is from genome assembly GCA_033119425.1 of Bufotes viridis. Taxonomy (NCBI): domain Eukaryota; kingdom Metazoa; phylum Chordata; class Amphibia; order Anura; family Bufonidae; genus Bufotes; species Bufotes viridis. Next base: position 203,908,811 of record CM065589.1, on the reverse strand, counting down.
ATTACCTGATGGGGGCGTTACCTGGTAAGGAATGGTTCTTTTATACTATTACCTGATGGGGGCGATACCTGGTAAGGAATGGTTCTTTTATACTATTACCCGATGGGGGCGTTACCTGGTAAGAAATGGTTCTTTTATTCTATTACCTGATGCTGGCGTTACCTGGTAAGAAATGGTTCTTTTATACTATTACCTGATGGGGGCGTTACCTGGTAAGGAATGGTTCTTTTATACTATTACCTGATGGGGGCGTTACCTGGTAAGGAATGGTTCTTTTATACTATTACCTGATGGGGGCGTTACCTGGTAAGAAATGGTTCTTTTATACTATTACCTGATGGGGGCGTTACCTGGTAAGGAATGGTTCTTTTATACTATTACCTGATGGGGGCGTTACCTGGTAAGGAATGGTTCTTTTATTCTATTACCTGATGCTGGCGTTACCTGGTAAGAAATGGTTCTTTTATACTATTACCCGATGGGGGTGTTACCTGGTAAGGAATGGTTCTTTTATACTATTACCTGATGGGGGCGTTACCTGGTAAGGAATGGTTCTTTTATACTATTACCTCATGGGGGCGATACCTGGTAAGGAATGGTTCTTTTATACTATTACCTCATGGGGGCGTTACCTGGTAAGAAATGGTTCTTTTATACTATTACCTGATGGGGGCGTTACCTGGTAAGGAATGGTTCTTTTATACTATTACCCGATAGGGGTGTTACCTGGTAAGGAATGGTTATTTTATACCATTACCCAATGAGGATGTTACCTGGTAATGAATGGTTCTTTTATACTATTACCTGATGGGGGCGTTACCTGGTAAGGAATGGTTCTTTTATACTATTACCTGATGGGGATGTTACCTGGTAAGGAATGGTTCTTTTATACTATTACCTGATGGGGGCGTTACCTGGTAAGGAATGGTTCTTTTATACTATTACCTGATGGGGGCGTTACCTGGTAAGGAATGGTTCTTTTATACTATTACCCAATGGGGGCTATACCTGGTAAGGAATGGTTATTTTATACTGTTACTCAGTGGGGGCGTTACCTGGTAAGGAATGGTTCTTTTATACCATTACCTGATGGGGATGTTACCTGGTAAGGAATGGTTCTTTTATACTATTACCTGAGGGGGGCGTTACCTGGTAAGGAATGGTTCTTTTATACTATTACCCAATGGGGGCGATACCTGGTAAGGAATGGTTCTTTTATACTATTACCCGATGGGGGTGATACCTGGTAAGGGATAGTTCTTTTATACTATTACCTGGGTATGTTACCTGGTAAGGAATGGTTCTTTTATACTATTACCTGATGGGGGCGTTACCTGGTAAGGAATGGTTCTTTTATACTATTACCTGATGGGGATGTTACCTGGTAAGGAATGGTTCTTTTATACTATTACCTGATGGGGGCGTTACCTGGTAAGGAATGGTTCTTTTATACTATTACCTGATGGGGGCGTTACCTGGTAAGGAATGGTTCTTTTATACTATTACCCAATGGGGGCTATACCTGGTAAGGAATGGTTATTTTACACTGTTACTCAGTGGGGGCGTTACCTGGTAAGGAATGGTTCTTTTATACCATTACCTGATGGGGATGTTACCTAGTAAGGAATGGTTCTTTTATACTATTACCTGATGGGGGCGTTACCTGGTAAGGAATGGTTCTTTTATACTATTACCCAATGGGGGCGATACCTGGTAAGGAATGGTTCTTTTATTCTATTACCTGATGCTGGCGTTACCTGGTAAGAAATGGTTCTTTTATACTATTACCCGATGGGGGTGTTACCTGGTAAGGAATGGTTCTTTTATACTATTACCTGATGGGGGCGTTACCTGGTAAGGAATGGTTCTTTTATACTATTACCCAATGGGGGCGATACCTGGTAAGGAATGGTTCTTTTATACTATTACCCGATGGGGGCGATACCTGGTAAGGGATGGTTCTTTTATACTATTACCTGATGGGGGCATTACCTGGTAAGGAATGGTTCTTTTATACTATCACCTGATGGGGGCGTTACCTGGTAAGGAATGTTTTTTTTATACTATTACCTGATGGGGAGATACCTGGTAAGGGATGGTTCTTTTATACTATTACCTGATGGGGATGTTACCTGGTAAGGAATGGTTCTTTTATACTATCACCTGATGGGGGCGTTACCTGGTAAGGAATGGTTCTTTTATGTTATTATCCACTGGGGGGCGTTTAACCCCAATTAACGTCAGCAGACATTGGGGACAGACATGTAGCCACTAAGCACGGGGCTGAGACCCCTCACCAAGCCCCCACTAATAATTAGGGCATTCACGAACCCAGCACAATGCGTTACCTTCTCCCCCTCGTTGGGGTTCTTGTCCGGGTGGTACTTCAGCGCCAGCTTTCTGTACGCCTTTTTGATTTCATCGGGGGTGGCATCTGGCTTTACCCCAAGGGTATCATAGTATCCGGTCTCCTTCACCATCTCCGCTGCTTAAGACATAGACAGGAATTATTGAGGACAAGTCCAGAATAAACCTTGTGCTGCTCCCACAGCCCCAGGATTTACAGCCAGTAGGGACCTGAGGTAATTAGGGAGAGATACAAGAAGTCCCAGCAAGGTCATCCATCCCAACCACCACCGGAGTATCCCAAAACTACACAGCCTGCCCGGAAAATTACCTCAGTACCACAGACAAACGTCCCACCGGAAAACAAGGGCTCAGCAGCTCCTGCGCCCCGTGCGCTTATTCAGGGATTTGTCGCAAGTGTCTCATTGGCTTCCAGCGGCCGCCCGTACTATATAGAGAGGGCGGAGACCACGCCCCTTCCCAGCCAGAAGTTTCTCGAGCCGTCTGTCTAGGGTACTGCGGCTTCTCCGGCTTTCCAGAAAGCTCCTCGGTTGTCCTGGTAACGAGGATGGCTCCGCACTCTGTGAGTGGCCGGATGAGCGGTGACGTAGTGAGGGAGGCGGGAAAAGTCAGTCAGGAGGCTGGGTTACTGGAATGTTCTGTACTGGTCTGTCAGCGCCCATTATTAGTGTCAGTGTGAATTATGTATAGCTATAGCGCCTATTGAGGTCACCTGTAATGGAAGTCAGAGGGGCTGGAGTGACGTGTATATTGTGTGGACCTTATAGAAATAGCCCATTTCTTATGGAGGGAGCTTCTGTCTATTGGAGGTGTCCATGCAGAACATTTGTGCCAGTCTTTTACCGGTTTCTTCTGTCCCAGCTGGACACATGTAGACTTATAGTTCAGATATACTGTATATTGGGATATAGGCCTTGCACACACGTGTCAGCATACATGTAGGGTGTCATACGTGTGTATTCTGATAGAAATGTATGAGGAAAATAATTCTGCCTATCCCATTAGGGTTCGGCTACATGGCGTACTGGCTCTGCCAGGATCGTAGAAGTGGCACAGTGTAGCGGTGATCCTATAGAAATTAATGGGATCGATGCGCAATTTGCAGTGTGCAGTGACCTTGCTGGATTTCTTGGCGACTCCGGAGTCGCAGTCAATGCACATTGTGTGGGGAATGTATCATGAGGGGAATAGGTAAAGTCAGTTTTGCTTGAGTCTGTGTCGGAGAACTTTACACCACATTTATCAAATGTTTCATCTTACGCCCCTTTTACCGCCTCAGCCCCCCTAGCTTAAACACCCTTAATGACCAGGCCACTTTTTACAATTCTGCACTGCGCTACTTTACCCGTTTATTGCTCCGTCATACAACTTACCACCCAAATGAATTTGACCTCCTTTTCTTCTCACTAATAGAGCTTTCAATTGGTGCTATTTCATTGCTGCTGACATTTTTACTTTTTTTGCTATTAATCAAAATTTTACGACATTTTTGCAAAAAAATGTCATTTTTCGCTTTCTGTTGTAATTTTTTTTAAAAAAAACTACATTTCTATATAAATTTTTCTATAAATTTATTGTTCTACATGTCTTTGATAAAAAAAAAATCTAATAAGTGTATATTTATTGGTTTGGGTAAAAGTTATAGCGTTTACAAACTATGGTGCAAAAAAGTGAATTTCGGCATTTTGAAGCAGCTCTGACTTTCTGAGCACCTGTCATGTTTCTTCAGGTGCTAGAATATCAGGATAGTATAAAACCCCACCAAATGATACCATTTTAGAAAGAAGACACCCCAAAGTATTCGCGGAGGGGCATGTGAGTTCATGTATCATTTCATTTTTTTTCACAAGTTAGCGGAAAATGCCACTTTCTGAGAAAAAAAAAAGTTATAAAGTTTTCATTTCTGCTAACTTCTGGCAAAAAAAAAAAAAATCTCCCACGGACTCACTATGCCCCTCTGAATACCTTGGGGTGTCTACTTACCGAAATGGGGTCATTTGTGGGGTGTGTTTACTGTTTTGGTATTTTGGGGGGGGGCTAAATTGTGAGCAGCCATGTAAAACTAAAGGTACTCGTTGGAATTTGGGCCCCTTTGCACACCCAGGCTGCAAAAAAGTGTCACTCATGTGGTATCGCCGTACTCAGGATAAGTAGGGCAATGTGTTTTGGGGTGTATTTTTACATATACCCATGTTGGGTGAGAGAAATATCTCTGTAAACTGACAACTTTGTATAAAATTTTTTAAAAGTTGTCATTTACAGAGATATTTCTCTCACCCAGTATGGGTATATGTAAAAATACACCCCAAAATACATTGCCCTACTTCTCCTGAGTACGGCGATACCACATGAGTGACACTTTTTTGCAGCCAAGATGCGCAAAGGGGCCCTAAAACCAATGAGTACCTTTAGTATTTCACAGGCCATTTTTACGCATTTGGATTCTCACACTTTAGGACCCCTAAAATGCCAGGGCAGTATAAAAACCCCACAAGTGACCCCATTGTGGAAAGAAGACACCCCAAGGTATTCCGTGAGGGGCATGGCGAGTTCATAGAAAAAAAAAATTTTGGCACAAGTTAGCGGAAATTGATATATATATATATTTTTTTTACAAAGTCTCATATTCCACTAACTTGTGACAAAAAATAAAATTTTACATGAACTCACCATACCCCTCACGAATACCTTGGAGTGTCTTCTTTCTAAAATGGGGTCACATGTGGGGTATTTATACTGCCCTGGCATTTTAGGGGTCTCCGCAATCATTACACATATGGCCAGCATTAGGAGTTTCTGCTATTCTCCGTATATTGAGCATACGGGTAATTAGATTTTTTTTTTCTGTTCAGCCTCTGGGCTGAAAAAATAAAAAATGAACGGCACAGATTTTTTTATTCGCATCGATCAATGTGGATGAAAAAATCTCTGCCACAATCAGTGACTGCGGTGCGGTGGGCTGGGCGCTAGCTACCTAACAAGTAGCTAACTAACTGGTGGTGATAAGGGACCCTTATGCCCCATTCACACGTCCGCAATTCTGTTTGCGGAATGGAATTGTGGACCCATTCATTTCTATGGGGACAGACTTTGTCCCGCTCGGATCCGGAATTGCGGATCCGCACTTCCGGGTCTGCACTTCCGTTCCGCAAAAATATAGAACATGTCCTATTCTTGTCCGCAATTGCGGACAAGAAAAGGCATTTTCTATATAGTTCTGTCAATGTGCGGATCTGCAAAATACGGAAAGCACATTGCTGGTGTCCGTGTTTTGCTGATCCGCAAAACACATATGGACATGTGAATGGAGCCTTACAGGGGGGTGATCAGGGAGTCTATATAGGGTGATCAGGGGTTAACAAGGGTTTAATAAGTGACAGGGGAGGGGGGTTAGTGTGGTGCTTGGTGCTACTTTACATAGTTACCTGGTCCTCTGGTGGTCGATCCCAGCAAATAGGACCACCAGAGGACCAGGTAGCAGGTATATCAGACGCTGTTAACAAAACAGCGTCTGATATACATATTTGATGCGATTTATTTCGCATCTACAGCCTGCCAGCGATTGATCATCGCTGGCAGGCTGCAGTATAACTTGCGATCTTTAACTTGCGCGTTCACAGCAAATCTCGCCTCTCGCGAGATGACGCGCTGCCGTGTCAAGGAGGTACAGAAGGACCGCCGAGATCATGCGATCCTGCGTGCGGCGGTCCTAAAGTAGTTAACATCTGCGTTTTTCTTTTACACTATTTAGATCTGTCAGAGGATGTTAATACCGGAGAAAAACACTTACGTTTTGTCCCCATTCATTGTCAATGGGGATAAGGCTGAACCTAACAGGATACGTTCCGTTCCGTTTGGTTGCGTTCCTATACCGGAGAGAAAACCTCTGCAAGCAGCAGTTTTCTGTCTGGCATGGGATGCGGAGGAAGACGGATCCGTCATGACCCACAATGTAAGTCAATGGAGCCGGATCAGTTTTCTCGGACACAATAGAAAACAGATCCGGCACCCATTGACTTACAATGGTTTTAATGCCAGATCCGTCATTGGTATTGTTTATAACGGTTCTATTATTAAAAACGGAAGCATTTTTGCTGATCACTACTGGATCAGGCAAAACCGCAAGTGGGAAAGTAGCCTTACTTGATCAATTTGTCTTAGGGCTTGTTCACACAACCGTGCCGTGTTTTGTGGTCTGCAAATTGCGGATCCGTAAAACACAGATGCCGCCTGTGTGCCTCCCGCAATTTGCGGAACGTAACGGACTGCCCTTTATAGAAATGCCTATTCTTGTCCGCAAAACGGACAAGAATAGGACAGGACTCATAGCTTTTGCGGGGCCACGGAACGGAGCAACAGATGCGGACAGCACACGGAGTGCCGTCCGCACCTTTTGCGGCCCCATTGAAGTGAATGCGGCCGCACCCGAGTTGCAAAAAATGTGGCTAGGATGCAGAACCAAACCACGGTCGTGTGAATGAGCCCTTATCCTAAATCCTAACACTTTTTGTCTAGAGACGCTGCTTCAGTTTTCCTACTCCACCCTCCTCCTGAAGTGAGATTGTGACTAAGGCCCCTCTCACACTAGCGTTTTTGCTTTCCGTCCTAGAGTTCCGTCGTCGGGGCTCTAGGACGGAAAGATACTGATCAGGATTATCCTAATGCATTCTTAATGGAGAGCAATCCGTTCAGGATGCATCAGGATGTCTTCCGTTCAGTATGTGAACGTTTTTTGGACATTGACAAAAGCGTAGCATGCTGCGGATTTGTCTCCGTCCAAAAATCCGGAAGACATGCCGTAACGCCGGATCCGGAATTAATACCCATTGAAGTGCATTAATCCGGATCCGGCCTTAAGCTAAACGTCGTTTCGGCGCATCGCCGGATCCAACGTTTAGCTTTTTCTCAATTGTTACCATGGCAGCCAGGACGCTAAAGTCCTGGTTGCCATGGTAAAATGTAGTGGGGAGCGGTGGAGCGGTATACTTACCGTCCGTGCGGCTCCCGGGTCGCTCCAGAGTGACGTCAGGGCGCCCCAGACGCATGGATCACGTGATCGCATGGATCACGGGATCCATGGGGCGCTCTGACGTCATTCAGGAGCGCCCTGGGAGCCGCACGGACTGTAAGTATACCGCTCCCCCGCTCCCCACTACTACTATGGCAACCAGTACTTTAATAGCGTCCTGGCTGCCATAGTAACCTGAAAGCATTTCGAAGACTGATCAGGATCCTAATCAGTCTTCTAATGCTTTCAGACGACTTGTGTTCTGACGGATCCGGCGGGACGGAAGTGCCTGCCGGATCCTCAGAACGCAAGTGTGAAAGAGGCCTTAAAAAAAAGTCTAAATGATAAATCTGTAGTGAATCTCATTAATCTAACCATAGCTAACCACGCCCACTTTTCGACCTACATTACAAAACTGGAGTGAGTGGTGTAAAAATGCAAAAAAGTTGCAAGATGTTTCGCAAAGAGGGCAAAAAAATCGCAAAAGCCCTATTTTGGCAACTTTTTGAGGCCAGAATTCTGGAATGAAGGTGTGATATGTCTACGATCCTAGCTGTCACAGTTCTGGTGCCACTAGTGTCGCCGTGTAGCTCAGTGGTGTATCTTGGTTTTGTGCTGCCCTAGGCGAGACTAAACTCGGGCACCCCCCTAATATAAATTTGAACCGCCCCTTCCTTTCAAGGCCAAACCCCTTCCTCTGTAAACCCCGCTCTTCCTTTTAGTCTCCACCCTTTCCTGTATTTAAAAGTGAATAACGACAGCCAAACACCCTTCCAGGACCTCACACCCCTCCCTAGATCCCACTAAGTGTCATCCACAGATCCACTCCCCCCTTAAGTGCCATCCACAAACCCCCTTAAGTGCCATCCACAGATCCCCCTTAAGTGCCATCCACAGACCCCCTTAAGTGCCATCCACAGATCCCTCCCCTTAAGTGCCATCCACAGACCCCCTTAAATGCCATCCACAGATCCCTCCCCTTAAGTGCCATCCACAGATCCCCCTTAAGTGCCATCCACAGATCCCCCTTAAGTGCCATCCACAGACCCCCTTAAGTGCCATCCACAGATCCCTCCCCTTAAGTGCCATCCACAGACCCCCTTAAATGCCATCCACAGATCCCTCCCCTTAAGTGCCATCCACAGATCCCCCTTAAGTGCCATCCACAGATCCCCCTTAAGTGCCATCCACAGATCCCTCCCTTAAGTGCCATCCACAGATCCCCCGTCCAGTGTCATCCACAGATCCCCCATCCAGTGTCATCCACAGATCCCCTCCCATTCAGTGTCATCCACAGATCCCCCTCTCAGTGTCATCCACAGATTCCCCTTCCCCCTTCTCAGTGTCATCCACAGATTCCCCCCTCAGTGTCATCCACAGCTTCCCCCTCTCAGTGTCATCCACCATCCACAGATTCCCCCTTCTCAGTGTCATCCACAGATTCCCCCCTCAGTGTCATCCACAGATTCCCCCCATCCAGTGCATCCACAGATTCCCCCTTCTCAGTGTCATCCACAGATCCCCCCATCCAGTGTCATCCACAGATCCCCCCATCCAGTGTCATCCACAGATTCCCCCCATCCAGTGTCATCCACAGATTCGCCGCCCCCCAGTGTCATTAACAGATTCCCTACCTGCCCAGCGCCGCCTCCTCCCAGCCCAGCGCCGTTGTAGGTAATTATTATTCACTTCACTGAGAAGAGAAGAGAAGCGCCGGAAGACTCACACAGGCGCACTGGCAGGCGCATGCGCACTTCAATGCCTCTGCCAGTGCGCCTGTGTGAGTCTTCCAATAGTACTCCAAAATGACAGCCCACGATCCGCAGGTAGGTTGCACGGGAAGGGGCTATCCCCATGTAGCAAAAAAAGAAAAAGGAATCCCAGCAACAATGGCTTCTTGTTTTTGAAATGCTGTTTAATCACATCAAGTGATACAAAATTGTTATAAGGGGACGCGTTTCGGCTCGTCCAGCCTTTCTCAACCACACAAATGCCTTGTTTGCCTCGTGATAGATACGCCACTGGTGTAGCTATACCCATAGGGAAGATTTATCAAACTGATGTAAAGAAAAACTGGCTTACTTGCCCATAGCAACCAATCAGTTTCCATCTTTCATTTTCCAAAGGAGATCTGAAAAATGAAAGGTGGAAACTGATTGGTCGCTATGGGCAACTAAGCCAGTTCTACTTTACACCAGTTTTGCTAAATCTCCCCCATAGACTTATTTAATGCAGTCTTTTTGGTGGTATAAAACACCCATCTCCTTTTTTTAAAATTTTTTATAATTTTTTTTTTTTTTACAGTTTAGTGATTTGGTCAGATACTTCTATCAGTGATTGTGAACTAAAGCCAGCAGTGATGACTACTCAGAGATAAGGTGTAATGGACACTTTATATGGGCCAAGAATCTGCCACATAATTGCTAATGAGCTCTAGCGATTATCTGGCGGTGTAATGGTGCCGCCTATAACCTGATGAACAACCAACATGCTCGTTCGTCGGGTAATTCAGTCATTTGTGTAAACACATAAATCATTGTTTGGCGACAGCCTCTGCTGCCAGCAAAACACGAGTCTGTATGGGGAAGAGCGACGGCATTAGTGATCGCTGCTCCCTATACTGTGGAGGAGATTGCTGCATGTAAGTACAGTAGTCTCCTCCACTGACGAGCAGGCGATTGCCGGGAAGAAACGGTTCCCTCCGGACAGTCATCTGCTGTATCGTCCCATCTAAAGGGACCTTAAAGATTTCCTCCTGTTCTGTGTTTTTGAACCGCATCTGGTTTTGGCTCACAATAAGGGCTTGTTCACACGACCGTATGGTTTTGCGGTCAGTTTTTCAGGGATCCATTGTTCCGTTTTTTGCATCCGTTGAGTTTCCGTTCCGTCTTTCCGCAAAAACAGGAACTTTGTAATCATTACAAACACGTGCAAACTGGGCTGGACATAGCATTTCTACATCATGGATGCTCAAAAAATGGAGGACATACGGACATGTGTTCCGTATGCATTCCGTTTTTTTTTGGGACCCATTGACTTGAATGGAGCCACTGAACGTGATTTGCGGACAATAATAGGACCTGACTCAAAATGTTGCGGAACGGAAATACGGAAACAGAATGCATACGGAGTACATTCCGTTTTTTTTGCAGACCCATTGAAATAAATGGTTCCGTATACGGACCATATACGTAACACACAAAACAGCCCGTATACGGAAAGCAAAAAACGTTTGTGTGAACGAGCCCTAACTGATGGAAATAACTGACCAAATAACTTACAATTGTGTTCAAAATTATTCAACCCCCAATGCTGTAAAGGGTTTTCGGGAATTTTGTGTACATTTGTAATTGTGTTCAGAATGAAATCTTACAAGGACTTTTTAAAGAACCAAATGCAACTAAAATGACATCAATTGTTTTTGTAATACAGTATTAAATGTTTTTTTTGTGATTTCTTCATTGACACAATTATTCAACCCCTTAAAGACGACCACTCTTAGGGTATGTTCAGACGACGACAATTGTCGCGCGACAAAAAGTCGCACTATTGTCGCGCGACAATTTTTATAATGGGAGTCTATGGTGTCGCAATGCGACATGCTGCGACTGCGACACGACAGTCGGCAAAAATCCATCCGGGATGGATTTTTTGCGACTGTTGTGTCGCAGTCGCAACATGTTGCATGTTGCACGTGCGACACCACCATAGACTCCCATTATAAAAATTGTCGCGCGACATTAATGTGACATCAATGTCGCGCTACAAATGTTGCAGTGTAGTGGTTCCCAAATTGTCGCGCGACTTTTTGTCGCGCGACAATTGTCGTCGTGTGAACGTAGCCTAAAGGGTTTCTGTCACCAACTTTTGACATTATAAGCTGTCTGACATTAGCTATGTGCTAATGTCAGACCAGCTTGATAATGTCTTTTTTATAAAAATCCGCTGTATATATAGTCTGAAAAACTTACTTTTATATTATGTAAATTAGCCTCTAGGAGCAGGGGGGGCGTTGCCCTGCTCCTAGCGGCTCTGTCCGGCAACCTGCTGGCACGCCCCTTCACACTTTGATTGACAGTGCAGGGCAGCGATCCTCCTGCACTGTCTCGTTCTGAATCGCGCGCGCGCGCCGCTCTGTATTCGGCGCAGGCGCGGTGAGCAGAGGACAGCAGGCACCAGCGTCCTCTGCTCACCGCGCCTGCGCCGAATACAGAGCGGCGGCGCGGCGCGCGATTTCAGAACGAGACAGTGCAGGAGGATCGCTGCCCTGCACTGTCAATCAAAGTGTGAAGGGCGTGCCAGCAGGTTGCCGGACGAGCCGCTAGGAGCAGGCAACGCCCTGCTCCTAGAGGCTAATTTACATAATATAAAAGTAAGTTTTTCAGACTATATATACAGCGGATTTTTATAAAAAAGACATTATCAAGCTGGTCTGACATTAGCACATAGCTAATGTCAGACAGCTTATAATGTCAAAAGTTGGTGACAGAAACCCTTTAAGAACAGAGGTTCATTCAAGTGTTTTCGATCAGGTATTGAAAACACCGGTGGATGTCAAGGAGCAGCAATCAAGCATAATAAGCACCAATTAGGCAGATGTAAAAGGACTGTGATACTCAGCTCCTTCTAGACATTTACTGGTGTGTTTACAGACATGGTGAAGTCAAGAGAATGGTCCAGGAAGACAAGAGAAGAGGTGATTTCTCTTCACAGGAAGGGCAATGGCTATAAGAAGATTGCAAAGATGTTAAACATACCAAGAGACACCATAGGAAGCATCATTCGCAAATCCAAGGCAAAGGGCACTGTTGAAACGCTACCTGGTCGTGGCAGAAATAAGATGCTGACTTCGACTGCTGTGCGCTACCTGAAGCGCAAAGTGGAGAAAAGTCCCCGTGTGACTGCTGAGGAACTGAAAAAAGATTTGTCAGATGCGGGTACTGAAGTTTCAGCTCAGACAATAAGGTGCACACTGCATGATGAAGGCCTCCATGCCAGAACTCCCAGGCGCACCCCCTTGCTGTCTCCAAAGAATAAGAAGAGTCGACTGCAGTATGCCAAAAGTCATGTGGACAAACCACAAAAGTTTTAGGATAGTGTTCTGTGGACTGATGAAACAAAATTAGAACTGTTTGGGCCCATGGATCAACGCTATGTTTGGATGAGGAAGAACAAGGCCTATAAATAGAGATGAGCGAACTTTAAAAAAAAGTTCGGCGTTCGGGTTGTGGTAACTCGCGCATCCCGTTTTGGATTCCACTATCGCGGCATATGGAATCCATAAGGGGCGGCTTCCACCAACCCGAACTGTTGAACAGCCGAAGGACCTGGGGTGACGTCACCGTCATGTGATCAGTGCAGGGGGCGAGGCTCAGCACTGGATTTGATCCCGTGCTGAGCCACGCCATCGCAGTCACCAGACTTAAATCCGATTGAGAACCTCTGGTGGGACCTAAAGAAAGCAGTTGCAGCGCGCAAGCCTAAGAATGTGACTGAACTGCAGGCTTTTGCTCATGAAGAATGGGCGAAGATACCCGTAGATCGCTGCAAGACACTTGTGTCAAGCTATGCTTCACGTTTAAAAGCTGTTATAACTGGAAAAGGATGTTGTACTAAGTACTAAGAGTGAATGTCACTTGGGGGTTGAATAAAACTCATAATGATGTGAGCACAGAAAAGACATTTGTGGTTATTTCATTATAAATGTTATGTTATATTTGTCTGACTTACAAGGGCCTCTTTGATTTAATTAAAAGATGACTGAAATGATCAAAATCAATGTCAAACTGGCCAAAACACTCAATTTCAGTGGGGATTAAATCATTTTGAACATAACTGTAAGGCCTCTTTCACATGAGCGTGTCCGGATTAGGTCCGGATGCATTGCGGATGCGTTCAGTGAAAACTGTGCGATTTCACTTCAAAGCCATTCAGTTTTGTCTGCGATTGCGTTCAGTTGTTCAGTTTTTTCCGCGCGGGTGCAATGCGTTTTGATGCGTTTTTCACGCGCGTGATAAAAAACTGAAGGTTTACAAACAACATCTCCTAGCAACCATCAGTGAAAAACGCAACGCACCCGCACTTGCTTGCGGATGCAATGCGTTTTTCACGCAGCCCCATTCACTTCTATGGGACTAGGGCTGCGTGAAAAATGCAGAATATAGAACATGCTGCGATTTTCACGCAACGCACAAGTGATGCGTGAAAAAAAACGCTCATGTACACAGACCCATTGAAATTAATGAGTCAGGATTCAGTGCGGATGCTATGCGTTCACGTCACGCATTGCACCCGCGCGGAAAACTCGCTCGTGTGAAAGGGGCCTAAGTGTGAACTCAGCCTAAGCTTGTTCCTTTTTTGTTTTGTTTATGTTTAGCATTCTCTTATGGTATACTGAGGACTAACCAATTTTTGTTTTTGCGTTTTCATGTTTTCCTTTCTGCCTCCCAAGAGCCATAACTTTTTGAAAAAAAAACAACACAATTCCGCCATGGTTTTTACAGCATTCACTGTGCCATAAAAATGACATGAGAACCTTATTCTGCAGTTTAGTACGTTTATGGCATTACCAAATCTTTTTACTTTTTATTATGTTTTATCACTTGTAAACAAAACAAAAAAATTTCTTTGCATTGCTGCATTCTGGCACCCATAACGTTTATATTTTTTATCTACATAGCTATGTGAGGACTTGTTTTTTTGGTGGGGTAAGCTATAGTTTTGTACAATGGTCCAGCCCAATTGGGAAAATAGGGGAGCAGATATAAAGTTGCATGAGCCATTCACGAGTCGATATATGAAGTGCTTCTGGGTGCATTAGTGGAGTGGAGAGTTTATTGGAGGATCAGGTTCAGGAAATTATAAATGTGTTTGTATGGAGAGTTAGATCAGGGGATGTGATAGGCCACCCTAAAAAAATGTCTTTTTAGGGAGCGCCTAAAACTGTGTATATTGTGATTTAACCTAATAGTTTGGACATTCTTAGATATGGCTATTCCTAATTAGAGCAGGAGTGTACAACCTTTTCTGGTTGGGGGCCACAACTGAACCAATTCCAAGGGCATAGTGAACATACAGTATATACCGTAAATGTCTATTTACACTTCTATAACCCCAATCTAATGGGGGAATACGTGAAAGATACATGTGAGCGGCCATAAAACATGAACATACATGTCTGTTAGTTGGGGGCTGCAGACAACGGTATTGAGGGCCATATGTGGCCCCCGGACCGCAGGTTGTGCACCACTGCCTTAGTGGATGTGAACATGTGGTACTTTGATTGCTTGTATCATAGACTGCAATAGAATACTATTGCAGTCTATGGTTTTTTCTCGATGGGATATTATTTTTTCTTTTGAGCCGTGCCATTGACATGGCTTCACAGGCAGCTTACTATGACAGGCCTGGGAGCCTTCATAAGACGCCAGGCTGTCAGAGCAACAGATCGGAAATCCACAGTATCGCCACAGAGGATCTAAAGGGAGTACAGAGGGACCCCTCTGCCTTTGTCTAATTGCTTAGATGCCCTGTGTAGTGTCCTGGAGCAGGGGTGTTATGAAGTCTGGACATTTGTGGACATTTGCCTATTTCCCCTATGCATAGTTAGAAACCTCTTACTTTATTTGACTTGAAAGGGTTAACGTGCACTGTTTAATACTGTGTAACTGCATTTTATATGTATGTTGTGATATATATCCTGTTCATTTTTACTGTAATTACATGACTCTGTGGAAAGGTTTAAAGAATACTGAGAAGCGTTTTGGACTTTGAATGAGAAGCTAGTCATTTTCCATAGGGTTTGAAGAAGGGCATGTTTTGGAGGGAAAAAGCCAGAATTGTTTACCACCAAAACCAGACATACTGACCTTTTGAAGGTCTGGTTTTAACAATGTTTTATTTTTATGTCTGGAGACTTGTTTTTGTCTGTAAAAACTGCTGTCATTGCAATTGAGTATTATTGAAGCTCTAATTTAAGTCTATGAGAGACGGAAAGTGTTACAATGTATCTATTTGTGCTGAGCTTCTCCACTCAACCCCTCCTACTAGAAGGTTCCAGTCTAGAGAGAAATGGTATATAAGGAGAGCAGTCAGAGCCCCTAATGTGCTGCAGTTAGGGACCAGTGCTTGGAGGGAAGACTCATGCCAGCCTGCATGAGTGACCAGAAGAAGATGCGAAGATGGAGACATGTCGTACTTTTATTCTGGCTGCCACTCGGCATGTTTGCGGTGCTGCCGCCGGAACTCTGTCCTGCCCCTATTACAGTCAATGGGGCCGGAGCGGTAGTCCGGGGGCATGCGTGCATTAGCGGCAGCATGGATCCGACAGGCTGTTCACCCGCCAGAACAGCCTGCCAAAGTTCCTGGCCGCTAGTGTAAAACTAGCCTTAACTACTACAGGACCGCCTAACGCAGGGATGCGTCCTGCGGGCGGTCCTGTAGCTCTGAGTTGACGCGTCGGCGCGTCATCTCGTGAGAGCCGAGATTTCCTGTGAACGCGCGTTCACAGAGAAGCGCGGCACGGCAGTTCGGCTACAGCCTGCCAGCGATGATCCATCGCTGGCAGGCTGTAGATCCGAATAAAATCGCATCAAACAGCTATATCAGACGCTGTTTTATGAACAGCGTCTGATATAGCTGCTACCTGGTCCTCTGGTGGTCCCATTTGCTGGGATCGACCACCAGAGGACCAGGTAACTACAGTAAAGTTGCACCTACACTAACCCCCCACCCCCTCACCTATTAACCCCTTGATCACCCCATCTAGACCCCCTGATCACCCCCTGTCATTGATCACACCCTTGTAAGGCTCCATTCAGACGTCCATATGTGTTTTGCGGATCTGTGGATTCACGGATCTGTGGATTCACGGATCCGCGGATCCGATCCGCGGATCCGATCCGCAGATCCTCAAAACACGGACACCGGCAATGTGCTTTCCGCATTTTGCAGATCCGCACATTGCCAGAACTATATAGAAAATGCTTTTTCTTGTCCGCAATTGCGGACAAGAATAGGACATGTTCTATATTTTTGCGGAACGGAAGTGCAGACCCGGAAGCACGGATCCGTAATTCCGGATCCGAGCGGGACAAAGTCTGTCCCCATAGAAATAAATGGGTCCGCAATTCCGTTCCGCAAACAGAATTTCGGACGTGTGAATGGGGCATAAGGGTCCCTTATCACCGCCAGTTAGTTAGCTACTTGTTAGGTAGCTAGCGCCCAGCCCACCGCACCGCAGTCACTGATTTTGGCAGAGATTTTTTCATCCACATTGACCGACGCGAATGAAAAAATCTGTGCCGTTCATTTTTTTTTCAGCGCAGAGGCTGAACGGAAAAAAAAAATCTCATTACCCGTATGCTCAATATACGGAGAATCGCAGAAACTCCTAATGCTGGCCATACGTGTAATGATTGCGGAGACCCTCAAATGCCAGGGCAGTACAAACACCCCACATGTGACCCCATTTTAGAAAGAAGACACCCCAAGGTATTCCGTGAGGGGTATGGTGAGTTCATGCAAAATTTTATTTTTTGTCACAAGTTAGTGGAATATGAGACTTTGTAAATAAAAAAATAAAAAAATCAATTTCCGCTAACTTGTGCCAATTTTTTTTTTTTTCTGTGAACTCGCCATGCCCCTCACAGAATACCTTGGGGTGTCTTCTATCCACAATGGGGTCACATGTGGGGTATTTATACTGCCCTGGCAATTTAGGGGTCCTAAAGCGTGAGAATCCAAATGCGTAAAAATGGCCTGTGAAATACTAAAGGTACTCATTGGTTTTAGGGCCCCTTTGCGCATCTTGGCTGCAAAAAAGTGTCACTTATGTGGTATCGCCGTACTCAGGAGAAGTAGGGTAATGTGTTTTGGGGTGTATTTTTACATATACCCATGCTGGGTGTGAGAAATATCGCTGTAAACGACAACTTTTTACATTTTTTATTCAAAGTTGTCAATTTACAGAGATATTTCTCTCACCCAGCATGGGTATATGTAAAATACACCTCAAACACATCGCCTACTTCTCCTGAGTACGGCGATGTGTGACACTTTTTGCAGCCAAGATGCTAAAGGGCCCAAATTCAACGAGTACCTTTTAGGAGGGCATTTTTACGCATTTTTCTTCTCACGCTTTAGGGCCCCTAAAATGCCAGGGCAGTATAAATACCCCACATGTGACCCCATTTTGGAAAGAAGACACCCCAAGGTATTCGCTGAGGGGCATAATGAGTCCATGAAAAATTTAACTTTTTGTCAAAAGTTAGCGGAAAGGGAGACTTTGTGAGAAAAAACAATAAAAAATCAATTTCCACTAACTTGTGCCAAAAAAAAAATCTTCTATGAACTCGCCATGCCCCTCATGGAATACCTTGGGGTGTCTTCTTTCCAGGTACTCATTGGAATTTGGGCCCCTTTGCGCATCTTGGCTGCAAAAAAGTGTCACACATGTGGTATCGCCGTACTCAGGAGAAGTAGGGCAATGTGTTTTGGGGTGTATTTTTACATATACCCATGCTGGGTGAGAGAAATATCTCTGTAAATTGACAACTTTGAATAAAAAAATGTAAAAGTTGTCGTTACAGCGATATTTCTCACACGCAGCATGGGTATATGTAAAAATACACCCCAAAACACATTGCCCTACTTCTCCTGAGTACGGCGATACCACATGAGTGACACTTTTTGCAGCCTGGGTAGCAAAGGGCCCTAAAACCAATGAGTACCTTTAGGATTTCACAGGCCATTTTTATGCATTTGGATTCTCACACTTTAGGGGCCCCTAAAATGCCAGGTGAGTATAAATACCCCACATGTGACCCCATTTTGGAAAGAAGACACCCCAAGGTATTCCGTGAGGGGCATGGTGAGTCCACAGAATTTTTATTTTTTGGCACAAAGCTCGAGCCACCATCTGCTCCAAGCCAGTGTGAACCTACTGCAGTCAGAGGTCGTAAGTATTTTTCTTCATATCGGGAAGCTTTGTCATGGACCTATACTGACTCTAAGGTACCGTTATGTATCGTTGTACTGTTATGTATCGTTGTTCTGGTACTAGTCACACTAATGGCAGTCTTTAAGGATATCTATTGTTTGTTGTAATTGTTTTCCTTAATTACACGTCTTTTGACCCCTGATGAACCCTCATTATATTTTGAGGGGGAAACGCGTCGGGTATTAAGTGTAAGGGACATTTAAGGACAGGTTAGCCCTAGGTAGGAGGACGAGGGGCTCCTACCATCAAGGGGTGCCCTCGGGCTGAGCAGTGACCAGGGCCAGCACAGGGGAAAGTAGCTTCATCCCCACCTGTTCTTTATCTACCATATGCTTGCTAGGTGGTTGTTCATGTCTTTAGGTCCTTAGGACCGGTTTTATTTATGCATATCAATAAAAGTTATATTTTATGATTTATTGCCGACTGTGATTGTATTTTTATATATACCCATACTTTGTGTGAAAAATATCTCTGTAAACAACAACTTTTAAAAATTTTTATACAAAGTTGACAATTTACAGAGATATTTCTCTCACCCAACATGGGTATATGTAAAAATACACCTCAAAACACATTGCCCTTCTTCTCCTGAGTACGGCGATACCACATAAGTGAGACTTTTTTGCAGCCTGGGTGCGCAAAGGGGCCCAAATTCCAACGAGTACCTTTAGGTTTTACATGGCGGCTCACAATTTAGCCCCGCCCAAAATGCCAGTACAGTAAACACACCCCACAAATGACCCCATTTCGGAAAGTAAACACCCCAAGGTATTCACTGAGGGGCATAGTGAGTCCGTCTGAGATTTTTTTTTTTTTTTGCCAGAAGTTATCAGAAATTGAAACTTTTTTTTTTTTTTTCTCAGAAAGTGTCATTTTCCGCTAACTTGTGAAAAAAAATGAAATGATACATGAACTCACCAAGCCCCTCCGCGAATACTTTGGGGTGTCTTCTTTCTAAAATGGTGTCATTTGGGGGGTATTTTTACTTTCCTGACGTTCTAGCACCTGAAGAAACATAACAGGTGCTCAGAAAGTCAGAGCTGCTTCAAAATGCCGAAATTCACTTTTTTGCACCATAGTTTGTAAACGCTATAACTTTTACCCAAACCAATAAATATACACTTATTGGACTTTTTTTTATCAAAGACATGTAGAACAATAAAGTTAGAGAAAAATTTATATAGAAATGTAGTTTTTTTGGAAAAATTTTACAACAGAAAGTGAAAAATGTCATTTTTTTGCAAAAATTTCGGTCATTTTTGATTAATAGCAAAAAAAGTAAAAATGTCAGCAGCAATGAAATACCACCAAATGAAAGCTCTATTAGTGAGAAGAAAAGGAGGTAAAATTCATTTGGGTGGTAAGTTGCATGACGGAGCAATAAACGGTGAAAGTAGTGTAGTGCGGAATTGTAAAAAGTGGCCTGGTCATTAAGGGTGTTTAAGCTAGGGGGGCTGAAGTGGTTAATAGAAGTCTACTTTATGCTGACATAATTCTGTAAATTACATTTTGTTTTTTGAGAATGTTAGAGGGCTTAGAAGTTTAGAAGCAAATTTCTAAATTTTTCATAAAATTTCCAAAACTCATCTTTTTAAGGACCAGTTCAGGTTTAAAGACACTTTGTAGGGATTATATAATAGAAACCACCCATAAATTACCCCATTTTAGAAACTATATCCCTCAAATTTTTTTAAACGGGTTTTAGAAACCAGTGAATAAAGATGAATGGCGGCACTCACCTAAAGTTGCAAAATGTCCTTTTATTTCAGCGGAGAGGGAAGGTAACCCTCCCTCTCCGCTAAAATAAAAGGACATTTTGCAACTTTATGTGAGTGCCGCTATTCATCTTTATTCACTGGATATTTGCATCTTCACCTTTATGGCTGAGCACCACTTGTTGCTGTTTTTCAGTGATCACCCAAACATACTTGTGTCTCATGTCCAGATTCAGGAACTTTGGGACTCATAGTGCCACCACTATTTGGTCTAAATTTGATATGGATTTTAGAAACTGTGTTAACCCTTTAGGTGTCCCACATAAATTTAACCCCTTAAGGACCCATGACATATGGGTACGTCATGGGTCCGGTCCCTAAGCATGGCGACCCGCTCCTGCCCGCTGCGGGCGCGATCGCTGCGGGGGTCCGGCTGTTTCCTGTAGCTGACCCCCACGGCTAATTATCTCGGTCGGCAGCGATGCCGATCGCAATCATTTAACCCCGCAGATGCCGGGTTGAATCCTGACCACGGCATCTGCGCGCGCTAAAACCGAAAGTAAAACGTTCGTCAGCTCTCCGGCTCCCCCTAGTGGTGATCTGGGGAATCGCAGCGCTGGATGTAATAGCCTCGAACTCAATGAATGATTCGAGGTTACTACTTACTATTTCCTATGCAGCCCTTGTTAGCAATAGGGCTTCATAGGAAAGTAGTAAAATCCTCATAAACTCCAATACAAGTGTATTGGAGTTTATGATAGAAGCAATCAGATGACTGATTTATATAGGTCCCTATGGGACCTAAACCATCAAAAAGTGTGGTGATAAGAAAGCAGGATGTGCTCATACCCATATGCAGTTGTGCATTTCTGTAGGGGAGCACATCCTGCACTTGTAGTCCGTTGCTAATGGCAATCACCAGCAAAAAATGCATACAATGGATGATGCCAGCAACGGACTACAAGTACCACAATGGACATCCTACATAAGATGAAATTTATGTGGATGTGGCAAGAATTCAAAACAAACACAGAACCAGAGATAGGTGCACACTGCCGTGACACTAAACCCTCACACTGATGTTAAAAATTGAGAGTTAGTTCGACATATCCTACTAGGAGGACGTGTCTTAAGCCTCGGGCACCAGCGTCAAGGTCTCTCAAGTAGCCCGTGGGCCCTAACACTCACCTACCTGCGCCATATGGGCGATATCAGGGGCCAGTGGGCAATTACAGGAGCATTAGGACGACTTACAAACATCTCCTCTGTTACCTCCAGCATGTGGTACTTGTAGTCCGTTGCTGGCATCATCCATTGTATGCATTTTTTGCTGGTGATTGCCATTAGCAACGGACTACAAGTGCAGGATGTGCTCCCCTACAGAAATGCACAACTGCATATGGGTATGAGCACATCCTGCTTTCTTATCACCACACTTTTTGATGGTTTATATATATATGTATGGAGGTGTATAAAACTCCAATTTAAATGTGCCTGCTTTTCATCTTCAGGTCACATTTGGGTGCACCTGCTTGGTCTTGGGCTATATCAGTCAGTCTTGGGTAGGGCTCATAGACACCTCCCACCTCCCATTGCAAGCATGGCCACATGCTGGAGGTAACAGAGGAGATGTTTGTAAGTCGTCCTAATGCTCCTGTAATTGCCCACCGGCCCCCTGATATCGCCCATATGGCGCAGGTAGGTTAGTGTTAGGGCCCACGGGCTACTTGAGAGACCTTGACGCTGGTGCCCGAGGCTTAAGACACGTCCTCCTAGTAGGATATGTCGAACTAACTCTCAATTTTTAACATCAGTGTGAGGGTTTAGTGTCACGGCAGTGTGCACCTATCTCTGGTTCTGTGTTTGTTTTGAACCCTATGGGACCTATATAAAAGTGTAAAAGAAAAAGAAAAAAAAGAAAAAAATAAATAAAAAAAACCTAAAAATTCAAATCACCCCCCTTTCCCCAAAATTAAAATAAAATAATTAAAAAATGAAAAAAATTCACATCATGGGTGTCGCAATGTGCGAAAACGCCCGTAGTATAAAAATATAAAAATATATTCCCCATACGGTAAACAGAAAAACGGAAAAAAAGCACCCAAATGGCCGATTTGCCATTTTTGGACGCCTCATTTCCTAAAAAAAAATTAAATAAAAAGTGATCAAAAAGTCCTACACACCCCATAATGGTATCAACTAAAAGTTCAGATCGCCCCGCAAAAAATAAGCCCCCACACAATGCCATACACTTAATTACAAAAAAGTTATAGGGGTCAAAATATGGCGACAAAAAATAAATAAAACATTTCCCACTTTTGAATTTTTTTCACTATCAAAACGCAAGAAAAACTATACATATTGGGTATCGCCAAATTCGTACTGACCTGTAGAATAAAACGAAATGGTCAGTTTTTCTTTTCTTTTTCTTTTATGGGCGTTCACCGCTTAAAAGAGGATTTTTTTAATAGTTTGGACTTGAGACGTAGCGATATGTAATATTTTATTTATTGTTTATATATTTTATATGTAAAATTGAGAAAGGGGGTGATTTATACTTAATATTTTGGTGTACTTTTTTAACTTTTTTTTTTTACAGTTCATTTATTAACTATTTCCCCCTTAGGGGCTAGAACCTGGGATCTTTTCATCCTTTTCACCCTAATAGAGCTCTGGCAGTAGCGTCCTGGTTGCCATTGTAACCGATCGGAGCCCCAGCATTACACTGCTGGGGCTCCGATCACTGCCACTGCCACCAATGAGGAGGAGGTGAGGGGACCCTGTGGCCACTGCCACCAATGCTTTTAATACTGGGGGAAGGGAGGAATGGGGGAAGGGGGGGGCGCACTGGCCACCAATGTATTTAATACTGGGAAAAGGGGAGGGGGACACTGGCCAATGTCTTTAATACTGGGGAGGCGGGGGGGGGGGGGGGGTGGGCACTGGCCATGCCAGGTAAGGGCAGCATGGTGCAGCACCACCCCCCTGCAGATCCAAGAGCTGCGATTGGCCGGTCCAGCCAATGGCAGCGCTATAGCTACACAGGAAAGGGCTGAACCTACCTGAATGCAGCCAAGCGCTGCGATTGGCCGGTCAATGAAGACCCACACATCGCGGCGCCGGAAGCTGTATGGAGCTGTGGGTCGGGGGGTTATGGGGAGGTGACCGGTGCTGAACTGGTTAGCACCTGTCTCCTCCGACGTGAGGCAGGGGACACCAGTGTTTGGCGTCCCCTGCCAGCACTGCGATTGGCTGGAAGCAATGCTCCAGCCAATGGCAGCGCTATAGCTGCACAGTAAAGGGCTGAACCTCCCTGCATGCAGCCATTCTAGCTGGTGACTGCATGCAGAGTTCTGTGCTTTTCTGTGATGTTTGTTGGCTTGCTGGGACTTGTGGTGCACCACCACTGTGATTTTAACTTTTCTTGCACGCTCTGTCTTCTTCCTGCTGCGGCTGTGCTGTGACCCGACTGCACAGCGTGAGGTCACGGAGTGCCCTCACGCGGTGTGCAGCCACAGCACAGCCGACAGCTGGGGACCAGGAAGTGGTGAGTACAGAGCCTTCACCGCTTCCTTGTCCTCCGATACTAATGAATGCTTCCTTAATGAAAGCGCTCACTAGTGTTCGCTTTATAAGACGAATGGCCCTTTTCCCCCCACTTTTGGGGGAAAAAAGTGCATCTTATAAAGCAAAAAATACAGTGATTTAAAATTTAATACAAGCCCCTTCACATGTGAAAACACAACATACACACCCCTCACACTAAATAAAGGTTTACACATTTCACATGTCACACCCCAATAAAATAAAACTGGCCTGTCCATCCCAACGAGTATTCTCAGCTGAAGAGGCATACGCCATGCTTGCCTCTGATATTGAGTCTGCCAGTGAGGGAGAAGAGGATGCAACTTTCCTCTACTCCTCTACCCCCTTATCATCATCATCATCCGCTGATGAGGGAACCCTATAGAAGGTGCCCCAGAACAACAGCTGAGGCAGCCCGCCAGAGTGAGCCCATATGGACCCCACCTCTTGACGATCATCAGCCCTATATTCCGGATTTTGTAGGCAGCTCCGGAATACAGATAGACTGTGCGGGCTTCACTGAACTAGATCTTTTTCAAAATCTTCTTCTCTGAAAATTTTGTAAATGTAATGATCACCCAAACCAATTTATATGCCCAACAATTCATTGATCAGAACCCTACATCGCCATACTCTAGACCCCTAGGTTGGACCCCAGTAAGTGCGACAGAGATGATGAAGTTTTGGGGACTCGTGCTGCATATGGGCGCTGTAAAGAAGCCAAACATTAGACAATATTGGAGTTCGGACATTTTCTACCAGACTCCAATTTACAGTAAGACCATGACCCGGAAGCGATTTGAGTCAATTCGGAAATTCCTACACTACAACGACAATGCACAGTGCCCACCCCAAAACGACCCGACATTTGACCGTCTGTTCAAGGTTAGGCCTGTCATTGACCACTTTAACACCAGGTTTGCTGAGGTGTACAACCCAGATAAAAATGTCTGTGTAGATGAGTCCCTATTACTTTTCAAAGGGAGGATTAGATTCCACCAGTACCTGCCTAGCAAACGGGCAAGGTATGGCATAAAGATTTACAAACTTTGTGAGAGTAGCTCCGGGTACACCCACAAGTTCCACATTTACGAAGGGAACGATTCCTGGATAGAACCCCCAGAATCCCCCCCCCATCCTAGGAGTTAGTGGGAAGATTGTGTGGGACTTACGGCACCCACTGCTGGATGAGGGTTACCACCTCTATGTGGATAACTATTATACCAGCATACCCCTATTCATGTCCCTAACTGCCAGAGGTACTGTGGCTTGCAGCACAGTGCACAAATATCAGAGATGCCTCCCTAGATCCCTGGTAGGGCAACCACTGAGAACGGACGTCTTTGTACTGACCACCATTCACACTAACACCAGCTCCCCTGCTCCTGTACGAGGTACCACAACCACTATCCCAAAACCAGTTTGTATCCTGGACTACAACAGGCACATGGGAGGGGTGGATCTTTCAGATCAACCTCTGAAGCTTCACAGTGCCACACGAAAAACTAAAGTGTGGTACAAAAAGCTGGCCGTACACATTAAACAGATGGCAATGTGCAATGCGTACGTGATAGTTCAATCTGCAGGCCACACAGGAACTTATAAATAAAAATATTCAGCGGCTACACCCAAAAACTGACAATAAGAAAGAGGTGCTCACCCCAAATGTCTTCACCCTAAAAGCTAGAATATGTAGATAAAAGGAAATACGCTATTGTATGGTTTTATTTTGACTGCTCACTATTTTAATTATTAGGTGTACCAGTAAAGGTTTAATATTTTTATATCTGCTTGTCCCCTCCTGCTGAGTATGCCCTCTGCTATTTACTTTTATCCACACAGGAACTTTCCTTCAGTTCTAAGAGGTGGTTACCAAGGCCCTAATTTTTCAAACCCAGGCCGGGGAGGGTCCCAGTACTTCAGGAAGTCATGGTGCCTGTGTTGTACCAGGGCAACATTTTCCAGGTCAAGTCCCCCAGACAGCAAGGAAGGGAAGGACCCAAAAAAGATGCAGGGTGTGTTACAAAAGGGGGATAAGGAAAGACACCATTCACCACTGCAAAACCTGCCCTGAAAAACCTGGCTTGTGCATGCAGAAGTGTTTTAAAATCTACCACTGATCCATGTAGTATTAATTCAATTTCATCCATGATGTACCCTGTAGTTTTACCACCTTATATCTCTGATTTAGGCTACATGCACACGACCATATGTGTTTTGCGGTCCGCAAATTGCGGATCCGCAAAAAAAAGGATGACGTTCCATATGGTATCCGTTTTTTTGCGGATCCGTTGTTTTTGCGGATACATTGTAATAATGCCTACTTGACTGCAAAACGGACAAGAATAGGACATGCACAAATTTTTTTGCGGGGCTACGGAACGGACATACGGATGCGGATAGTACACAGTGTGCTGTCAGCATTTTTTGCAGACCCATTGAAATGAATGGGTCCATATCCTATCCGCAAAAAAAACGGAACAGACACGGAAAGAAAATACGTTCGTGTGCATGAGGCCTCAGTCCGCATAGCTTACAGATCCACTTTTCACCAACTACTACATATTCATTTCTGTGAAACATCTGTTTGGTCGGAGGGAGGAAGCAAAGTTCTAGTGCTCCTCCATAATCCTGATTTCACCCTGAAACACCCGGCAAACTAAGGGTTACTTGAGCTCCCTTACAGTGCGACTACACCCTACTGAGTGGTGGGGGTTCATCTGGCCACCTGAAAACCTGCAGGCACTTCTAGTCCTGCTCTTATAATCGCAGCAGAGGCGAGCATAGCCAGGAGCGGCGCGGGAGACCGGTAGAGTAGCTGGTGGATCGCGGGCCTCTCTGACACCCTGGAGAGGCTGCCTGCCACGGAGGTTCCGACATCGGAACACTTACCTTGAGGTGGGTGCGAGCCAGCAACCGGAAAGAGACCCGCAATTTGTGGCAGGAGCTAAGAGCGGGCCGCGCGGCGAGCGCCATCTTGGAAGTGGGGGAGGCGGCCTGAAACTCCTGCCCGATTTAGTGGACGGAGCGAGCAGAGTGAATCCATAAGGGCACCTTACCCTATCTGCCAGCTGTACTGACACACAACCCTCTGACCCCCCATCTTTAGAGAGGCTGTTGGGTGAAGTGCAGGAATGGCTGTCTGAGACCCCCTTGCCCATATACAGAGGTTAAAGAGGTGGGACTGGCATTTTTAACCCCCTTTGCAAAGTAAAGTGAGGGCAGTGGATATCTAACTTTTACCCCCTGCTGCATATCCTTCTGACTGGGGACTGTTTCTATGGGCCGCAGAACCCCCTCTGTGGCTTCGTCTACTGTCAAACAATATATGGATGCCATGAGCCAGACTGCGCATCAAAGTGAGGGACCCCATGTCCCTGTGCCCTCTGCTGCAACATCTCAAACAATGAAAGCTATGGCAGATTGTCAAGCTGCCTTAACATCAAAAATAGATCATCTCCAGTCAGACCTCAGCTGCTTGCGGCACGACTTAGACAAAATAAAGGAAAGAATGACGGCGGTGGAGCAAAGAGTGAGCAACGTGGATGCATCCAGACAGATGGGAGCTGACACCAGACGGCTGCTGCAACAGGTTCAGATGCTACAAGCTAGAGCGGAGGATGCTGAAAACCGCAGCAGACGCAATAATATTCGTATCCTGGGCCTTCCAGAACGTGCGGAGGGTTCAGCCCCAGAAGCATTTGCGGAGCAGCTTATCAAAGATACACTACGCCCTACCACTCTTTCCAATCTTTTTGTGGTGGAAAGGGTGCACCGTGTCCCGACTAGGCCATTACCGCCAGGATCCCCGGCAACCAGGTTAGGGAGGTTTGGGCAGGGTGGGTTGGGAGGATTCCGAAAGGGTATTATGAGGAGTGTTTTTGTTCTAAGTTTGCTATTGAGATGGTATGTATGTGTGTGTGAATGGTCTTTCATCGGTCTGAGACGCTGGATTCTGTCTCTCTGGTGGGAAAAATGGCGTTGATCAAACTGTTGTCCTGGAATGTCAGGGGTCTTAACAACAAAGTTAAGAGATCTTTGGTATTTGACTATCTCAAGAAATACAGTCCAGATGTTGTCTTACTGCAGGAAACGTATCTACAGGGAGGGAAAGTGCTTGCTCTGAGGCGTCCCTGGGTAGGTTCCACATACCATGCAGTATACTCAAATCATGCCAGAGGAGTCTCAATATTGATTGCCAAGAGTCTTTCCTTTCAAATAATCTCAGTACAATTGGATCCTCAGGGCAGATATGTAATGATGCATTCCAATATTAGAGGTTTACAGTACTTAATTGTGGGGTTGTACATTCCTCCGCCTTTCCGCAGAGAAATCCTAGACCTGATTATAGCCAAAATAGCACTATTTCCAGTAGTGCCCTGCATCGTTATGGGAGATTTTAATGCAACCCTAGATCCAATATGAGACAGATTACATCCTCAGGCCTCACACAACAATGCACTTTCATGCTGGGCGGATGCCTACAGCCTGATAGAAACGTGGCGTTATTTACACCCCACAGATGCGCAATTCTCATGCTACTCCGCTTCTGCAGATTCACTATCACGTATAGATCTAGCCTTTATCAGCAAAGATCTGTCACCCTTTATCAGGTTTAGCAAATATCTGCGAGAGGCGTTTCGGACCATGCCCCCTTATTACTGATTCTAGATAGATGCAATGGGAAACTATTGGACAGAAAATGAAGGGTCTACAAACCCCTTAACGGAATGGGATGCTTCTAACACCGTGATGAGGGGTGCCCTGATTTCAGCGATAGCAACTCACAGAAAGGAACTAAATATTAAGAGGGTAAAGTTAGAGGAGGAACTACTTGACAGTGAGAGGAAGTACATTGCGGACCAGTGTAGTGAGAACCTAAATGTGTGGCTGGATGCACAACGAAGGTTTAACATACTTTTAACTGAACACACCCAAAAGAAACTCAAAGGCAAACCATTTTTTCAGATGGAGACAAATGTGGTAGAACCCTTGCGTATGTAGCTAGATCTGAAACTCAGCAGACGATAGTGGCAGGTATCTAGAACGAACGGGGAGAATTGTTGAGAGAACCCAAAGAGATATGCCGTCAGTTTGCCTCTTACTATAATACATTGTATACCCCTAAAACCCAAAATACTCCGGAGGAGATTGCTGAATTTCTATTAGGTATCATCTTTAGATAGGGAAGATAGAGAGGTCCTAACAGCAGACATATTAGATCTAGAGATTGAAGCGGCCATTAACTCCTTAGCGGCTAAGAAGACTTCGGGGCCAGACGGCTTCCCAGCTGAATGGTATAAGCGATTTTCAAAGGACCTGGTTCCTAGAATGGGGAAGCTATTGAAACATTCGCTAGAACAAAACTCACTGCCTCCTTCTTTCTTTGAGGCAACGATAGTTGTTACACATAAGCAAGGGAAGCTGCCTCTGCCTGATCAATGTAGCTCTTATCGGCCTATCTCGCTTTTGAACCTGGATGTCAAAATCTTTGTGAAGGTCCTGGTGTTAAGGTTGAGAGGAGTAATCCTCTCTCTAGTAGGGGTAGATCAGTCAGGTTTTATGCCGGGGAAAACCATGGACATCAATCTCAGACGGTTATTCACTAACTTGCAGGTTAAACATGATAATCGAGGTATGAGGGTCCTGGCCTCCTTAGACAATGAGAAGGCCTTTGACTCTGTAGAGTGGGATTTTATGTGGGCAGTGTTGACTCGGATGGGGTTCCCTGATAAATACCTAAGATGGCTGCGGATGCTATATAGATCCCCTTCAGCGAGGGTCAGAGTAAATGGTTACATGTCAGACCCCTTCTCCCTAGGGAGGGGCACCAGGCAGGGTTGCCCTCTCTCCCCCCTACTGTTTGCATTAATAATGGAACCACTGTCAATACTCATCTCATCTGACTCGAATATTGAAGGTTGGGACATAGCTGGAATAACTGAAAAACTATCGTTATATGCTGATGACATGTTAGTGTACCTAGCTGACCCGGGGAATTCATTAGACACTCTCTTGAAGGTGGTGGACCATTTTGGTGGTTTCTCAGGCCTTCGGGTGAACTGGGCCAAGTCCAGCCTATGCCTAATTGATGAGTTTGATCATACACACATATCATTGAATACCGGTCTTCAGATTGTGGAGAAATTCACATATTTGGGGATTGTTATTCACAAAGAGGTAGTGAAGTTCTATGAACAAAATGTGATTCCAGCAGTTCACTATATTAGTAAAAAAACTGGAAGCCTGGGAAAATCTACCTCTGAGTTTCATGGGACCTATTAATATTATAAAAATGATTCTTCTACCGAAAATGCTATACATATACAGGGCTGCTCCAGTATTCCTTCCTAAGAAACACTTTACCATAATAGATAAAACAATCACTCCCTTTCTATGGAGCAAATCCACTCCTAGGATAGCGAGACGTACTCTTCAGGCAGCGTATGTACAGGGAGGTCTTGCTCTGCCTAATTTTCACTTGTACTATGTGGCTGCGCAGCTAAACTACGTGGCATGGTGGATACGGCAAATGCGGGCAGTCCGGCTGTAGTGTTGGAAGTGGCCTTAATGGGATCTTATGAAGCGCTTACATATCTAGCATACAGGAAAGAGGCTAGGGATATATATCATTATACCAAATCCATGGCTGCGGTGGTGAAGCTTTGGGTTAGATGGAGTCAGATGAGAAACTCTGGAGAGGATGCTATCACTTGGTCACCATGTTTGCCTCTATGGAGAAACAAAACCCTACCAGAGCTATTCTCGTTAACAGAATTCGAATTTTGGCCCCAAAAAGGGTTACGTTATCTCACCCAATTATATGATAGAGGCTTTTTCAAGTCTTTTAGTAGTTTGAAACAAGAATTTAACTTGCATACATATATATATAAACCATCAAAAAATGTGGTGATAAGAAAGCAGGATGCGCTCATACCCATATGCAGTTGTGCATTTCTGTAGGGGAGCACATCCTGCACTTGTAGTCCGTTGCTAATGGCAATCACCAGCAAAAAATGCATACAATGGATGATGCCAGCAACGGACTACAAGTACCACAATGGACATCCTACATAAGATGAAATTTATGTGGATGTGGCAAGAATTCAGACACGTCCTCCTAGTAGGATATGTCGAACTAACTCTCAATTTTTAACATCAATGTGAGGGTTTAGTGTGACGGCAGTGTGCACCTATCTCTGGTTCTGTGTTTGTTCTGAATTCTTGCCACATCCACATAAATTTCATCTTATGTAGGATGTCCATTGTGGTACTTGTAGTCCGTTGCTGGCATCATCCATTGTATGCATTTTTTGCTGGTGATTGCCATTAGCAACGGACTACAAGTGCAGGATGTGCTCCCCTACAGAAATGCACAACTGCATATGGGTATGAGCGCATCCTGCTTTCTTATCCCCACATTTTTTGATGGTTTATATATATATGTATGGAGGTGTATAAACTCCAGTTTAAATGTGCCTGTTTTTCATCTTCAGGTCACATTTGGGTGCACCTGCCTGGCCTTGGGCTATATCAGTCAGTCTTGGGTAGGGCTCATAGACACCTCCCACCTCCCATTGCAAGCATGGCCACATGCTGGAGGTAACAGAGGAGATGTTTGTGAGTCGTCCTAATGCTCCTGTAATTGCCCACTGGCCCCTGATATCGCCCATATGGCGCAGGTAGGTGAGTGTTAGGGCCCACGGGCTACTTGAGAGACCTTGACGCTGGTGCCCGAGGCTTAAGACACGTCCTCCTAGTAGGATATGTCGAACTAACTCTCAATTTTTAACATCAATGTGAGGGTTTAGTGTGACGGCAGTGTGCACCTATCTCTGGTTCTGTGTTTGTTCTGAATTCTTGCCACATCCACATAAATTTCATCTTATGTAGGATGTCCATTGTGGTACTTGTAGTCCGTTGCTGGCATCATCCATTGTATGCATTTTTTGCTGTTGATTGCCATTAGCAACGGACTACAAGTGCAGGATGTGCTCCCCTACAGAAATGCACAACTGCATATGGGTATGAGCGCATCCTGCTTTCTTATCACCACATTTTTTGATGGTTTATATATATATATATGTATGGAGGTGTATAAACTCCAGTTTAAATGTGCCTGTTTTTCATCTTCAGGTCACATTTGGGTGCACCTGCCTGGCCTTGGGCTATATCAGTCAGTCTTGGGTAGGGCTCATAGACACCTCCCACCTCCCATTGCAAGCATGGCCACATGCTGGAGGTAACAGAGGAGATGTTTGTGAGTCGTCCTAATGCTCCTGTAATTGCCCACTGGCCCCTGATATCGCCCATATGGCGCAGGTAGGTGAGTGTTAGGGCCCACGGGCTACTTGAGAGACCTTGACGCTGGTGCCCGAGGCTTAAGACACGTCCTCCTAGTAGGATATGTCGAACTAACTCTCAATTTTTAACATCAATGTGAGGGTTTAGTGTGACGGCAGTGTGCACCTATCTCTGGTTCTGTGTTTGTTCTGAATTCTTGCCACATCCACATAAATTTCATCTTATGTAGGATGTCCATTGTGGTACTTGTAGTCCGTTGCTGGCATCATCCATTGTATGCATTTTTGCTGGTGATTGCCATTAGCAACGGACTACAAGTGCAGGATGTGCTCCCCTACAGAAATGCACAACTGCATATGGGTATGAGCGCATCCTGCTTTCTTATCACCACATTTTTGATGGTTTATATATATATGTATGGAGGTGTATAAACTCCAGTTTAAATGTGCCTGTTTTTCATCTTCAGGTCACATTTGGGTGCACCTGCCTGGCCTTGGGCTATATCAGTCAGTCTTGGGTAGGGCTCATAGACACCTCCCACCTCCCATTGCAAGCATGGCCACATGCTGGAGGTAACAGAGGAGATGTTTGTGAGTCGTCCTAATGCTCCTGTAATTGCCCACTGGCCCCTGATATCGCCCATATGGCGCAGGTAGGTGAGTGTTAGGGCCCACGGGCTACTTGAGAGACCTTGACGCTGGTGCCCGAGGCTTAAGACACGTCCTCCTAGTAGGATATGTCGAACTAACTCTCAATTTTTAACATCAATGTGAGGGTTTAGTGTGACGGCAGTGTGCACCTATCTCTGGTTCTGTGTTTGTTCTGAATTCTTGCCACATCCACATAAATTTCATCTTATGTAGGATGTCCATTGTGGTACTTGTAGTCCGTTGCTGGCATCATCCATTGTATGCATTTTTGCTGGTGATTGCCATTAGCAACGGACTACAAGTGCAGGATGTGCTCCCCTACAGAAATGCACAACTGCATATGGGTATGAGCGCATCCTGCTTTCTTATCACCACATTTTTGATGGTTTATATATATATGTATGGAGGTGTATAAACTCCAGTTTAAATGTGCCTGTTTTTCATCTTCAGGTCACATTTGGGTGCACCTGCCTGGCCTTGGGCTATATCAGTCAGTCTTGGGTAGGGCTCATAGACACCTCCCACCTCCCATTGCAAGCATGGCCACATGCTGGAGGTAACAGAGGAGATGTTTGTGAGTCGTCCTAATGCTCCTGTAATTGCCCACTGGCCCCTGATATCGCCCATATGGCGCAGGTAGGTGAGTGTTAGGGCCCACGGGCTACTTGAGAGACCTTGACGCTGGTGCCCGAGGCTTAAGACACGTCCTCCTAGTAGGATATGTCGAACTAACTCTCAATTTTTAACATCAATGTGAGGGTTTAGTGTGACGGCAGTGTGCACCTATCTCTGGTTCTGTGTTTGTTCTGAATTCTTGCCACATCCACATAAATTTCATCTTATGTAGGATGTCCATTGTGGTACTTGTAGTCCGTTGCTGGCATCATCCATTGTATGCATTTTTGCTGGTGATTGCCATTAGCAACGGACTACAAGTGCAGGATGTGCTCCCCTACAGAAATGCACAACTGCATATGGGTATGAGCGCATCCTGCTTTCTTATCACCACATTTTTGATGGTTTATATATATATGTATGGAGGTGTATAAACTCCAGTTTAAATGTGCCTGTTTTTCATCTTCAGGTCACATTTGGGTGCACCTGCCTGGCCTTGGGCTATATCAGTCAGTCTTGGGTAGGGCTCATAGACACCTCCCACCTCCCATTGCAAGCATGGCCACATGCTGGAGGTAACAGAGGAGATGTTTGTGAGTCGTCCTAATGCTCCTGTAATTGCCCACTGGCCCCTGATATCGCCCATATGGCGCAGGTAGGTGAGTGTTAGGGCCCACGGGCTACTTGAGAGACCTTGACGCTGGTGCCCGAGGCTTAAGACACGTCCTCCTAGTAGGATATGTCGAACTAACTCTCAATTTTTAACATCAATGTGAGGGTTTAGTGTGACGGCAGTGTGCACCTATCTCTGGTTCTGTGTTTGTTCTGAATTCTTGCCACATCCACATAAATTTCATCTTATGTAGGATGTCCATTGTGGTACTTGTAGTCCGTTGCTGGCATCATCCATTGTATGCATTTTTGCTGGTGATTGCCATTAGCAACGGACTACAAGTGCAGGATGTGCTCCCCTACAGAAATGCACAACTGCATATGGGTATGAGCGCATCCTGCTTTCTTATCACCACATTTTTGATGGTTTATATATATATGTATGGAGGTGTATAAACTCCAGTTTAAATGTGCCTGTTTTTCATCTTCAGGTCACATTTGGGTGCACCTGCCTGGCCTTGGGCTATATCAGTCAGTCTTGGGTAGGGCTCATAGACACCTCCCACCTCCCATTGCAAGCATGGCCACATGCTGGAGGTAACAGAGGAGATGTTTGTGAGTCGTCCTAATGCTCCTGTAATTGCCCACTGGCCCCTGATATCGCCCATATGGCGCAGGTAGGTGAGTGTTAGGGCCCACGGGCTACTTGAGAGACCTTGACGCTGGTGCCCGAGGCTTAAGACACGTCCTCCTAGTAGGATATGTCGAACTAACTCTCAATTTTTAACATCAATGTGAGGGTTTAGTGTGACGGCAGTGTGCACCTATCTCTGGTTCTGTGTTTGTTCTAAGAATTTAACTTGCCCCAAAGTAGTTTATATAGGTACTTTCAACTTAGACATGCCTGTCATACACAATTTGGTAGAGAACCTCTGAACCTGGAGTGTGGTACAGTGGAAACAGTAATTAGAAGGGTTCCTTTGGTTAAACCGGTGTCGGCTCTTTATGCGTCGCTAATGATGCTGCAAGACTCCCCTCTGGATAAATCTATGGAGAGATGGCAAGGGGATGTAAAAGATTTAGAAGATATACATATTAAAGAAATTAGTCGTACCTGGAGATCAACAGTAGTAAGTGCTAGGGACCAGGTGATCCAAGCTAAATGGCTCCATAGGGTATATTACACTCCTGAGAGACTTGTCAAAATGGGTAAATTACTGGACCCGCAATGTACACGGTGTGGATTTGAAAAGGGCTCCCTCATTCAAATGATTTGGCACTGTCCAGTGATTAAGGCCTTTTGGAAAGAGATCCATTCTTATATTAATGATAGGCTGGGTCTTCCCAATGTGTGTACCTCACTGACGAGCTTGCTGGGGATAGCGAATGAGATTGTTCCCACCAGATTTGGCCGAAAACTATATAGAATACTCCTATTCTATGCTAGGAAAATTATCCTCCTTAATTGGAAACCCCCTAAGAACCCTACTATACAGCAATGGATACAAATAGTGAACGCTAATCTCGAGCTGTACAAGTTCATGTATGAGAGACGAGGAGTGCCATACCGATTTATGAAAATGTGGTTTTGAGAGTATTCAATGGCTCTCCCTTCAGGTTTTTATGGATTGGGTGGTCACTCCCTTTTAGGCTACACCCCAGCCTCAGTAGAATTCAGAGTAAGAAAATATGGCGTAAGGGGAGGGCACTCCTTTATCTGGGTCAATACATTAGTAAATCAGTGATGTATTATTTTAAAATATTAACTCATTTATTATAGGAATATTATTATAAAAATATTTTTAAAAATGCTTAAAAATACAATCGGTCAAATATATCAACTATATAATCACTTTTCTCCAGTGGTGGGTAAACCTTTAGGTTCTGGGTTCCACCGCTGGGGAGAAAAGAAAAGGTCTGGTGTATCAAAATTCTTTAGTACAGAATATATAAATAATGCAGAAAAAACAACAAGAAAAAACAACAAGAAAAAACAACAGTGCAGAAAAAATAACAACAGAGATCTTGATTATAGTAGTTGTCCTGTAGACTTAAATATAGACATTTATAGTAAAGTGGTTCTTTGTTTAGAAGTTCATCAGTCCATCCAAAAAATTCATCAAAGGTTGCCACAAAGTTAGTTTCTAGTTAATCTAAAGGCTGGAATGCGACAAACAAGGATCGCCAAAAGAAAACTTTAAATTAAATTACTTTGTTGCCATGGATACAATGGATATAGACATATATTCTCTGAATAGATGCAAACACTTGCTGCTGTGACTTTAATGCTCCAGATGTATTAGTTGTCTACAAATAACAGTAGTAACATCGGATCATCTGTTACCTTACAAGCCTCCTGCAGGCTCTATTGATATGAAAAGATTACACATATCACTATACAGATATTAATAACCCAATATGCGATATATTGGCCAATAGAGAAATATTGGGCATTACCTGCTGATTTTTTAATCAGCAGGTAATGCCCAATATTTCCGCAGAGAATAAAATAATTCATTATATCAACCAGTACTGCAGACTACTTGTTCTATTGGACAACTAATACATCTGGAGCATTAAAGTCACAGCAGCAAGTGTTTGCATATATTCAGAGAATATATGTCTATATCCATTGTATCCATGGCAACAAAGTAATTTAATTTAAAGTTTTCTTTTGGTGATCCTTGTTTGTCGCATTCCAGCCTTTAGATTAACTAGAAACTAACTTTGTGGCAACTTTTGATGAATTTTTTGGATGGACTGATGAACTTCTAAACAAAGAACCACTTTACTATAAATATCTATATCTAAGTCTACAGGACAACCACTATAATCAAGATCTCTGTTGTTATTTTTTCTGCACTGTTGTTTTTTCTTGTTGTTTTTTCTGCATTGTTTTTTCTGCATTATTTATATATTATTTACTAAAGAATTTTGATACACCAGACCTTTTTTTTTCTCCCCAGCGGTGGAACCCAGAACCTAAAGGTTTACCCACCACTGGAGAAAAGTGATTATATATTTGATATATTTGACCGATTGTATTTTTAAGCGTTTCTAAAAATATTTTTATAATAATATTCCTATAATAAATGAGTTAATATTTTAAAATAATACATCACTGATTTACTAATGTATTGACCCAGATAAAGGAGTGCCCTCCCCTTATGCCATATTTTCTTACTCTGATTTATGAAAATCTGAGGTCCCTGGATTGAGGCCCAAACACTGCTTCCTTAGGGAGGGTAGTGGCTTTGCCTCGGACCAATGAGGAAGTGTGCGTATGGATGAATGTATGTTAGTAGCGCTCTCTATTAGCTCAAGCCATATTCTAATGAGTGTTACACACACTTTTTTAAGCGGTTTCCCGCTCCAGTACCGGGCAAAAGTCAAATGAAAATGTTATGGTTGACCCCATGTTGACCCCATTACTGAGCATGGAGGTGTGGTACATGTTTTATTTGAGACACTAAAAAGACACTATTAAAAAAATAATAATCTGTTTGGTCAAAAGTACCCTTTTCCACCACTTAAAATGTTAGTACAGGGTGCTCTTTCCAAAATGAGGTCATTTCTTTGGGTTTTTACTTTTTGGGGACCTCAGGAATTTTTCAACATGCGACATGGCACCTAAAATCCATGTCTTATTATTCAAACCTCTAGAGACCTGCTGTGCATTTTCTCCTTTAACCCCTTGTGAAAGTGAAAAATTGGGGTCTTCTAGTAATTTTTCATTTTCACAAATGTGTGCTTTGAAATCCTTTAACAAGTGTTTCTTCCTTCTGTGAGACACCTGTTTGCTGAAAAGTACCCTTTCCACCACTTAAAGAGGATCTTTTATGCAGTTTTATTAAGGGAGATATATTCCTAAAAAATCAAGCAGGGTGGCAGCATACCAAGTATAGGTATATATATCCCTTAATAAAATCACATGAAAGGTCCTCTTTAAAATGTTCTTACGGGGGTGCTCTTTCCAAAATGGGGTCATTTCTTGGGGCTTTTAATTTATAGGAACTCAGGAATCTTTTAAATGCCACATGGCACCTAAAATCAATGTCTGCCAATTCAGGTCAGCAAAATCCATATTTTGCTGTTTGACTCTAGAGCCCTGCTGTGCACCCATACATCATTTTGTGAGCACATATGGGTGTTGCCGCATTCTTGTGGGAAATGGGGAACAAACTGTGGGTGCATTTTGCCCTGTTATCCTTTGAAAAAGTGAAAAATGTGGGTGTAAAGCAACTTTTTTGTGGAAAAAATGCAATTTTTCATTTTCACTGCCAAATGTTTCCTAATTCTAGGAAACAACTTTGAGGTCAAAGTGCTTACTACACACCTTAAAAGATTCCTTGAGGGGTGTAGTTTCCAAAATAGGGTCACTTTTTGGGAGTTTCCACTGTTGGGCCACCTCAGGGTGTCTTCATATGCGACATTGCTCCCAATTACCATTCCAGCTAAATCTACTCCCCAAAAGCCATATGGTGCTCCTTCCACTCTGAAGCCTGATGTGCGCCCATACATCAGTTTTTCTGTAAACTCCAGATTCAGGGTAATAGATTTTGAGTTTTGTTTGGCTGTTAACCCTTGATGTGTTGCAGAAAAAATAGATTAAAATTTAAAATCTGATAAAAAAAGTGACATTTTTACATTTCATACCCATTTTCCTTTAATTCTCGTGGGACACCTAAAAGGTTAACAAAGTTTGTAAAATCAGTTTTGATTAGCTTGGGTGAGTAGTTTCTAAAATGGGATGATTTATGGGTGGTTTCTAATATGTAAGCCCCACAAAGTGACTTCGTAATTGAACTGGTCCTTAAAAAATTAGGTTTTGGAAATTTTCTTAAAAATTTTAAGATTTGCTTCTAAACTTCTAAGCCTTCTAACGTCCCAAAAAATAAAATGTCATTTTCAAAATGATCCAAACAGGAAATAGACGTATGGAAAATGTAAAGTAATAACTATTTTTGGAGATATCACTATGTATTTTGAGAGTAGAGAAATTGAAATTTGCTAATTTTCAAATTTTTCAAAATGTTTGTAAATTTGGTATTTTTTTAATAAATAAAAATAAAATATTTTGACTCAAATTTACCAGTGTCATGAAGTACAATATGTGATGAGAAAACAATCTCAGAATTGCCTGGATAAGTAAAGTTATCACCACATAAAGTGACACATGTCAGATTTGCTAAAAATGGCCTGGTCCTTAAGGTGAAAAATGGCAGGGTCCTGAAGGGGTTAAACTATTGTGTTTATATATGCACATCCACCATCAAGACAGTACACATGGGACAGCCGTCAGGACGCAGCCTAATAAGGGCCTGCTTGTGTTTCAGTTCACTACTTTGAAAGTCTCATTGGCCCACATTTACAGTTGTGGCCGCTTCTGTATGGCATTGTTAGTTTCAGAATTTGACGTATTTTTGCCACAGTTTGTAGCTTTTAATTTCAGACATAGTTATGAAGCTGGTAAGCCAAAATAATATTGATAAGAATAATGGCTTAAATGCACAATTTTGCACCAAGCTTTTGGCATAAATTTCTGCCTGAAAGTAAGCCAACAAATAGGTGGTATAAAGATAGAGAAAAGTGTCTAGTAGTGCACCGTCTAAAAAGTGTAAATCTGGCCCATTATTG
The DNA here is from genome assembly GCA_033119425.1 of Bufotes viridis. Lineage (NCBI taxonomy): Eukaryota > Metazoa > Chordata > Amphibia > Anura > Bufonidae > Bufotes > Bufotes viridis. The sequence goes on along the minus strand of CM065589.1, from coordinate 203,869,319 downwards.
TTTAGGACTCAGACACAGCCATATCGTGTCTCTGTTGTGTTAGGGCTGTCATACAATCCGTGAGGGCTCTGCTGTAGTCCATATACCTCAGTTACTTATAAATTGTGGCACCCTCCATCAAACTTTGTATTTGCAGAGATATTCTTTTGTTTTGTGGAATAACTCCTTATCTATAGAGTCCGACAGAGAGTGTACAGCAGCACACATTGGCTATTCTGCTGCATACTCGGGAGCCGTACAGTGGTTGCTTCCCGAAGCTGCAGAACTGTGCTGGCATCTCAGGCGCATGTGTCCTTGTTTGGTTGAAAGCTGCTCCTGGAGCAGGTTGCCTCTAGGTTGCGTCAGCAATTCAACTGTTCGAAGAGACGGCTGCGCTTGTGTGAGTGCTGCCTTTCCTTCATTGTTTACCTGCTCACCGTCAACATCGCAGCGGTGAGCAGGTGTAATTACAAGCCGTTCCGTTCACTTCTATGGGATGACTCCTTCCTATACACTTGAATGGGAAGGAACTGTCCCATAGAAAGGAATGGGACAGCTTCTTGTAATTACACCTGCTCACTGCTGCAATGTTGATGGCGAGTAGCCTTCTCTTGCAACAGCTGATTTTCGGGGGTGCCCCTGCCAGTCTGATATTGATGACCTATTCTGAGGATAGGTCATGGATATTAATTAACTGTGCTCATGCCTTTAGTCATACTGCAAGGGTAGTTGGTGAGCATTTTTTTTAGCATTGTTTTATCTTAACTTTTGTCTTACACTTCCTTCCCCCTTTCTCACCCCTAGGAGGAATCAAAGCAAAAAAACATATGAGATGACCCATCATATTTCACTTCTATCACAGTTTGTAACTGGCGGCATTTCATTTTTCAAATATATTTTGACTCTTCTGAGCCTGCGTTATGATAGCCCAATGCAGTACATGTGTAATAAGTAAGTAATTGTACCATATTAGGTGCTACGTGAAAGGCTCAGCAGCCCCAAATGCTCTTGGAAGAGTTTCACTGCACTCGAAAGATAAGCAATGCTTCACTTTAGTCACTAAGTTCTGACAAATTGTACATATTCTGAAAAACTGAACACAGGCAGAGGATAATTCTCAATTATGCTTTTTTTGATCAGGAATATACATTTTGTCACGAGCATCTAGCCACTGGTATTAAATTACTAAAAGTGAAAGGGTGATGATAACTTTAGAAGAGTGACAATAACTTGAAAGGTTTCATGAACGAATGAAAAGTTTCATATATGCTCCTCTGAGTTTAGGACTGCCAAAAATCAGAATTATTGACTGTACAGGAGAATAGCTGTATATGACCGTCACACATAGAGGAAACCATGTGCTGCCTAACATGACAATATTTAGAAGCAGTAAGATGACTGAAACATAGAAACATAAATAAAGTAAAAGAATACAAGTGATTGTTCTTGCAGCATTGATGCTAGCTTCTACACTCTGGACACTTATACCACTCGAGTTTTTTTTGTAAAAGTCTTACATTTGAACAAAGTACTTTTAATGCAAAGGCATTGGCAACAGCCACAAGAATAAGTGGAAAGCAGCAACCAAATATGCTGGCAATCAGTAAATATTGTGGGCTGATTTCAGTTTTCCATTCATCCACAGAACTGGAGACATTGGTGACATTGATTGACGTTTGACTGTTGTCACTTCTAGAAATGTTCCATGGTATAGGGATGCTGATGGCCAAGGATATTAGGACTGACAGCATCAGCATCCAGTTGACTACATCTGACATTCTCTGTTTCAGCTGTGACAAGAAGCGGTTTTTAAATGAGACAATATTAAAATAATAAAATACGCAAAGACACACAGTGAACCAAAAACTGGAGAAGATTGTGAAGAGAAGAATGAAAGAGAGTGTCTTGTGGACCTTGTCTGAGAAGTACAGGTCACGCCACAGGAAAAGAACAATATCAGTGGCAATGAGGGTGCACTGATAGAATATATTGAACAATCCAAGTATGGAAAGGATCAGCTCCCTTGGGATGATGTTTCTTCCTCTGAGTATATCCATGTTGTGATTCAGTATAAATGCGTTAGTAAAGAAGCCAATGATAGAACTGGCACACAATGCCGTTAGAGATGCCACAACAAACAAAGGCAGCATGGCTGGTCTTGTGTGAGGTATCCCATATAGTAAATATCTGTCTTCTAGAAGTAAATTTATCTGGAGAAATAATTGAATAGAAATTATGCCTATAAATCATACATGGTGCATAGAGAATTAGAAAGCGAGAGTAGAGTAAAAATATATATTTTTTTTAAATAATATAGTAATAATTTGACTAACCATTACACATAATTATACATTTGATTTTGTTACAGAGAATTTTAGCAAAGGTCCCATGGGGTCCTATGGAATTGCAGTCAGGTCACTTAGAAAACTAAGCGGGTCATTAACTATCAGATATACGTTTTCTGGCATATATCTGGCACATATTTGAGTGCAAAGGGTATTTGCGCCACAATCTGGGACTTTCCCTCCTCACGCTAAGTCTAAAAAATTGGGCAATGCATGAGCGGGGCAGGGGACAGCCCAGCAAGCCCTTCTCATTTATCATTTTTATGCCTGTTTTAGATACAGAAAATGTTCTAAATTTAAGCAGCTGGTTTAGACTGGTGGTGGATGCGCCAAAGTTATGTAGAGGTCGACGCAAGGGGTTATTAAGACCGGCGTCTAATACGCTTGCCTTAATAAATTACCGCCTAAGTGTGTGAGATTATGGATCTGTACAACACGTCATGCACCACCAGTTAAGCAAATGACAGGTTGTTCCATCAGCATAAGCGGATGGTCATCATCAGTCATCTGCACACCACACCGATGATTGTCCATCTCTGGACTACAACCGATAGCCTCTCTGGAAGTAAAACCTCCTATTTTGCAATGAGGCTTATGGTATAAATTAAAGACATTTTATTATCGTGATGGATTATCTGTGTTGTGTGTAGCTAAATCTAGCGGCAGAAAAGAATTGTACACTACCATATTGTACGCTACTATACCTTGTAATATTTTGTCATCCATATGGCAAGTGCAATAAAGTGCAATGATAATGTCACTTTGTAAAAAGGAAAAGTATTTTCCCGTTGTGACTGTTTCATCCAGCTAAGGTCCATCAGTATTTGACTGTGATGTCCATCGACAGAAATATCAGTCTTTTGGTCAAGATGTTGTAACGCAAAGGACATAGGTAAGGAAAAATTGGTAAGTGACCAATGACACTTCATGTCAAATGACACTATTTCACAGACGGCTGAGAGCAATAATATGGTATACTTGTTCAATGGAGAATATTCATGTATATTTTTTCTTTGATGTCTCATAAGATATTACTAAAGAGATAGATTTCAAAAAAACAATGCTAGTTGGAAATGAATAATAGTATTTAGAGGGCATGCAGTAAATAGTGATGAGCGGCATGGGCAATATTCGTTTCCGCGACATTTCACTAATTTTTGGCATCATATTCGCAATAAATTCGCGAATTCTAAAATTCGCAATCTCCAGTCTTTATTTTTGCAATTGCGCAAATCGACACTAATGATGCATGTTTTTTTTTGCGCAATACATGCAACTTCACATTTTATCAGGTGTCAGTGGACATTACTGATTGGTGCAATTATTTTTGTGACATCCCAGCACTGTGTCTAACAGAACCACTAATCCCTATCACAGCACAGTAATTCCTATCACACTACCTAACACCCTGCACTGGAACCTATATCACTATCTAACCTACACTGACTATCTCCCACTAACTATCTGTATTATTTATATATATGAGCCAACTATCTAATGTAATTAAATAAGGATCCAGATGAGTCTGTAAAGCACAGAGCACAGAAATGACACTGCTGTCTCTCTCAGAACTGTAATAAACTGCAGAAAATGGCTGCTGGGGAGGTTCTTATATAGTAAGGGTTAGGCAACTTTCCTATTGGTTGCTAGGGATGTTGCTAAGCTCTGACAAAGATATTGCAGCCTTCTCATTGGCCCACAAGCAAGAATCAGTAGTACTATATTCTCGATTTTTGCGAATTCTCGAAGTGCCGAGAATGTTCGCGATCAACACTAGCAGTAAAGTAACAAGGAGCACTGTAAATGGAATAACTGAAAATTCAAAAGATAATAGAATATATTTTGTATTTTAAGTTCCACAGAAAGTTTTAGTAATAATATTTATTTTTTAGTCAGCCCATACTATACTTTCACATGCCCTCAATTTTATACACAGACACACAAAGATGGAAATCCCTGCATTCGAAACTTCTTGCTTCAAAAAATCGTGGGCTTTGAGACTTTTTGGACCTATTTTCTCCAAAACAAAAGAGATATTTAGCATTTGTACGCTACTCAAAAATGGGTGAGGTCTTTGTGGTTATCCTTTTAGGCTATTTTCACACTAGCGACAGGGGAGTCCGTCAGGCTGTTCTGGTGGGTGAACAGCCTGTCGGATCCGTCCTGCCGCTAGTTCACGTGAACCCCCAGACTGCCGCTCCGTCCCCATTGACTATAATGGGGATGGGGGCGGAGTTCCGGCGGCAGCGCACGGCGAGAGGCTGCCGGACCAAAAGTACTGCATGTCGTACTTTTAGTCCAGTGGCCTCTCGCCGTGCGCTGCCGAGTCTGACGGACTCCCCTGCCGCTAATGTCAAAGTAGCCTTAAGGTGATTTAAGATAATAATATTAACTGAGACTTTTTGAAAAGTGTCAAATATTGTCTTAGTCATATTCCAGTAAATGGATGGCATAGAACAGGGGTGGCCAACCTTACAGACACAGTGAGCCAAAAGAAGAAAGGATGATTACCAGGAGCCACAAGTTATACATTTACACAGTCACCGTATTTTTCGCCTTACAAGATGCACCTAGGTTGTAACAAAGAAAAATAAGAGAAAAAAAATGATTTTTCATCTGATCTGAGGTCTGATAAAAAAAAATCTTATTTTTCATTAGCAGAGAAAAAAAAAAGAAAAAAAATATATTTTTCACCAGACCTCAGATCAGACTCCTAAATCGGATCCCCAATTTTCATCTGACCTAAAATAAGATCCCCAAACCTCATCAGACCTCCAAATCAGACCTCCAATGCTTGTATCAGACAACACAAATCAGACTCCCAGTGTCAGACCCTCAGTGCTCAGATCCCCCCATTCTCAGATCTGCCCCCCATGCTCAGACCTGACCAACCCATGCTCACACAAGACTCCCCCATGCTCAGATCAGACCCCCATTGCTCAGATCAGGCCTCCATTGCTCAGATCAGAACCTCCCGTGCTTAGATCAAACCCCCATGCTCAGTTCTATAATTAACCGCCTGCCGACTGCCTAACGCACGGATGCGTCCAGGCGGCAGCAGGTTTATTCCTCCTGGACGCATCCGCGCGTCATCTCGCTATAGGCGAGATTTCGTGTAAACGCGCGCGCGCGTTCACAGCATCGTGCAGCTCTGCAGTTATACTGCAGTCTGCCAGCGATGATCAGGCTGTAGAAGTAAAATAAATGAAATCAAACAGGTATATCAGACGCTGTTTTGTTGACAGCGTCTGATATACCTGCTACCTGGTCCTCTGGTGGTCCAATTTGCTGGGATCGACCACCAGAGGACCAGGTAGCTCTGTAAAGTAGCACCAAGCACCACACTACACCCCCCCACTGTCACTTATTAACCCCTTATTAACCCCTGATCACCCCATATAGACTCCCTGATCACCCCCCTATCATTGATCACCCCCTGTAAGGCTCCATTCAGACGTCCATATGTGTTTTGCGTATCCACGGTTCTGCGGATCCGCAAAACACGGACACTGGCAATGTGCTTTCCACATTTTGCAGATCCGCACATTGCCAGAACTATATAGAAAATGCCTTTTCTTGTCCGCAATTGCGGACAAGAATAGGACATGTTCTATATTTTTGCGGAACGGAAGTGCAGACCCGGAAGTGCGAATCCGCAATTCCGGATCCGAGCGGGACAAAGTCTGTCCCCATAGAAATAAATGGGTCCGCAATTCCGTTCTGCAAACAGAATTGTGGACGTGTGAATGGGGCATAAGGCTCCCTTATCACCGCCAGTTAGCTACTTGTTAGGTAGTTAGTGCGCAGCCCACCGCACCGCAGTCACTGATTTTGGCAGAGATTTTTTCATCCACATTGATCGATGCGAACGAAGAAATCTGTGCCGTTCATTATTTTTTTTTTTCAGCCCAGAGGCTGAACGGAAAAATAAAATCTCATTACCCGTATGCTCAATATAAGGAGAATAGCAGAAACTCCTAATGCTGGCCATACATGTAATGATTGCGGAGACCCTCAAATGCCAGGGCAGTACAAACACCCCACAAGTGACCCCATTTTGGAAAGAAGACACCCCAAGATATTCTGTGAGGGATATGGTGAGTTCATGTAAAATTTTATTTTTTGTCACAAGTTAGTGGAATATGAGACTTTGTAAAAAAAAAAAAAAAAATATCAATTTCCGCTAACTTGTGCCAAAAAAAAAAAAAATTCTGTGAACTCGCCATGCCCCTCACGGAATACCTTGGGGTGTCTTCTTTCCAAAATGGGGTCACATGTGGGGTATTTATACTGCCCTGGCATTTTAGGGGCCCTAAAGCATGAGAATCCAAATGCGTAAAATGCCCTGTGAAATCCTAAAGGTACTCATTGGAATTAGGGCCCCTTTGCGCATCTTGGCTGCAAAAAAGTGGCACACATGTGGTATCGCCGCAATGTGTTTTGGGGTGTATTTTTATATATACCCATACTTTGTGTGAGAAATATCGCTGTAAACGATAACTTTAAAAAAAAATTTATACAAAGTTGTCAATTTACAGAGATATTTTTCTTACCCAGCATGGGTATATGTAAAAATACACCCCAAAACACATTGCCCTACTTCTCCTGAGTACGGCGATACCACATGTGTGGCACTTTTTTGCAGCCTAGGTGTGTAAAGGGGCCGAAAGTCCAACGAGTACCTTTACGCTGGGTTCAGACCTGAGCGTTTCTGAGACGCGCGTTCTCCGCGCGTTTTTGTTGCGTGTTTTACGCGCGTTTTTGTGCGCGTTTTTGGCAATAGTAAACGCGCGTTTTACGTGTCAAAAACGCGCAAAATACAAGTGTTGCGCGTTCCCATTGAAGTCTATGGGCCAAAACGCGCGACAAACGCCCCCAAAAAAGCTCAAGAACTTGTTTATGCGTCGGGCGTTTTTCAGCGCGTTCGAACGCGCTGTAAAACGCGAAAATGTTAACCAGTCCCATAGGGAAGCATTGGTTTGCATCGGTTATGCGTTTTACAGCGCGTTCGAACGCGCTGTAAAACGCGCAAGTGTGAACTGAGGGTTAGGCTTTACAACGTTGCTCACAATTTAGCCCTGCCCAAAATGCCAGAACAGTAAACACACCCCACAAATGACCCCATTTCGGAAAGTAGACACCCCAAGGTATTCACTGAGGGGCATAGTGAGTCCGTGGGAGATTTTTTTTTTTTTGCCAGAAGTTAGCAGAAATGGAAACTTTATTATTATTTTTTTTCCTCAGAAAGTGTCATTTTCCGCTAACTTGTGAAAAAAAATGAAATGATACATGAACTCACCATGCCCCTCCGCGAATACTTTGGGGTGTCTTCTTTCTAAAATGGTGTCATTTGGGGGGTATTTATACTATCCTGACATTCTAGCACCTGAAGAAACATGACAGGTGCTCAGAGCCAGAGCTGCTTCAAAATGCGGAAATTCACTTTTTTGCACCATAGTTTGTAAACGCTATAACTTTTACCCAAACCAATAAATATACACTTATTGGACTTTTTTAATCAAAGACATGTAGAACAATAAATTTAGAAAGAAATGTATGTAGAAATGTAGTTTTAAAAAAAAAAAATTTACAACAGAAAGCGAAAAATGTCATTTTTTTTCAAAAATGTCGTTAAATTTTTATTAATAGCAAAAAAAGTAAAAATGTCAGCAGCAATGAAATAGCACCAAATGAAAGCTCTATTAGTGAGAAGAAAAGGAGGTAAAATTCATTTGGGTGGTAAGTTGTATGACGGAGCAATAAACGGTGAAAGTAGTGTAGTGCAGAATTGTAAAAAGTGGCCTGGTCATTAAGGGTGTTTAAGTTAGGGGGCTGAGGTGGTTAAAAAAAAAATCTCTTCCCTCTCCTGATCAGGCACTGGTCTCCTGTTCGGGCAGCTGCTACTTTGCAGGTCTGACACGCTCTCCACTATGACCTGATGAGCATAGTATCAGGTCATAGTGCATGTCTTCATGTACTACGTTCTCACACTGTGTGCATCAGGACGTAGTGGAGAGTGAGCTAGAGCTGCAAAGTAGCAACGGTGCCTGATCAGGAAAAAATATCTGAGCATGGGGTGGAGAGTGAGCCAGCCTGACTGCTTCCCAGCTCCACAGCAAGAGCCGCACTTGAAGAAGCAAAGATTCACATGTGGCTCAAGAGCCACAGGTTGGCCACCCCTGCCATAGGAGGTCGAGTAACATGTCAAGACAGAAGTGTTACACTTCAAGATACACTAAATTTGTCAAATAGTGTGCGCCATTTAATATAATTGGCCCAAATTATAGCAATGCAGACTCCTGGAAAACTGACTTAAAAAGTTCCTCTCATGTTAAAGTGACCCCAAAGTACTCCTCTCATCTACACAATCTGAGCAAAAATACAGTTTGGCATACTTTAAACCACACATTAGTACTTCCTAAAGCATTAGACACCGCACGGAGACACTATATGATGGTTCACTGAGTGCCAACTGAGTCTGTGCACAGGGTTTAGCATTTATAGGCATATACGTTATCTAACCTTCTCTTTAAGCGTTCCGTGCATATTTCTGATGCTGCCGCTGCCTTTTGGCATTGAGATACAATTGTAAACTGATTACCTTGTGAAGACTCTGAGTACCAACAGGGTATGTGCAGAAGGCTTTACTATGTGCTGAGCATTAAAAAGTACTATATTGTATGTGTAGCATTTATAGACGTATATATCATCTAACCTTACCTTTAAGCATTCTGCGCATATTTCTGTAACTGTCCCTGTCGTTTATAGAGCAAAGCGATACAATTATAAAATCTATATTTCTAATTGCTTCTAGGGGAGAACACAGTACCTCATGAAGACGCTATATGATGGCACACGGAGCACCAATGGAGTGTGTACTGTAAAAAGTACTATACTGTATGTGTATCATTTATAGACATAAGCATTATCTAACCTTACCTCTAAGCGTTCTGTGCATATTTCTGTTACTCCACTTGTCTTTTATAGAGCAATGGGACACAATTGTATAAAAGGCTACAGCTGCTCTAAATTAGTTTAATTACATATGCAATTATAATGCATGGCCAAGAGTGACCAAAATCTCGTGGGAGTCTGACAAGTGCAGTTTTCTCCTGAACTAAAAATAAAGAAACAAAAATCAATTTGGCGTTTCAGGAAATTTCTAATTTCAAAACGTATCTTTTTTATTTTTCTTAAATTCTCGTAGGTTCACATAGATCTAGACTGGATTTACACGCTACGGCTGCCACATGCAGTCAAAAGGCCGTCAAGCCGTGGTGGCCAACAGCGAAGGGCTTACCTTTAAAATCATGCAGCCATTGGCTGCCACAGATGGGTGGGGTTGTGGCCATTTGCGGCAGTTGCCTCAGGTTAAGCAAGTCGTATTTTTGTTATTTTCTTGGTTTTGACTTTTCTGTACGCATACACATAAGAGATAGAAGTAAGCAAATCATTTTACAATATTTTAAAAAATGCAGGTTTTCTTATATCCTTTCAGGTGCTATTAGCCTTGAGTCACAGATACAGTACCTTGATTACTACTAATTGCTGAGTGTAGCACCTCAGTCCGTGCCCATTAACATCACCCTGCTTCCCAGTGGGCACAGCCAGTGGGTTTCTCACTTGTCCTTCCGCCAAGCTACTCTGGCGGTCTGTGCTCATCTCCATCTTTCTTCTACCTCCTGGTTAGCACGGCCGCAAGAGCTCTGTTAGCTGTCTCTACTTCATTCTAGACCTCTGCAGCCTCCTCCCTTCCTGCATGCATTTCTGTACCTGTAGGGTGTGTGTAGTTTTTCCAGCTCTGTTATCAGTCCTTGCTAATCTTCCTAATCTGTTCTGCCTGCTGCCCTGACCTCTGCCTGATTATCATGCTGACCCTGTGCTACCTGCTCTATTCCTTGGTCTGTTTATCAGATTGACAAACTCTGCCTGCCCTCACCCTGACTTCCCCACTACACGATTCTGCCTGTTCTCTTTAGTTCTACACACCTGTCTCTATTGACCCACCTGGGTCAGCTGTCATTGTACTAAGATTACCCCAAAAGTAGCTGCCTGGGGCATCCCCTGCAATGAAGACCAGTTCACTGTATAGGCTTGAAAGCCTATAGGCGTGAAAACCTGGGGGCGCATAGGAGTGGTCCTCGTGATCCAAATTTTTTTAGTTAAACATTGACTCCACACCCACAGCATTACACTGAGCCACACCTGGACTTGCCACTTGAAACAAAAGTGCAGTTCAGGTGTGGCCTGGCAATTAACATTACCTGTAATGTTGTTCTCACAGGCAGCTCAATGTACCGTTACAGAGATGGGAAATTTGTCCTGTGCGCTAAAAGGACTGGTAAAAATTTTAACTGACACCTGAACACTATGTAAGGTGCCCAAACTCTACTTCTATTTGTTTTTGTACTACAGTTAGTCGGACAGGTAGATGTGCAGTCTGATTAACAGGTCTTTACATAGTACTACATATCATGGATTACACAGGATACCTGCCATAATTTTTATTATTATTGCATTCATTTGAGCAGTTATTTCTATTTCTGTCCAAATACTTCTGCTAAAAGATTAGCAGCTTCAGTGCTCCTGGTGTTTTTGTCTGCTACAAAGCGTCAGTACAGTGGCTCAGATTTACTAAATCTGTAGATGATGGATGCTTAGACAGGCTGTCTAGACTGAATGATAAATCTGGTGCAGGGATAGTCACTTTGCTCTGACTGTATCAACTATTGGTTTTCTTACTTTGAGGCAGATTTTTACACCAGAATTGTGCCAAAATTTTGGTACAAAATTTTACATCTTAAGCCCCCCTTTCCCATGAAGCTCTGCCAGCTTTTCACTAAGTCCCACCCTTTTTCAAACATGTCGGCAAAAAGTGTATAAACCCTGGATGTGCCAAATTGCACCACTTTTTTTAAATATATTTGGTGCAGACACATTAGTAAATCTGGGCCAATAAGTTTGGTACTTCTCTTAGCTTGCAGGTCTCTTTGAGTACCTGTCATCTAAACATATGTACTGTATGTTTTGACACCTTTTGTTCACAAGACCACAGCACTGAACTTCAACTGTAGCTGTTGCCTTTCCCAAAATTCTAACAGTGTCTCTTGGTTCTCAGCTACCCCTTTAGGACTTACAGTAATGCTAAACAGCACATCAATAAGACAGTTGCAAGAAACATATAAGAAGCACATATCAACAGTGGCAGACAACAATGTACTGAAATAAGCTCACTGATGGGTGTCAGGAATCAAATAATGATGGTTATGGAGAAAAGAGATGGGATTTCACACGAGATGGTAATGGCATACAGTGCAGGATGAAAGCAGATAAATGACAGCAAAGAGAAATAAAGATACATTCGAACTGACTGTGCTCTGAAATACAATATAGCAAGACAGCTAAGACAAATCAAAACCAACTGAGTAAACAGACAACAAAATCACAGGAAAATAATATACAGCATGTTACAGTGGCGGCTGTAAGCTGCCACTGCTCCACTAACCTTGCCTACTTATTCCTGCCTTCTTTCTAGCAAGTTAATCCACTGGGTCCACTCTATTACTCCACTCAAGCTGTGGCCTGCTTGCTGGCAAGGCCTCTACACTCCTACACTCCTAAAGCGTACTTTCGCGTGCCCCCTTTATCTCTTAAAGGGCCAATGTGTGCACCCTAACCTTAGTAGTCTGCCCATGTACTGACTTCTGCCCATTTCTAAGATTCAGAACCTCTGCTGCCTGATCTGACTTATGCCTGACCTCCGTATTGACCCTTCGGGGCCTGCCCTGGCTGTCGTTTTTTCTGATCCCTCAGTGCCTGCTGAGTCAGCTGTCAATCACACAGATGCTATCCCAGAAGGTAGTGGCCTAGTGGTTGCCCTGCCGCAAAGTCCAGTTCCAAGTCTGATTAATGCTCTTAGGGTTAGCACAAAGCCAAATCTGTTGGTTCCACACCCACTGCTGTAAAAGTTTCCTCAGGATTGCCTGTGTATTGATATACTGATGATGTATATGCTGGTTTAATTAAATTACCCCCCCCCCCCCAAAATAAAAAATAAAAAATTGAGGCCTGACACTCAATTTCAACATCCCCACTTGTCCCTATTCTACATAAACCATTCTTATTTGTAATTCTAGCCTTTCCCTTCGCTGTCTCTGGCAAAAGAATAAAAGCTTGATTGATTTCTAGCTTGCCCTGACTCCCTAAGATCGTTTTTCTGGCAGACACTACTACTCTCAACCACCCTCATTCACTGCTCTCTACAGAATGATTTTCTGCTCATTCTGCTAGGGCACTGATTGGCTCATCCAGGTTGTCTGTCAGCCTGGGAGTCAATCGGGGCAAGCCCTTATCTAATCCGCCTAATAGTGTTGAAAACATATACAAAGAAGCATGAAATGCTCCGATGCTCATATCAGGGGGCCGGAAGGAAGAAAATAGGGGTAGGTCCAGGTTCAAAGCTGATCCCCTATAACTGCAAATCAAAATGGCAGCCTCCAGAAAATCAATATCACAGCCCCTATGAAAATTTCAATAGACAGAACACTCAGCGTGTCACAATGGAACCCCCCAGCCTATACAGATGATGACATCACAATGGGCATTGCTGTTTTTCTCCCTGGCAGCAACCATATTGCTTCATTCTTCAGTCAGTTGTGGATATCTGCATATCAATAGGCAAGGGTGCGCATCTACAGGTAAGGGTGCATTTTTGTGTTTGATTAATAAAGGCGCTTCTGTGTAGATTGGAAAACTGTCCACAAGCCTTCTTACCTGTTTGTGATGGTATAACTATTTGAACTTAGAGAGTTCCCCTATGCACCTGCTGTCTTAACACAGGAGTCACAAGAAACGTCTACCAACGGTGCTGAGCCGTTTTTGGTTGTTACTTTTTGGCCACTGCAATGCAGGTTCAGATCAGTTTAATGTCTGCATCTCACCATTTCCCATGGGATAACATACCTTTTTAGATTTTTTTTGGACCAAGGAGAATGAAAATGCGCTAGTACCGATTTTCATTAGCAACTGTGCATGATCCTGTGCATCATTAGCAAATGGCAGTCTCCATAAAATCAATATCACAGCCCCTATGAAAATTTCAATAGACGGAACACTGAGCGTATCACAATGGAACCCCTCAGCCTATACAGATGATGACATCACAATGGGCCCTTGCTGTTTTTCTCCCTGGCAGCAGCCATATTGCTTCATTCTTCAGTCAGGTGTGGATCCATGCACACCAACAGGTAAGGGTACACATCAACAGGTAAGGGTGCATATTTGTGTGTGTCAGCCGAGGGAGTCAGTTTACAGGAACATTTGGTGGAAAAAGGCGCTTCTTTGCAAATTCGAATACTGTCCAGCATGTTTAAGCAAGCCCAGAACACACAATCCTTCTTTTGTGACGGTATTGCCATTTGAACTTGGAGAGTACCCCTCTGCACCTTTTGTCTCAACACAGGTGGAAGAAGCATGAACCGTCAATGATAAGCCTTTTCTGGTTGATTTTTGGCCACATCAGTGCAGCTTCAGATCAGTTTAGCGTCTGCACCTCACCACCTCCCATGGGATTCCACACCTTTTATGGATTTTTGGACCAGGGAGAATTAGAATGTGCCTGTCTGTCCAATCAATGCTCTCTACTAGCACAGAATCTCCTTAGCACCTCTGCACCTACCTTACCTGCTTAAGGATTCCATAAGCAAGTTCCAGCTCATTTTTCCAGTGCAGCTGAAAGCAATCATGCTAAGAGGCTAAGCTTCCTCCTTGCTGACTTCTGCTGTTGCAACCCTTCAAGACATTGCTGATTCATTGAATTGACAGCTTTGTTTAAACGCAAATCAAAATGGCAGCCTCCAGAAAATCAATATCACGGCCCCTATGAAAATTTCTATAGACGGAACACTGAGTGTGTCACAATGGAACCCTTCAGCATAACTTGCACATCAACAGATAAGAGTGCATTTTTGCGTGTTTGTCAGTTTATGGAAAGATTTGTTTTATGGATAAAGGTTCTTTTGTGTGGATTCGAATACTGTCTGGAATATTTCAGCAAGGTTTAACTATTTAAACGTAGAGAGTTCCCCAATGCACCTGCTGTCTTAACACCGGGGGAAGAAACATCCTACTTAGCTTTTTCTGGTTGGTGATTTTTGGCCAATGCGATGCACGTTCAGATCAGTTTAGCATCTGCACCTCACCATCTCCCGTGGGATACCATACCTTTTATAGATTTTTGTACCAACGAAAATAACAATTTGCCTGTCTGTCCAATTAATTTTCTGTGCTGGTGCCGAATCTCCTTAGCACCTCTGCACCTACCCTAACTGATCGAGGAATCTATCAGCAGGCCATCCATGCCAAATTTGTAGTGCAGCTACAATCATTCATGCTCAAAGACTAGGCTTCCTCCTTGCCGGTTTCTGTTGTTGCAATCCAATCCCTTCCTATCTTTGCTAATTGATTGAGTTGACAGCTTTGTTTACCTGCAAATCAGCCTCTAGAAAATCAATATGGTAGTCCCCCTGAAAATTTCAATAGACAGAACACTGAGCATGTCACAATGGAACCCCTCAGTTTATATGAATGATGACACAATGGGCCCTTTCTGTTTTTCTCCCTGGCAGCAGCCATATTGCTTCATTCTTCAGTCAGGTGTGGATTGGTGCACATCAACAGGTAAGGGTGCACATTAACAGGTAAGGGTGCATTTTTGTGTGTGCCAGCCAAGGTATCAGTTTAGGGAAATAATTGTTTGATGGAAAAAGGTGCTTCTGTGCAAACTAAAATACCGTCCAGGATATGTCAGAAAGCCCAGAACATATAAGACTTCTTACCTGTTTGTGGCAATTTGAACTTAAAAAGTTCCACTCTGCCCTTTGTTGGAGAATCGGGATTAGATCTGATATTCAGCCATGTTGTATTAGGCAGACATCTTGTGTTCTCATCTCAGAAAGGAGTTTAGGGCTCTTTCACACTTGCGTATTTCTTTTCCGGCATAGAGTTCCGTCGTCGGTGCTCTATGCTGGAAAAATCCTGATCAGGATTATCCCAATGCATTTCGAATGAAGAGAAATCCGTTCAGGATGCATCAGGATGTCTTCAGTTCAGGACCGGAACGTTTTTTAACCGGAGAAAATACTGCAGCATGCTGCGCTTTTTGCTCCGGCCAAAAATCCTGAACACTTGCCGCAAGGCCGGATCCAGAATTAATGCCCATTGAAAGGCATTAATCCGGATCCGGCCTTAAGCTAAACGATGTTTTGGCGCATCGCGGGATCCGACGTTTAGCTTTTTCTGAATGGTTGCCATGGCA
The DNA here is from genome assembly GCA_033119425.1 of Bufotes viridis. Taxonomy (NCBI): domain Eukaryota; kingdom Metazoa; phylum Chordata; class Amphibia; order Anura; family Bufonidae; genus Bufotes; species Bufotes viridis. Next base: position 203,853,680 of record CM065589.1, on the reverse strand, counting down.
GCCAGGACGCTAAAGTCCTGGTTGCCATGGTAAAGTGTAGTGGGGAGCAGGGGAGCAATATACTTACCGCCTGTGCGGCTCCCGGGGCGCTCCAGAGTGACGTCAGGGCGCCCCATGCGCATGGATCACGTGATCGCATGGATCACGTGATCCATGCGCATGGGGCGCTCTGACGTCATTCTGGAGCGCCCCGGGAGCCGCACGGGCGGTAATTATACTGCTCCCCACTACTACTATGGCAACCAGGACTTTAATAGCGTCCTGGCTGCCATAGTAACACTGATCAGTCTTCAAATGCTTTCAGTTCACTTGCTTTGTTACGGATCCGGCTGGCACTTCCAGCGACGAAAGTGCACGCCGGATCCTAACAACGCAAGTGTGAAAGAGGCCTAAGTAAAGAGTTAAAGTGAAGAAATAGTTTGGTTATGGAATAATCCTGATGTAGTTTGGCTAATAAAATAGAGTTCTTAAGTAATCAATTAAAAGGATCATGATGTAATCGTGGGCTAGGATAAATGTAATTGTCTGTTGAAACTGAAGTATGCTATTAACATGTTTATGATCATGTTCGATCCTTGGTGTTGGATAGGTGATAAATTAAGGGGCCTACTTTTGGTTTTATGTCCCATACGGCTCCTTGGTACTAAAATTGGAGTGGATTAATGGAAGGCCCACGGAATAAATTATTTCTGCATGAAGTGCTTGTGATAGGAAACCTTTGTTCAATTAGAAGTTGTTGTAAGTGTAACCTATGTAGATCAGTGGTTACATATAATAATGATGTAATCTGTGTAAGTAACATTGACGCTTATGGACTGCAGCATACTGTGGAAACCTGAATTATAATACTAATTATTCCTTTGTTCTCTGGGGTAAAGAGAACGTCCTAATTGCCGTTCTGCAGTGAATTATATGAGCTCAGCCTTAAAGGTCAATGCAAGATCCTACTATAGCATTAAAGATCGCACTTCTTTTACACCGTCGTCAGCTGATTCCACATAGATTTCTATAGAACCTGTTCTATTAAACACTTGAAAAAATGGTGATGTCATCCAAACCAAAAAGGCAAAATAGTGGCCCAGTGACGGAGTAGTGAGGTAGCAGCAGCATGAGAAGACCACAGAGTGATGAGATGGCATCAGCATGAGGAGACCACAGAGTGGTGAGGTTGCAGCAGCATGAGGAGACCACAGAGTGGGAAGGTGGCAGCAGCATGAGAAGACCACAGAGTGGTGAGGTGGCAGCAGGATGAGGAGACCACAGAGTGGCCCAGTGACATAGTGTTGAGTTGGCAGCAGCATGAGGAGAACACAGAGTGGCCCAATGACAGAGTATTAAGGCAGAAGAAACATGAGGAGAGCACAGAGTGATGAGGTGGCAGCAGCGTGAGGAGAGCACAGAGTGGTAAGGTGGCAGCAGCATGAGGAGACCACAGAGTGGCCCAATGACATAGTGTTGAGGTGGCAGCAGCTTGAGGAGACCACAGAATGGCCCAGTGAGATAGTGGTGAGGTGGCAGCAGCATGAGGAGACCACAGAGTGGCCCAATGACAGAGTGTTGAGGTAGCAGCAGCATGAGGAGACCAAAGAGTGGCCCAGTGACATAGTGGTGAGGTGGCAGCAGCATGAGGAGACCACAGAGTGGCCGAGTGACATAGCGGTGAAGTGGGGGACAATACCAGTACCAGCTGAAGATGGTGGGTGGCAGTAGGAGCACATGGCAGCAGGTATGTGGCATCAGGCAGGTGACAGAATAGTAGCTGAAGCAGGTAGCCAGAAGAAACAGGTCTCTTTTGACAAAGTTTAGGTATGGCACCATGGATGATCTAGTCTGATGGATCAGGCACTGGTGTGTGGAAATCCTGGCTGATCCACACCTGATTCATCTTCACAGAGGTCAGTTTCTACACATTTTGGGTGGACAGACAAGTTCTCCTTGGGGCAACTATGGCTGCCGCCGCACTAAACGCCCACTCTGATGCCACACTGCTGGCCAGGCAGGAAAGCTTGTCCAGGGCAAACTCAGCCAGTTACGGCCATGAATCGAGTTTGGCTGCCCAGTAGTCCAGGGGATCTTCGATGTGGGGTGGCAGGGTGCACTCCAAAAATGCCACAACCTGCTGGTTCAGGTTCTGCTCTATGTCTACGTGCTGCTGCTGGTGAGTAGTTTCTTCAGTAGGCGGTTGAAGAAATCTGCTCATCCAGCGACTCTAGACTGCTGCTGATGGAGCTGGTACTGCTCCCCCCCCCCCCAGCAGCCATGGCAGTGGAATGTGAGCGCAGAGGGCTCCCCCAGTCAGACCTGCATGAGGGTGGGCGATGGCGAACATAAGCATCTGATTCTATAGGAAGTCTCGATAGTAGTTCAGTTTCTCCTCCCTCTCAGCAGGTGTGAAAAAGGCCCCCATTTTGGACTGGTAGCGAGGGTCTAACCTGGTGGCGAGCCAGTAGTCATCCTTCTGGCGAATGGTGACAATTCGGCTGTCACTACTCAAGCAAGTGAGCATGCATCAGGCCATTTGCGCAAGTGACTCAGAGGGACTCCCTGCCTCCATCTCCACTACATACTGCCACGGTATGTTTGGGTCATTTACCTCATCTTCCTCATCACCCTGTAACTCCTCCGGATGCTCCTGCTCCTCTTCTCCTGTCACCTGTGTAGAAAAACCACCCATTTCTCTATGCATTGCTTGTACTCGAATGTCCTATTTTAGTTCAGCCCCCACAGAGCTCAAGTGGCCGTGAGATGTAGTCGCCACGTCTACTGTCCCCTGGCCAGCCAGATTTACAGGCATCTGTTCCAGGACATGAATCAGTGGAATGACGTCGTTCATCCCGTAGTCCTGGCTACTAAAGATGAGTGAATCGAAGTTAACAAAGTGGAATTTGATCCGAATTTCAGGAAAAATTTGATATGCACCGAATCCGAATTTCCTCACGCTTCGTGGTAACGAATCACATTTTTTCTAAATGTTTTCTAAACATTGCTGGGAACGGGGGATCACCCACAATGCCATGAATGCAGCCAATCAGCAGCCAGCCAGCCCTTGTGATGTCACAGCCCTCTAAATCGCCTCAGCCATTTTGGATTCTGCCATTTTCCAGTGTGCTTAAGGCAGGGAGAGACATCAGCAGGCGCTAGGGACAGTGCTAGGAAAGACTTCATTGTGCTAAAAAATTATTTACAAGTTGAGGAAAAGATCAGTCAAGGTTCAGGGAAAGGATAGGGAGGCATTATCTACGCTATAAAAGGAGAAGAGGGTGCAATAGGAGTGATTCTATTACACCTTGCTGCACTTATTGGGGATCCAAATTGCTTTTAGGATGTTTGCACTATATGATACCACACTAATTCCAGCAAACCGTGCTTGTGATTGGGGTGCAAGTTCTGTGATATAGGCATTTACGGGGTGTATTAATAGGAAAGATACGTACGTCCTATTAGCCATCCTGCGTTGATTTTACATTGTTTAACTATTTTTGGGGGTGTATTAATAGAAAGAAAAAAGAAAAAAATATATCTCATAAGTGCCATTCAGCATTGAAGTTACATTGTACTACAGCCATTTACTGGGTGTATTAATAGGAAAGATACTTACGTCCCATTAGCCGTTCTGCTTTGATTTGACATAGTTTAATTTTTTTTGGGGCTGTATTAATAGGAAAAAATAAGGGAAATATATATGTCATAATTGCCGTTCAGCAGTGAAGTTACATTGTACTACAGCCATTTAGGGGGTGTATTAATAGGAAAGATACATACGTCCTATTAGCCGTTCTGCGTTGATTTTACATGGTTTTACATTTTTTTGGGGGGTGTATTAATAGGAAAAAAAACAAAAACTATATATATGTCATAATTGGCATTCAATGGTAAAGGAACATTGTTCTATAGCCATTTCCGTGGAGTAGAAAAGGAAAATATATTGATGTCCCATCACCCGTTCTGCGGTGAATTGTGATTGTTATTTTTTTTTTGTGGTGTAGAAATAAGAAAAAAAAGGAGAAAATATATGTCATAATTGGCATTCAGCGGTGAAGTTACATTGTATTACAGCCATCTACGTGGTGTATTAATAGGAAAGATATGTACGTCCCATTAGCCGTTCCGTGGTGAATTCTGATTGTCATATTTCTTATTTTGGGGTGTAGAAATAGATAAAAGAGAACGTCCTAATTGCCGTTCTGCGGTGAATTATGATAATTTTTTTTTTTTTGGAGGGGAAGTTTATTGATCAGAAAAAAAAATAAAAAAAAAATAAAAATATATATATATGTCTTAATTGCCATTCAGCGGTGAAGTTACAGTGTAGTACAGCCATTTACATGGTGTAGAAAAAGAAAATATACGTACGTCCCATCACCCGTTCTTCGGTGAATTGTGATTGTTATTTTTTTTTTGTGGCGTAGAAATACAGGGAGTGCAGAATTATTAGGCAAGTTGTATTTTTGAGGATTAATTTTGTTATTGAACAACAACCATGTTCTCAATGAACCCAAAAAACTCATTAATATCAAAGCTGAATATTTTTGGAAGTAGTTTTTAGTTTGTTTTTAGTTTTAGCTATTTTAGGGGGATATCTGTGTGTGCAGGTGACTATTACTGTGCATAATTATTAGGCAACTTAACAAAAAACAAATATATATCCATTTCAATTATTTATTTTTACCAGTGAAACCAATATACATCTCAACATTCACAAATATACATTTCTGACATTCAAAAACAAAACAAAAACAAATCAGTGACCAATATAGCCACCTTTCTTTGCAAGAACACTCAAAAGCCTGCCATCCATGGATTCTGTCAGTGTTTTGATCTGTTCACCATCAACATTGCGTGCAGCAGCAACCACAGCCTCCCAGACACTGTTCAGAGAGGTGTACTGTTTTCCCTCCTTGTAAATCTCACATTTGATGATGGACCACAGGTTCTCAATGGGGTTCAGATCAGGTGAACAAGGAGGCCATGTCATTAGATTTTCCTCTTTTATACCCTTTCTTGCCAGCCACGCTGTGGAGTACTTGGACGCGTGTGATGGAGCATTGTCCTGCATGAAAATCATGTTTTTTTTTAAGGATGCAGACTTCTTCCTGTACCACTGCTTGAAGAAGGTGTCTTCCAGAAACTGGCAGTAGGACTGGGAGTTGAGCTTGACTCCATCCTCAACCCGAAAAGGCCCCACAAGCTCATCTTTGATGATACCAGCCCAAACCAGTACTCAACCTCCACCTTGCTGGCGTCTGAGTCGGACTGGAGCTCTCTGCCCTTTACCAATCCAGCCACGGGCCCATCCATCTGGCCCATCAAGACTCACTCTTATTTCATCAGTCCATAAAACCTTAGAAAAATCAGTCTTGAGATATTTCTTGGCCCAGTCTTGACGTTTCAGCTTGTGTGTCTTGTTCAGTGGTGGTCGTCTTTCAGCCTTTCTTACCTTGGCCATGTCTCTGAGTATTGCACACCTTGTGCTTTTGGGCACTCCAGTGATGTTGCAGCTCTGAAATATGGCCAAACTGGTGGCAAGTGGCATCTTGGCAGCTGCACGCTTGACTTTTCTCAGTTCATGGGCAGTTATTTTGCGCCTTGGTTTTTCCACACGCTTCTTGCGACCCTGTTGACTATTTTGAATGAAATGCTTGATTGTTCGATGATCACGATTCAGAAGCTTTGCAATTTTAAGAGTGCTGCATCCCTCTGCAAGATATCTCACTATTTTTGACTTTTCTGAGCCTGTCAAGTCCTTCTTTTGGCCCATTTTGCCAAAGGAAAGGAAGTTGCCTAATAATTATGCACACCTGATATAGGGTGTTGATGTCATTAGACCACACCCCTTCTCATTACAGAGATGCACATCACCTAATATGCTTAATTGGTAGTAGGCTTTCGAGCCTATACAGCTTGGAGTAAGACAACATGCATAAAGAGGATGATGTGGTCAAAATACTCATTTGCCTAATAATTCTGCACTCCCTGTAGAAAAAAAAAGAGAAAATATATGTCATAATTGGCATTGAGCGAGAGGTGGAGAGTGAGTCCCAAGCCATAATTTCTTTGCCAAAAAGGCAGTGCCAGCTATGCACACATATGTAGAACAGAAGATGGGCCAGTCCTTGAGCCTGTATGTGTCTGCCAGAGTGCAAAGCAGCGCCGACGTGTGGAGCTTTGACTACAGTACGGTCAAGGAAAATATATGTCCTTTATAGCTCACTGGTTAAATGTGGTTCCTGCCCAGCCACACCAGCAACTTGGCCAGGTGACGCCGCTTCCGCCTCCATGTTCTCACTCCGTTGGTCCTGCGACAATGTCTGCCTCTGCCTCCTCATCCTCCACCGCATCCTCAGTCTCCACTGCAGGGGCAATTCACAGTGCCCCACCAGCATACTACGGATGCAGGGCACAGAGGTGTCACACTGTTCTGCACCTAATTTGCCTGGGCGAACAGAGTCACACAGGGGAGGAACTGCTCCGCGTCCTTCAAGAAATCGGCAACTCAAATTCGGAACCATGGTGACCGGACAACGGGAAAAACATGCTGTCGGCGCTGCATCAAGGAGGGCTGAGCTATGTGCCCTGCATGGCTCATGTGTTCAATGTGGTTAAAAAGCGGTTCCTGAATTTTTTTGCCCATCTGCAAGACATCCTGAAAATGACCAGGAAACTTTGCATGCACTTTAGCCACTCGTACACCGCAAAGCACACCCTCCTTGAGCTACAGCGGCAGAACGGCATCCCCCAACATAGGCTGATATGCAACGTTTCCACCCACTGCAATTCCACCCTCCATATGTTGGACCGACTATAAGAACAGAGAAAGGCCATAAACAATTTCTTGATGATACAAGCGGACAGAGGTACTCACCTGTGTAGCTTCAATGTTAGCCAGTGGCAGCTCATGTGTGACACCTGCCGTTTGCTCGGGCCCTTTGAGGAGGCCAATTTATCTGTCAGTCACCAGGACTACAGGATGAACAACCCGGAACAGATGCTGGTAAATCTGGCTGGCCATCAGCAGCAACTTAAGTCTAGAGTCGCTGATGAGCAGTTTTCTTCAACCACCCATTGAAGAAACTACTCACCAGAAGCAGCAGGTAGACATAGAGCAGAACCTGAACCAGCAGGTTGTGGCATACTTGGAATACACTCTGCCACCCCACATCAAAGATCCCCTGGACTACTAGGCAGCCAAACTCGATTTGTGGCCGCAACTGGCTGAGTTTACCCTGGACAAGCTTTCCTGCCCGGCCAGTAGCGTGGCATCAGAGCAGGTGTTTAGTGTGGCGGGGGCCATAGTTAACCCAAGGAGAACTCATCTGTCCACACAAAATGTGTAGAAACTGACCTCTGTGAAGATGAATCAGGTGTGGATCAGCCAGGATTTTCACACACCAGTGCCTGATCTGACTAGATCATCCATGGTGCCATACCTAAACTTTGTCAAAAGAGACTTGTTTCTTCTGGCTACCTGCTTCAGCTACTATTCTGATGCTGCCACCCACCTGATGCCACAACTGCTGCCAGGTACTCCTACTGTCAGCCACCATCTTCAGCTGGGACTGGTCTTGCCCCCCACCTACCCACTCTGTCACTGGGCCACTCTGGGGTCTCCTCATGCTACTACCACCTCACTACTCTGTGGTCTCCTCATGCTGCTGCCACCTCACCACTATGTCGCTGGTCCACTCTGTGGTCTCCTCATGCTACTGCCACCTCACCACTCTGTGGTCTCCTCATGCTGCTGCCATCTCACCACTATATCACTGGGCCACTCTGTGGTCTCCTCATGCTTCTGCCACATCACCACTATGTCACTGGTCTCCTCATGATGCTGCCACTTCACCCCTCTGTGGTCTCCTCATGCTGCTGCCACCTCACCACTATGTCTCTAGGCCACTCTGCGGTCTCCTTATGCTGCTTCCATATCACCACTCTGTGGTCTCCTCCTACTGCTGCCACATCACAACTATGTCACTGGGCCACTCTGTGGTCTTATCATCCTGCTGCCACTTCACCACTCTGTGGTCTCCTCATGCTGCTGCCAGGAACCGCTTTACAACCAGATTGAACACATGCGCCATGGAGGGTGCATGGCTTAGCCCTCCTTGACGCAGCACCGACACCATGTTTTTCCCGCTGTCGCTCACCATGGTTCTGATTTTGAAAAGAAAGCCAGGATTCGTTTTCTTGATGAAGTAAGCGGAGCAGTTCTTCACCTGTGTGACTCAGTTCGCCAACTAGGTGCATAACAGCGTGACACAGCTGTGCCCTGCACATGTGGTATGCTGGAGGAGCACTGTGAATTGTCCCTGCAGTGGAGGCTGAGGACACGGTGGAGGATGAGGAGGCAGACATTGTCGCAGAGAATGTGGAGGAGGAAGCGGCGTCACCTGGCCAAGTTGCTGGTTTGGCTGGGCAGGAACTACATTTACCCAGTGGGCCATAAAGGACATACATTGTCCTAGACCATAGTTTTAGCTCCACACTTCGGCGCTGCCAGACACCGACAGGCTCAAGGAGTGGCCTACCTTTTGTTCTACATATGTGTTAAGGGCTGATACTTTCTTTTTTGCAAAGAAATAAAGGCTTGGGACTCTCCACCTCAGCTCGGCACAAGCTATCAGTTCTCTAAAAGCTTCTGAGTCCACCACATGGAAAGGGACTGCAGCACCAGCAACTTGGCCAGGAGCACGTTCAGCTTCTGTGCCGTTGGATGAGTGCACACATACTGTTGTCTCTTGGCAATCGCTTCAGTAATTGATTGCTGCCGAAATGACTGACAAGGAGTAGGAGGACAAGGAGCAGGAGTATCAGGACTAGTAGATGATGGGAAGGACAGACAGCTCCCTTCGGCTGAGGTGGTGGAGCCTTGACTGCATGAAATAGGGTGTTTGCCACTTGGGGATGCAGCGGTTGCTGCAGCAGGCTGGACCACCACATCAGAGCCACGGTTCTCCCAGGCCACTTTATGGTGATGCTGCATGTGTTGACGCAGGGCTGTGGTGCCACCATTGGCATCCTGGCCACGTTTCACCTTCTGCCCACAAATTCGGCGAATGGCCATGTTCACCTCCTCCGGTGGCTTAACAAAAAACTGCCACACCACCGAGTATGCCATTTTCCCCCCAACACTTCGCACTGACTGCCTGTTACCGCTGCCTCCATGAACCCCTGCAGTGCTACTTTTCGGGCAGGTAGGCTCCTGCAAAGCGTGTGATCTACCCCGGGCGCGTTTGGCTCCCGAGCTCCCACTGCTGACACCCTGCTGACTCACGGCCATGCTACCACCTTGCTGGCTAAGCTGCTGCCTCACGCGCAAGCTGCCACCCTCCTCTTCTTCTGATGATGAAGCCCCTTCTTCATCTGGCTCCCAAATGCAATCAGCTACATCATCATCATCTGCTACTGTCTGCACGTCACTGATGCCCCCCTCAACGGTCTCAGGGCCAGGAGCCTGATCACATGCAATCCCAGCTCCCACGCGACTCTACTCATCACTACTTGCCCGCCTACCGGAGGAAGCGGTGGATGTCTTCTGCAGATCTTGGCTGGGCAGTAGCTGATGAATGTCCTCTAGTAGCTCGTCCTCGCTGAAAAGTGGAGCCGAGCCTACGGCATTTAATACTTTTCGCGTTTAGGAAACAGAAAATGACAGAGGCAGGTTGAGGACCGTTGGGGGCACAGGGCCTGATCCCGGGCCATGCCAAGTAAGTGTCATGTCAGAGGAACCCACCGACTCTTGGCTGGGGTTGTCTGATGTAACTTGTAATGAACTCGAAGACCGAGTCAACCATTCAAGCACTACTGGGTTGCTGGTCAAGACACGACCGCTAGATGACACTGGGAGCTCAGGCCTCTCACTGCGACTCCTGCTGCCACCAGCCCCTTTTGCTGCTATTTAGCCTGCGACTGAAATATTTTGGTTACTGCCCATTCCCTTTGAAGGGCCTTTCACTTGACTGTCTGACATACTGTATAATATAAGAATTAAATTAAAAGTAAAATAATACACCCAAAAAAGGCTGTAGTACAATGTAACTTCACAACAGAATTGCAAATAAGACGTATTTTCTTCCCCAATAATACAGCCCCCCCCAAACATGTATAACAATCTAAATTCACAGCAGAACGGCTAATAGGACGCATGTATATTTCCTATTAATGCACCAAGTAAATGTCCATATTACAATGTAACTTCACCGCAGAACGGCAATTAAGACATATTTATTGTTTTCCTATTAATATACTCCAAAAAAAAGTATAACATACTTTTTATTAATACACCCTGTAAATGGCTGTATCACACAGCACTTGCATCCCAATAACAAGCATGGTTTTCTGGAATTGCTGATCTATCATTTAGTGCAATTTGGATTCCCAGTTAGTGCAGCAAAGTGTAATAGAATCTCTATTACCCAGGCTGTACACTCTACTAGTTCTCCTTTTATAGTGTAGATGATGCCTCCCTATACTTTCCCTACACTATAAATAATCTTTCCCTGAACTTCTAAATATTTTTTTTTCTGCACAAAAAAGTTCTTTGGTCAATGTCCTAACATGTGCAGCAGCAGCCATTGTAGGAAAAAACGTGATTTGTTATTACGAAGCGTGAGCAAATAGAATTTTTCTTGAAAGTCAGATCGAATTCTACTTTGTCAACTTCAATTCTTTTATCTCTAATTTTCAACACAGCTGCTGTCTCAACACAAGGGACAGAATAAGTGACCGCTGACAGAGCAGTGCCTTTTATGGTTATTGCTTTTTGGCCACTGCAATGCAGGTTAAGATCAGTTTAGTGTTTGCACTTCTGGACCTCCAATAGAATTCCATACATTTTAAGGATATTTGGATCAAGGAGAATGAGAATGCAGCTTTCTGTCCAATTCACATTCAGTACTAGTAATGAATCTCCTTAGAACCTGATTACGGACCTGATTAAGGGATCCAGGCCTAGTTTTCGGTGCAGCTTCATGCAGTCCTGCTCAGAGACTAGGCTTCTTCCTTGCTGACTTCTGTTGTTGCAATCCAAAACCTTACCAACATTGCTATCTCATTTAATTGACAGCTCTGTTTAACTGTAAATTAACCCCTTAGTGACCACCCATACGTGTTTTTACGGCGGTCACTAAGGGGCCTTAGGCTGGGCTGCCGCGTTTATTACATAAATTATCCCCTATAGTACACGCCGTTAAAAAATAAATAAAAAAAAAGCCCGAATTTCTAATTTATTCTTAATTTTCACAGAAAAAAACGAAATAACAAGCGATCAAAAAGCGGAATTTACAAAAAAATTATACCAATGAAAAATAGAAGTCGTCCCGCAAAAATCAAGCCCTCACACAACTCCATAGAAAAAAAAATTAAAAAGTTATGGGTCCTGGGAAGTGGCAATGCAAAATCTTTTTTTTGTTAAAAAAGGGTTTTATTGAAAAAAAGTAGTAAAACTTAAAAAAAACTATAAGTATTTGGTATCCCTGTAATCGTACTGACCCAGGGAATGAAAATATTATGTTACTTTTACCGAATAATGAACACCGTAAAATTTATAATGTACAAACGCAGTGGCAGTAGTACTATTTTTCCCCTTCTCCCTCCCAGAAAGAGTTAATAAAAGTTAATAACATAGTTATGTGTACCCCAAAATGGCGCTATTAAAAACTACAACTTGTCCCGCAAAAAACAAGCCCTCATACTGCTATATAGACGGAAAAATAAAAAAGTTATAGCTCTGGGAACGAGACCATGAAAAAAGGACGAAAAACGCTTGGTCATAAAGGCCCAAACAGGCTTGGTCACTAAGGGGTTAAAATGTCAGCCTTCAGAAAATCTAAATGACAGCCCCTATGAATATTTCAAAAGACTGAACACTGAGCTTGTCACAATAGAAACCATCAGCATATATGGATGATGCTATCACAATGGGCCCTTTCTGTTTTCCTCCCTGGCCACAGCCACATTGCTTTATTCTTCCATCGTTTGTGGATCCTTATACATCAATAGGTAAGGGGGCAACGCAACAGGTAAGGGTTTATTTTTGTGTGTGTGAGCCAATAGTGTCAGTTTACGGGAAGATTTGTTTGATGGATAAAGGTGCTTCTATGAGGATTGGTATACTGTCCATTGTATTTCAACAAGGCCATAATACACATGCCTTCCTATCTGTTTCTGACAGTATGGCCATTTCAACTTAGAGAGTTCCCTTATGCACCTCTAACGACTCTATACAGGGAGTGTTCCATAGGTAGTGTTTTCCGAATACTACCTGTACCATAAACCACACAAAAAGGCAGTGGGAGATTAGGGACGTTAACAAATTGCTCAAGAACTGGTGTAGGAAGGAGGGGTTTGGATTCCTGGCGAATTCGGCCGACTTCTCTGTCAGCTACAGGTTCTATCGGGATGGGCTGCATCTCAGTTGGGAAGATGTAGCTGTTTTGGCGGAGAAGATAGCTAGAAGGGTGGCGGAGTGTTTAAACTAGGGACTGGCAGCCAAGGTAATGGAAGTGGGGGAGGAATGGAAGGAGGGACTTGAATAGTTCATAATGAAAGGTGTAGGGTAAAAAATATACGTAAACCTCTCAATTGAATGTACACTAATGCCAGAAGCTGACTAAAAGAGGTGAATTGGAATTGGGGATTTGTGAGGAGGACTATGACATAGTGGGAATAACTGAGACATGGCTGGATGATAGCTATGACTGTGCAATTTACTTATAGGGTTACAGTCTGTTTAGAAAGGAAAGTCAAAACCGGAGTGGGGGGGAGGGGTTTGTCTTTATGTAATGTCCTATTTAACATGAACATGTGGAGTCACTGTGGGTAGAAATACATGGAGGCAAAAGCAATAATAAAATAATCCCAATATGAGAAACAGTCATTATGTGATGGCACTGATGACGCACGTTTCAAATAATCAACGTGCGGAGCGGCACCAACTCCAATAAGGTTTCCATTCCCTGTAAGTGGTACAGGGGATGATGGCTTACTTGAAACTTACATGAAACACAGGCTCAGATGAGCATCGACGGACGTTTCGTGGTTCCACGATTCCTCAGGCCACTACTTCATGACGCATTGCGTCTCCTTTCTTTTAAGCCCAACCTCCAGGGGCATCATGGAATCCCAAGACGCGTCCTGGGGGTGATGACATACACATTACATCTAAAAAAAACTAAGACCTACTTGGACCTACATAATCCATTAATCTCCTATGAACACACCTAAATCATTTATATCATTTAGGCCTAACGGGCCCATGGCTTCTGAGCGCATCCTCTTTTTGTAACAGAATACGATGCCAACTCCTCCTTGTGGGGGACAGGGGACAAGTTCAATCTCTGAGAAATTAAGAACCCTCGGGTCGCCTCCATGCTGTTTCCTTACATGTTCTATCAAACGAGGACATCCCTTTCCGAAGCTGACTGAGTTAACATGCTCCCTAAATCTCTCATAAATGCACCAATAGTTTTCCCTATATCAAAGCAGCCACAAAGGCACATTATCAGGTACACCACATATTTACTCTTGCATGTGATCAAACTATCAACTTTATGTTACACTCCCCCAAAACTTAAGTACTTGTGCTAGGGGTTATACTTGCAAAAGGAACATTCCCCACATCTCTGGTTACCCACAGGTTCTATGTCTTTCAACCAAAGCCTCGATTTTTTCTTCAATAAAACGACTCCTCACCACCCTATCCTTAATTGTGTGGCTCTTTCTAAAGGTCACCAAAGGTCTCCTATCTATCAGATCACTCAGACTACTATTATCTTTTTTTAAGAATCTCCCGAATCACCTTACGAATGTTATTGGCCATAGGACTATATTTAAAGAAAGAGGTAAAACGTCCCTTATCCTTACTTTCCTCTCTATACTTCCTAGTTCCTCTCAATAGTAAATCCTCCTGAGAGAAACCTGAAGCTTTTTTCATGGATTCATTCAGGATTTTTTCTAGGTACTCCCTCCAAGGTAGACGTTCTTTTAACTCTAGGGCCTGGGACATATATTCTTCCTCTGTGTCATTAATTCTTTTTAATCTTATGAATTGTCCATATGGGACTGCTTTCTTTACGCTTTCTGGATGGAAGCTCTTGTAATATAGCAATATAGGAATTTGTCGCGGTGGGCCTCCTATATCCTGCCTTGACCACTCTGTCGCCAACCACCCCAACAGCTTTCTTTTAGAATTTTGAGAAAAACTTTGAGAATTCGCGAATATAGTGCTATATATTCGTAATTTTGAATAATTTTTTTCCATCTGAACACATGATTCCTCCCTGCTTCTTGCTTGTGGGCCAATGAGAAGGCAGCAATGTCAAGTTCACAACTATACTTAGTGCACCAATCAGTAATATGTAGTCAGACCTGCTAAAATGTGAAGTTGCACGTAGTGCAAAAATTCGCAATCGCGAATATATTGGAGCACTCTATCTGCATATAAAGCTATTGTAATGTTCTGCCGTGCCCACCATTTTCTCCAGTCTCAGAATGAATACAGGAAATGCCTGTATTTCGCATTACGAATTCTCATTATGAGATTTTTACATTGCTGATTTTTCGCAATTAAGAAAAAAATCTCGAATACGAATATTCGCAAATATATGATGAATGTTCTACCACATATTTGCGAAATATCACAAATTCGAATATTGCTCTGCCGCTCATCACTACTCACGTACTCCTCGCATTGTGTTTCTGTACCTGACCATATTATAAAGACATCATCAATATATCTTAGAAAGATCTAAATGTATGGTAAAAATGAGTTATTTGTTGAATAAATATATTTGTCTTCAAATCTTGCTAAGTAGATGTTTGCAAAGGTGCATGATACCACTGTACCCATGGCCGTACCATGTTTCTGTCTATACCATTGATTCCCAAATCTAAATGTATTACTTGACAAAATCAAGTCCAAGGCTTCTCTAATAAATTCTCTATATCCAGCAGTTTTATTCGTGCCCTCTAATACTTCCATTACTGCTCTTATCCCCGCTCCATGCGGGATCCGGGTGTACAAACTCTCCACATCCAATGGCACTAAACTGAAGCCCTCCTGCCACTGAAAGGACTTCAGCACTCGGAGGAAATCGTTTGTGT
This sequence comes from Bufotes viridis, assembly GCA_033119425.1. NCBI lineage: Eukaryota > Metazoa > Chordata > Amphibia > Anura > Bufonidae > Bufotes > Bufotes viridis. The sequence continues at coordinate 203,838,581 of CM065589.1, read as the reverse complement.
CCTGTAGATATGACGGTACACTTTTCAACAACGGTCTCAGGAGACAATGTACTTCGATAGAGGTTCCGTCACTGAACCAATCTCTGCCACAATAGGGCGGCCTGGGTGTTGGCTTAGTGACATGTATTTTGGGTAAAAAATACCAAGATAGTTTTGAAGGGAACAATGGTATAATTTTTTCTGCTGTCTTTTTAGGTATCAAATCCACTCCCACATATTTATTAAGTAGACTCCTAAGGCCTCTTTCACACTTGTGTTGTTCCTTTCCGTCCTAGAGTTCCGTCCTGCAGGATTATTCCAATGCATTCTGAATGGAAAGAAATCCGTTCAGGATGCATCAGGATGTCTTCAGTTCAGTATTCAAACTTTTTTTGCTGTTGAAAAATCTGCAGCATGCTGTGGATTTTCCTCCGGCCAAAAAAACTGAAGGCATGCCGCAAGGACGGAATTAATGCCCATTGAAAAGCATTAATCCGGATCTGACTTTAAGCTAAACATCGTTTCGGTGCATCGCCAGATCTGACGTTTAGCTTTCTGAATGGTAACCATGGCATCACATGATCCATGCAACGTAGGGGAGCTGTGACGTAATTGTGGGGCGTCCCGGGAGCCGCACGGAAGGTAAGTAGCTTCTCCACTGCTCCCCACTACTTTTCCATGGCAGCCGGGACTTTAGTAGCGTCCTGTCTGCCATGGTAACACTGAAAGCATTTTGAAGACTGATCAGTCTTTAAATGCTTTCAGGTGCGTTGGATTGTGACAGATCCGGCGGGCATTTCTGGCGACGGAAGTGCATGCCGGATCCTCACAACGCTAGTGTGAAAGAGGCCTTAACGGTGCTTTAATCCTCACCGTGGGATCAGTTCATAATTTCTCATACACATCTGCATCCTCCAACTGTCTCAAGGCCTCTGTTATATAGTATTCTCTAGGCATCAGGACCACATTGCCCCCTTTGTCAGCTGGTTTCACTATTATGTCCTTATGAGACTGAAGCCATTTCAAGGCTTTACTTTCCCCTACACTGATATTATTCTGAGTAATGGGGTAAATAAGTGATTTAATCTCTTTAATTAGTTGATGATAAAAAATATCAATGCTTCTACCAGCGGGCAAGGGGGACAAAAGGTGTACCTGACACCACCTGTAAACTCTCCTTCAGGTACATTATCTATCTCCATTCGATTAATGTTCATTTCAGCCAGGAATTCAAGACAAGATACCTCAAGCTCATCATACTTTGCGGATATACTAAATCCCAGCGGGATGTAAGGGAACAGCATGGAGGCGACCCGAGGGTTCTTAATTTCTCAGGGATTGAACTTGTCCCCTGTTCCTCACAAAGAGGAGTTGGCATCGTATTCTGTTACAAAAAGAGGCCAGGTGGATAATGCGCTCAGGAGCCATGGGCCCATTAGGTCTGAATGATAAAAATGATTTAGGTGTCTTCTTAGGAGATTAATGGATTATGTATTGCAGATAGGTCTTAGTTGTTTTTAGATGTAATGTGTATGTCGTCACCCCAAGGACACGTCTTTGGTTTCCATGACGCCCCTGGAGGTTGGGCTTAAAAGAAAGAAGACGCAATGCATCATGACGTAGTGGCCTGAGGAAGTGCGCCACTCATCTAAGCCTGTGTTTCATGTAAATTTGTCCGCCCTTATCCCCTGTATCGCTTGGATAGGAATAAATGCTGAAGTAATTTGAAGACGCTGGTGAGTGCCGCCTTCTATTCTGAATGTCCATATACATGAATAATAAAATACTAATAGGAAATTATTATAAGCCACTGAATACACCAGAGTCCACACAAAATCTACTACTAAGCAAGATAGATGAGGCGGCAAATCAGATATAGTTATAGACTGGGAACCTGAAACCTGTAAATCTCATAAGGAAACAGGTTCCTGGCAATAACAAAAGACAATTACTTTTCCCAACTGGTTCAGGATCCAACTAGGAGGGACGGCCATACTGGACTTAGTACTAACTAATAGACCTGACAGAACAACAGATGTACAGGTTGGAGGTCACCTGGGAAATAGTGACCATAAAGAAATTAACCTTCCAATTGTCATTACAAAGAGTGTCTTCAGGGAGGCACAAAAATACCAATCTTCAAAAAAAGCTAAACTTAGCCAACTAAGAGAGGCCTAACTAACTGTGACAAATTCCTCAAAAATAAAAAATATAACCACAAAATGGGATATTTTTAAAAGCATCCTAAACTCTAATTGTAAGAGGTACATATCTTATGGGAATAAAAGGGTAAGGAACAAGAGAAAAACAATGTGGATAAATAGAAATGTAAAGAAAGCAATAAATGGCAAAAAAAAAGTATTTACAGTTAATCACTAAAAAAGGAGGGTAGCAAGGAAGCATTGAAAAACTATAAGGAAAAAAATAGAATATGTAATAGAGAAATAAAAGCAGCCAAACTAGAGACAAAGAGATTAATTGCCAAAGAGAGTAAAATGTTCTTCAATTATATAAATGGTAAAAATAATCAATCTGAAGGTAAAGCTATTAAATGTTTTTTCGCCACTACTATATATTCACTGAGGAAAATAAACTGTCAGATGAAATGCAGAATGTAAAAGTAAATTCCCCATTAAAAGTGCCCTGTCTGACCCAGGAAGAATAGACAAATCGCCAACACCAGATGGCTTACACCCCTATATCCTAAGAGAATTAAGTAATGTCATAGCCAGACCCTTATTTCTGATATTTAAGGACTCTATATTGACAGGGAGTGTTCTACAGTATTGGCGCTTAGCAAATGTGGTGCCAATATTAAAAAAGGGTCCAAAAACAGAGCCCGTAAACTATAGACCAGTAAGTTAAACATCTGTCGTAAGTAAACTGCTTGAAGGTTTTGTAAGAGATACTATATTGGAGGACCTCAATAAAAAAATAAGCAAATAACGCCATATCAGCATGGCTTCATGGCCTTAATCAGTTTCTATGAGGCGGTAAGTGTTAGACTTGACCATAGTGAATCAATGGATGTCATATATCTTGACTTCTCCAAAGCATTTGATATGGTACCACATAAAAGGTTACTATATAAAATGAGAATGCTTGGACTGGGAGAAAATGTCGGTATGTGGGTAAGTAACTGGCTCAGTGATAGAAAACAAAGGTTGGTTATTAACGGTGCACACTAAGATTGGGTCACTGTCACTAGTGGGGTACCTCAGGGTCAGTACTGGGCCCTATTCTCTTCAATATATTTTTTAATGATCTTGTAGAACGCTTGCACAGTAAAATATAAATTTTTGTAGATGACACTAAACTGTGTAAAGTAATTAACACGGAAGAGGACAGTATATTGCTACAAATGGATCTAGATAGATTGGAGGCTTGGGTAGAAAAGTGGCAGATGAAGTTTAACACTGACAAATGTGAGGTTATGCACGTGGGAAGTAATAAAGTAAGTCACCCAAACATACTAAATGGTAAAACACTGGGTAACACTGACATGGAAAAGGACTTAGGAATTTTAGTGAACAGCAAACTAAGCTAAATAAACCAATGTCAGGCAGCTGCTGCCAAGGCCAATAAGATAATGGGTTGCATCAAAAGGGGGATAGATGCCCGTGATAGTCCAACTATCCCGTGATAGGCAACTAAAGTAATAACTGGAATGGGTGGACTACAGCACCCAGGAAGATTATCAAAATTAGGGTTATTCACTTTAGAAAAAAGATGATTAAGGAAGATCTAATAACTATGTACAAATATATCAGGGGTCAGTACAGAGATCTCTCCCATCATCTATTTATCCCCAGGACCGTGACTGTGACGAGGGGACATCCTCTGCGTCTGGAGAAAAGAAGGTTTGTACACAAACATAGAAGAGGATTCTTTATGGTAAGGGCAGTGAGACTATGGAACTCTCTGCCTGAGGAGGTGGTGATGGTGAATTCACTAAAAGAGTTCAAGAGGGGTCTGGATGTATTTCTGGAGTGTTATAATATTACAGGCTATAGTTACTAGAGATGGGTTGTTGATCCAGGGAGGTATTCTGATTGCCCGATTGGAGTCAGGAAGGATTATTTTTCCCCTAAAGTGAGGAAAATTGTCTTCTACCTCACAGTTTTTTTTGCCTTCCTCCAGATCAACTTGCAGGATAACAGGCTGAACTGGATGGACCGGTGTCTTTTTTCAACCTTCTAAACTATGTTACTATGTTACCTACTGTCTTAACACAGGGAGGAGCGTCCACTGACAGTGTTGAACCTTTTTTTGGTTGATGCTTTTTGGCCACTGGAATGCAGGTTCAGATCAGTTTAGTGTCTGCACCTCACCACCTCCCATGGGATACCATATCTTTTATTTATTTTTGAACCAAGGAGAATGAGAATGTTCCTGTCTGTCCAACCAATGTTCTGTGCTGGTTCTGAATCTTTTTAGCACCCCTGCTAAGCAGGATCCAGCCCAAGTTATTAGTTCAGCTACAAGCAATCATGCTCAGAGTCTTGGTTTCCTCCTTGCCGACTTCTACTGTTGTAATCCAAACCCTTCCTAACATTACTAATTCACTTAGTTGACAGCTCTGTTTAAATGTAAATCAAAATGGCAGCTTCCAGAAAATTAATATGACAGTCCCCATGAAAATTTCAATAGACAGAACATGGAGTGTGTCACAATGGAATTCCTTAGCATATATGGATGATGATATCACAATGGGCCCTTGCTGTTTTCCTCCCTGGCAGCAGCCATATTGCTTCATTCTTCAGTCGTTTGTGGATCTGTGCAAATTAACAAGTAAGGGTGCATATCAACAGCTAAGGGTGCATTTTTGTATGTGTCAGCTGCACAGAATCCTTCTTACATGTTTCTGACAGTATAGCCATTTAAACTTGGAGAGTTTTCAACTGCACCTGTTGTCGTAAGACAGGGGGAAGAAGTGTCCCCCATGGGTGCTGAGCCTTTTCTAGGTTGTTGCTTTTTTGGCCACTGCAATGCAGGTTCAGTTCATTTTGGTTCACCGACCATTCACTGACGGTGCTGAGCCCTTTCTGGTTTTTGCTTTTTGGCCACTGCAATGTAGAAAATCACATTGTATGATTTTTAAATAATTTAATTTGCATTTTATTGCATGAAATAAGTTATTTGATCACCTACCAACCAGCAAGAATTCTGGCTCTCAAAGACCTGTTAGTTTTTCTTTAAGAAGCCCTCCTACTCTGCACTTATTACCTGTATTAATTGCACCTGTTTGAACTTGTTACATGTATAAACGGTCACACTTAATCAATCACACTCCAACCTTTTCACCATGGCCAAGACCGAAGAGCTGTCTAAGGACACCAGGGACAAAATTGTAGACCTGCACAAGGCTGGGGTGGGCTACAGGACAATAGGCAAGCAGCTTGGTGAGAAGGCAACAACTGGCACAATTATTAAACAATGTAAACACAAGGTGACTGTCAATCTTCCTCGGTCTGGGGCTCCATGCAAGATCTTGCCTCGTGGGTTAAGTATGATTCTGAGAAGTATCAGGAATCAGCCCAGAACTACACGGGAGGTCCTTGTCAATGACTCAAAGATTACCGTTAGTAACACACTATGGCATCATAGATTAGAATCCTGTGGGGCGCGCAAGGTCCCCCTGCTCATGCCAGCACATGTCCTGGTCTGTTTGAAGTTCAACAATGACCATTTGGATGATACAGAGAAGGTCATGTGGTCAGATAAGACCAAAATAGAACTTTTTGATATCAACTCCAGCAGCTAAGAACTGGCTCCATAAGAAGCATTTCAAGGTCCTGGGGTGGCCTAGCCAGTCTCCAGACCTGAACCCAATCGAAAATCTTTTTGTAGGAAGCTGAAACTCAATGTAGCCCAGCAACAGCCCCGAAACCTGAAAGATCTAGAGAAGATATTATGGGGGAGTGGGCAAAAATCCCTGCTGCAGTGTGTGCAAACTTGGTCAAGAACCACAGGAAAGTTCTGTTTTTCTATTGTATCAAATACTTATTTCATGCAATAAAATGCAAAACAATTACTTAAAATCATACAATGTGATTTTCTGGATTTTCACAGTTGAAGTGCACCTACGATAAAAATATCAGACCTCTCCCTTCTTTGTACGTGGGAAAACTTGCAAAATCGCCAGTGTATTAAATACTTATTTTCCCCACTGTAGATAGATAAATAGATAGATAGCATGACTGGGATGCTGAGTGAATGTATATGCAGGGTTCTCTGTGGGAAATTGTTGGGGATTTAGTGGTCTTCTAAGTTAATCTCTCTCTCCATCACTTATGGACAAACAATATCTTATATTACTTATGGACAAACAACTTTAGAACAACTAGACATAATGGCACACACCACAGCAGACCAGTGGGGATTTTATAGCACAGCATATGAGAATGGAGGTACCTGAAGGTGGGTGCAGGGTTCTGTGGGGCAGTCCAGCCACGTCCCAGCTCATGTGCTGTGAAGGGCTGTGTAATGCCTGCTCACCGTACTGTCTGGTGACTGAAGAGCTGAGGTTTCCACACGCAAAAATAATGCAAAAAGAAACCTTAGAGTCCAGCCACATGTCCCAGCGCTGCAGGATCAGTTTGAAGTACGTCTTCTTTACTTTACTACTTCCAATTTACAAAAAGGAATATAAAAAGGAAAGATTCTTCAGGGTATCTTCAGTATTTCTTTCTTTAGCTTCACAGATAATCACTGAATCCACTCTTTTTACTCCTTCATGACCTTCAGTCTTTTCCTTGAACCTTCCCAGAAACACAGATAGGGAAATCGGATAGTGAAGTATTGCGACGAAGAGTGGTAAAAAGGTGTTTTAATACACTCACAAACATTAGGATTAAAAACACATATCAAGTGTGGCCGAAGTGCAGACTTTTATGATATGTGTTTTTCATCCTAATGTTTGTATTAAAACACTTTTTTTTACCACTCTTGGAAATACTGAAGATACCCCTGAGGGATCTCTCCTTCTTTTTATATCTCTTTTTGGTAAATTGGAGGCAGCACGGATCAATCTTTCTGTGGTTTCCACACATGCTGGCCCTGCCCTTACTGACATGTGACACATTGGGGAGGGCCTCAAGGTTACCCATGGTTATAATAAATTCAAGAAACTGAATGAGTGGGAGGAGTACTTATGTTTCTGTGGGGGCTGGTCTTGATCTGCAGCATGGAACTCCAGAAAAGCTTCTGTGCTAAGATCTCAAGGTCCGAGACATGCGATCTCCAGCAAGTTGAAGAAGCCCTGAGTGCTGCTCCCAGGCCCCTTCTGAGCTCAGGCCCTGAAGCAGCTCCTTCCCCTGCTTCCCTGATAACTATGCCACTGCCTTTACCATAGGGTTCCTTTGTAAAAAACGTGGTTTAATTATATGCTTTATAGCGAGGATGATAGGTGGCACTGTCCCACACCTGACTATGATGCAGGGGCTCCAATCCAAGCCTCTCAGACCTCCAAGGACCGGGGTGCCGACATGGAAACAGGTAAACGAATGTTCAAGCAAGTAGAAAAGATCCACGGCACTCACCATCCAATGCTGCTAAAGTCCCTTTATTGCAGAGTATCAGGGGCAGGACTCATATGGAAAGACATGAAAACAGCGACGGCCGTTTCGCGGAGTAACCGCTTCTTCCGGCTGTTCAAACACATTTGAAAAGTCGCGCCAGCGCTGGTTATAAGCGTCACCGGGGGAGGGCAAAACAGCCCATCTCCTGTTAACCCATGCACGCTCAACACTCAGCGCCTGCGCGTTACACAACTTCAAAAGATTCAGAGTTTATAGAAAACAAACAACAGAAAAACAAAAAAGCAAAAAAAGGCAAAAAACATCTATGCAGCAATGCAGGTAGCAATATACATATAAGCTGACAAAAACCGCATCCCTATATCCCTATTATCAAGGCAAGTACATATCAAGGCCGTGTCGTATCATGTGAGCATTAAATAAAAACCGACATATCATTGCGCTCGTTTAAACCCAATTGGCCTGTGGCATCTGCTTTTATTATATGGCAAGCCTCCTTCTGGAGCAATAGGCGATGCCTATCTCCCCCCTGGGCTACTGGGGGTATATATTCGAGGCCCGCAAATTTCAGTACATCGGCATTGCCTCCATGTTGGCATCTCACGTGCTCAATGAGCCGTGTCCTACCTTTTCCAGTCTTAACTGAATTGCGGTGCTCCCGTATACGCTCCAGAAGGGGTCTTTTTGTCTTTCCAATATAAAAAGAACCACAAACACAGATCAAAACATAGACAACAAAACTCGATCCAATCCAGCTCCAAACCATTCACAGTTTGGCAAAGCTTTTCATATATATCCGCTCCTGTGCTTGTACCTTTGATGCTTTGCAGTGCAGCAAGCTCTTCTGTGACTTCAAAATAGTCATTCACCCCACGAATGAAAATGAGAAGTTGGGCAGAATCACGAACATCATTGCTTTCGTCGAGTGCCAAGGAAAAATAGCAATTTTTTTTTGCAGAGGTTTGCAAATGCTGATGCAAATTGTCTCCCATTTCTTCAATCCTTCGTGTCACTGTAGGTCCTGAAAGACTCACTGTACTAAATAAATCGGACTTCTCTGGACACATCTCTTTGGCAACAGAAAGAAGGCATTCTTTAACAAATTCTCCCTCCACAAATGGTCTGCCAGTGCGCGCTATTAGCTTGGCAACTTGAAAACTTGCTCGCAGTGATGAAATATTTAGCTGCTTCTGCTTCACAAAAGTATTTTGCTGAGTTGTCAATGTATGTTTCAGTTTTAATATTTAATCTTTTCTCACTTCTCCGACCAAACAATCATATTTATCTTTATGTTGAGTTTGATAGTGGCGACGCAAATTGTATTCTTTGAACACAGCAACTATATTCTGGCATATCAGACACACAGCTTTTTCTTTATACCGCATGAAAAAGTAATCGTAAGTCCACTGTTTTTTGAATATCCTACACTCAGAGTCAATTTTTCTTTTTCATGACATCATTGTTTCCTAGGGATTCAAAATTGCTATTAGTAAAATACCAATGTGTGTGTATATATATATATATATATATATGAATACACACGTACACCCAGTGTATAAACCCCCACTTAAGGCCTCTGCCCCCCGACATGGGCACTTACCTCTTGCAGGCTTTTCTATGCAGACCAGCTCAGTCCCTGACGGGGTTCTGTTATCTCTCCCTATATAACGGGCCAAATTGATATGTTCTAAATCCGAACACTGAAAAGGAAACGCGTATCAAATCTTAGTTTTTCTACCAAGGAGACCCCTTTAATCAGTAATCTTTTTTACACTTCAGTTGACATTCTGGTTTGGAATGGCTATATAAGCAGGAAGATCCTATTTTATTATCGTGGTTGGCCCATGGAAAGAAAACTGGCAGTTTTCACCATTATATGACCTGTTGAAATGCAGAATGGCACCCTGATATTTCATTATCCAAGTCACTTTGAGGAAGAAATGAGAGCATGCCAACCCAGCTAACTGCCAGTTTTCTTTCCATGGGCCAACCACGATAATAAAATAGGATCTTCCTGCTTATATAGCCATTCCAAACCAGAAAGTCAACTCAAGATGAGGAAATAGTAAGTAAATATTCTCTAAAAGACATATTTCCCTACCCTTTATCCAGACTTCCTGTGACGCAGCTGAATATGAGGTTCCGAAGTTGGTTCTTTGAATATCCTACACTTGGAGTCACTTCTTTTTCTTCAAAATAATGTTTCCTAGGGATTCCAAATTGCGAGTAGTAAAATACCAATATGTGTGTGAATATATATATATAGATAGATATACACACACAGTGTATGAACCCCCACTTAAGGCCTCTGCCCCCCGACGTGGACACTTACCTCTTGCAGGCTTTTCTATGCAGACCAGCTCAGTCCCTGATGGGGTTCTGTTATCTCTCCCTATATAACGGGCCTGAAACGAAATGCGTATCAGATTTTTAAACTTAAAGGAAACCCCTTTCATCAGGAATCTTTTGTACACTTCAGTTGATTTTCTGTTTTTGAATGGCTATATAAGCAGGATGCTATTTTATTATCATGGTTGCCCCATGGAAAGAAAACTGGCAGTTGGTTGGGTTGGCATGCTCTCATTTGTTTCCCAAAGAGACTTGGATAATGAAATATCAGGCTGCAAGTCTGCATTTCAATAGGTCAGATTCTGACCTATTGAAATGCAGACTGACACCCTGATATTTCATTATCCAAGTGTCACTCTGACTGACCTGTTGACATGCAGACTGGCAGTTCGTTATCCAAGTCTCTTTGAGTAAGAAATGAGAGCATGCCAACCCAGCTAACTGCCCGTTTTTTTTTCCCCATGATAATAACATAGCACCCTGCCTATGACATTCAAAACCAGAAAATCAAATGAAGATGAGGAAATATTAGCGCTAAAATACAAATTTCCCTACCCCTGAACGTCTCCTTCTCCATTTTTCTTACTGTGACGCAGCTGCAAATGCGCTCACAGGTTTGTACTGAGCTGCACGCACACGGCACGTGGGTTAGGAGTGAATGCACCTGCGCGGCAAGCCTAACAGAGCGCAGGACAACAGTTCCCTAGCGGTTCAGCAAGCCCAGGGCTCCCTTTGAAAATGATGTGCCACAGTGGCCACCATTTTCATGTCCCAACAGACAGTACCAGTGGCCACCTTTTTCATGTCCCCCACAGACAGTGCCAGTGACCACCCTTTTCATGTCCCCCACAGACAGTGCCAGTGGCCACCTTTTTCATGTCCCCCACAGACAGTGCCAGTGACCACCCTTTTCATGTCCCTCACAGACAGTGCCAGTGGCCGTCTATTTCATGTCCCCCACAGACAGTGGCCACCATTTTCATGTCCCCCACAGACGGTGCCACTGTCTGTGGGAGACATGAAAATGGCGGCCACTGTCTGTGGGGGACATGAAAATGGCGGCCACTGTCTGTGGGGGACATGAAAATGGCGGCCACTGTCTGTGGGGGACATGAAAATGGCGGCCACTGTCTGTGGGGGACATGAAAATGGCGGCCACTGTCTGTGGGGTACATGAAAATGGCGGCCACTGTCTGTGGGGGACATGAAAATGGTGGTCACTGTCTGTGGGGGACATGAAAATGGCATGTTCATGTCCCCCACAAAGAAGTGGCCGCCATTATCATGTCCCCCGCATTGGCCCCGCCCCCCCATTGTAAAAAATGCCTACCCCACACTGTCTCCCCATTGTGCCACACTGACGCACCCATAGTTGTCCAGGCTGTCCTGTCCATGAGACTCTCAGGCTTGACTCTGAGCCTGAGGCTTCTTCTCACTGCTCCGGGCGGGCGATGATATGGTAAGCAGAACGTGCGGGTGGTGGCGCTAACTCACTGTAGGTCACGCGTCGCCTGAGAGGAGCAAGCGCCTGACGTCAGTGAGCGCCGGCCAACCCGTACGTACCGCCGGAGCAGAGCTGACATCGGAGGGAGGAAGCCAGGGCACAGGAGGAGGAGAACAGAGGTGCGCGCCGGCCCTGAGCAAGGTTAAAAAGATCCGGCGGGCCGGATCGGAGTCCTCGGCGGGCCGCATGTGGCCCGCGGGCCGTAGTTTGAGGACCCCTGTTCTATACTCTGGACACTTATACCACTTAAGTTTTTTTGTAAATATTTTACATTTGACCAAATTACTTTTAATACAAAGACATTTTCAACGGCGACAAGAATAAGGGGAAAGCAGCAACCAAATATGCTGGCAATCAGTAAATATTGTGGGCTGATTTCGGTTTCCAATTCATCCACAGAACTGGAGACATTGGTGACATTGATTGACGTTTGACTGTTGTCACTTCTAGAAATGTTCCATGGTATAGGGATGCTGATGGCCAAGGATATTAGGACTGACAGCATCAGCATCCAGTTGACTACATCTGACATTCTCTGTTTCAGCTGTGACAAGAAGCGGTTTTTCAATGAGGCAATATTAAAATAATAAAATCCACAGAGGCACACAGTGAACCAAAAACTGGAGAAGACTGTGAAGAACAGAAAGAAAGAGCATATCATGTAGACCTTGTCTGAGAAGTACAGATCACTCCACAGGAAAAGAACAATATCATTGGCAATGAGGGTGCACTGATAGAATATATTGAACAATCCAAGTATGGAAAGGATTAGCTCTCTTGGGTTGATGATGTTTCTTCCTCTGAGTATATCCATGCTGTGATTCAGTATGATAAATGTGTTAGTAAAGAAGCCAATGATAGAACTGGCACACAATGCCGTTAGAGATGCCACAATAAACAAAGGCAGCATGGCTGGTCTTGTGTGAGGTATCCCATAATTTATCTGGAGAAATTACCGAATAGAAATAGTTATACTTTTTACATATAGTGTGATGCATTGAGATTATGAGAATAAGTTACAGTGGAGAAATGAAAGTGTTTTTTTTTTGTAATGATACTATAGTAATAACAAAAGATACCAACCATTACACATAAATATACATTTTTTTTTTGCAGAATATTTTAGCAAAGATCATACATAATCCTACCTATGGTGCCTCAGTGGGACATTGCATACTTCTCTAGAAGAACAATTCTTTAGAACACCTCTATTAAAAACAGTATGTCATGCTACATTATTTTTTTTTTACTACAGATTGATACAGAAAAACATCTGTGTTCCACTGTATACATTAGGAAGAACACAGAGGTCCAGTATGGGCACGGCACAAGATGGAGTGCAGGATTAGTGGGCTGTACAACAGGTTCTGATATTCCAACACATGTGTGACAGGTTGTACCATCAGCATAAAAGGATGGTCATCATGAGTCATCTGCACGCACCAAGGATTGTCCATCTTTAGACTATGACCTTTAGCTGCCCAGGAAGCAAAATTTCCTTTTTTACAATGGGACTTGTTTTATTAACCTCTTCCCACTGCAGCCAGTTTTCACCTTCCTGACAGACCTTTATTTTCCATATGTGGTAATAACCTTGAAATGCTTTTACTAACTCCAATTCCATTAGTTTAATCCTTTAGACACTATGTACGACATTACAAACTCAATACATATAAAATGTACCCATAACGTTTCGTTTTGATTAGATTAGTACAATAATTGTACTTTTTTAATGGGGCGGGGGTCAATTCTGAGTTTTGCTCTGGGGCCCCATTATTTCTATGTGCGCCCTCGGATAACCCCTTTATTCTGCAGGTTGGTACAATTACAAATATATACCCTTTTTAAAGTTTACTACGTTTATATGTTAAAAGTATTTTAAAAAGAAAAAATACTTTGTGATTTTCTGATAATCACAACTTTTGTTATTTTATGAGGGATTGTTTTTTGCAGGAGGTGTTAAAATTTTGATTGGTATAATTTTGAGGTACATACAACCTTTTTCACTTTTTATTATGTTATTTGGAAGACAAAATGGCAGTTCTGGCATGATTTTTATGTCTTTGTTTATGGCGTTTAGCCTACGAAAAACATATATATTACGATATTTTTGTAGTTAAAGTTGTTTTGGATGCAGAGATACCAATTATGTGTCTCTCTCCCTCTGTAAACTACTTAGATTCAGTGGTCAGCATTGACTGTGGCATCTAAGGCATTAAACATCCGGGACTGACTAATTCTGATCCCAGACATTACAGCAGGAGCCCGGTTGTCACAGCCAGCCTGCCATCATGCAGGGACAGCTTTCTGCCTGCCCGACTGCCCCATCAACTTTTTGCCTGCAGTGCCATACATGCATAGTGTACTTCGAAAAGTGGTTAATAGATTGAGTTTTATCATCATGATAGATCCTCTTTGTTTTTAAAGAACAGTGTAGCTTAATCTAGGGGCAGGGAAGAGTTATGTGCTACCATATCATACGCTGCAATACCTACCTTCATCATCCATATGGCAAGTTCAATAAAGTGAAATGAGAATGTTATTTTGTGAAAAGCAATATTTTGCTGTTGCAAAGGTTCCTTCCCTCTAAGGTCCATTAATATTTCACTGTGATATCCACCCATAGAAATATCAGTCCTTTGCTCAAAATGTTGTAAAGCAAATGACATAGGTAAGGTGAAAATGGTAAGTGACTGATGACACTTCATGCCAACTGACACCATTTCATAGACAGCTGAGAGCAATAATAAGGTATACTTGTTCAGTGGAGAATATCCATGTATATTTTCTTCTTTGGCAGCTTATAATATATTACTATGGGGATAGATTCAAATAATGCTGGTTGAAAATACAGTATATAGTCTTTAGATGTGTGCTATAAAGTAGCAATCAAATAATTCAAAGTTCTGTAAAGTAGCAATCAAATAATTCTAAATTATTTTCTCAGAGTTAAAAACATGCATATTTATATTGTGTCTCAGAAAGTCTTAATATTAATATTTAGTTATACAAATAATATAAAGCCTTCTGCACATGTTGGCCTTATGGATTTTTGTTGTACTGAATCTGATACTGTATATAATACTGCGTGTATTGTCTATTCTCAGTCCTTACTTCTACTTCATGTGCAGTCAGGCTACGACTTAGGGTCCATTCACACGTCCGTGTGTGTTTTGCGGATCCACGGATCCGCGGATCCGCAAAACACGGACATCGGCGATGTGCGTTCGCAATTTGCGGACCGCACATCGCCGGCACTCATAGAAAATGCCTTTTCTTGTCCGCACTGCGGACAAGAATAGGACATGTTCTATTTTTATCGGGAACGCAATTGCGGACCCGGAAGTGCGGATCCGCAATTGCGGACCCGGCCGGGACATAGTCTGTCCCCATTGAAATGAATGGGTCCGCAATTCCGTTCCGCAAATGCGGAACAGAATTGCGGACGTGTGAATGGACCCTAAGAGTGGCGTTACTACTCGAAATGCATCACAAGAAAGTTCTTGTTTTTCTGTGTGTCCATTCACCTGTTTGGATCTTAAGAAGATGAAATACAGTTTTTAATGCTTTTATCCGGTGACTGGAACCTTATTTGCTTCATTTCCACCTCCATTTGTCTCCAATTTTCGACAGACACACAAAGGTTTTTTTCCCCATTGACTAATTGCTTCATTGCTTGCCATATTACAAAAGATATTGGTATTTTCCTCTAAAAACATTTTTCTATGGGAGAATATGGTGCGTCATAGAGACTCTATATGGCCTCATGCACACTCTATAAGGCTTTGCTATGTGCATGAGCCCTAAAGCTTACCATATTGTATTAAGCAAATATATTGCTGTATTTCTGGGAGGGGAGGCTGATTACAAGACTATTTTTATGCACCTGTGGGCCCAGGCTGGCTGATTACAAGGCAATTTATAGGCACCTGTGGGCCCAGGCTGATGCCTATTGAGCTTACGTCACTACCTCTGGGTCAGCTCTAGGATACAGCAGCATCGTGTGGAGGCTCCTTACGGCTGGGCGACAGCAGAAAGGCGCTGGCATTTATGGTAGGATCGGAGTTGTTTGCACGGGACCCACACTGCGGTCCGCAACATGTAGCGCTCTGGGACGAAGCAGAGTTCAGGCTCTAATGGTTGAATGATAGTTGTTAGTATTGTTGTCCGGCTGTTTAGGGGCCTGTGGGGGCCATTGTATACAGTTATTGGGGTAGCTTGTGCTTAGAGTAGGTATGGTCGCATGTTTTCTAATACCTGATTTACATGCGGGGCTCGTGTCTGCAGTTGGCTCAAGCTATGCGCGCTGTGTTTAACCCCTTAAGGACACAGGGTTTTTTCATTTTTGCGTTTTCGTTTTGCGCTCCCTGCCTTCCAAGAGCCATAACTTTTTTTTTTCCGTTCACATGGCCATATGAGGGCTTGTTTTTTGCGGGACAAGTTGTACTTTCCAACGCCATCATTTAATAATGCATACGGTGTAGTGGGAAGCGGGAAAAAAATTCCAAATGGGGTGAAATTGCAAAGAAAAAAGCAATTTCACCACAGTTTTATGGGTTTTTAAATTACAACGTTCGATTTGCGATAAAACTGACTGGTTAATTTTATTCTTCAGGTCAGTATGAATCCGGCAATACCTAATATGTATAGTTTTTCTTGCGTTTTGATTGTGAAAAAAAAATTAAAAGTGGGAATTTTTTTAATTTTATTTTTTTGTCGCCATGTTTTGACCCCTATAACTTTTTTGTAATTATGCGTACGGAGCTGTGTAGGGGCTCATTTTTTGCGGGGCAATCTGAACTTTTAATTGATACCATTATGGGGTGCGTATGATGTTTTGATCACTTTTTATTCATTTTCTTTTAGGAAATGAAGCGTCCAAAAATGGCGAATTAGCCATTTGGACGCTTTCTTTCCGTTTTTATGTTTACCGTATGGTGAATATTTTTAATATTATTATAGTATGGGCGTTTTCGCACATTGCGACACCCATTATGTGTAATTTTTTATTTTTTTATTTATTTTATTTTCATTTTGGGGAAAGGGGGTGATTTGAATTTTTATATTTTTTTATTTTATTTTTATTTTTAAACTTTATTTTTTTTTTTTTTACCACTTTCTTATAGTTCCCACAGGGAACTATAAGATGCAATCATCAGATTGTTATTCTCATATATTCCAATGCAATAGCATTGGAATATATGAGAAAATCGCATATTTCCTATGGAGCCTATTACAGTCATAGACTCCATAGGAATACTATGTAGTAACCTAGGTTTCATTCACAGAAACCTAGGCTACTACATGCATGCTCTGGCTCCCCCTTGTGGCCATCAGGGGAGCCGGAGCACAAACCGAAAGTGAAACTTTCGGTTTTTGCGCGATCAGATGCTGTGGTCAGGATTGACCACGGCATCTGAGGGGTTAAATGTCCGCGATCGGCATCGCTGCCGGTCGCGGACATGAGCTGCGGTAGTCAGCTTAATGAATCAAGCATTTACCCGCAGCTCATGCGCCCGCTCCGTGCGGGCGCCATCTTTAAAGTGCGGACACAGGGCGTACATGTACGCCCTGTGTCCTTAAGAGGTTAAGTGATGGTAAATGTGTATCAATGGTCGATTTAAAAAACAAACAAAAACAAAAAGGCAGCAGCATTGTGTGGAGGCCCGTTCACGGCTGGGCAACGGCAATGCGAGTAGCATCAGACTTGTTTGCACGAGACCCACACTGCGGTCTGTGACTTGTAGTACTCTGGGACGAAGCTGAGTTGGGCGCTAATGGTCAAACGACCGTTGTTAGTATTTTTTGTCTGGCTGTTTAGGGGCTTGTAGGGGGCTATTGCATATAGTTATTGGTGTAGCATGCGCCTAGAGTAGGTATGGTCACATGTTTTCTGATACCTGTTACATGCGGGATGCGTGTCTGCAAGCTACGCACGCTGTGTTTAAGTGATGGTATTTTATTTATCTATTTTTTGAAGGGTCGTGTATCAATGGTCGGTTAATAAAAAAAACAAAAAAACACAAAAAAAAAAAACGCAGCATCGTATGGCGGCTCTTTCACGCCTGGGTAACGGCAAAAGGTGCCAGGCGAATGCTGGCGCTCACGGTAGGATCGGACTTGTTTGCACAGGACTCACAGTGCGGCCTGCGATTTGCAGTGCTCTGGGATGAAGGGGGTTGGGCGCTAATAGTTGAATGATTGTGGTTAGGATTGTTGCCTGGCCATTTAGGGGCTTGGGGGGGGTCTACTATATATGTAGTTATTGGTACGATATAGGCAGGAATAAGCATGCTAAAAAAAATAGTTACATGTTTACTGTCACCTGTTTTACATGCGGGGCGCACGTCTGCAGTTAGTACCAGATATGCAAGGTGTTGGTAAATGTGTATCAATGGTCTGTATATGGGGGCACAAGCAGATTTGGTCAAGGCATCTGTATTTGAGTTCTAATGCTCTTGTATGTAAGTGTGTTTAATCTATAAACTGTATTTTATGGGCACGCATGTGTCAGCAGTTCTGTGCTATGTTTATAGGTGCACCATTATGTCAATTAATTGGCATTGCATCAGGGTTTATGTTCAACCACGTTTATGTTTTTCCTTGGTGAACACGAGGTGGTGTTGTGGTGACCATCATTCCCCAAAAAAAAAAAAAAAAACTCCTGTAGCATCATGTGGAGGTTCGTGTGTGCCTGGGGAATGGCACAAGGCCAGTGCTGGCATTCACAGTAGGATCAGACTGGGTTACACGTGACTTGTAGTGCTCTGGGGTGAAGGGGGTTGGGCGCTAATGGTCGAATGATTGTGGTTAGGATTGTTACCTTCAAAGCTACGTCCTGTGTCTGCATTTACATCTTGTCCTATACTCCATTCACTACTAGAGCTGCGTTCATGTGTCTGCTGTTGCATCACGTTAATACTCTGCTCACTTTCAGATTGCATTCATACGGCTGCTTTATACCATGCTTTTCATGCTCATACTTAGAGCTGTGCCCATACCATGTTTTTAGGCAACACTCACATACAGAGCTGCATTCACCCACCTGTTCTTACATCATGTGTTATACTCTGCTTCCACTTGAAGCGTATTTTCCTTTTCATTGCTACATCATGGTTTACTCAGTATTCTTACCAGGAAAGTCAGCACTCACCGCTCTGATACCGCTCTCCCGATAAACATAGCTGCTTTCTTTTCAGGCTTACGTCTTTCCTCTCAGTGATTTGTTACATTCCATAGGCCTACTTTTTCTGTTGACTTCGGTGGATTAAAAAAATAATAAATTGTGGTGTTCTTTGGTCCTGGGTTGTATTCACTCAGACTGGTCTCCTTTACTTCTGGTTCACATTGACTCAGATTGGTCTACTGCCCCAGTTCACCAAACAGCTCCTCAGCGGTCAGTGGGCCAATTGGAGTAAGTTTTCTACTATGTTTTCACAAGTTTTTAATTTGTTTGTCACTATAAGGGTCTTCTCTTAGCGAACTGCAAAGCTTCAGGCTTTTGTTTTTCTCCCATCT
Source organism: Bufotes viridis (assembly GCA_033119425.1). Taxonomy (NCBI): domain Eukaryota; kingdom Metazoa; phylum Chordata; class Amphibia; order Anura; family Bufonidae; genus Bufotes; species Bufotes viridis. The sequence continues at coordinate 203,819,693 of CM065589.1, read as the reverse complement.
GTTTCAATTTCACAGTACGCGGTTGGTTTCAATGTTTTATTTATGCATGTGGTTCGGATCACTAATGTCTATGCATATCACATCAGGTCTGGCTCACATTTTAATTACTTATGATCACCATAATGTCATCCAGATCAGTCTGGCTTTGGGGGGCCTCATGGCTTCGGAGGCCCAATGACTGCTTCAACCTCATGGCTCAGGGGGCCCTATGACCATTTTTCATGTTGTTCGTTAGGGATACAATATGGTTGTAGGCTGATTAGTGTCGTAGGTTCGCTGTCGGAGGGGGTCATGGTTATGCGAGTCCCCAAGTCATACTGGTACTGCATAAGTGGTTTATGTTAAAAAAACAAAACAAAACACTATACTATGGTGTCAGTTTCGTCCACAGGAAGTCCTGTCACGACTACAGGCGATTTACGAAGTCTGTCACGTCTACAGACTAAAGTCCTGTCATGACTATAGGCGCAATTTACGCAGTCTGTCACATGTACAGACACGATAAGTCCTGTCAGGACTACAGGCGCAGTATTCGTAATATATCATGACCTTAAGCTTTTTTCCTGTCACAGCTGCAGGCATCGCGTGTACATTCTGTCTTAATTACAGGTATGCTTACTTCATCTACAAACTTGGGCTGAGGGTGTTGGTGTCGGGCCTAGGTCCTGGGTATCGGTCCATCTTTCAATATGAGGTACAGTAACAAGGCGCAATTTACGAAGTCTGTCACATCTACAGACATGACAAGTCCTATCACGACTACAGGCGCAGCATACATAGTTTATCACGACCTTAAGGTTATTTCCTGTCACAACTGCAGGTATGGGGTGTACGTTCTCTGTCCTCATTACAGGCAACATTAGCTCGTTAATTGAAATGGCCATGTATTCGTGTTTTATGGTTCCCCAGGCCTGGTAAGTTTACACATTCCGCTTAATCTACTACTAGACTAAGACGTCATACCCCATGTTCTAACTTTTGGGTCCTTTATAAAAAACTTAAAAAAAGTGTGGCCTGGGGAATAAGTAGAGGTGAAGTATTTTGCCACCAGGAACAGTTGATGTCTGATGAGGGCCCTTGGCGAATGGTTGGGGTTCATTTAGGCCCTTCCAGAAGATTCACCATTGTTTCTTCAGTCTGCAGCTCTCAGTATTCAGACCTTCTCGAAATATGTTCATTTGTTGTTAGTCAACATAGGAGTAAATTGTTTCCGATTACCAGCCACTTTTTCAATCGCAGCAGCATTAGCTACCTCCAAGAACGATGTGCCGGTGCACATGACAAAGAGGTACGGTAGATGGAAGTCACTGTGATATGTACGGTATATTCCGCACCTTCATCGTGAAATGTCTTTTGCGTTCAAATGTGCGTGTCGTAATGGTATGTATATATTTTGCTCTAAACTAAGGTCTGCTCTTTTTGGCCCCTTTAGGCTGCCCTACTACAGCAGTTATGGCATAACTGCACTGCTTGTTGTAAATAGGGCTAGATAGGTTAGGTACCCCTTTCTGATAGCTGATCCGACCACAAATATATGTATAATTTGCAGACATGTACATTATATAATCTTACCTTTAAGTGTTCTGGGCATATTTCTGTTACTGCACCTGTCTTTTATATAGCTATGAAATACAATTATATAAAGGCTACAGCTGCTCTTAATTAGTTTAATTACATATGCGATAATGAATGTTTAGCCAAGGGTTACCAAATTCTCATAGGAGTGTGGTAAGTAAAGCTTTCTCCTGAAATAAAAAGCAAAACAAGAATCATTTTGTCCATTTCAGCACATTTAAAGACTGCAGATTTGCTAGTCCTGCTATTGCAGTGCTGCAGCTCCCATCCTAGCCATTTCCGTTTCCCATCGGACCGAAAGTTACACGTTGTGCCAGCAATGCATCAAGACCAGAGAACATCAACAGCCAATTGAGAAGGGATCACAGAAGCCTGACACAGACAATCAATATGATCCAAAAATGATTGTGCCAAGTGACCTATCACAATGTGCAGTTAAATCTTGGTATTGTATCTTGAAATTACAGAAAATTTGTACCTTTTTGATTTGCAGAAAAGGTGCAGTGACTTTTTCTGGTTCGGTCATGATTTAAGAAAAAGTAAAATTTTTCAATTTTCCCATAATTGTTGGTAGTGTACTGAATTGTTACCTCAGTATCTAAATTCCTTCATTCTTCTGTCCCATGATTGAAGACTGGCAGAAGGGGAATCGTCATGTCCTAGGCGTAGGGGCACCTCAAGATACGTATATATACTGCATTTATATATATATATATATATATATATATATATATCATGCTGCTCTAATTTGGTAAATGTCTGGTGTATGAGAGCAGTGACCCATTAGATCATTGCTCAGAGTAATTCATTTTCTATGCTTTGTGTGTGATCCCAAGAGCTGTATATGGGTGGTCTAGGATCACAAAGGACTGTGCATGTTAGCAAAGTAAAACTGGTTTATGGCTATGGGCTTTGCTGCTTTGTGGACATGATATAATGCCTCGGCACCCACCACACATATATAACAGACTGGCCACCTGTTTGAAGATCTGCACCCTGCAGTGAGAACTGCAGTACTGTTTGTGAGAATCTTGCATGGCTGTGATCTATGTGGAAGGATTGCAAAGCGTTAAGAGTGAGACTCAGGAAATACTACTACTTATTTGTTGCTGCCTATACACAGCTGTTGGGATAAGCTAGCTCTATGATACACCTCAGAATTGTTCTTGATGCATGCTTGTACCGCCTCATCCAAAAAAAAAACATCTTTATCACCAAACTGGGCATTGTTATTGCCTCCACATCCACTAGGCCCACTTCTTGCCCTGTGGCTGTGTACGATGGTAGTCCAGTTGTTACTTGGATCTCGACAGCAAAAGTCTGACTCTGGAAGAACTTGTTTCGTCCCAGGGATCCACAAGGAAGACTTTAAGATCAAGGCTAAGTTGAGGATCTTGGCCTTTCAGGAATCCAACAAAGAAGATTCAGAACTTAATTAAGCAGACCAGAGAACATTTGCATTGTTCCACCCTCTGGGCAAAAAAGGAACCTGTGAAGAATTTGCACATGTAACAGCCACAGTGGAAAGAAGCCATGGCCTCTACCAGCAAGCCTGACATGACTGGGAAGAATGCTGTACGTGCAGTGCGCTGCCCCCTGGGGCCCTAAAGATGACCCGAGTACCAAGGTTCACCGTGAAAATATCACTAAACAAAAATAAACTTTAATGAAACTAGTAAAATCTGATCAAGTGACACCTCCCTTACGTAAGGCGGGGGGGCAGGAGGAAGAAATACTTACCCTATTCTGGCCCTCAAAAGCTGTATTGCCCTGCCTACAAACGGAATGGTCACCCTGATAGGGGCAATCCCGTGTCAGGAACCTCCTAGTAGTCCCTAACGGGTCCCTGACACAGGAAAGAACCCAACACCAGTGCAAATAAAACACAATAAGAATGTCAAGAGGTCCGCCAATGTCTGTTCGAATAAAGACGGCATCTCGGTATACAGTATAGATATCACATGGATGCTTGATTATATTGATGAATCTCAAAGGAAACCGTAGTTCCAAAGCACAAATATAACGTCCCAATATAGCGGTCCAACGCGTTTCACTGCTAACCCAACCGGGCAGCAGATCATCAGGGGACCACACAGTAGTGTAAAAGGGGATCAGTGTCCCAAAATATCAAAGCACCATAGGCGTCAGTACAAGCTGACTATCTTGTTACACACAAAAACACATATCCTTTTAAAAAGGTACAGCTGATGTCCTAGTATACACTTCCTCAGATATGTGCAACTGATATGCAGTAGGAGCAGATATGGAATACAATATTCGGTATTATGTGGTATATCGTATATAGTGTATAAAGTATATACAGGAGGGTCCACACCGATGAAGAGGAAATAACCCTCCTCATATACTGGGCCAGATTTATCATTACTCTTGCAGTTCACTCCACTTTCAAAGAAGGCGTATGTGTATTTGAGTCAAGTCAAATTTATCATGGGCTCTTTCAGAGGTTGATAAATCTGGTGTATTTCTGGTTCCTAGTTGTATTTTGGCTTTGTCTTTGGAAAAGTCACAATTTTAAAAAAGTGATTTTGTCAAACATAAGCATGGTCATGAGTGGAGTGAGTTTGCGCAATTTTTTGCGACTTTTTTGCGACTTTTTAAAAAGTCGCAATAATAAATCTGTCTTGCAAGTGATTTACATACGACAATACGCCCATAAACTTGGTTTTGGAGTGAGTGGCGTAAGTCTCCAAAAAGTCGCAAAAAATTGCGCAATTTGGCTTTTTGCGCAATTTTTTGCGACTTTTCGACTCCAGAAAAGTGACTTAGGCTAATGATAAATCTGGCCCACTCTCTTTTAGCCTCACACAGCAACCCAAGTGATAGTTAAATAGATCACCACAGATATTAGGTAAAGATGTATATTGTGACCTTTATGTTAGTGGCTCAGTTATAGAGCCGCTATGCTTGCGTGTCTCCTGGTCTACCAAACAATTCTGATAAGTCAGCGCTGCGTGGGATCAATTCTGCCTTGCTACAAGTATCCGGTGGAGTGTGATATGGCTCACATCATTTAAAGATGCTGCGCGCTACACACTACAGGAAGTGTGCAGCAATCAAGAGCTTCTACTTCCGGTCATGTGGTCCGACGTACTCGGTGAGTCCTGGCTACAATTATTAAGAGCTAGCGTTGCGTTCCACCTGTGCATTCCACCCGCACAGGCAGTAACTACCACATAACTAGAAATGTGTATACAATATTTGTGAATCAGTTGTAGGATCTGGTTTGGCATCTAATATAAAAGGAGGTGAACAATTAATCAGATACCTATAAATTAATAAATAGATCACTCGGGCAGTCTAATCGAGGGTCGTACTGCCTCCACAACTGAAAAGGATATAGCCACCTTTTCATCCATGTGCACACTTAGAATATGTCTGGGGATAGATTTATCCCGTTTATTACGGATATCCCCAATGTGTTCTTGGATCCGAATCTTAAATTCTCTACACGTTTTCCCTACATACATTTTACCACAGCAGCACCTCATTTTGGCCAAGGGCATCACCAAAAGTGTCACCCACCTGGATAAATTTACACGCCTTGCAATGACCACACTTAAACGTCCCTTTGGACCTATTCTGGAGCCAACACTCTTTTTTAAGGGACTCAAAGTGACTATGTTCTAAAAAATCACAGACATTGCTTCCTCTCCTGTATTTAACAGAGGGATACTCTGGAAGATAGTCCCTTAAGTCTGGATCAGTTTTCAGGAGGGACCAATAGCAGTTCATTATGTCCCTTACTTGGTATGAAGCAGAGTCATATGTCCCAATTATTCGTATGACATTATAATTTGCTTTCTTTTTGGTTTGTAGAAGTGCAGATTAGAGATGGCCCGAACTATTCGCCGGCGTACAGTTCCCGGCGAACATAGCTTGTTTGCGTCCGACGCGGCGGGCGAACATATTTGATGTTTGCGTTCGCCCCTATACTTTATCATTGAGTTAACTTTGACCCTGTACCTCACAGTCAGCAGACACATTGCAGCCAATCAGCATACCCTCCCTCCCAGACCCTCCCACCTCCTATCTAAACGCAAGGACAGCATCCATCTTAGATTCATTCTGAAGCTGCAGTGTTAGTAATTGTAAATCGCAATGCGATTAATATAACCTGTATTATTCGCATTGCAATTACAACTTAGATCTGAGTTCCTATTATGGTTGTATTGCTAGAATATAACGAAGATAACGAATATAGCACTATATTCTCAATCTTCGCAATACAACAACCATTAGGAACTCAGATCTAAGTTTAATCGCAATGCGATTAATATAACCTGCATTAATCGCATTCAACTTAGAGCTGAGTTCCTAATGGTTGTATTGCTAGAATATACGTTATATTCTAGCAATACAACCATTATGAACTCAGCTCTAAGTTGTAATCGCAATGCAAATAATACTTACAATTATTAATCACTTTCCGTATCCATTTGATGCCTCTATTTGATTGTATATGACGGTTGACTATGACTACCACCAATGTTCTGCTGCCTCCAAAGCAAGATATCTGAACCCCCCGAGGGGCCATTTGGGCTTTTTCGATAGAAAACGCATCAAAAACGCATCAATAACGCATCTGCGTTTTTATAATTCTTTCATTTTTTATTTAATTTTTTGTGTATTTTGCCACATTTGGTTGCATATTTACATTTGGTATAGGCAAATATGGTAGTCTAGATCATGTGTCTATACCGAAACCTAGGATCATTGTTTGACAGCATATTTTCTAAGCCATATAGCTGAATATAGATTTGGGCAGAGTAATGATCTAGACCTGTGTTTCCCAACCAGTGTGCCTCCAGCTGTTGCAAAACTACAACTCCCAGCATGCCTGCGATGTTCGGTCCACCCCCTATCATTGAGTAAACTTTGACCCTCTACCTCACAGTCAGCAGACACATTCCAGCCAATCAGCATACCCTCCCTCCCAGACCCTCCCATCTCCTGAACAGCATCCATTTTAGATTCATTCGGAATTTGCAGTCTTAGTGAGAGGAGGAAGAGTGTAGTTGCTGCTGATTTAATAGGGAAATCGATAGCTAGGCTAGTGAATTCAGTGTCCACTCCAGTCCTGAAAGACTCATCAGATCCCTGCTGTAAGGACAGCGTCCTGACAGCACCCCAAAAAGCCCTTTTTACGGCTAGTACATCAATCTCCCTCCCAGACCCTCCCACCTCCTATCAAAAAGCAAGGACGGCATCCATCTTAGATTCATTCTGAAGCTGCAGTGTTAGTAGTTGTAATCGCAATGCGATTAATTTAACCTGTATTAATCGCATTGCGAATTCAACTTAGAGCTGGGTTCCTAATGGTTGTATTGCTAGAATATAACGAAGATTGAGAATATAGCGCTATATTCTTAATCTTCATTATATTCTAGCAATACATCCATTGGGAACCCAGCTCTAAGTTGAATTCGCAATTCGATTAATACAGGTTATATTAATCGCATTTTGAATTAAACTTAGATCTGAGTTCCTAATGGTTGTTGTATTGCTAGAATATAACGAAGATTGAGAATATACTGCTATATTGTCAATCTTCGTTATATTCTAGCAATACAACCATTAGGAACCCAGCTCTAAGTTGAATTCGCAATGCGATTAATATAACCTGTATTAATCGCATTGCGATTACAACTTACCACACTCTACGTCAACTACGTAATTTTCCATGGGAGTTTTGCCATGGATCCTCCTCCGGCATGCCACAGTCCAGGTGTTAGTCCCCTTGAAACAACTTTTCCATCACTATTGTGGCCAGAAAGAGTCCCTGTGGGTTTTAAATTTCACCTGTCTATTGAAGTCTATGGCAGTTCGCATTGTTCGCATGTTCGCGAACATTTGCGGAAGTTCGTGTTCACCGTTTGTGAACGGAAAAATTTATGTTCGTGACATCACTAGTGCAGATCTCTCACAGTCTCGAGCATGGTTCCAGGCCTCCCTAATATGTATCTCGGGGTATCCTCTCTGCCTAAATCTCTCATGCAGTTTAGAGGCTTCCATCTCAAAGTCCTCAGGGGTAGAACAATTCCGTTTTAACCTAAGGAATTGTCCCTTAGGGATCCCTCTACGTAATGGCGATACAAGGTGGTTCTAAGTGGGCCCTGTTCACTTTTGCTAATTCTCACATCCAAGAAGGAGATGGATGTTGCATCGATTTCGGATGTGAAACGCAGTCCAATATGATTCTTATTTAGGAGGAACATGAACTTATCAAAAGCCTCCCTGGGTCCGGTCCACAGAAGCAGGATATCATCAATGAACCAGACCCAGTAAGGGACATGCTGGGTCCACTGAGCCATCTCCTCAGTAAAGACTATTGTGTCCTCCACCCAGCCCAGGAGCAAATTAGCATCAGTTGGCGCACAACGGCTGCCCATAGCAGTACCCCTAAGCTGGTGGAAGAACTTGGGACCAAAGACAAAGTAATTATGAGTAAGTATAAAGGAGAGGATACTCAGGACAAAATTATTGTGATTTCTGAGATCAACACTCCTAGAGTCAAGAAAAAACTTTACCGCCTCTAGTCCTTTGTCATGAGGCATAGATGTATATAAAGCCTCAACGTCAATTGAAGCTAGATATGTGTCCGCCTCAACATTGATACCCTCTATCCTTTGTAGAAGGTCAGTAGTGTCACGCAAATATGATGGTAAGGTCAATAGAAACGGTCGCAAAATCTGATCCAAATATGTGCCCAAGTTTTGGGTTAGATTACCAATGCCAGACACAATTGGGCGACCCTTAATGGGTCCAAACCCTTGTGTGTCTTGGGCAGACAATAGAAGGTAGCCACCCTCGGATGTGCACGAAGGGGTCCTTTAGGCCGACCCCGAAATGCGTTGAGCTCCTCCTTCCCCGTGCTTTGGCTTCCAATTAAAGTAAGATTCCAGAGACACCTCGAGTGATTGCTGTTCTTTCCAAGACCATTCCAGGCGACCCAGGCACAGGAGGTGTTAATGCGGGTGTATTGCGTTTATCCCTCATTACCCTCCTGGTGAAGTGAGTCAGTCTTTCTTTTACTCATGAATGACATATCTTTCAATAGATTGTTTGTTACAATATTTTATCTTGTTTCAACTTGGTGACATCCAATAATTCTATATTTAATGCGATTTCTAGTTATTAACCCTGCTATCTTCCGATTTTATGTTGTTTATACCTCGAGAGAGAAGTTGGCGCCCTCATAGTGTTTTTTTCTTTTACCTTTTCCTCCAACTTATGGTCTAACCGTGCATGTTGGTCTCTATTCAATTCACTTCACCATCACCTCACCGAGTTGGGTGATACCACTGGCAGCCACCTACTGTTCTCAGCATCCTGATTTCCACTACCTAGCACCATCTTCTACTCCCTCAGGCCTACCCTTGTCGCCCGCCTAATTATATTTTGATCTCCTATTTAGGAGTTCCTGAAACATAATACTCTGTTTTTTCGTCCCCGGCTCTGACTCACAACAGAACTCAAAAACAGGTCAATGTGGGCCTCTCCTCCTTTTGGTGGGTTTTTGGTACTTTTTTTTACTAAGATTAGTAAATGGACATGTGCCACTAGGTCTTTCGTTGTCCTCCAGGAGGCTCAATAATTAATTGAACCCCTGTAGGTCAGACTGATCTAAACCCATTTCCGCACATTTTTGTTTATCCATCTGTGCAAATGTCTTGCGTCATTTTATTTTGGGTATAAATAGGTTTACATCCTTAATCCAGCCAAAGCAGTCAAAGTGATTAGTGGGGACAAACGTAAGTCCCTTAGAAATTATAGATGTCTCACTTTCAGACAGTACTTTTCCTAATAGATTCACAATCAGTAAATTATTCTGATCCACTAATTCTTGTGTGGACGTTCCTGTAACCGGTATGTGTTCCGGGTGGTCTGATCTAAAAATGCACGGTTGTCTGTTACATTCTCTCTCAAAGATGTAGCCGAGGAAGAGGCAGAGGAGGATAAATTGTGATCTCTTTTTTCCTCTCCTTGGCACGGGGTATCCCTGGTTATATTGCCTTCCCATGCTGATTGATATTGTCTGGGAGGGTACTGACGGTCTCTTGTATAACTTCTAGAGGAATTGGAGTATCTTTTGCTAAATCTACCCCCTCTCCGTCTTCTCCCTCTATTTTGAAATCTTTGATTAGATCGTGTAAGATAGTTATTTGATTTGTTATCGGAGTATTCAGGCTCAGAGGCTGATGTCTCAGTTGCCGAATCCCTTAGTTCACTGACACCAATATATGCAGTTTTATTCCTGAATTCCGTAAGGTCGTTCAGGAATTGTCTGTGTTTATGTTCAAGTAGAGAACTCTTGAACCTCTCTATATTATTATGCAGTTCTGTTTGTTTATTGGGAAATTCAGTGTGATCTTTGAATTTTTCGGCCGCCTCTACAATTTCTCTAAGTTTTTTGTCTAATTTCGTCAGTTTAGTCTGTTCTTGTGTTAGTAATAATTTCATAAACCTGATAGAACTTTCAGTTGCTTCTTGCTCCCATTAGCAAGGAGATCAGGGGTAGATATTCTTTTAGCTGGGCGGATGAAAGATGAAATCCTAAATCCCCTAGGGACTATGAAGTTCTTAATGTAATTTTCTATGTCCAAAGGGACGTTTAAGTGTGGTCATTGCAAGGCGTGTAAATTTATCCAGGTGCGTGACACTTTTGGTGATGCCCTTGGCCAAAAGTCCTATAAAATCAGAGGCTTTACGAACTGTAATACTAGGGGAGTGGTGTACTTGATGAGGTGCTGCTGTGGTAAAATGTATGTAGGGAAAACGTGTAGAGAATTTAAGATTCGGATATTAGAACACATTGGGGATATCCGTAATAAACAGGATAAATCTATCCCCAGACATATTCTAAGTGTGCACATGGATGAAAAGGTGGCTATATCCTTTTCAGTTGTGAAAGGCAATACGACCCTCGATTAGAGGGGGCAACGTGGACCAAATCTTGAAACAAAAAGAAGCACAGTGGATATATACACTGAAGACCCGTGCTCTTATAGGATTGAATGACAATATAGAATTTACGTGTTTTATCTAAATGACTGGCCTAATAATTACTAGAGGGAGGTGCTGGCCGTGGCACCCCTTAACTTGGGGTGTCCTGCGTTGCCTGGTATGATGTTCACATGACTGTCATCGCCGTTTACTTTCATTGGCCCCTCCCATTTACACTGACAGGGCGGTAACTTCAAAGACTGCCCGAGTGATCTATTTATTAATTTATAAGTATCTGATTAATTGTTCACCTCCTTTTATATTAGATGCCAAACCAGATCCTACAAGCTGATTCACAAATATTGTATACACATTTCTAGTTATGTGGTAGTTACTTCCTGTGCGGGTGGAGCGCAACGCTGGCTCTTAATAATAGCCAAGACTCACCGAGTATGTCAGACCACATGACCGGAAGTAGACGCTGTTGATTGCTGCGCACTTCCTGTAGTGGTGGAACGCACTTCCGGTGTTTGTGGAACGCAACGCCGGTGTTCGGCATACCACATGACCGGAAGTAAACGTCGAGTGTATCGCGTGGCATCTTTAAATGATGTGAGCCATATCACACTCCACCGGATACTTGGAGCAAGGCAGAATTGATTCCACGCAGCGCTGACTTATCAGAATTGTTTGGCAGACCAGGAGACACTCAAGTATAGCGGCTCTATAGCTGAGCCACTAACATGAAGGTCACAATATACATCTTTACCTAATATCTGTGGTGATCTATTTACCTATCACTTGGGTTGCTGTGTGAGGCTAATAGAGAGTATATGAGGAGGGGGATTTCCTCTTCATCAGTGTGGACCCTCCTGTATATACTTTATACACTATATACGATATACCATATAATACCGAATATTGTATTCCATATCTGCTCCTACTGCATATCAGCCGCATATATCAGAGGAAGTGTATACTAGGACATCAGCTGTACCTTTTTAAAAGGATATGTGTTTTTGTGTGTAACAAGATAGTCAGCTTGTACTGACGCCTATGGTGCTTTGATATTTTGGGACACTGATCCCCTTTTACACTACTGTGTGGTCCCCTGATGATCTGCTTCCCGGTTGGGTTAGCAGTGAAACGCGTTGGACCGCTATATTGGGACGTTATATTTGTGCTTTGGAACTACGGTTTCCTTTGAGATTCATCAATATAATCAGGCATCCATGTGATATCTATACTGTATACCGACTTGCCGTCTTTATTCGAACAGACATTGACGGACCTCTTTGACATTCGTATTGTGTTTTATTTGCACTGGTGTTGGGTTCTTTCCTGTGTCAGGGACCCGTTAGTGAATACTAGGAGGTTCCTGACACGGGATTGCCCCTATCGGGGCAGCCATTCTGTTTGTAGGCAGGGCAATACAGCTTTTTAGGGCCAGAATAGGGTAAGTATTTCTTCCTCCTGCCCCTCCCTCCTTACGTAAGGGAGGTGTCACTTGATCAGATTTTACTAGTTTCATTAAAGTTTATTTTTGTTTAGTGATATTTTCATGGTGATCCTATACTTAGCTATATCACTTTATATCTGACTGCCTGACGGTAGACTTGTCGGAACTTGACTCTATCCGAGTACCAAGGTGTAGGAATGGCCGAGTAGTATAGGGTGGCCTAAAATGCCCCTTTATGTTGAGTGCGAGTGTCACGGCGCTCGTACCTGGATATATCTGGAATCCCCAGGCGTTGGCTCCAAAGCAAACAAATAGGGGGTAGTAAGTGAGGAATAACAGGTAACTTGAGTCCAGACCTGGTATGAAGTTCAATAGCATCTTTACTTGAATAAACGGTCATCAAAAACAGTCTTCAAACTTTGCCTTGATCCCAGCAGGCTTTAGCATTAAACTCAAACTCAACTCTGCTACATCTGTTGTTCTCTGACTGTGCTGTACTGACAGGCTTGCTGTATAACTAAGCTTCTTCTTTACGCTGCAACTTTTCTCTTTGTAGTCTGTCTCCTAATTAAGCCAGGGAAATCTCCTCTTGGCTTCTGAGGCTCCAAACTGTGGCCTCCATATCCAGCAGAGCTGAAGGTGCTCTGGCTGGCTTGGCTTTGCTTGGCCTGGGAACATCCAGCAGAGAAGTGCCCAGCACTTGCTTCCTTCCCCTAGCTGGGGGTGCGCTAGACTGCCTAAACTTGAACCCACCCCTCCTGCAGGAAGTGGGACTCGCCCAGGAGGAGGAGGGTTAGAATGGAATGGAATGGAAAGCTCCATTATATGTTCCTGTAGCTATGCTGTGTTTGCCGCCACCTGCTGGTGAACCAGGCACATTACACGTGAACATAAACAGGAAATGCATAGTGTTTGGCCCTGAAATAAATGCACATGATGACATGAGGTTAACCAGTATAGACAGTAGCGGGGTGCAGAAGTGGTAATGCCACTCTGGGGCGTTACATAGGACACAAGAGCCCCGACCAGGCCTCTCCAGTAGTGGAACTCTTGATGTGGCAAACTGTTAGCCTGAAGTTGAAGGAGGTCGATGTGATAGTGTCACACATGTCACACAACATGTTTTGCCAGAAGATGCTGGTGGACCAGGTCTTCTCCAAGACTGAAACCCTCAACATACAAGCATTCATCTACATGGCTTTGTAATAATAAACATCTGTAGAATATACTGTACTGGGAAGCAGTGAATTCAGCAAAGGTGGGCTCACCATTTGCATGTTTTCTGTGCAACTGCACTTTCCAAAGGGATGAAAGCAGGATGGCAGTTTCAATGAAGAATCCATTCAGCCCTGGCAAGGACATTAACTCCAACCTGAAGTGGCTCTGTACTGTGGTGATAAAACACACCTACATCCGGAACAGTCTCGGCTTCTGGACTGGCAAGTTGACAGTAATCATCTGACTGACTGAACAGAGACTTGACCCCCGAAGATGGCTTCCAACACCTGCCCCAGTCTACTTAAGCAGTTTCTACTGACTCTATTACTACTCAGACCTGTGACAGATATCCAGGACCCCCTTAACTTGACCATTGGACGTGAGTGACTTATCTTGGATATTTCATCATAAGTTTACTGCTGGTATTGGGTGTAGGACTATTCCCCTGGGAACAAAAAGGGCAAGTTCCTGGCCACAGTACTCTTTTGGATCTTGACAGTCAACTTCGCGCTCCAATACCTGCTTCAGTCATTCTCCTTGGGCAACTCTTACAGAATCAATTACCTGGACAACCCTCACAACCTGGATATGCTGCAGATTTGCAGTTAATATGGCCAGAAAGGGCATGAAATGAAGAAGGAAGATGTAAGGAAGATGCCTATAGAACCTGTCATGTAGCAGATCACGAGGCCAAAGTTGGCCCGAAGAAGACTGGAAGCCCACATCTACAAGGTATATGGCATGTTATTAGTCATAATTGGTTCATGTACGGGAGAGCCAGCTAGGCTCATCAAAAGAACCTGTAGCAGCAGCCTGCCATTACCAGAACTGTAAGCTTGAAAGGAGACCCCCTCAGCGCAAGGAACCAAAATAATGCAATGCATTGAGTTAAATCGTCTTGTTTATTCAGCAATAAAACAATGCGTTTCAGGGATCAAATTCCCATCCATCAAGTTAAAACTGAGACATACAAAGTTGGAGGTTTATATACAATGGTAGGTATACTAAAGAATTGTGTCAACAGAAACACAGGGGGCGGTCCTGTTGATAACTGACACACATCTTCCATGATGTGAATAAAAAACATATAAAACCATATAGAACCATAAAAGTAGCATGTAAGAATGGGTCAATTTATCTGACGAAATGCGTGGCGGCAAGTTTGGCGGACATATAGAAGTTTAATCTCATACCGAGCCCGTGTGGACCCACAGTCACATGATTGCACTTGCAGTCACGTGGTGTGCTGCCCGCAATCGCTCCGTTACCAGGGATGCAGGACGCCGAAGGCTGGAAACGGATGCTGGTGACTGGAGAGGCAGGCCGCTTTTCCTAGGGGATCGAAGCTGTGGTCACATGATATGGTCACATCTTGGGACACCGGAAGATGGCTGGTGCGGGTCATGTGAATGCAAGTTGCGAGCATGTGAAATAAACATCAGTCAAGTATCTGGAGAGACAGATGATGCGCTGTGGACACATGATCGCTACCAAACTCATGTCCACCAGTGCACTGAGTTTCTCAGGTAACCATGTAGCTTTCTGGCTGCAAAAGGAGATTGTGAAGCTGGAAAAGCTGCGCGTAGCACAAATCAGAGGTTGTTTCCTACTATAAAAGTATAAACAGATATATATATATATATATATATATATATATATATATAAGTATGCGTATAAAAGCTTGGTACTGTAGATTAAAACTTTAATGTTCTTATAAATTTGCAAACTGTTACAATACATAAAAAATGCAAATGTTTAAATTTATTTTAAAAAGTCAAAAGTCATCTGGGTAATTACCCAGTGGGTGTCAAGTGAAAATACAAGAGAATTATAGATTAGTTAGAAATAAGGAAGGTTCTCACCATTTATATCTAGAAATGACAGATAAAAGGGAGAGGGGATATTGGGTTTAAGATCAAAAATTGATCTTAAAGGCCTCATTGAGCTCATATGGATTCAAACAATTTATTTTGAAAATCCAATACATCTACCATCTCCTGAGGACTTGTGAATTACTGTGACATTTGTTTTTTATGTGTTCGATGGGCATAATTTTAAATCCAGAAAACATACCATCATGATGATCAGCAGCATGTCTGGAAATACTATGGTGGGGGAATTTTTTCTTCACATTTGATCTGTGCATGTTTAATCTATTCCTTAGAGTCTGTATAGTGCGACCCACATATTGGAGGCCACAGGGGCACTCCTGAGCTGAAGTTCAAGTGACTGTCAATGTGAAATACCTCCCCACTCTGAATATTTCTAAAATTAGGAGTTTCACAGATGGCTCTGCAGCACAAGCACTTCGATTGGTAACAGTTAAAACTTCAGCCAAAAAAAAGGTTAAACCCTTGCAGGAAAAGAATCACACAATGATAGATAAAATATCACTCAATTTTATTAATAAATATGACACATAACACAAGGGATAAGCGTATCACTGAAGTGCCTGACACAGCAGGCCACAACCCAGAGACAAATGCCCCCACAAAACACGGACCATTGACATATGATGTATACTAACATGAATGTCCACAGTAAAGCTATATCGAATGTTGCGGCAAAATAATAGTATCACCCCCATATGGGTGCATACATATACACGTCCAACCTACTGGTCGGGTAACATATCCCCATTAAGGAGAACCCAATGATAGTCATGCCTCAAATAGTAAACATACTGGACAAAAGAAAAAGCTATTATATATTACCCATTGTCTGATCCGGGAGATGTGCGGACACCTGAGACACCTCGACGCGCGTTTCCCCCCACGGGCTTCGTCAGGAGGCCTTCTTAATGGGGATATGTTCTCCTTAATGGGGATATGTTACCCGACCAGTAGGTTGGACGTGTATATGTATGCACCCATATGGGGGTGATACTATTATTTTGCCGCAACATTCCGATATAGCTTTACTGTGGACATTCATGTTAGTATACATCATATGTCAATGGTCCGTGTTTTGTGGGGGCATTTGTCTCTGGGTTGTGGCCTGCTGTGTCAGGCACTTCAGTGATACGCTTATCCCTTGTGTTATGTGTCATATTTAATAATAAAATTGAGTGATATTTTATCTATTATTGCGTGATTCTTTTCCTGCAAGGGTTTAACCTTTTTTTTGGCGGTAGTATCATTATATTCCTTGCTTAATATTTTTTGATAGTTAGCTTGAGGGATTTTTTGTAGGTTGTAACAGTTAAAACTTCCACAGGGTTTTTGTTTGTGAGATAAAGGGAAAGGAGCTTGGGCACTCCCTGTGGGGCTTTTTCAGTTTGCTTGGAGCTAAAAGATTTTTCAGGGGGGGTTGTGTTGGCAAAGTTTTTCCTAACGTTGGATCCTTTTTTGAGGATATGCCAATATTTGGATAATGCGCTTCTAATTGCATTATGACTGCTGTATGTGGTTATAAAGTTGAAACCAAAGGTCTTCTCTTTATTGGTTGCTAGTTCCTTAGGTAATTGACAATCATGGCATGCTGAGGGTTGTTGGTCACTTAAACAGGGCCAAATTGGAGACTTCAGAAAAGAATCCTCTAATTTTTCCGGCCGTCACTACGTCACCACATTGCTGATATGGCATTATCACGAAAAGGTCAAGCACCAAGGCAGACAGTTTACAGAGGGTGCTTTAAGAGCTTTACACCTTTGGATAATAGGATCAAAAAGTCAAATTGCCCACCACTGAAGGCAAATTCACCATTGCCTTCAGTGTTGCAAGTCAAAGGAGAAATTGCAACAACAGCAAATGTCTTACTAGCAGATAGGACAAGAACTGAGTCATGATTTAATTGACCTAGATGTCTTTGGGACATGGACAGTCACCGCACAAAGAACCAGAGGTAGCCAAGCAGGCCACAAACGATGGTCAGTGTTGTTCATAGGTATGGTATGAGCGTATGTGCTATGGAAATTTCCAGTTTCATCAATGCCTTAAGATGCCATCAGAGAACTAGAGATCCAACTGTGGAGCCAACTTAACTTTCAAGAGTATTACTGGGGTGACAATGGTTGACCCTGGGGGTTAACCCTACCCATGAACGGTTCATGGGAAAACATGATAGGCATCACTTGTAGGACATTGGACTCTATGCTCATGGACTTAGCGGTGTTGCTTTTGTCAACTCAAGGCCTCTTGTTATTGTATCCATGGATCCAGCATTCCCTATTATTCTTACTTCAGCAACTCTTCTAACTTAAAAACTTTGAACTGAACTGTTCCTGGTCAATCCAAAGAATCTACATGTGGTAACATATATCAGAAATGGTGCAAACCTGTTCAACATCTGTCTGTTTCTGGAAAAGAATACCTTACTGTTCTTAAACGATGAAGAAAATAGCAGCGTATCAAACAAAACTTACTGATAAGAGATCTTGTTCTCATGAAGGACCAGAAAGTGGAAAGAAACACTTGGCCCATTGGTATTATTTCTAAGATCTTTCCTATCGAAGACAGCAAGGTTTGTAAGGTGGGACTCCAAATCTTTTATCAAGTCTATATCTGAGGTTGGCTTACTCTGTAGAGAAGTATTTTTCTGTGAAACCAAAATGAAACTTAAAGAAGTTTCAATTGTGGTGTTCATTCCTAGATATGTACCTGAACCTTGACTATTGGGTTACAACTGGGTATAATGCCACTTCTCTGATACGAAGATATGTTATCCATTTAAGTATACCAAGAACAGACCTTCATTAAACATAGACAGACATGACTACTTAATGTCAGTTCATATAGTGAAATCCAATGATTTCAGGTGGGAGTGTGCCGTCCCAGCTAATGACTTCTAATCTAATGTCCATCATACTTGTGCTTTGCATTGTGTGCTTTGCTGCCATCTTGTGCCCATTGGTATATTTGGTTTCATGAAGTTCAAGTTTAGTCAAGTAAATGGGACGTAGGAGCTTTAATTACACTGCACCACCACTGCAGTCTTGATGGCAAGAGTGAAGATAACACAGCACTTGCATGAGCGATGTGGTTTCTTCGAGCAGCTGATTGGCAAGGGTGCTGGGATTCAAACCCCCACCTATCTGAAACCGGTCAACTCCTTTTATTTTGTGGTCTGGTCTGGGTTCTAAAATTAATTTTACATTCTGGTTAAGGGTTAAACTTAATTTCTGGGCTCTAAAATTGCCTGGTCTAGGTTGTAAAATTAATTCTGCATTCTGGTCTGGTCTAAAATTAATTTTTTGGACTGGTCTGCTGTCCAAAATTAATTTAAAGGTCTGTTGTTGGCTCTAAAATTAATTTAGCGGCCTGGGCCTAAAATTTATTTAGGAGTATGGTCTGAGGTCGGCTGTAATTTAAGTCTTGGGTCTGAAGTAATCTAGGGGTCTGGTTAGGTGCTTTAAACTTAATTTAGGGGTCTGGCAGGTGCCCTCCCGAATTCAACTGTATAACCATCCTCAGTAGGGTGATAGAACAGTATTGTATGCTGCACTGTGATATTTGGTTCTACTGGTGCAGTATTTTATGCTGTACTGTGGTATTTGGTTTTGCTGGTGCATTATGACATGGGGCCACGTTTAGGTATTTTTCCAGGGTCACTTTAGGTTCCCAATCCACCCCTGCTTTTGAAGGCGAATTGTAACTGCAGTTTTCAATTTATTCATACATTTCAAGGAGGAATAACAAAAAATGTTGAGCTCTAAGTATATTTATTAAAACAAACTTGTCAGGAATGATATCCTTATGTATTCTGTCTGTGACAATGCCTTTTCAGTATTGTATATATTCTCTTGCAGGCTCTGCAGCAGGGTAATCTGCAAAACACCTTTTTAGAACTTGTATTGTACAATTGCCCATGTCTGAAAAACATGACACCTGTCCAATAGTTAGGTGTTTCTATGTTTCAATTTTTTTCTGTTTACATTTTCTTTTTGTGTTGATGGTTCGGTTTACATGGCCAAATAGTGTAAAATTTGTAGTGCTATTGTTCTACAACCCTTTTATGCTCCCCAACCCTTCCCAGATTTCAATCCTGTATATATTGTGTCTGGGTGACCCTACTGACCCCAATATTGTGAGAAAATCAACTGTCATTACCCAACAGAAGAGTCTGTTACTGTAGACTGCAGGTTTGTGTAGACTTTGTCAATTACACTTTTTAACCCTTTTAGGACCCTGCCATGTTTCACCTTAAGGACCAGGCAGTTTTTTGGAAAGTTGACATGTGTTACTTTATGTGGTAATATCTTTGGAACGCTTTTACTTATCCAGGCCATTCTGAGATTGTTTTCTTGTGACACATTGTGCTTCATGATAGTGATAAAGTTCACTCAATATATTTCATTTTTATTTATTAAAAAATCCCAAATTTACAAAGAAAATTGGAAAAATTAGCAACTTTCCAAATTTTAATTTCTCTGCTTTTAAAACAGATAGTGATACCTTATAAAATAGTTATACATTTCCCATATGTCTACTTTATGTTTGGATCATTTTGTGAAGGCCATTTTATTTTTTGGGGACATTAGAAGGCTTAGAATTTTAGAAGCAAATCTCAAAATTTTTAAGACAATTTCCAAAACCCACTTTTTTAAAAGGAGTAAACTACTTTTAAATCCTATTTTTCTTTTTAAATACAGGATAAAATATGGCTACCACATGGGACATGTCTTGAAAAAAAACCAGAGATGACATTTCATGTTCAGCCAGGGTGAGAACGGTGGAAAGGCATATGAATACATATACGTAGGGTTCATTAACACAGCAGTATATGTTCTTCTCAGTTGATGAAGTTGAAGTAGCTTTTATAGAGAGGAAACAAGGTACTTTGTTTTTTACAGCCATAGTGCCTCCAAACATAAAAGTAAGAGTACCCTATGTGTAGCAAACAGAGCTTCCTCCTACCATACCTGTAATAATAATGATCTTTATTTATAGGGCTCCAACATATTCTGCATTCTTTACAGTTCAGGAGTTCATGTAGAAACAGTCATAAATAACATAGCAACAAACAAGTCAACGATTAAAACAAGAGGAGTGAGGGCCCTGCTTGCAAGAGCTTACAATCTATGAGGAGATGGGAGTGACACAAAAGGTAACAAGTGTTGTGTACAATGGTCCAGCCATCTTAACAAAATACAGTAGGTGAGTATATATAAAGCTGCATGAACCGTCCCCAACCAATATCTGCAGTGCATCTGAGTGCATGGGGTGTGATAGATAGTGTTTGAAGATGGATCATGTAGAAGAATGATGATGAAGAGGGGGGTGAATGAAGATTAGAGGATGTGATAGGCCATCCTAAAAAGATGTGTGTTTAGGGAGTGTCTAAAACTGTGCATGTTGTGAAGTAACCTAATTGCATGGGGAAGTGAATTCCAGAGAACTGGTGCAGTTCGGGAAAAGTTTTAAAGACGGGAGTGAGAGATTCACATTATGGTACATGTTAGTAGTAAATCAGTTGCAGAGAGTAAAGCACGTGTAGGGTGATAGACAGAGATAACAGGGGAGATGTGGGGGAGTACAGCACTCTGGAGAGTTTTGAGGGGGAGAACAAGCACTTTAAATTGAATCCTGTACTGTATGGGCAACCAGTGAAATGACTGGCATTGGGCGGAGGCATTGGGATAGCGGACATATAGATGAGCTTGCCTGCATCATTAAAGGGGTTGTCTCAATTCAGTAAATTTGCATTTATCATGTAGAGAAAGTTAATACAAGGCACTTGCTATTGTATTGTGATCATCCATATTGCTTCCTTTGCTGGCTGGATTCATTTTTCTATCACATTATACATGCTCATTTCCATGGTTACAGACCAATCTTGCAATCCATCAGTGGTGGTCATGCTTGCACACTATAGGAAAAAGCATCAGCCTCTCTGGTGGGACCATGGGAGCACACATAGGCTAGTGCTTTTTCCTATAGTGTGCAAGCACAACCACCACTGATGAATTGCAAGGTGGTTTATAACCATGGAAACAAGCAGTGTATAATGTGATAGGAAAATGAATCCAGCCAGCAAAGCAAAATGGACAATCACAGTACATTAGTAAGTGTCTTGTATTAACTTTCTCTACATGATAAATGCCATTTACGAAGTGAGACTACCCTTTTAAGGATAGATTAAAGAGGGAAAAGTTTGGTGAGGTGGTTACTAACTTTTCACAAAACATCTGATGTCATAAAGGCATATGAAAAGTTCTGATCGGTGGGGGTCTGAGTGCTGAGATTCCCACCCATAAAACGAGGGGAGAGAAGCAGGTAGCAAGCTCTCTCTCCTCAGTACAGTGGAAGGAATTGAGATGGGCCCATAGACTTCTATGGAGCCTCGTGTAGAGAGAATAGAGTGAGCTATCCACATACTTCTCTCCCATCGTTCTAGGGATTGGTGGAGGTCTCAGCACCAATCAAAACTTTTGATATGTTTCTATGACATATGTTTTGTGAAAAGTTTGTGAACCTTTAATCTAGAGAAGAAAAGAAAACATTAAAGAGAGTCTGTCATCTCAATTTTGCCTATTAAACTAATGCCAATAGACTGTATCCCTATTAAACATTATTAAAGACATACTTCCCTTTTCAATTTTTCTCTCCCTCAGAAACAGAACTTCTTTTGTACACCAAATCTGTTAGTTGCAGTTTAGAAGTCTTCTTGTATGAAAATACGTGTGAAGGGTAGTGATGAGCAGGAGGTGCTATATTCGATTTTGCGATATTTCGCGAATATTCGATTGAATATTCATCATATATTCGTCGAAATCGAATATTCGTCATTATTCTATATATTGCGAATGTTACGTGAATTTATGTTCGCATCGTGAATTAAACTTAGAGCTGGGTTCCTAATGGTTGTCAACCATTAGGAACTCAGCTCTAAGTTAAATTCGCCATGCGATTAATATAACCTGTATTACTCGCATTGCGAATTCAACTTACAGTTGGGTTTCTAATGGCTGTATTGCTAGAATATAACGAATATCACGAATATAGCACTATATTCTCAATCTTCGTTATATTCTAGCAATACAACCATTAGGAACTCAGCTCTAAGTTGAATTCGCAATGCGAGTAATATAACCTGTATTACTCGCATTGAGAATTCAACTTAGAGTTGGGTTTCTAATGGTTGTATTGCTAGAATATAACGAATATCATGAATATAGCACTATATTCTCAATCTTCGTTATATTCTAGCAACGACCATTAGGAACTCAGCTCAAAGTTTCATTTGCGAAGCGAACATATACTCGCATTGTGAATTTATCTTAGAGCTAAGTTCCTAATGGTTGTATTGCTAGAATATAACGAAGATGACGAATATCACGAATTCACGAATATAGCACTATATTCTCAATCTTCGTTATATTCTAGCAATACAGCCATTAGCAACTCAGCTCTAAGTTTCATTCGCGAAGCGAACATATACTCGCATTGCGAATTGATCTTAGAGCTAAGTTCCTAATTGTTGTATTGCTAGAATATAATGAAGACGACGAATATCACGAATTCACGAATACAGCACTATATTCTCAATCTTCGTTATATTCTAGCAATACAACCATTAGGAACTCAGCTCTAAGTTGAATTCGCAAAGCGATTAATATAACCTGTATTACTCACATTGCGAATTCAACTTAAAGCTGGGTTCCTAATGGTTGTATTGTTGGAATATAATGAATATCGCAATGCGAATAATTCAGGTTATATTAATCGCATTGCGATTACAACTTAGTCAAATTAGTGAGATCGTGATTCTCACATCCGACAGTACATTTTAGCATGGAGGCGGTCCCATGCACACAGGAAGTCGGCAGAAGCGGCAACGGGCATTGACTGGAGCGGGCAGGGAGACTGGAATCCTCCGGACAGGTAAGAACAGCTTTTGGGAAGTGGGAAGACAACCAGAGAGCAACAAGGATTAACATCTAAAACAACCCAAAAAACGAATATTCGAAATTGAGAATATATAGCGCTATATCCGCAATATTCGCAAATTATCGAATTTGCGATATTCGCATTAAAAATTCGCTATTCAAATATTTGCGCTCAACACTAGTGAAGGGTCATGTTATTGCCTTTATGCTTGCACTTGGAAGGCTCTCTTTTTGACGTACAACAGAGTTAAAAAACCTCACTAATGTACTCTTAAGTTTTGGACTTCCTAAAATCAAAATAATTGACTGCAATGGGGAATAAGCATATATAACTACCAAACAGACAGAAAACCATATACTATTAACATCGAATATAGCCATGATCAGTAATATCTGAGAAACATAAAAGCTAATATATAACAGAAGAAGTGAGGTGACTGTGCGGGCTGCAGATACACTTGCCTCCACACTTTGAACATTTATTCCTCCTGTGTTTTTCCCAAGGTGCTTAACATGGAGATATAGAGTTTTTATAATAAGAATATTTGAAATGGCGACCAATATAAGAGGTATACAGCAACCAATGATACTAGTGACCAACAGGTACTGCAGATTCATGTGCGGTGTATCCTGTTGTATAGTGAAGTTGTCAGTGACATTTTCATTGAACTGGGCAGTATAGTTCTCTTTCTTTATATTCCATGCAACAGGAACACTAATAAGAAGTGACAAGACCACAGAGGACAGCAGCATCCAGGGGACAACTTCAGATATGTTTTGCTTCAGACGCATGAACAAAGTCTTCTCAAATGTAACAAGCATTACATAGTAGAAACCACAGAGGCAGAATGTAAACCAGAAGCTGGAGAAGATTGTGAAGAGCAGAAGAATGGAAAAGATGGTATAGACATTGTCAGAGAAATAGAGGTCACTCCAAAGGTAGAGGACAGTGTCATTGGCCACCATGCTAAATTGGTAGACAATATTAAAAAGACCCAGTGTAAACAGAATCAGTTCTCTTGGATTAATAGTTCTTCCTCTGGCTCTATCCATCCCATGAGCCACAATAATAAATGAATTAGTAAAAAATCCTATCAGTGTGCTAATTCCCAAAGCTGACAAAGAGAGAAGAACATATGCAGGCAGCATTGTCTGTATAACTGTTTTTGACTTTTCGGGTTTCCAGTTCTGCAGAAGTACCTTTCTTGGAGATGAAATAATCTATAGAACAGTAAAAAAAATAATTGACTTGGGGTCACACAGTTATCTATCTAACATTTTGTTTTTGCATGATGAAAAAAAGCCATAACTACTACCTGCTACTTTCTCAATCACTTCTGTCCAGACTAGAAAAATGTATTTTTAAAAAGCATTTACTACAATTCCTTTACTTGTAGAAGCTAAATGGAAAATAGTATTCCCACTACACACCCAAGATGATTAAGAGGGGACTGTTGAGTCCTCTCTACTAGTACCTCCGGTAGTATATAAAGCTTATTGCACGTCACATACTGCATATTTGTAATTTCATCCCACATATTAGTATAGGATTGGTAAGACTACATGTAATTGTCATATATGCAGCTGATTTTCCTGATTAATTTGGCAATGTCCCTCTACTCAGGAATTTGGGATAAGGAGACCTATTTTCTGAGGTTGTGTGTTTGCATTTGTGTTAAATTACTCCTGGGATTTATTTGTAAAGATTTAATGCAGTAGAAGATCGTTCCCACTATGCTTGGATGCTTTTGAAAGAAACTTTGTTTATAGCAAGTAAGGTGTGATGGTTTGATAGGCGACATCCTTCCATTTTTGCAGTGGAGTAGTCTTGTCAATACAATGATAGTATCTTATGAGAATTTAATCTACAAATAAGATGGCTGCCCTAGTAAGCTTGTTAAGGTGTTGGTTCCCTGATCTACTTCTACAACGATTTATCATGGTTTACATGCTTCATAATTGTCCATACAGTTAGTAAGGTCATTCTGTGTCCTTTTTATTTATCCCACATCATATAACGTATAACCCAAAATGCTGTACATGTATATTTTAGAATATTATAACATTAGACTAGGTTACTTACCAGCCTGTAGCTGCAGAGAACAATCACAAGTGCTCCTAAGCTACATGGGCTTAACCAATTTTTTGAACTGAATAGGTGAATATAATGTGGAGATTCCTTTTCAGGTAGCTGTTGTCTAAGTACAATGTTTTGTATTGTATGTCCTAGAATATTAAATGCTGAAAGCTCCTGTTTTGTCGCAAAGTTAGAGCTCAAGGTTATTTTCACATGGACAATGAATGTTATCTGGTTTCCATACAGAAATAAATGAGATGAGGATTTATAGAATAATGTTGACCTGTAATTATATGAAGGTCATGTCCCATAAGTTCCTGAGGTTTAACATAAATGGTTATTAGCATAGGTTACTAATACTGCTAATATTTTCAACCAATTAAAATAAAAAAAAGAAATCAAATGTAAATAAATATTTAAAAAATGTGCAAATGTTCATATCAAAGTATTGATATTCAGAGAAGACAGGATTGGGCTGTCCCTTCATAATACGAAAGGATACTCTGGTTTGTCCAGTTTCTGACATAATAATGCACCCCAAAGGTCAAGCAAAATAGTGTCGGACTGGGGTTCCTTGGGCCCACCAGAGAAAATTATTCTCAGCGCTCAAGGCCTACATCATCAATAAATAATAATGGCAAGTGATTAGCTCCAAATTGACTGGGCCAACTGGAGGATCCAAGTGGATCCAAGGAACCGCAGTTGCACACTGAGAAAGGCTCCAGCTTGGAGTCATTATATTGCATTATGGAACACCATGATACCAGCAATCCACAGGAGTATCCTGTATTCAATGCAACACAAGTATTTTTGTGGACAAAAGGCTCTATGGTTTAAATTGGAAAGTCACACTAAAGAAAAAAGACCCTGATTTATCAACTAGTGTCAAATTGAAGTTTGTCTTCACATTTGTCTATTTTTGTAAAGGTAATGGTCTGTGTGCCAAATGTATTAAAGTGGCACACTCTGACTTATTTTCCCCTGCCAGAGCTACAGTAAATTCGGACTGAAGAGCAGTTGAGACAATTTTCCAAATGTTTAAATGATAAATAAGGCCGAAACCAACATTCTTCATAGTTTAGTTTCACCTGTCACAGACTATTTATTACTATGTCTTACAAAAACGTCAAAAAATTCACAGTTTACTCCAAAATAAAAACAAAACTAGTTTGGTAAATCAGGGTCAAAGTCATAACCTTTATCTAATAGTTTGATGGTTCCAAATTAGTCTTTACTTTTAATACTTATACTGTCGGTTTCATGTGTTCTCTGATATACAGAAAAATACAGGCGGCTCTATTTTGTGAAACAAATAGCTATTGGCTGGTATAAAGTCTTTAATAGAAAGAATCCTTTTAATACCATATTCGATCCAAACTATCTGACCTGTTAGAGAGCTATGCTATAATTTGTTAAATCTCGAGAGCAGACTTAACGCATATTTTAATGTTTTAACAATTTCTAAAATGCACTATAGCAATCAAAATATTATCATTTAGCAAAGCCCTAGAAGGTTTCCAGTCCAAAATATTTAACTGGGCCTCCACCTATAGTAGTTGCTGTATCATTATATGATGGCTTCATTATAGGGTCTATCTGAAAAGGTAAAGTGTGTCTGGTAAAATAGATGTCTCTGTCTGTTATAATTATATTCGACTAATGTAATGATGGCAGTATACCTTCACTATGCCTGGCTGCAAATTACTTATGTGGTGGCACAAGAGCCAGGAGCAACCATCCCCTTTCCAGTCAATATAGCAATACAAGTGCAATTTATGTCTAGACAAACTAAATTCACACTATTAAAAGTCCATATTTTCCCATATTGTACAAAAATATTCAATAGTTACAGTTTTTGTAGGTTAATATGAACTCACCTTAGGTAAAAAGCAAACTTGGCATTGTAAATGTTTTTATAACATAAGCACCTTAAGCTTTTTAATGTTTCATGTGTTTTATTTCTAAGCAAAATGCCTTCTAATGGGTCTTTGTCAACAGCAATGGTAAGAATTACAAATTCTAATAGTACATGAAGAATCCACAATCTCCAAAATGTGCGAGGATAGCCATGACGACAAACAGATGTCATGTCTATTTCCACATATGCAGTTACTGATAAAGCCAAACAGATGACTATGAAGAAGAAGAGAATACTGTAAGGAACCATACATAGATTACACAATGCATTTGGCATACACTGTTTTCTGTACTAAATAATGTACAATGGAAACAATTCTATTTAAGTCCTTATGTACAAAGATTTTACAAAAATACAAAATGTGGACAAACTTGTTGGGACACTTACATATTTTGTGTACAAAACCTTTTATGTCATCTCATTCTAAATTCATAGGCCTTAATAGGGAGTTGGCCACCCTTTTGCAGCTAAAACTGCTCCCACTCTTCTACAGGCTTTCGACAAGATTTTGGAGTGTGTCTGTGGAAACTTTTTCCCATTCATCCAGAAGAACATTTTTAAGAACAGACATTGATGTTAGATGAGAGGGACATTCTAGTTCACCCCAAAGGTGTTGTATGGGGTTGAGGTCAGGGCTGTGTGAGGACAGTCAAGTTCTTTTACACCAAACTCATCCATTCATGTCTTTATGGACCGACCATGCTTTGTGCACTGGGGCACGGCGGAGCGTTGGGGGCCTTTATGACCTATTAATCTCAGCACTCGGTGACCACTCGCTGTAATTTCAAGTGATCTGATACTTTATGTCTGAGTTGCTGTGTTTTCTAAATGTTAAATAATTTGCAAATATCACAGTTGAACATCTATTTTTTCTATTTCTTGTTTAATGCCATTTTTGTATCATTTGTTTTTTCTTGTTTCTTTATTGTTAAAAAAAATAAAATTGAAAACGTAGATTATTATAGCTCATTAGGGCATTATGGATACTGGAAATATGGTATATGGTGTGTTACAGAATTCAAAATCTACATTTACTGTAATACATTGTATATTTATCGTGGCACACAACTATTAACCCCTGCCTTACCTCATGCTGTACAGGTATGGCATTATGCAGAAGGTCTTGTATGGAGTGAGCTGCTGTGCTGAGCCCGTTCCATACATGATGGGTACTGGCTGTATAATATAACAAGCACCCGGCAGCAATGACCAGCTTCACATGCAGGCAATGAAAATATCATAGACTGTAGTAGTTTTCTATTATAGTCTATGAGACAAGCGATCACAAGAGTGCAGGTTTTAGCCCCCTGAGTGGGCTAAAAGTTATTGGGAGGAATATTTGAAGTCAGTTTTGCTTTCTTCTGCATTGGTGCACTTTATGCCACATTTATCAAACGTTGTATGTTGTTTGATTCATTTGTCTATTGCTTAAACGTAAAGCCCAACTAATTGTATACACAAAACCACACACAAAGGTACAAACATTACATCTTTATTACTGTAATTAAATATTAGACACAAGTACATAAAAATCTGCAGGAGATGTTGAAATGTAGAACAATACAGGTCCCCCCCCCAAAAGAGGATACAGTGATTAGGGTTCAATAAATAATAGTGCCCCCTGGAAGAAGTGCATTGCACGAAACGTACGTCGGGCTTCCGGTCTTCCCTGAGCGGTCAGCTATTCACATCTAACAGGTATTGTTTTGCTAGCGGCATCTAGCTTTATTTGTGTATTGAGTGGGTTAGGTTTAGGGTTAACATTCATTGTAGTATATTTGGCCACCACAATTACCCTTTGTCTCTCACCCTGACTAATTGATCCTCTTTTTCTTTCCCAATATTCCATATTGCAATTCACAGGAGTTCTAATATCAGTGGGATTTTTTGCAAAGGTTCTACTAATTTACACAGGTTGTTGTACCATTCTGTTTTTTTACCCATTCATAGGAGTTTTTTTTCCCTGTGCAATCCCTTTATTTCTACGTTACTGTCTGCGATTGCATATAGAATTGGCATCTGGTGGGATTTTATGAGTCATTGTTGGTTTTCCGTGAATATAAATGGTTTACTATGGAATGTGGTCGCACTTTTATTTATTGAACCCTAACCACTGTATCCTCTTTTTTGGGGGGACCTCTATTGTTCTACATTTCAACATCTCCTGCATATTTTTATGTACTTGTGTCTAATATTTAATTACAACAATAAAGATGTAATGTTTGTATCTTTATGTGTGGTTTTGTGTATACAATTATTTGGGTTTTTGGTTTGATCCTACACATACAGTATTGTTTGCTATATTTGTGGATATTTATTCCTTAAACCTAACACTATTGTCTTGGATAGCTACTCCAGATTGGTACTCGACCCTCCTACTAGAATGAGAATCCAACTTTTTGGCAACTTTTTAAGGCCTCATGCACATGGTGAATGAGGCCTCATAAACACTTAATTGGGTCTGCTTCCGGAGCTGCGGTGCGGAACAGAGGCACGGAACCCCACAGAAGCACTCACAGAGTGCTTCTGTGGTGTTTCTCTCCGTGCTTCCGCACTGCAAAAAAATAGAACAAAAAAATTGCAAATTGCGGTCCCCAATGCATGGAACAGCCGCTCAACGGCTGTGTGCATGAGGCCTAAGTGTGAATGCAAAAAGTCATAAAATAGGCCTTTTGTTTGAAGCCAGAATCCTAGTGTGAAAGCATCATAAATAAGGGCCATTGAGTAAAAATAACAAAAAAATTACAAAAATATAAAACAATGTAAATCATCCTAATTTTACATATAAAGATAAATAAACAATAAAAAATAAACATACCATGTATTGCCACTTCTGAAAATGTCTGAACTGTTAAAATCTGAAAATATTTTACCTGCACAGTCATAAAGGAAAAAAAAACATACGATTTGCTTTTTTTTAGTCACCCTGTCCATCAAAAAAATTGAATAACAGTGATCAAAAAGTTGTACACACCCCAAAAATGAAACCAATAAACGTTCATCCCACAAAAAACAAGCCCTCATGCATCTCTATAGATAAAAAATTATGGCTGTCAGAAAATGGTGAGTCAAAGAAAATTTAGATTTTTTTTTTTTAGTTTTTTAAAGTAATAAAACAGAACAAAAACTATCCAAATTTTGTATCGACGTAATCATATTGACCTGCAGAATAAGAATGTCATGTCATTTCTAGCGCACAGTGAATGGCGTCTTATCGAAACCCGAAAAAACCTAGGCGGAATTCCCCCACAAAGAATTTTTTTCCCATTTTCCAATACAGGGCATAATAAATTGAATGGTGCCATTAAAAATACATCTTCTCCTGCAAGAAATAGGCCCTCATATAGCTATGTGAACGGAAATTTTTAAAAGTTATGGCTCTAGGAATGTAGGGAGGAAAAATAAAAAATGCAAAAATGAAAATGGGCCCGATCCTTAAGGGTTTAAAAAACAATGAGCTTACTTTAAATTTAATGGAATGAAACCTCTGCAAATATGATTATCATAACTAGTTTTAATTCTTCTGAAGTGTTCTCTGCACAATACATATCTTGGCCTAACATACACTAGCAAACATACATTCCTTGTAACATTATTCAACAGAGGCTATTCATACAATATTGGTACTGAGCCCTATACATTTCTACCAATATCTCATCTTTTGGTTGCGCAAAAAACTCCAAACTTATTTTGTACCATTTAAAGTATACCATTTTTGGTATACCAGGTTTACAGTGTATAGCAGACTTTCATAAGAAATGTATCAGTCCATGTGCTGAGAACACCCCTTTAACCATTTTAAAGCCTTACCAACCTAATAATGAAAAGGTACATACAGAATAATAATTTGCCTTACCCTAAATGTATAAATTATAGGATACCTGGATTTAAAGGAATGCTCATCTGCAGAATGACATGGATGTTCCTTAACCTGCCATAAAAAGGGCATCTGAATAATGATCTCAGTTTCCCATTTTAAGTACACAGGTCATGTGATTGGTGCAATTAAATTCTAAGCTTCTGATGTTTGATGTAGGTTACTTAATTATCACTTTGGCATTCCCCATATGTCACTATCCTTAATAACAGTTATTAACAGCAACTTATTCTAAGGGGAGTCGAGAGGTCAAAATATCTGGAGAGATGGCAGATAAATGTAGCTGTAATTTCTACGTGTTGCTAGAATTGACAGAATACCCAAGAGATACGCATTTATATGAGTGAAAATGGCTTTGACAATATGGTATAGTGCATGGCTCATTTAGTCCATCATACTGCAGAGGATATGAACATATTTGTCACAATATTTTTATTATATGCAATATATATTATCTATGTTATTATAGGATGGTAGCACCATCAAACCGTTATCTCATCCCGCAAAAAATGAGCCCCTACCTAAGACAATCGCCCAAAAAATAAAAAAAATAGGGCTCTCGGAAAATGGCAACACAAAAACAAGATTTTATTCTGTTCAAAAATGATTTCACTGTGTAAAACCTAACAAAAATAAAAATGATAGACATATTATGTATCCCCACATCCGTAACAACCTGCTCTATAGAAATATCTTTCCGTTCTGAGTCCTGCCATGTGCCCCCACAGCAGTTTACCACCACATTTGGGGTATTGCCGTATTCAGCAGAAAATGGGTAACAAATTATGAGGTGATTTTTATCCTGTTACCCCTTGTGAAAATGAAAAATTTGGGGCTAAAGCAACATTTTATTGGAAGAAATTAAATTTCTTTTAATTTTTATAGCCAAGTGTTTCCAAATACAGTAAAACGCTTAGGGGGTCAAAGTGCACAGTACCCCCTTAATATATTTTTTAAGGGGTATAGTTTCCAAAATGGGGTCACTTTTTGAGGGTTTACACTGTAGGGGTACATCAGGGTCTCTTCAAATAAAAAATGGTGCCTAAAAACCATTCTAGCAAAATCTGCCTTAAAAATCCATATGGCGCTCCTCTCCTTCTGACCACTGCCACGTGCCCATAGAGCTGCTTACCACCACGTATGGTTATTTCTGTAAACTGCAGAATCAGAGTAATATATATTGAGGTTTATTTTGCTGTTAACCCTTGCTGTGTTGCAAGAAATACTTGATTAACTTAAAAAATCTACCAAAAAAGTGAAATTTTGAAATTTCACCTCCATTGTCCTTTAATTCTTGTGGAACACCTCAAGGGTTAACAAAGTTTGTAACATCAGTTTTGAATAATTTGAGGGGTGTAGTTTCTAAAATGGGGTCATCTATGGGTGTATCAGCACAAATCAGGGCTCAGAAGGGAAGGAGTGCCATGTGGTTTTTGAAGCACATACCATATTTTTCGCTTCATAAGATGCTCCCCAGATTATAGTGGAGGAAAATATAAAACATTTTTTTTTCATCAGACCTCATATCAGATCCTCAGATCAGACCCAATAAACATCAGGACATCACATCAGACCCCCATATCAGCCCTCCATGTCAGAATCCCATCAGCTCTCATGTCAGACCCCCAACAGACCTTTTCTTTTAGACCCCATCAGACACTCTGCTAAAAACGTCTGGCATCTGTGCTTGTACAGATGCCAGCCGTTTAACCCGTTCCATGCTGCGGTCCGGATGGACCGCGGCATGGAAGGGGTTAACGGGGAGGGAGCTCCCTCCCTCTCCCATCAGGGGGGCTGCTGTGCCTTTGCAGCCCCCGGACAGGATGGGTTCACAGAGGGAGGGAGCTCCCCTTCCTCCCCATCACCCTCTGCTCAGCACTGGCAGCGGGTGATGGTTACCACGGCAACAGGATGCCTTCAGTAATATGATCAGACTTCTGCTAAAGTACCAAATTACCCCTTTATTTTCAACCAATACTGATTCATTATGGGAGTGTCTGAATTGGCAAAAAAAACTAAACTTTAAATACCCAGACACAATCGAAAACACTGGCAAGCATGCGGCAAGGATGCACCACATAATTATACATTGTCATAGTACCCAAGGAGAACCAGAAAATTAAACACATGTATAATAACTAAGCTGTGACATTTTATTTTCACGACAACGTCACCCAATACATGTCACAGGGTAAAAAAAAAAACACTACACAGCAAGATCGCAATAGAATTGAGTCCAAATGAACATCCATGCCATCTGACCATCCTGAATACTGACAATTTTAGCAGATGGCACGGGACACTCCATGAACCCAAACGACATTGACATATGAGAAAAAAAAAACTGAAAGATGGAGAAATATTTATATCCATTAGCCAAGACAAAAAAGGTAAGAAATGGAAACCTGGATAAAATTTTGCTACAAGAATAGACAGGTGGATTTATAGGCTGGATAGCCTAAGCCAGGCATGTCCAAACTGCGGCCCTCCAGCTGTTGCAAAACTACAACTCTCAGCATGCCCTAATAGCTGTAGGCTATCTAGGCATGCTGGGAGTTGTAGTTTTGCAACAGCTGGAGGGCCGCAGCTTGGACATGCCTGGCCTAAGCCCAAATGGCCTCATTGAGGGCTTTGCATATACATCATTTTTATTAACACTGCAGTGGAGTTTTGTTTTTTTTCCATTAGGGTGTCTGGGGTGGATTCTACTACTTTAGCCAGTTTAAAGTATAAAACCCTTGATTTGTTAATGAAGATTGGGTCTATTCATTCTCATAAATGTACATTATACACTACTCAGAAAAAGTTAGGGATATTTGGCTTAAGGGTGAAATTTCAGAATGAACTCTAACCTTTACAGGCGAATTTAATGTGACCTTCTCTAAACTTTTATATCCACATGTCAAACTGTTCAATGTTTCAGTATTTTTTGCACAACTTGCTGTTCTCTAACAAGGATCTTAACGGTAAAATTCACAGCAGGTGTTTGATCCATGAATCGCCCCAATAAATTTCCTGGTTCAATTAAAATTGGTATTTAAACAGTCGTCCTCATCATGCTCACTGGCGTAGCTATAGGGGTCGCAGAGGTCGCAGTTGCGACCGGGTCCTTAAGCCAGTGGGCCCCAGAGGGCCACCCCTTGCCAGAAGTGCTCTGCTTATGACCTATTTTCATTTTATAAGATGCAGTGCATCTTATAAAGCAAATACTAGTGAACGCTTCCATATTGGAAGTGCTCACTAGCCTGCAGAAGGAGGGGGAGAGAAGCGCTGCCTGCGCTGTACTCACCCCTCGTCTTTGGTCTCCTCCAGGCTGTACCATGTCCAGTTCCTTCTCCTGCATTGAATGCCTCTCCTCTAGAGCCAGCAGCAAGCCCCTCCCCCCAGCAATCCAGCAACCAGCTGAGGACTGAAGAGTGGGCGGGGCTACAAGCTGAACACAGCATTTACAGCATTTGGGAATGTCACAGTCACCTGATTAAGGTCCCTTAGCCAAGCAGGGCACAGGAAGAGGACTGAACTAGGTGTGAAGAGGGTAAGGGTCATCTCTATGTGTGTGATGTGTGTATAGGGGTCGTCTCCATGTGTGTGATGTGTGTATAGGGGTCATCTCTGTGTGTGATGTGTGTAAAGGGGTCATCTCTGTGTGTGATGTGTGTATAGGGGTCATTTCTGTGTGTGATGTGTGTATGGGGGTCATCTCTGTGTGTGATGTGTGTATAGGGGTCAGCTCTGTGTGTGATGAGGGATCACCTATACACTGTGTGATGTATGTGTGTGTACAGAATATGGGGTGTTCTTTGTATAGTGCACTGTGTATTAGTATATAGGTTGTCATCTATATTGTATGGTGTGTATAGGGTGTCCTCTGTATAGTGTGGTATGTGTATATAGGGTGTCCTCTATATAGTGGTGTGTGTGTGTGTGTGTGTATAGGGTGCCCTCTGTATAGTGCTGTGTGTGTGTGTATATATAGGGTGTCCTCTGTATAGTGCTGTGTGTGTGTATAGGGTGTCCTCTGTATAGTGCGGTGTGTGTGTATAGGGTGTCCTATGTATAGTCTGGTGTTTCTGTTTATAGGGTGTTCTCTGTATGGTGGAGTGTACTCTGTATGGTGGAGTGAATGTCAGTATATAGGGTTTTATCTATATAATGTGGTGTGTGTGTGTATAGAGTGTCCTCTATATAAGTAGAAGTATTAGTACTGGGGTCTATGGAGAACATGATTCCTAGTATGGGCACAATGTGGGCATTATTCCTAATTGGAGGCACTGTTAACACTATGTATTCTGGTAGATAATTGTTTCTATTGGGACTTTGGGGGCACTATTACGGTGGGGGTGTTGAGAAGATGTGAGGAGGATGATGGAAAAGTAGGAAACTACTACTAGCTGACAAGATGCAGCTGAAAGAAATCATCACGATGGTCTCGTCTGAATAGAAAAGATGAGGAAAGAGAACATCTACATCAGAGGAGACATCACTGGATGTTAGAGGCATGTGGGGCTGCATTACCCTGTATGTTATGTAGCGCAGTATGTAATGTTTTCCAACTATGTCTTTAAAGGGGTTATCCAACCCCTATAATGACCACCCCAATGCCCGTCCGTGCCCTCATATAGATTATACTTACTCTGTTACATGGCACCTGATGCAATAGCAGGCTGTGACTGGGACGAGCTTGCCTATTGTCATCCCTGATGCTAGGGAGGCTCTTCCCTGTCGCGGCCTGCTATTGGCTGCTACCCTCCCACAATGTCACCGGATGTTTTGATTCACGTGACGGGAAGATGCAGTGGTTGCTGTGCGGGGATCAGGAGCAACGCAGATGTCGGGGAGCACGGTAAGTATAATCCATTTGAGGGGCCTGGGCATTGGGGGTAATGTTTTAGATGTTGGACAACCCCTTTAACAGTAGGGTTTGAAGGAAGGGGTTAGGTTGAGAATTTGGAATGCCTCAGGCAACAAAAAGGCTAGGTGCACCCCTGTCCCTTGCCACAAAGCACTGAGGGAAGGAGAGGGCCCAAGCTGAACTCTTGCACCAGGGCCCATGAGCATTTAGCTACGTCCCTGATCACGCTGTTCCCATTTTGACATCATGAGACCAAGACGACACCTAAGAATTGATCAACAGTACCTCGCCAATGCAAGGCCTCAAGCAGGATATTCTCAGACGGAAGTGGCCAGTGAGCTTAGAGTGTCACAAAGTGTCATCAACAGGTTGCAACAGAGATACATAGAGACTGGAAGAGTCACAGAAAGGCATAGAAGTGGACGTCCTTTGGCCACATCCCACACTGATGATCGCTTCATTGTGAACAATACCCTGCAGAACCGGATGATGAATGCCACACAACTCCAGGCACATTTAAGGGAGGTGAGAGGCACCCAAGTGTCACGTCAGACCATTCGAAACCGTTTACATCAGCGTGGTCTGCGTGCTAGATGACCTGCAAGGGTACCTGACCAAACCACCAAGCAAAAGTGTCATTGTCTTGCATGGGCCAGGGAGCATCTTCGCTGGACTAAGGATCAGTGAGTCTCAGTGCTGTTCACTGATGAAAGTCAATTCACGCTGAGCAGAAATGATGGCCATCAATGATGTTGGAGATGTCAAGGAGAGCACTATGCATCAGCCACTGTTATCACCAGACGAGCCTTTGCTGGTGGTGGTGTGGTGGTGTTACAGTGTGGGCAAGTGTGTCTAGTCAATGTAGAACTGCCCTACACTTTGTGAATGGTACAGTGACAAGCCCATACTACTTGAATAACATCATTAATCCAGTCATTGTGCCTCTGCATGAAGAACACAGGCCCGACAATGCGCCAGCTCATCGAGGTCGAATCATTAAGGAACGGCTACTGGAGACTGCAGTACCTCAAATGGAGTGGCTTGCACTTTCTCCAGACCTGAATACCATTCAAAACCTATGGGATCAGCTGAGTCGCCGTGTATAGACTCGTAACTCTATACCCCAGAATCTCAATGACCTGAGGGCCACCTATCAGGAAGAGTGGGATGCCATGCCTCAGCAGACAATAAGTCGACTTGTGAACAGCATGAGACGTCATTGTCAAGCTGTAATTAATGCTCAAGGCCACATGACCAATTTTTGAGACATTGCCATTTTTTGTGGGGGTATACCCAGCACTGTTTTTGGCTTTTGTTTCAATAAATTGTTTAAGATGAGGAAATCACCATTGCATGCTTCAACTTAAATGCCCTACTTTCTTGATATAATATCACTGTAGCGTGAACTTTTAACATTTTCCATGAATTTCGCCCGAAACCCAAATATCCCTAAGATTTTGTGAGTAGTGTATTTCATGAAAAATTTGTCTGCGGATATCTTTTTGGGATTTCCCTGGTTGGGTACTTTTATTACATAATTTAGACCCAGACACATGTAAAGGCACTATGACGCTTACTGCCCGATCCCCTGAAGACACCAGAGCAGCTGGCAAAACATGTCAGGGGGCAGAGTTTAAGGGATATTTTAGAGCAGAAGTGACGCCTTTATGCTAGGAAGAAACAATAGCTAATCTTATGTGGTAGGCAGGGAAAAGCCTGAGGAGAAGAGCCTGGAGCCAGCATGCGGCTATCATTCTCTACCACATTTACAGTAGCACTATATACAACAGTGGTGAGGAACAATAATACAAACATTGAGGCGACACAACTGAGTTTTAACAATAACGATGTAATGGTCAATGAGGGGATTTAATAATAAGTGACTTTAAAAGTTAAATTTTATAAGGGTGAATAAGACATGTTAAAATAAGGCAAACAGTAATCTGATAGACTAATTGTAAAAATTGCTTTACCCTGGTTGGAGGCATATACGGGTGAAACTCTAAAATTAGAATATCATGCAAAGTTAATTTATTTCAGTAATGCAACTTAAAAGGTGAAACTAATATTTAAGATAGACTCATTACATTACAACTAGATATTTCAAGCCTTTATTTGTTATAATTTGGATGATTATGGCTTACAGGTTA
Source organism: Bufotes viridis (assembly GCA_033119425.1). Classification (NCBI taxonomy): domain Eukaryota; kingdom Metazoa; phylum Chordata; class Amphibia; order Anura; family Bufonidae; genus Bufotes; species Bufotes viridis. The sequence continues at coordinate 203,781,777 of CM065589.1, read as the reverse complement.
TGAAAACCTCCAAAGTCACAATCTCAGGTACCCTTTGCTCAGGGGGTATAGATTAATTAGCTGACTAGAGTGTGACACTTTGAGCCTAGAATATTGAACCTTTTCACAATATTTAAATTTTAAGTTTCATTACTGAAATAAATGAACTTTTACACGATATTCAAATTTTTTGAGTTTTACCTGTAGTCCAGTCTTTAATTGGAGTTCTGGAGATTTAACTTAAATGGGGTCCCCAGTTCTCTAATCATTGTCTCTCTATACAACTCTCTGGTCTGGAACTGGAGGAGGGATCAATTCACTACCTACAGTAAGTTCATCAAGGACTTTCAGCATGTGTTTTCCAAAGAGGCCCCAAAGAGTTTTGTCCGCTCATCACGACTACGATTGGGCCCTTGAACCTGTCCCTGATGCGAAACTTCCCAATGGTCGAATTTTGAAAACTTTCCGGGCCTTAAAAACAGGCTATGAAGGAGTATGTACAGGATAACCTGAAAAAAGGGCATATTAGACCGTCTGTATCTTCCATAGGTGCTCATTTCTTTTTTTGCGAAATGCTTACCTGTATTGATTACAGGGAACTTAATAAAATCACTGTTCAAAACCAGTACCCCCTTCCTCTAATTCCTGATCTATTTAATCAAATTATTGGGGCTCAGTGGTTTACTAAAATTGACCTAAGAGAAGCCTACAATTTGATCAGAAAACGGGAGGGGGATGAATAGAAGACAGCGTTCAATACCCGAAGGGCATTTTGAATATCTGGTGATGTACCTTTTGGCTATGTAACACCCCAGCTGTGTTTCAAAACACTCCTGTAATTTAGCCCACTGGCCCCTGGTATTGCCCATATGGCACAGGTAGGTGAGTGTTAGGCGAGCTACTTGAGAAACCTTGGCGTGGTGCTCAGGCTTCGACATGTCATCCACAGCAGGATATATTGACCAATCTCTCAATTTTAACATCAGTTTGAGGACTTAGTAAGACCGCAGTGTGCACCTGTCTTGTCATTTGTTATTTCTATATTGGGATACTGCTAAATGCATGAATCCTAGGCAAGCAGAATGGGCCTTTTTCTTTACTTGGTTTAACTTTATTGTTTCTTATTGTAATGGGTCTGATAATGTGATGGTGGATGCCTTATCACGTAGTTTTGGGACTTGTGATTCTATCGATACTGAACCTGGTAACATTCCTAGTAAACGTCCCTCTGGTAAATAGTTTGTTCCTCCAAATCTTCACCTTAAGGTTTTGATAAAATCTAATTGATCTGTACTGGCAGGTCATCTGGGTTGTTTTACTAACTCTGGTATGTAAACATCCAGCTATGGAGGCCATCTTGTAATGGAGTCTATACTAACAGCAGAGAAGCATATATGATGTATTTAGGAGGCGTGATTTCTTTGGTAGGATGGAACCTTTGCTCTCTGGAGGAGATAAGATGTTGTCTCCGAATGGAGTACATGGGAGCTTTCTTAGCTGAATCTAAGAATGATTTCCACATCTCTATCAGTCCGCCCTTGGACCTCATTCTTTCCCTAATGAAAGCCTAGAACATCTTCTGCAATGCCTCGGTATCCTCTTCTCCAGCTTCCGCAACAACCTATCCCTTGTGGATAGGCTCCCATGACACTGGGTTTTATGGACATAGGAGTCAGATGTCTGTCACTATGGTCAATGATCTCCAGGTGGCGTTGTAAGCAGGGGGGGACCAACAGAACAAAGTGGACCTTGTCTCCCATCCTCATCAAGCTCTTGCATGATCATAAGGAAAACGAAGCAAACTCCAGCATCTAGTTCACGAGTATCTTCTCTTTATTGACAGTGTTGGTAATACAGCGGCAATAAAATATATCTTCTCACTTCCTCAAACAGTCAACGCGTTTCGAAAATGTTCTTATTCATGACTGATACACTGACCAGGCTACTGAATCTTCTTATAAAGCTAACCACCAGACCTCCCCCATCATCCAAAGGTGATTAGGTACAGGTGTGGCTGAGTAAAGGAGTAGCCATGGGCAGTGTGACCGCCCATATTTTGTTTCATATAGACAAACAGAGCAAAAAGAGATGAAAACATATTCAAAAGGAAAAACTTGCATTAAAACATGGGTTAACTTTTATCACGAATTGGTTCAAGCCAACACTTTAATATCTTAGTCCATCTCCCGTGTATAGTCCTAATGCACTGGATATGATATAAATAAAAACCGCAGTGTCTGAATAGGAACTAAAACACAATCACCCTAGTGATAACATAAAAAATATAGCAGTGCTAAAATTCTATAACCTAGCTCTTGCTAGATCTCAGTATATATACATTAGTTCTCTTCTTAAATTCAAGCCCGCAGGATATCTGGTTTTCAATCTTAGAATCCAAAAAGCTTCTCGTTGTGATATGAGTTTTTTATGATTACCTCCTCTTGGTGGAAGTATAACCCGTTCAATTGCATAAGCAGAAAAATGCTGTAGACTTCTATCATGCACATTAATAAAATGTCTGGCAGCATTGGAGACATTCAAATATGTGCTGTTTGTGACATAATTCAAATGCTCCAATAATCGAGACTTAAATTTCCGTGTTGTGCATCCAACATATAGAAGTCTACATTCTACACATTCAATAATATAAACCACACCTGTGGTATTGCAATTAATATAGGTTTTTATTGGGAATTGGTTAATATTCTCTGAATCCCGAAAAGTTTTACGCAGAGTCACAAAACCGCAAGCTCTGCAGGGATGACTACCGCAACGTGTGAATCCGGTATATCTTAACCATGTTGGTTCAGATTTTGTTATTTGTTCTGGGGTGAAAAGAGGTGAAATCTCCGGGGTAGCCTTAGGTATGACTTTTAACAAAAACCTCCTAATGCAGGGGATAACACAATGCACAATTAACGCACATAGCAGAATTAATGATAAGTTCAGGAATAAGAAGTAAGCCCTTTTAGGGCATTCATGACCTGGCCATTAATTATTGTGGACATAGGAACTAATAATACTAACTATCTTCGGGCAATACTGTCAATGGATTACTGGACTAGAACTATCAGACCGTAACAACTCGAATTAAGCTTTCCTTCGACCTTCACTGATGTGCTTGTGGTCAACAACACTTTGAATGGACCATCAAAAGGTTTGAGGACTTATCTGATCTGTTCTTTTACCATCACCCATCTCCAGACACAAGTGGGTTGGTTCTTGGTACTTTATCAAGATCTGGAAGTGAAGCAAAAACTCAAGAATATATTTTAGTCAAATGCTTGTGCAAACTGATCATATAATCTGTCAGACAACCATGTTGTATCTGGAGCCACTGTGGGAAATAAAATCCTGTCCTAGGGATTGACCTACTAAGCACCTCATAGGGACTAAGGCCTGTCTTATGGTTAGGCATATGCGTTACTGAGAAGAGGGCTACCAGCAAGCACTTTGCTCATGGTTTTTTTAATCTTTAACTTTAGTGTCCTGTTCAGTTCCTTTTCTCCTACCCTACTGCTGCTTTGAGGACGGTACGAAGCATGTAAGGCCTGTTCTACACCCAAAACCTTCATCATCTCCTGCATCACTTCACCTGTGAAGTGAACACCTCTGTTGTTGTCAATGGTCTCAGGTACACCATACCTGCATACAACTTTGGCCATAATCTTCTTTGGGTATGCTTTTGGCCATCCTGCAAACAAGTTATCACACATCAATATATATTCATACATGCCAACCTTGGGCAGTTGAATGTAGTCTGCAAACATTGAGAAAGATACGAAAGGCAAGACATGTATTTCTGGGGTACCTTAACTACATTACACACGTTGTTCTGGGCACAAATCATACATCCTTGAGTACATCTGACTTTTACAGTGCTGAACCCTGGGGTATACCATGTGTGTACCATGGGCTCTCTATGTCATCGTGGGGTAGAGGGACCTGGGAAGGCAGAGTTTCCCTTGGAACTGTACTAGACCTTCCTCATTTGTAGTCCCCACTTTTTCATCCACCATTCCCTTTCCTCCTTCCCCCACCTGGTTCTGTAAGAACTTCCAGTGAGACAGGAGGAGTTATTTCCGGGACCTGAACTGTGGCCACTAAAGCAGGGGTCAATTTGGCAGCCATGTTGGCGCCTCTGAGTCTGTTTTACAGTGACCTTTATGTTGTCATCGCCACTCAAGTTAGTGACATGAGGGCTTCCATCAGAGGTTTACCTGAAGCGGTCAGGAAGTCTCTGGTTTTCCAACTGGGCCCATAATCATGGGCTATCCCAAAGGCATTCCTGTGGCATTCAGTGTAATTGTGTCTGTTTTCCCATCTGCATATCTGTCAGCCATCTTCGAAATCTTTAGCTCCACTTCTTGAGCAGACATTGGTGGTGGTGTGGACTATGCTTTTTTTTAAGAGTGTCATGTTTAATCACCACTGACCCACCGGTGTAGTACCTGCCATCCTGGCCATACCTCGATCTATCCACAAAGAGCACATGATCTGGATTACCTAATGTCTGATTTACCACAACCTGCTGTCTCTTGTGACATCATGTGCAAACACTCTGGATCTGGAATAAAAGTTTAAGTGCCCTAACTCTTCCCTCCCCCTTGCTCCAGTGGCAACAGGGTGGCTGGATCCAAAATATTACATCTGTAGATGTTTCAGGCATCATATGAATACTCTCTGTCAATAAAAACACATAACATTAATCAAAATAAAGTGGATTATCATACATCAACATAATATTATCCCTGATAGGCACAATATTTTGATGAATAGATTTATGGAAAAAAATACAATAGCTGGACTTCTGCGATAGAAAAGCAATTCTATAAATTCTATAAAGATAATCTTATCTAGGATCAGTTATTAACTGTTAATCTAGTAACTTTTTGGTGTATTAAAACACATATTACTGTTGAGAAACACACATTTGTGTACCAGTCTTTGTCTCTCTCATGTCTTTTTGAGAAATTTGGACTTGTCAGGAGAAATATGAACATTAAAATTAGTAAACAGAGATATACTGAGGTTCAGTTCTAACTGGACTGTGGCCTTCTTCCGGTACATAAGGATTAAGCAGAGTTAAACCACACACTTCGTAAGTTTTCACATCTAACTCTGCGGGCAACAAAAAGGTTCTTGAGTTGAGGATAGATGTAATATCACAGTCACTTTGTGGGTCAGGACTAGCTCAGAGCTTCTATGAAGCATGGCTTGTAGAACTTCTACTGCTCTGATGCACGGGGGGCACTTCTGGCCACAGGGTCAAATCTAGCTGAATAATAAGCCACAGGGCATTGTTGCTGGCCATGCAGTTGGGTGAGGACAGCTGAGGCATGGCCATTCACTTCTGTACAATACAATCTAAATGTGATAATCTAATAGGCCCAGTGCGGGGAGCACAAAATTGTCGGGCTTGGGCATAAAAGGCATCTACCACCTCATCTGTAAGGTAGAATGGACTAAAAACAATCATCAAACATGCGTATCCAAAGTCTGCAATAAGAAACAGGGCCTAAAAATGTCCTCAGTACATTCATGTTTCTGGGCAAAGGGATGTCTTTTCCCCTCCCTTGCAGCCATGATCAGCGAAAAGGACAGGAGTGACATGGCTGGATTATACATACTAGGTGAGTTCTAGGCTCCCTGCGGCAGCACCACCCAGGTATACTGTTTACTCTCATGTGTGGAGACGAACAAATACCAACTGTGTGGATGTAGTGGTGCTGAAAAGAAAACATTTGCCAAATCAATCACAGTGGAGTGGGTAGAGGAAACAGAAACCTGAGCCAACAAGGTGTGTGGGTTGGGGTGTTAAAACTTGTGGCTTTATCGACAGCACGTAGGTCATGTACCATCCAATACTGGGTGGGTTTGTTCTCACTTTTCTTTCTCACAGGGTACAAAAGAAGGGGATACAATCTCCATTTTTATTTTTATTTTTTCAAAAAGTCTCAGACCATTTGAGATATGGCATCTGACTGTGCCATACTCAAGAGATACTTCCAGAGAAGTGCCCCAGTTGTCATTTCCACTTCCACTGGAGGAACTTGGAGCTTGCCAAAATCCATGGGTTGCTTAGCCCACAAATGTCCCAGCATTCCTGCAAGCAGGCCTTCCTTCTCATCTCCTGGGAGTACTAACACAAACATGGACCAGGGAATTTCATCACTAACGGCCAATAGTTCCTGGTCATTGAGGTCACCTGTGAGTTTCACAGCACCATCCTTCTGATATGAGATGCAAGCATGTACTTTTGTAAAAAAAGTCTGCACCCAGGAGGCAACAGGGGAAGTTACAAATGACCAGCACCCGGGCAAGCACTTCTTGGGTAAGGGAAAATCTAACACGGATGGGTTCTGTTAAAAGGTGAGTATACTACTTTCTCATCCACTTTTATCCATGGACTGGTGTCTTTGGGGATTAACCCCTTAAGGACTCGGCCCTATTTCACCTTAAGGACTCGGCCATTTTTTGCAAATCTGACCAGTGTCACTTTATGTGGTGATAACTTTAAAACGCTTTTTTTTATCCAGGCCATTCTGAGATTGTTTTTTCGTCACATATTGTACTTCATGACAGTGGTAAAATGAAGTCGAAAAATTTCATTTTTATTTATAAAAAAATATCAAATTTACCAAAAATTTTGAAACATTTGCAATTTTCCAAGTTTCAATTTCTCTACTTCTATAATACATAGTAATACCGCCCAAAGTTATTGATTTACATTCCCCACATGTCTACTTCATGTATCGATCATTTTGGGAACGCCATTTTATTTTTTGGGGACGTTACAAGGCTTAGAAGTTTATAGGGACCAGTTCAGGTCTGAAGTCACTTTGTGAGGCTTACATAATAGAAACCACTCAAAAATGACCCCATTCTAGACACAACACCCCTCAAGGTATTCGAAACTGATTTTACAAACGTCATTAACCCTTTAGATTTTCCACAAGAGTTAATAGCAAATGGAGATAAAATTTCTGAATTTCGATTTTTTGGAAAATTTTCCATTTTAATCCATTTTTTCCAGTAACAAAGCAAGGGTTAACAGCGAAACAAAACTCAATATTTATTGCCCTCATTCTGTAGTTTGCAGAAACACTCCATATGTGGTCGTAAACTGCGGTATGGCCAAACGGCAGGGCATAGAAGGAAAAGAACGCCATATGGTTTTTGGAAGGTGGATTTTGCTGGATTTTTGACACCATGTCCCATTTGAAGCCCCCTGATGCACCCCTAGAGTAGAAACTCCAAAAAAGTGACTCCATCTAAGAAACTACACCCCTGAAGGTATTCAAAACCGATTTTACAAACTTTGTTAACCCTTTAGGTGTTCCACAAGAGTTATTGGCAAATGGAGATGAAATTTCAGAATTTCAATTTTTTTTTAACTTGCATCAAAAAAAGTGTAATATAGAGCAACCAAAATCATATTTACCCTAAAATAATACAAGCAAAACTGCCACCTTATCCCATACTTTCCAAAATAGGGTAACTTTTTTGGAGTTTCTACTGTAGGGGTGCATCAGGGGGGCTTCAAATCGGACATGGTGTCAAAAAACCAGTCCAGCAAAATCTGCCTTCCAAAAACCATATGGCGTTCCCTTCCCTCTACGCCCTGCCGTTTGGCCATACAGCAGTTTACAACCACATTTGGGGTGTTTCTGCAAACTAGAGAATCAGGGCAATATATATTGAGTTTTGTTTGGCTGTTAACCCTTGCTTTGTTACTGGAAAAATTGATTAAAATGGAAAATTTGCAAATAAATAGCCATTTTATGACCGTTTTTATTTTTTGTTATTTACATCATTGAACTGACAGGTTAAAATGTGTGCTATTTCTATAGAGCAGGTTGCTACGGACGTGGCAATACCAAATATGGCTACTTTTTGGGGGGTTTGTTTCAGTTTTACATAATAAAGCATTTTTGAAAAAAATGATTTTTTAGTGTCTTCACATTCTGAAAGCCATATTTATTTTTTATTTTTTGGGCGACTGTCTTATGTAGGGGCTCATTTTTTGCAGGATGAGATGTCGGTTTGATTGGCACTATCTTGGGGTGCATATGACATTTTGGTCGCTTGCTATTACACTTTTTGTGATGTAAGGTGACAAAAATGGCTTTTGACACCGTATTTTCTTTTTTTTTTGTTATGTTCACCTGAGGGGTTTGGTCATGTGTTATTTTTATAGAGCAGGTTGCGACGGATGCGCCGATACCAAATATGTATTCTTTTTATTTATTTATTTAAGTTTTATACAATATTATCATTTTTAAAACAAAACAAATCATGTTTTAGTGTCTCCATAGTCTGAGAGCCATATTGTTTGTTCTTATTTTTTGGGGGTGATTGTCCTATGTGGGGTATCATTTTTTGCGGGATGAGGTGAGGTTTGATTGGCACTATTTTTGGGTGCATATAACTTTTTGATCGCTTGCTATTACAGTTTTTGAGATGTGAGGTGACAAAAATGTTTTTTTTTACATTGTTTTTATTTTATTATTTTAACTGTATTTACCTGAGGGGTTATATAATGTGATATTTTTATAAAGCAGGTTTTTACGGACGTGGCAATACCTAATATGTATACTTTTTATTTATTTATTTTACTTTAACACAATAATAGCATTTTAGAAAAAAAAATTCTGTTTTAGTGTCTCCATAGTCTGAGAGCCATATTTTTTTATTTTTTTGAGCGATTGCACTATGTAAGGACTCATATTTTGCGGGATGAGATGGCGGTTTTATTGGTACTATTTTGGGAGGCATATGCCTTTTTGATCACTTGGTATTACACTTTTTGTGATGCAAGGTGACAAAAAATGGCTTTTTTACACCATTTTTTTATTTTTTTTTACGGTATTTGCGTGAGGGGTTAGGTCATGTGATATTTTTATAGAGGAGATTTTTACGGACGTGGTGATACCTAATATGTTTAGTGTATTAGATTTTTTTAATTTTTATTCAGTGATATGTATTTTTCTTATTTTTTTTTCACTTTTTTGACTTTTTTTTTTACCCAGACCCACTTGGTTCTTGTAGATCCAGTATATCTGGTGTCTATATAATACAGTAAGTACACTATATAGTGTACTTACTGTATTTTTCACTTTACAAAGTCTGAATAGGCTTTTGCCTTTAGCAAAAGCCTATTCAGAGTTTCAGTGCCATGGAGAGGAGGACGCTTCTGAAAGCATCCTGCTCCCATGGCAACCATCACCCCCTGCCATAATAGAGCAGAGGGTGATGGATGGGGAGGGAGGGGAGCTCCCTCCCTCTGCTATCCCATCCTGTCGAGGGGCTGCAAAGGCACAGCAGCCCCCTGATGGAAGAGGGAGGGAGCACCCTCCCTGTTAACACCTTCCATACAGCGGTCCGTACGGACCGCAGTATGGAAGGGGTTAAACTGCTGACATCTGCAGCACAGATGTCAGCAGTTTATAGCAGAGGGTCAGCAATGTGCTGACCCCCTGCAATACCCACTAGACACCAGGGAAAGCATTTGAAAGGAGACTGCCTCCCGCACCGCCCACCCGCAGCACCGCCCGCAATCCCCCCCCTGCTCTGCCCGGGGGGACACTAATATGGCGTGGTTAAAATTTATAAGTTTGGGGCATTTTATAGTCTCTGATCAGAGACTACAGAAAGCCCAGCAAACCGCAGGTCTGAATTGACCTGCGGTTTGCTGCAATCGCTGACATGGGGGGGTCACAGGACCCCCCTGGGCATTGTGCCAAGGTGCCTGCTGATTGATTTCAGCAGGCATCTTGTTCCGATCACCGCCACGTGCGCAGGACAACGATGATGTTATATATGAGGTAATTTCATGGGGGTATTTGATCGAATAACCCACTTTGAAACGTCTCTTAGATGCAAAGCACACGGTCATGTGATTATGATGTAATTATGTCCCTCCCTCCGCAACCAGGTGATGTGAGTTACAACTGATTAGGTAGGGGATATAAGTTGACCTCTCCCTCAGTCACCCATCTCCTGACGAAGCCATCTGGCGAAACGCGTCGAGGTAGGTGTGGGACACAGGGAGGGGACATGGAGTTCATGTAATGGTTGCGCCATTATCTGACATTTACCTTTGCAACTTGGGGATATAATTGTGACCTTGTATCGCCATCTAGCTGTTATTGCTGGAATCTATACTGCACTATGCACTTTACTTTGTTTAAACCATGAACTTTCTTATGCACTTGTGATATGATAGGTAATAGGATTAATTGCTGGATTTTATATTAGTGTAATTTATTATGACCATTTAACTTGTACATGTTCTCCTGTCTCCCTCTTACGAAATCTGTGTAACACCTATGTTGTTCCTCCATTGATGTCTGTGACTCTCTATTAGACCATCTGCACATTGTGAAATATTAATTTTAATGACTTTTTGTAAAAGGATTAATAAAGATTTATGATTATTACCATCTGGGGTGTAATTATTGGGTCAAAACACATAGTTTGTGGTTATAGGTGTGAGTCTCAGAGATATAAGTACGCATGGCTGCTCTCTCTGGTTGAGAGAGATTGTATAATCCTGATTTAGGCAGCTTGGCGCCTGGGATGAGATTAATTGGACAATCATACTCCCGGTGAGGGGGCAACACCTGGACACCACTCTCGGAAAACACATCAGAAAATTCAGAGAGAAAAGAAGGTACGGTCTTGGTAGAAACCTCTGCCAGAGTTGCCGTGAGGCAATTCTCTCTGCAAAACTCACTCCAACCATTTATTTGCCTTGCTTGCCAATCAATGGTGGGGTTATGTTTAGTGAGTCAGGGTAGCCCCAACACTAGAGGAGTAGGTAATCCGCTAAGGACAAAACATGATGACACATCCTCAACATGAGTGTCACCCACAGTCAAACGGATATTGTGAACTATGCCCTTAAACGATTTTTGAGAAAGTGGAGCGGAATCAATAGCAAAAACAGGTATAGCTTTTTCCAAAGTGCAAACCTGGAAACCATGTGTTGTAGCAAATTGACTATCAATGAGATTGACAGCTGCTCCACTATCAACAAAAATCTCACAAACAAAGTTCTTGCTGTCTAGCGCCACCTTGGCAGGTAGGAGAAAACGGGAACTACAAGCCAACGGCAAATCTTCAATTTCCGCATTAACCTTGCCAATTGTAGCAAATTTTCTTTTTATTACCCTCAGGAAACCCCATGAACCTACTAGAAGGGCAAACATTAGCTAAATGGTTAATACCTCCACAACAGAAACATACCCTCCTCTGAGGGCTGAATCCTCTAGTACAGGCATGCTCAACCTGCGGCCCTCCAGCTGTTGTAAAACTACAACTCCCACAATGCCATTCTGTAAGATGATAGCTGTAGGCTGTCAGGGAATTATGGGAGTTGTAGTTTCGCAACAGCTGGAGGGCCGCAGGTTGAGCATGCCTGCTCTAGTATAAGAGGCAACTAAACCCAGCTGCATGGGGTCCTCCACGGAGGGTATAGAGACAGAGTGAGACACCTGCGCACTGCATGAGACAACTCGTGTCCTTGGGCTGAATATGACAGGAAAGAGTAGTCTCCTCTCTCTCTCTCAGACGCCTGCCAATACGAACCGCTAGAGACATGGCAGACTCCAAAGACACTGGCCTCTCATGAAACGCAAATGCATCTTTTAATCTTTCAGAAAGACCATGACAAAATTGACTTCGGAGTGCAGCATCATTCCAACCAGTATCAGCTGCCCACCTCCGAAATTCAAAACAATATATCTCTGCGGACTGTTTACCCTGGCATAAAAGACGCAGTTTAGATTCAGCCAGAGCAATACGATCCAGATCATCATATATCTGACCCATGGCTATAAAAAATTAATCTACCGATCGGAGGGAGCGTGCCCCCGCCAGCAGCGAAAAGGCCCAAGACTGAGCATTATCCCTGAGCAGCAAGATGATGATCCCCACCCTCTGCTCCTCATCACCAGAGGAATGGTGACATAAGCGAAAATCGAGTTTGCAAGCCTCTCTAACACGAACAAAATTCTCACTACCCCCAGAGAACATTTCCGGAAGAGAGATTTTAGGCTCGGAACAAACTCCATGAACGCCAGCAGAACCGGTCACCTGAAGCTGAGAAACAGTTTCATGGAGATCTGCTACCTTCAGAGAAAGACCTTGCATGCGGTCAATCAAGGCTGAAACCGGATCCATGCTTGAGTCGGTTATGGCGGTTTATAATGTCAGGGATGGAGAACAGTTAGCAGGAACTGATAAATAACGACAGACTGGCTTGATCCAAAACTAAGTAGCATGTAGGTGAGCCCTTTAAAACCCTAAGAGCTCTCCCTGACTGCTACACATGCAAAGGCCTCAATGGTAGACGACTGCATGCCCACGTACCGAAGACTGTGTGACACCTGAAAACCCTATAGTAGTGAGGGGACACGGCCACCGGCTCCCTGCACTGAATACGGAGGGAGTCAGGGTCACCTAGAATCAAGCCAGCAAACAAAACACAAAGTAAACGGAATGCACTTATCTTAGAGCAAAACAACTTAAGCCTCCAGCAGCACACACTTCTTCCAGGAAGTAATATAAACCGCAAGGAGGAGCAGTATGAGAGGGAATATAAAGGAAGCGAATTAATCAAGATAAGAGACAGCTGAGGGAGAGAAAGGAACTGAGTAAAGTGAAACCAAAACAAAGAACGTCATACAGCAGACAGGGAGGAACCTCTGACCGGCCGTCTCCCAGAACCGGCGGTGACAGATATTAGGCGATTACTATAAAAAACTCTATACAGACAGCACCGACCCCATACCACAAAACACAATATTAAATAAAATATCTCTCCCTAAAGTGTCTAAAGAGCAATTGGCCTTTTTAAATGTCCCAGTGATGGAAATGGAAGTAATAGGAGTCATTCAGTCCTTGAAAACGTGCAAAGCACATAGCCCTGATGGACTTACAGGGGAATTTTACAAACTCTTGAAGGAAAAGATTAATGACACCTTAACCAAAATATGCAAAAATGCCCTTGGGTGACGGAGGACTCCCACAGTCTGCCTCCTTAGCATACAGTATATTTAACTTTTGCTCAAACCAGGCAAAAATTTGCTACATTCCAGTTCTTACAGACCTATCTCCCCCGCAACAGCCAAAAGACAAGAAACCGGGCTGGTTGGGTAGTGCTGCATTTGTGCTGTAAAAATTATCATTTGTGCTTCTTAATTTTATGAACTCCATTAACAGAGCTTAAGCATACTCACTTTACACAGGTAGTAAGACAAGTTAATGTAGACTGACATCACTTGAAGTAAGAGTGATTATAGCTACAGCCAAAAACCTAATTACTAACTATCAAGAAGTAGAATAGTAAAATGTGTCTCAAACATTTTTAGTCTACAAATCATTTTACAAACTATAGATCATAAAGTTTTCATGAAAATCAATGACAAATGAAGAACAAATAAACCCAAACATAGAGCTATCCTTATTAAAGGGGTTGTCCCATCTCAGACAATGTGGGCATATCGGTGCGGTGGGACCTGCACCTATATTGTGAACGAGGCCCGAAAGTGAAATTGAAGTTTAACCCCTTAAGGACCTCCGCCGTATATGTACGGCGGAGGTCCGGTCTTTAAAGATGGCGCCCGCTCCCGCTCAATGTGAGCGCCATAGCCGTGGGTGGCTGCCTGCTTCTTCAAGCAGACACCCATGGCTAATATCCACGACTGGCAGTATTGCTGATTGAGGACATTTAACCCCTCAGATGTCGTGGTTAATTCTGCTGGTCAAGCTTTTTTTTTACCACTTCCCACTACATCATATGCAATATTAAATGGTGGCGTTGGAAAGTACAACTGGTCCCGCAAAAAAAAAAAATTGGCTATGTGAACGGAAAAATAAAAAAGTTATGGCTCTCAGAAGGCAGGGAGCGCAAAATGAAAATGCAAAAATGAAAAATCTCAAGGTTCTTAAAGGGTTAACCCTCTTTGTTTTGCTTTTGTTGTGTTTGTCAGTGATGCAACCATGTTTGACACATGTGATGATTTAATAAAAAGTGCTTTACTTCTTACACATATCATTCAGTGCTGGTGACTTCTATTGTGGCGCCATCCATGTTGTCACTTCAAGCACCATCCTCTTACTCAAGGTCTGTACGCTGTATGGAGTGCTGATGATTTTGTATTATTAGCTGCTTGTAGTTCCAAATTGCCATTTGTTGAAGAGGACCTTTCACCAAAAAAAAAAAAAGTGTAATGGTTATATTACCTTTTAGGGGACCTGCCCCTGAAGTCTTCACCATATATATTTTTTTTAAATGACCCCCCGTTCGGCCGCCTTTGTCCCCGATACGTTCCGCGCCTCATATGCAAATGAGGCACAGAAAGTTATAGTAGGGGTCTCCTCGGATGTTCTGGTGGGCGTGCCTGGGCGTTTCTCCTCTCCCCCTGTCTGCGAGCGCATCCAATAGCAGCGCTCGGCTCTTAGCCAGGGAGAAGGAGCTCAAGTTCTCGCGAGAACAGCGAGAACTTGAGCTTGCCGAGTCCCGGAACCTGCACCATCTTGGTACGCTCGCTACGCTCCTCTTCAGCGCTGGGGAATCCAAGATGGCGCGGAACGTATCGGGGACAAAGGCGGCCGAACTTTGTAAAATGATTTGTAGAATGAAAATGTTTGAGACACATTTTACTATTCTACTTCTTGATAGTTAGTATTTAAGTTTTTGGCTGTAGATATAATCATTCTTACTTCAAGTGATGTCAGTCCACATTAACTTGTCTTACTACCTGTGTAAAGTGAGTATGCTTCAGCTCTGTTAATGGAGATCATAAAATTAAGCAGCACAAACGATAATTTTTACAGCACAAATGCAGCAATAACCAACCAGCCCGGTTTCTTGTCTTTTGGCTGTGATGGGGGGCTGGGTGACCTTTTATGACCTTTAAATAAATGGTTAATAACTTGAAAACGAAAGGAGGTAGAATGGAGATTTAAACGGCACAAACCAGCACAAACGTAGCACTAACCATCCAGCAAGTTTCATGTCTTTTTGCTGTTGTAGGGGGGCTGGTGATGTTATCATGATAAAACAAACAATTGTTTGTTTGCTATTATCTTTAAAATTAAAGCAGCACAAATGTTAATTTTTGCGGCACAAAACATCACAAACGTAGCACTAAAGAAACACACTGGAGTTTTTGTTTGTGCTGATTGAAGGGGGGCAACTGGACTTGCTGTAGATTTCTTGAAATTGTTTTACTCGTTCTTCCAACGAGCTTTCTCAATTCTTACTTCAAGTTTTGTCAGTCCACATTAACTTGTCTTACTACCTGTGTAAAGTGAGTATGCTTCAGCTCTGTTAATGGAGTTCATAAAATTAAGCAGCACAAGTGATCATTTTTACAGCACAAATGCAGCACTAACCAATCAGCCCAGTTTCTTGTCTTTTGGCTGTTGCGGGGGGGAATCATCATAACAAAAGCAGCAAAACAAGGCAATTGCTATTGTCTTACAAATAAAAGCAGCACAAATGTTAATTTCTACAGCACAAACGTAACACTAACCAGCCAGGCCAGTTTCGTGTCTTTTGGCTGTGATGGGGGGCTAGGTGACCTTTGGTGACCTTTCAATAAACGGTTAATAACTCGAGAACGAAAGGAGGTAGAAAGTAGATTTAAATGGCACAAACCAGCACAAACGTAGCACTAACCATCCAGCAAGTTTCATGTCTTTTTGCTGTTGTAGGGGGGCTGGTGATGTCATCATGTTGAAACAAACAATTGCTATTATCTTACAAATAAAAGCAGCACAAATGTTAATTTCTACAGCACAACCCAGCACAAACGTAGCACTAACCAGCCAGCCCGGTTTCGTGTCTTCTGGCTGTGATGGGGGGCTGGGTGACCTTTGGTGACCTTTCAATAAAGGTTAATAACTCGAGAACGAAAGGAGGTAGAAAGTAGATTTTAATGGCACAAACCAGCACAAACGTAGCACTAACCAACCGGCCCAGTTTTGTTTCAAAGACAGGATTCAGACCGCGCGTTTGAATAGAAAGTCCCAAAGACAGTTCACCTCTCCCTCCAAAAAATGTCGAGGTCTGCAGATATCCTATGTTCAGATATCCTGCAACTTGTAAAAGATACACAATGATAACATCCGGGCGAGAGGACAATATGCTGGGATTTTATGTGATTTTAAAGAATCTGTTTGTAAGTACCTTTGCAATAAAGAGTTTGATGTTATCATTGGATCCTCACTATGGTTGGAGGGCTTCTTGTTTGCAGTCTTTGAGAAAAAGGAAGCCTCCTTTGATGTCGGTGTGTTCCCAAGTCCACGCTACATTTTTTCCTGCTATTGTGGGAGTGTGCCTTCTGATCTCATGAAGGACTGAAGCTGCAGCTTTTTTGATGTGCCTGAAAAATCTGTCACCTTTGTGAGTATAATCTGTGCGCAACAAAAGGGTAGGAATCTTACGGAACTTCACTATTGTGTATCTTTTACAAGTTGCAGGATATCTGAACATAGGATATCTGCAGACCTCGACATTTTCTGGAGGGAGAGGTGAACTGCCTTTGGGACTTTCTATTAAAACGTGCGGTCTGAATCCTGTCTTTGAAACTGCAAGAGTGTTCAATACCCACAACACATTACGGACTCGCAGCGGTTGCTTTTCGTAGGACTGGTGATTCTTTCTTTTTCGGCCCAGTTTCGTGTCTTTTGGCAGTGATGGGGGGCTGGGTGACCTTTGGTTAATAACTCGAAAACAAAAGGAGGTAGAATGGAAATTTAGACGCACAAACCAGCACAAACGTAGCACTAACCATCCAGCAAGTTTCATGTCTTTTTGCTGTTGTAGGGGGGCTGGTGATATCATCATGTTGAAATAAACAATTGCTATTATCTTTAAAATAAAAGCAGCACAAATGTTAATTTTTGAGGCACTAAACAGCACAAACGTAGCACTAAAAAAACACACTGAAGTTTCAGTTTGTGCTGATTGAAGGGGGGCCAGCTTCGCTCAGCTGTTAAACTAGCCTTATTCGCTGATGATGTCATTTTATTTCTAGAAGATCCAGTTCAACATATTCCCGCAATACTTGATACGTTATCACTCCTTCCTGTTGCTGCAAAAACTGACATGTCAAATAACTAACTTTAACCCCTCAGTGGACTTTCAATAATCTCAATATTGTCTCCCCTACTTACAAACTTTAGTAATACACATAAACATAAGCTTGATTATAATATAAATCACTAGTATAATTAGCACTACTTGTACTACTGTTTGAAAAAGCCCTATTAACCAGCCACTCCACCCTCTGAACCAGTTGGAAGGATTGAGAAAGGAAAAGGTGTCTCCCCACCATGAGTCTTTGTTTGCACTATTTTCCTGTAACCATTTGTCTCTCATGGTTTTCACCTTTTGTATTTCAGCCTTTGCTTGTAAGTTACCTTGGGAATCTATATAATGGCAACAAGCAGGTCCTACACATACCTCCCTCCTTTGCTGTCAGGTAGTCTAAAACCAAGGTGTGCTGATTGGTGACAATGATTATCTGATTCTGGACAATGTTAGAGGTGTTCATGAGTTTTAACACCTCCCATATCTTATCATCCAAATAATCAGTTGCCACCACTGGCTTGTACCAAATCTGCATTACCATGGGGTACAAGAATAAGGTACTGAAGAACTTATTGGTGATGCTCATTTCTACTACATGGGGTTTACCATTTGGTTTGGGTATATTGTCCTTGGCTCTTCGATATAAAGTATGGCTAGGTACAGCATTCATATCTATGTCGGAATGAGGTATTATAAAGGTTTGGGAGTAAGTCAGGCAATTGTACATAAACCAGTAACATTTCTGGGCAACCACTTGTGCCCACAGACTAGGAATATATCTTCTGGGACTGAAACCACTGTACTATTAAACAACTGAGTTATCAATTTGGCCAGCAGGACACCTGCTGACAGTTTTGATCCCTTTTCTTGATCCTCTGAGGAGTTAGAGGTTATTAAATCAACTAAGATACGGTTGTTGCAGGCCAGATTCTTACCCCTTACAGGATCTATACCAACACACTTCACCAGGCTGTTCGGGTTAGAGTCATTGTTTCCGAATTTGTTATGAGGACTAAAAGACATACCTTTCGACTGTATTTGCAAACAATAACAGTGTGACCAACTTGGAAAACATGACACATTGCACCATATGTTCTCGTTCCAGGGGGTAAAGCTATATTCAACTGATGGCCTTGATCTGTTTCCCATGAGCCAGGGGGCTCATCCCATCCTGCAGTGGGTCAGGGTACCTCCTTGTTTTTAGTTTTGGACTTAACCTGCTTCATACCTGTGATAAAGATAGTAGAGTTGACAAGTTCACTCAATTCGGAAACATTGACGGGCATGGTGAAATAAGGCATACTGGTTGAACTCACAGGACTGTGAGTACAAATCCAACAGTCCCTCAGTTTCTCAATGTCATCAAGTCCTTCAAACAGCAACTGATGGTGCCGTATCAAACACATTGTCCTTCTTCATCATTCAGTGGACGAAACACTGCTGTCTGCTGACACGCTCAAGGTCAGAGCCACTGTCAACAGAAGGACACTCATCCTGTGGTTCCGAGACTTTCTTGCAATGAGAAGCGTGTATCCAGTTAGGTTTTCCTTCAACTTTTACAGCAGTCTCAGTCTTTACCAAAACTTGGAAGGGACCATCAAATCTGGGCTTAAATGTTTTTCTCACATGCCTCTTTATGACCCAATCGCCAGGTACCAGGGTGTGTGTCCCTTTCACTAAGTCTGGATCTGGAATGGAAGCAAACACTGTGGGTTCCACTGTGGGTAGGTGTGTTCCAATCTAGCAGTGAGGGCCTTTGTGTAACTGACCAGACAGTCAGTTTGGAGCTGCAGTTGCTGTGGGAAATACAGCCCAAGTTTGGGTACAGAACCAAACAAGATCTTATGTGGGGATAGGCCAGACCTTTTCCCTGGGGTGGTGCGGATGGAATACAGGGCGAAGGGGGAGGCACTCAGTCCATTGCTTTCCGGTCTCCTTCATAGCCTTCTGGATTTTTCATTTAATAGTGCCGTTCAGACTTTCAACATGGCCACTGGACTGTGGGTGATAGGCCGTGTGAAAGGCCTGAGTGACCCCCAAGGCTCCCATGACCTCCCTCATCACCTCCCCTGTAAAAATGGCTCACTCTGTCTGATTCTATCACTTTAGGGACTCCATACCTGCACACAAGTTCACTGACCAGCTTCTTTGCAGTATCCTTGGCATTTGCAACAGATACAGGGTAAGCGTCTGACCATCCTGAAAAGAGATCAACGCACACAAGCACATATTCGTATTTTCCTACCTTCGGTAACTGTATATAGTCTATTTGCAGTCTCTGGAATGGGTAAAATGGCCTAGGTGTATGTTTCTTAGGTGTCTTAACTACCTGTCCAAGGTTGTTTAGAGCACAGATCATACAGCCTTGTACAAATCTACTGGCAATAGTGGAGAAACCAGGTGCAACCCATCTCTTCAGTACCATACTCACTAAAGGACCCTTTGCTTGGTGTGTGGGCCCGTGGGCCCCTGTGCCACCATAGGATAGAGGGCTCTGGGTAGGCATATCTTTCCTGACACTTCCCAGAGTCCCTGCCCATTCGGCACTGCTCCTCTCTGAGTCCAGGAACTCCTTTCTTCTTCATCTGTCTGTGCAGACAGTTTAATCAGCACGTCTTCAGACATGTGGTCAGTAGAGATGAGCGAACTTCAAAAATTAGTTCGGCGTTCGGGTTGGGGTAATCGCCGCATCCCGTTATGGATTCCACTACCGCGGACTATCCCGGCATATGGAATCCATAAGGGGCGGCTTCCATGAACCCGAACTTGGGGTGGGGACCTGGGGTGACGTCACCATCATGTAATCAGTGGAGGGGGCATGGCTCAGCACTGGATCAAATCAAGAAAGATACCCCTATTGCCAAACACGTGGAGACCACTCATGGTGGTGATTTCTCATTCCCTTGATCATTTTGACCTACTACAACCTCCACCAATGGTGGACCAGATTTGGCTCATCTTATCTGGTATTTACAGTTATCATTGATGTGTGTATTGTCTCATGACTGCTTCCTCTTACCTGTCTAAGTCCATATACCTTATTTGGTATTATTAGTGTGATCTAGCTTTCCTGCCTATAGCTTTAAACCCCTGTACCCCAGGCATGTACTTATACTTATAGGTCCATATACCGGGATATATTTATCATGTTTTGCTCAGCAACCTCCAGATGACTGCTTGATCAGGTGACTCTGCTGCGTCATTCATGGGGTGGACCTTACATCCCAGGTCCTTGTCTGTTATTCTTAGTTGTTTCGCAGCAGAGGACCTGTAGGGGCGGCACTTCTACAGTCACGTGCCCCCCACGTCAATGCTCACGTGACGCGTCACGTGGGATGGTCTGGGCGGACGCTCGCCTAACTCGGCGCTCTATTTAAACTACATACGCCGAGCTTGCAATTGCTGCTGCCATACGCGGTGAGCCATGCCTCTCACATTCCCGACCGGACGCCTTACATGCTGCTGACCTCCCGTCTAGCCACCTGGAGAAGATAAGTAGCAGGGCAACATTATATCTAACTCTGTGACTTTAAGATATACCGGGCATCTCTGGTTGCACTAACAACCTTTTTCAAGAGCTTTATATGTACTCAGTGTGTTTATATACTCCACCTTATATTGGCAACATTGTTTGCCATCGTGTATTCAGCATTGGTACATTTTGCACCTATGTACTCAGTTTATCATTGATGTACTTAGTATTTATTCATCTAGCTCTATATTGATGCACCTAGCAACCTTTTTTGAAAGATTCATATAGTATGGTCCCCTGATGAACCGGCGACAGCCGAGGAAACGCGTTGGAACAGATTTTGATGGGGAATATAAGTCACGTACTCCATTTTAACATGTTTATCTGAGCACCTTAGTCTGTTTATTTCCCATTTTCAATTTTTTCTTGATTAAAATGGGCGATCACTGTCCTGTCAAGAAGGGATTTAACCACCTCAGCCCCCCTAGCTTAAACACCCTTAATGACCAGGCCACTTTTTACAATTCTGCACTACACTACTTTCACCGTTTATTGCTCCGTCATACAATTTACCACTCAAATGAATTTTACCTCCTTTTCTTCTCACTAATAGAGCTTTCATTTGGTGGTATTTCATTGTTGCTGACATTTTTCCTTTTTTTGCTATTAATAAAAATTTAACGACATTTTTGCAAAAATGTTGTAAATTTTTTTTTAAAAACTACATTTCTATATAAATTTTTCTCTAAATTTATTGTTCTACATTTCTTTGATAAAAAAAAAAATCCAATAAGTGTATATTTATTAGTTTGGGTAAAAGTTATAGCGTTTACAAACTATGGTGCAAAAAAGTGAATTTCCGCATTTTGAAGCAGCTCTGACTTTCTGAGCACCTGTCATGTTTCTTCAGGTGCTAGAATGCCAGGATAGTATAAATACCCCCCAAATGACACCATTTTAGAAAGAAGACACCCCAAAGTATTCATGGAGGGGCATGGTGAGTTCATGTATAATTTCATTTTTTTTCACAAGTTAGCGGAAAACGACACTTTCTGAGGAAAAAAAATAAAATAATAAAGTTTCCATTTCTGCTAACTTCTGGCAAAAAAAAAAAAATCTCAGACGGACTCACAATGCCCCTCAGTGAATACCTTGGGGTGTCTACTTTCCGAAATGGGGTCATTTGTGGGGTGTGTTTACTGTTCTGGCATTTCTGGCGGGGCTAAATTGTGAGCAGCCATGTAATACCTAAAGGTACTCGTTGGAATTTGGGCCCTTTGCGCACCCAGGCTGCAAAAAAGTGTTACTCATGTGGTATCGCCATACTCAGGAGAAGTAGGGCAATGTGTTTTGGGGTGTATTTTTACATATACCCATGCTGGGTGAGAGAAATATCTCTGTAAATTGTCAACTTTGTATAAAAAATTTTAAAAAGTTGTCACACAAAGTATGGGTATATATAAAAATACAACCCAAAACACATTGCCCTACTTCTCCTGAGTACGGTGCGGCGATACCACATGAGTGACACTTTTTTGCAGCCTGGGTGCATAAAGGGGCCCTAATTCCAACGAGTACCTTTAGGTATTACATGGCTGCTCACAATTTAGCCCCGCCAGAAATGCCAGAACAGTAAACACACCCCACAAATGACCCCATTTCGGAAAGTAGACACCCCAAGGTATTCACTGAGTACCTTTAGGATTTCACAGGAACGCGCGCGTTCACAGGAAATCTCGCGTCTCGCGAGATGACGCGCCAATGCGTCTAGTCAGAACTACAGGACCACCCGCCGGACGCATCCGTGCGTTAGGCGGTCCTGTACTGGTTAACAGGGTATACCTAGGCGCCTTAGTGGATCGATAGGGAGTGATAGGGTCAGAGACCCAGTGACCTGTCTCTCCGCATCCTTTCCTATCCATTCATTCACTGGTTTGTATTTTGTTTGCACAGAATTGTTGTGGCACAATACATTCTGCCTATGACACTGAGCCGGCACTGGCTCACTGTTGATAATTGTTATATTATTTGAGCATATTTTAATAGAATCATTAAAGGTTATATTTTAGTGGTACCCCAGATATAAATTGTGTTATGTGCCTTAACCTTGACAATGGCTACTTTCTCTGAAAGCAGTAGTGAGTTCATTAATTCAAACACTGAGTCTTTGTTCTTTATAGGTTGACCTGCAGAGGTAAGTTAGTCCCTGGCTCTCCAAACAGGGCTATAATCATGTGCAATACCAAACCCATATCTGGAGTCTGTAAAAATATTTGCTCATTTACCTTGTGCCATTTAACATGCCTCAGAGATTGCCTTCAACTCAGCCTCCTGTGCGGAAAGGTGAGGAGGGAGTGGTTCAGCCAGTACTACCTCATGTTGCGTGACCACTGCATATCCAGTATGAAATCGTCCATCTTCACCCATGTATCTGCTACATCTACAAAAAACTCAAAATCAGGATCAGGTATGGGTTGATCATGTACATGTGAAACGCCAGAAGTTTCTTGTTGCATTAATTGGACACAATTATGTTCATCAGTATCTTGTAATTCTTGTAAAAGAGGGCCTGTACCCCTTCCCCCATTTCTGAATCCGAAATTGGTAGGAGAGTTGCAGGATTCAGAGTAGTACATCTCTTGAAAGTAATGGACTCAGGCATAAATAAAGAACATTTCACTCTTAGTTGGCATGCCATGGATATGTGCTTTGGTTGCACCTGACTAAGGATACCTTGGATGTCATGAGGGGTCTGTACCACCAGGGGATAGTCAAGTACAACTTCAGAAGCTTTTTCCACCATCAGCTGCACTGCCGCAACCGCCCTGACACAGGAGGGGGCGCCGTGTGAGACTGGATCTAATCTGGCAGAAAAATAGGCAATTGGCCTTTGCCTGTCCCCATGTTTGACTATGGCCACTCAGTTCTGATCAGAACAGGTTAAAAGGCTGGTCTTAGTCTGGTATGCCCAGTGCCGGTGCCGACAGGATTGCCAATTTGAGTGAGTAAAAGGAATCCTCTGCAGAGCCGCTGATTGAAAAAAGATCAGAGGCCAAGCAGTCATAAAGGGGTTGCATCAACATGGATGCATTCCGGAACCAAGGTCTGCAATAGATCACCAGTCCCAAAAACATTCTGAGGGGCTTCGGCTCCTGAGGGAGTGGGATGTCCTTCACAGCCTGTTTTCTTTCCTCAGTGAGGTGCCGGACAGCTTCTAGCAAACAATGACCGAGGAAAGTAACACAGGATTGGCAAAACTAAAGCTTGTCTTTGGAAGACTTACACCCACTTTCTGCCAGAAAAATCAACAGTGACAGAGATGCATTTTTACAAGTGTCATAGTCAGGTGCACATAACAATAGATCATACTGTAACAAAACAACCTGATGAGGAACCTGCCAGCCTGTCAGGACTGATTCGAAGGCTTGAGTATACATGGTGGGTGAGTTTTGAGCTCCCTGCGGCAATATATAATGTTTACGCTTAAATGTAAATGCAAATAAATATGGACATTCGAGGTGGAGAGGAAGACTGAAAAATGCATTTGCAAGGTCAATCACAGTATAACACGATGCCCTCGGAGGGACCTGTGACAACAAGATGTGTGGGTTTGGGACAATTGGAGTCTGTATGCACCATCCTATAAGTCACAGGCTGGCTTTTTACTGCCGTATTTTTGATTGGGAATGGGGGGTGTTGGCGGGAGAATTAGTCACCACCAGGACCTCCATTTGGACATACTGGTCAATCTGAGTGACCACAGATTGTTCTTGTGCATGACTTAAGGGATACTGACGGACTCGGGGTGGTGTACATCCTGGTTATAAATATACCATGAAAGGAGTGACATGCAATCTGCCAATATCAGTTTTACCCTTTGCCCATAATTTGTCGGGGACTGGCTGCAGGTCCTGCTCCAATTGTACCACACAGGATGTTTGGTCCGGCTCCAGGTGTAAAGCTAGAATTCGGGTTAAAACAAGTGTTGAGCTTGAATATTCATAAAGCTAATTTTTTTTTGCGAATAGCGGCACTTAACAATTTCGCAAATATTTAGAATATAGCGATATATATTAGTAATTACGAATATTCGTTTTTTTGTTTTTTTTTACACAGTACAGATCACACAATGATGTTGATGTGTACTGTGTAAAAAAAATGTCATCGCTCCCAGTTTCAAGCTTGTGGTCCAAGGCTCCAAGGCTCCATTTCAAATGGAGTGACTGTGTACCTCGAATTCTCGTAACGCGATTTTTTTTTCTGCGATATGAATATCACATGACTTTGAGCGCCAAAGTTCCCTCCCTTCTGTGGGCGAACATGTAGCGAATATATTTGTAAATTTGATGAATATTCGTTTTGCTTTGTTTGCACAGTACACATCATCTAATTCTCATTTGGACCACAAGCTAGAAGCAGGCTGCTTCTAGCTTGTGGTGCAAATGAGTAATTCAGGATGAGAAGGCTCCATTAATTACACAGAGTAGGTGAAGTGATGACTAAAGTGCGGATATTCGTAATGGGAAATTTTTATGCGATGCGAATATTGGCACCGAGAGAGTACATTGATCCCTCCCTTCTTTCTTGTGGGCCAATGAGAAGGATGCAAATATAGTCAGAGGTTAGCAACATCCCTAGCAACCAATAGAAAAGTTGCCCACCCCTTCCTATATAAGATTCTTTCCCTGCAGCCATTTTGTGCAGCTTCATGTGGTGGTTGTTGTGAAAGGAGCGTAATAACTGTCTGGTGCTGTGGTGTGATTAGTTTATCATAGTTTAGTTTGTGTAATGTAGTTGGTGTTGTGTCTGTCTGCGTCAGTGTCAGCGTCTTCAGTTAGTTTAAAAAAAAAAGAAGTTTATTAGCGTTAGTTTTACTTCGTAGTTTTTTACAGTTTAGTTGGTTTTGTGTCTGTCAGTGTCAGCGTCTTCTGTTAGTTAAAAATAACAACAAAATAAAGTTTATTAGCATTCGTTTTACTTCATAGTTTTTTACAGTTTAGTTGTTGTTGTGTTTGTCGATGTCAGTCACCGCGTCTTCAGTTAGTTAAAAAAAGAAACAAAAAAAAAGTTTATTAGCGTTAGTTTTACTTCGTAGTTTTTTACAGTTTAGTTGGTGTTGTGTCTGTCTGCGTCAGTGTCTGTGTCTTTTATTAGTTAAATTTTTAAAAAAAGGTATTTTATTCTTATTTAGTTACTGCTTTTATTTTTTATTTTTCATTTTAGCCCCAGAGTCCCCATCCCAATAAAGTTATCCCCGAATTCCCTCTTTTATTTTCTTGCGGCATATTTATATATTATGACCTCACGTGGTCGTTCAGAGAGCCGTGGTAGGTGAGTTGGTTCCAGAGCTGGACCGCTGCCAGCACGGGACCGCTCCTCTACTCGCGGAGGGGCGGGCGCAAGTGTGAGGGGCGTCCGACTCATTCGCGACTTTTTCAGGCAAGGTAGCCGCCCCATTACATCGCAGGATGCCGAGCAAGTAGGGGGTCTCATGGCATAATTCAGTGCCACAGAGTCCTCGGTCCCGGCTCCGAGCAGCAGCAGCATCTGCAGCACTCCACCTCCTGCAGGACCAACTCCCAGCCCCAAAGCATTGTCCCCGCTCCTGTATGAGGACTGCGACAGTAAGAGGGACATCTTGGGGCAGGCAATGCAGGAGGCAGAACTGCAGTTTAGTCCTCCCGATAGGCAGGACCTTTTGGAAGGGATGGAGGAGGAGGATACCTAGTCAGACCCCGGCAGCAGCGAGGGGACAGAGGAGCCAGGTCAGGGGCTCCATGTCAGCTGTTCCCCTCCATTCACCAATGGTTGGCCCTGGGTCTGACATATTGGGGGACGAAGAGGAGGGTGACCGAGAATGGGTGCCACCTCCCTCGTCAGGCCTCAGGAGAACTGATGAGGGGGAAGGTAGGCACCAGAGGCAAATGGTGCGACAAATTGTCAGGGAGCCCAGCAGCAGTGGCTCCACTGGTAATGTCAGCAGGAGGAGGCAGCAGCAGCAGTCAGCTCCACCTGTGCGCACCGAGCCCAAAGAGGCGCAAATCAGCACCCTTCCCCAATCCGACAGGAGGTCGGTGCATAAGTCACCTGTCTGGGCTTACTTTGCCAGGACCGGCGTCCCTGCCCTACACTAGCACGTTGTTTAGAATCTATCCCTGTCGCTAGATCATGCTGTCAGTGACAGGGTGCATCTGACAATGGATGCTTGGACCATCAGGCATGGGCAGGGACGATACATAAGTTTTATGGCCCATTGGGTGTCCCTCCGAGGTGCCGGGGAGGGATTGGCGGCATCAGAATTTGTGGTGCCGCTACGGGGTGTCCAGGGGAGAACTGCTGCTCTCCCGCAAGCCACTGTCTCCATGGCTGCTGAGCCCCCCAACAAGCGTCCCTGTAGCTACACAAGTGAGAGGCACGTCTGCTGCCAGGCCATGCTCCAGCTTGTGAGCTTAGGGGAGCAGAGACACACTGGACCTCATGTTTTAGCCACACTACAGGCTCAGGTCCAGAAGTGGCTGACACTCTGCAGGCTAGAAGCAGATATGGTTGTCTGTGACAAAGGCAGCAACCTACTTGCCACCCTACATGCTGGCAGTCTTACCCACGTGCCCTGCATGGCACATGTCCTCAACCTTGTGGTACAGAAGTTCGTCCGCACAGACCCAAGGTTGAGTGACATTCTGCAAAGGGTACGGAAGATTTCCAGCCATTTCCGACGCTGCCGAACCGCCAATGAATCCCTGTCCCTGCTGCAGGACAACAGCCTGCCCCTTCGCAAGCTGATTGTGGACAGCGTGACGCGGTGGAACCTTCAAATGCTGGAGAGGTTGTGGGAGCAGCGACGGGCGGTGAGGGAATACCTGCTAGATCCAGGCACTCCAGGGCCATCACACCCACTCCCCTACATCACTAATGCGGAGTGGGGGCAGATACAGCAGGTCTGCCACGTGTCGGCCCCATTTGAGCAGGCGACCAAGATGGTCAGCGGAGAGCATGTCGGCCCCAATGACATGCTCCCCTTAGTGTTCCTGCTGGACAGGACACTAGATCGCCTGCTCGAAGCTGGGGAGAGTGCCTTGGTGGAGCAAGAAGAGGCAACAATGCTCCGACAGGCCCAGGACGAGGAGGAGAAGGAAGAATTTGTCGATGTCCAGGAGTCTGGGCCTGGTCAGGAGGGAAAGCCGGTGCTGGGAGCACCGTTAGTCCGGGGGTGGGGAAGCTCCCACATGGAGTAGCAGCAACAGCAGCAGGAGGACCAAGAGGTCATGGTCCCGGGCATGCTGCGATGCCTCTGGAGAAACCCCCGGATCAGGAATATTATGTTGAGCGAGGATTATTGGTTGGCCACCCTTTTATACCCTCGATGTAAGGGGAAACTAGAGCAGTTTATCCCTCCCAGCCAGAGGCAGGCCCGGATGGATCAACTGCGCGCCTGTCTGATCAAGCGGCTGGAGCAGGCAAACCCTCTGCCTCACGCTCCAGTTCTCCCTACCCATCTCACCCAGCAGGTGGTTGGCCCCAGCAGCACCAGACGAGCAGGTGACCTGATGGGTGAGATGCGGTTGTTCTACCAGTCTACCAGACCCAGTAGCAGCAGCAGCAGCAGCATCAGCAGTCACCACCAGCGGCTGGCCCGCATGGTGTCAGACTACATGGGGTCCGTTGGTGCTTCCGGTACTGGGTTGCCAGACTGGACACCTGCCGTGAGCTCGCTCAGTATGCGCTGGAGTTACTGTCTGTCCCCCTCTCCAGCGTACTGTCTGAGCAGACATTCAGCGTGGCAGGTGGGGTGGTCACGGACAAGCGGACCCATCTGTCCATTGACTCCGTGAACAGAATGACATTCATCATAATGAACGAGTCCTGGATCGGCAGTGACTTCTTTGGCCCCGCTGTCGGTTCAGGCTGTTGAAGGGTCCCTTGTCCATCCCTCTCCTTGTCTATCCCTCCAAAACTCTGTTGTTTTTTTTAACATATTTATTGACGTTTTTAACTGTTTATTTTTATATATTGATGAATTCGTATTTTTGTGTACCAATGTTTATAATAATTTATTTATTGGTGAATTTTGTAATGTTTTTAATCATGTGTTTATTTATTTTTTAATGTAATTAGTAATTTTATTAAATTTATTTATTGATCTATATAATTATTTATTTATTGATGAATTTTTATATGTATTTATGTTTTATTGTATTTATATTTATACATATTTATAAATTTTATTGAATCATGTTTCTTGTTTTAAAGATTTTTTTAGGGTATAATTTATTTAAGATATGTTTCTATTTATTCATATATATCTATTTTTGAAAATGATTTCAATCATGTATTTGGTTAATATATTAATAGAATTTAATTTATTAATTTATTATTATTTATTAATTTCTTTATTTATTGTCTTATTTATGTAATTATGAATTTGTATAATCATAGATATGTAGATTATTTTAAGAATTTAATACATTTTTATTTTTTTATTTTATTGATTTATGTATCTATTGATTTCTATTAGGATTATTGTTTATATTTCATGTATTTACTCTTCACTTAATTTACTATTTTAATGTAATTAATGTAATAGGCACACAGCGTTCCACGGGCCGCCTGCACCGGTCTGCTCTCGGTTTCCATATCAGGCACATCTAGACTGTAGCAGAACATTGCGGTAGCGCAGCCAGCCTCCGAGGTGTGCTGACTCCTTCAAGCCAGAGGGCAGTAGGAGTGGTGGTGTTTAGCAGCGGCTCTCTCATCCTTCTTTTGTCTGTGAGGAAGAAAGGATACCGCCGCTCTCCCCACCTATACACGATCAGCAGCGCACACACGCTGGGCTCCGTCCAACGGCTGGACCCATACATCCAGCACCTGTCTGAGCACAGAAGGCATTGACGAGCCAGTTTTCCTCGGCCAGGGTCTGGAAGTGTCACCTGCTAATGTAGTGTACGGGAGCTGTAATGCCCGTCACTACAGAAGGGTCACTTGTGTGCGGTCGTTCCCCTCAGTTATGAGGAGGTTGGTGTAATACATCTTTATGTAATGCAATGCTGTGTATTTCCCTGTTACTGTGATATTTGCCATGTGCAGGCCTGCTAGGGGTGTCATTCCAGCTCTAAGGCGCTAGAGGGAGCTAGGGAGCCCTAGTTTATATATAGGCCCAGTCAGGGGAAGAAAAGGAAGTCTAAGTTAAGCCCAGGCCATGAGCCTGTGAAGTCTAGCTCAGGCCTTGAGCCTGTGAAGGCAAGGCCCAGGCCTTGTACCCGTTGGAGTCTGCCCAGGCCCTACAGCCTGAGAGGGTCTAGCCTAGGAAGATTCATTCCCTAGGAGGAGCAGTCCAGACCCTAGAACTAGTGGAGAAGTGTTGCCTCCTTAGTCAAGCTGCATGCAGGACAAGTATCCCTGGAGAGAGAGGACAGTTGCCTGAAGTGTATTGCTGCATTTAAAGTAAGATGAAAGCCCCGATCTTAGGAGGTCTGTCTTGAAGATAGCCTTTTGGGACTGTGATTACTAACTTGAACCACTTCTGTGACTGCATTTTAACGTGTGGAATATTCTGGAACTGTACTTACTGACTGTTCATCTATCTTCAACTACGTTCTGTAAAGGTATTCTGTTATTCAAATATAAGGATTCCTCAATTATTCCACCTGTCACTACACGGTGTGCCACCGTTCAATTGGCACTGGCGTCATGACATTCATCACCTGCCTGTTCCAGTGCTGACCGAAGACGACTGAAGACGACAGTCGGTCCCAGGTTAGTGGGTTGCCCTGCACTACAAAGCCCAGCATACCTAAAGCTACACTACTGACCCCCTGGGACACTGCACTAAGCCGTCGGTATTAGTTCACCTCCCCATTGGTTAAGACTCAGCTGCGATCCCCGGCTGGTGGCAGGGTCCTTGGCGGCTGCCTCCAGTGTGCAGCACGGATCATAGATCGCAGCTCATGGTGCAGAATAAGCCTTTAAATGTGAGGCTTGTCTACAGAGGGGAGGGGGGGGGGTAGTGTCAAACAGCCCATAGAAGGCTTCACCTGAAAGGGGATGACTAGAAAAGTTTAGCACCTTCACTGTCAATCAGCAGAGCACAGTTTGGATTCTGCTCTGAAGGCACCATATGCTCTGGAGTTACATAGAACTGCAGATAAACTGTCCCTAAATGACAAAAGCAGCTGTGCTTCATTTTGTTTGATTTGAAAAAGAAATTTTATTCCTTTAAGTTCAATAAAAACATACAGTGATTCGGTCCTCGACCATGCTGATGTAATGAGGTGGAAAATAATGCAGGACTTCACGGGAGCGAAGGGGTAGATAGATATACATACATATATACATGGTCTATCCTGCTATAATATATCTATCTACCCCATCTCTCCCTGGAAGTGAAGCCCCAAAATGTTCTCCCCCTCCAGACATCAGCATTGTAGATGACCGTATTAGTGTACTGTTTTATAGATCTTAAAGGAATATGAATTTCTATTTTAAGTCAACCAAAATAAAGCACAGCTGCATTCGTTAGGCGGGGAAAGTTTAGCGGCAGTTCTATGTAACTCCCGAAAACATGATGCCTTCAGAACAGAAACCAAACTGCACTCTGCTGAATGATACTGACGTTGCTACACTTTGCCAGTCATCCCCTTTCAGGTGAGGTCTGACACGGGCTGTGTGACACTCCCCCCTCCCCCTCTGTAGACAAGGCTTATTCTGCACCATGAGCTGCGATCGATGATCCGTGCTGCGCACTGGAGGCAGCCGCCAAGGACCCTGTCACCAGCCAGGGACTGCGGCTGAGTCTTCACCGATGG
Source organism: Bufotes viridis (assembly GCA_033119425.1). Lineage (NCBI taxonomy): Eukaryota > Metazoa > Chordata > Amphibia > Anura > Bufonidae > Bufotes > Bufotes viridis. The sequence continues at coordinate 203,750,417 of CM065589.1, read as the reverse complement.
GAAGGTGAACTAATCCCGATGGCTGAGCAGGTGACACTTCCAGACCCTGGCCGAGGAAAGTTGGCTCATCAATGCATTCTGTGCTCAGACAGGCGCAGGAAAAATGGGTCCAGCTGTTGGACGGAGCCCAGCATGTGTGCACTGCTGATCGTGTATGGGTAGGTAGAGCGGCAGTCTGGTGGGGGCCCATTCCTGGGATCATATTTCTGCTGCACACTTAGAACCTGCTGCTGTACGAGGTGTCTTTATTTATTTATTTATTTATGTTGTTGCCCCGGTCTGGTGGGGGCCCATTCCTGGGAACATATTCCTGCTGCACACTTAGAACCTGCTGCTATACGAGGTGTCTTTGTTTATTTATGTTGTTGCCCAGGTCTTGTGGGGGCCCATTCCTGGGAACACATTCCTGCTGCACACGTAGAACCTGCTGCTATACGAGGTGTCTTTGTTTATTTATGTTGTTGCCCAGGTCTGGTGGGGGCCCATTCCTGGGAACATATTGCTGCACACTTAGAACCTGCTGCTGCCTGTCCTGCAGAGTTAGGCCGAGATATATGTGTAGGCCTTATACTCGACCGTTACCATCTACCTGCTGCTGCTGTCTGTCATGATCATGCTGAGTTATCTTTTAGGCCTTTTACCACACCATTACCTGCTGCTACATGTCCTGCTGAGTTAGGCCAAGATATATGTGTAGGCCTTATACTTTACCGTTACCATCTACTTGCTGCTGCTGCTGTCTGTCATGATCATGTTGAATTATCTTTTAGGCCTTATAGTACACAAGTACATTTACCTGGTGCTGCTGCTGTTGGTCTACTTTGGTCTGTCCCGATCCTGTGTAGTTGCGTCCAGAATTTTGTAGTCCTTATACTACCGAGTTACCATTTACATGCTGCGGTCTGTCATGATACTGCTCGGTTAGGCCCATCGATGTGTAAGCCTTAAACTGTAGTTTTACTATTAACCTGATACTGTCTGCCGTTATTCTGACAAGTTATGAGTCGCCAATCTAGTATAGTGTTAACAAATACCTTTTGATGCTGTCTGTTCTCTATAGGATTTTTGAATTCTCTTACAGTGGTGTGCATTTTTTCGTTTCGCGCATGTGCTCTGTTCATTATGAATTGTCAATAGTTATATAATTCTATATATACAATGTTTTTTTTTATACAATCATGCAGTGTTATGCTTCATTCACAAAATATATATTTTTTTATTTTATTTTATATTTTGTTATTTTGCTAAAGTTGGGTTTGGAGCGGCACAGGTGTGGTTGTCATTGAAGCAAGGTGGGGACCACATGTGGACTTCCCTTTTCAAAAGGTCTTGTGCAGTTAACATGGTACAGGACTGATTGATAAACCTGATAAACTTTTATAATTTTCTTTATTTTATTGTTTGTTTAAATACGGATTTAGGTCCGAACATGGTGTTGTCTGTCGTCCTGGAAAGGATGCCTGACTTCCGTGTTTACCTCTCTACATGGTTAGGTGTGACTGGCGTTATAGTCATCCGTGTGGTAATCCGGTTTTGTAAATGGAGCGTTATTGCCGCATGTAGATATCGATATATACATTTATATTTTTGGATAATTCTTGACAAATATGTACTGATAATTTGCACATGCTGCTATAATAAAAAATCTATTTTAAACAGTCTAAACTGTAGAGTATATCAAGTTCTTGAATCCATGTCACCATTTTGCAAGTAATTCTAGTCATTTCCATGGTTGAGATCATGTGACCGCTTCGACATGATGCGCTTTTGGCTCACCGTGCGTTCAATTGATGGTGCTAACATGTTATTTTTTATTATGTGAATGCAATGTGTTGGGACAATCGATGCCTTTTTGCGTTCCACATTGGATTTTAAACCGTAATTCTCTTCCAATTTTTTTTTTTACTTGCACATTATGTACATTATTTTTAAAAGTGGAATTATTTATAGACACTGTATGATTCCGGACATATGATTCCGGACAATTTTTGTAAAGGAACGTCATAATATTTTTAGTTGAAAATTCAACAGATTTGATATTTAGCTTAGTTCTTAGCACTATTCTGTTTTGGCACTGCTTGAAAAGCGTCTCATTGTGTGGCTCAAAAAGTCTTTTTTTTTTCATAAAGACAAAATAACAAACATGCTGATGTGCTGATCAGGGGGTTGTATTACTTTATTTGATTAGTTTACCCAGTTTACCCTACACCGTTACCTTTACATGCAGCTGCTGTCCTGATCAAGATTAGTTATGTGTAGACCTCATACTACACTATTACCTTACTTACTATTACACTACTGCCTATACCAAATGTAAATATGCAACCAAATGTGGCAAAATACACAAAAAAATAAAATAAAAAATAAAAAAATGATAAAAACGCAGATGCGTTTTTGATGCGTTTTCTATCAAAAACGCCCAAATGGCCCCTGGGGGGTTCAGATATTTTGCCTCGGAGGCAGCAGAACGTTGGTGGTAGTCATAGTCAACCATCATATACAATCAAATAGAGGCATCAAATGGATTCGCAAAGCGATTAATAATTGTAAGTATTATTCACTTTGCGATTACAACTTATAGCTGAGTTCCTAATGGTTGTATTGCTAGAATATAACGAAGATTGAGAATTCTTAGTCATATTCTAGCAATACAACCATTAGGAACTCAGCTCTAAGTTGAATTCGCAATGCGATTAATGCAGGTTATAATAATCGCATTGCGAATTCAACTTAGATCTGAGTTCCTAATGGTTGTTGTATTGCTAGAATATAACGAAGATTGAGAATATAGTGCTATATTCGTTATCTTCGTTATATTCTAGCAATACAACCATTAGGAACTCAGATCTAAGTTGTAATCGCAATGCGAATAATACAGGTTATATTAATCGCATTGCGATTTACAATTACTAACACTGCAGCTTCAGAATGAATCTAAGATGCTTTCCTTGCGTTTAGATAGGAGGTGGGAGGGTCTGGGAGGGAGGGTATGCTGATTGGCTGGAATGTGTCTGCTGACTGTGAGGTACAGGGTCAAAGTTTGCTCAATGATAAAGTATACGGGCGAACGCAAACATCGCATATGTTCGCCCGCCGCAGCGGACGTGAACAAGCTATGTTCGCCGGCGAATAGTTCGGGATATCTCTACTCTCGGCATGTTTCACCGTTCCGGATCCGGAACTCTGCCACGCTCCCATGATAGTCAATGTGTACGGAGCGGTTGTCCAGGGGAACACGTTCACTAGCAGCAGGACATACTCGACAGGATGTTCACCTGCCAGCAAAGCCTACCAGAGGTCCATGAAGCTACTGTGAAACTAGCCTAAGTTGGGGATGTATGTAATATTAATGATGGGCGGGGCCTTTTACAATAATACAGAATGCCGATTGCTGTTTATGTAGATAAATACACCCACACACATATATTTATTATTAAGTGTGCAAAGTAGGAAATCAGCCGGTTACATCATACATCACTACAGCGCTGTGTGGATATATATATATGTATATATATATATATATGTATACTCACAGCGAGGTAGAGATGTATGAGGTAAATGGATGATTTGGTACATGTCACACCAGGTACTAAGTAATGATTTGTAAAGGGTGTATATATACATTACAGAATGTTGGTGAGAGAAAAAATAAAGTAATGTAAGCATATTACCAGGGCAGACTCTCTCTGAGATCTCCCGAATCCAGTCTGGGGGCCTCCGCTTTAGATCAGACCACTTCTTGACTATCGCCTTTTCTGTGTGGCCCCTTTTAAACTTCCTCTGCAGAAGTGCCTGGATCCCCACACAATTTTTTGTTTCTCTGCCTGTTTCCGGGTCCGATTGTATCCCTTCTTCAACATGCGCTGCAGGATAAAGATGCAAGCATAAAATCCCAAATTTTTGAATTACAAGTATTAAGAATACATGTCCTCATCCTCAGCAACTCGGCAAAAAGTATTTAATTGGAATACAATCTGATCTTATAGCGGTAACATAAAATCTAATATTTCCCCTTCCAACAATTTTATGTGTGTGGGGTCTGAGCAATTGTATGTTGTCCAGCTGAGCTGAGATGTACCGTATTTTTCTCCATATACGACGCACCTGTCCATAAGATGCACCAAAGTTCTAGAGTGTGAAAATAGGAAAACATTTTTAAAAAAATAAAAGCTATGCTTTTGGTGGGTTTGGAAATAATGGTGGTCTGTGGATGACACTGCTATGGTGGGATCTGGGGATGACACCACTATGTGGGGGGGGGGGGAATCTGTGGATAACACATATATAGCATCATACACAGATGCCACCCATAACAGTGTCCCTGTGTAAATAGTGACCATCAATACAGGGGCTGGAGGCCGGCAAGTGATGTTGGAATCACGTCGGGGCTGGGTAAAGTCACTGTACTCTATTAAACTGGACCCCGTTCACCGCAGTCTTTATATGTCAAGTGTAGATATGTGAGGTTTGTTAAAGTATGGCTATCCTCTGTAGTACTCACTTTGAAAGTCCAGTAGCAGGCAGGGCTGGAGCGTACTACGTCACACTCCAGCTCCACCTGCTTCATTGATAAAGTTGCAGGAGCAGGCGCATGACGTACTTAGTGGGGGAAATAAAGTGCGTCTTATAGGGCCTAAAATATTCTACCTGTCTAGTGAAGTGGCGGACGGTACATTATGGGGTGTACAGCTGGTTCGCCTCCCTGTGGTGCACCCTGGGTAACGCTAAATGAACCAACAAATACTGGCGGTCAGCCAAAAAATGCTTCTCCAGATCAACAAGACTTATATGTGTGTGTGTGTGTGAGGTACATAGTGTGTGGCAGAAAAATGGATCTGCAATGTGCATGTGATTGATATTTCTCTGTTGTCCATACATAAATACATGGTACTGACAAAAGTGCTGTGATATCACAACAATACTAATTGCCGTAATCATGGATAGCTAATCAGACCTTATAAAAGCAGAAATTCTATGCATTGTGCAAAAATAGTCGCATCATTAAGATTTGGGCGATTGCGAATATTTTATAACTATAGCGGCCTATAACTCTATTGTTCAAAAATGCATTAGAAATGTAATCTAAGACAGTGTTTTACTTACAGTTATGATAAGTTTATCCTCCTTGTCGCGAAATTTGCTGCCAACCATGATTTCTGATCGTCGCAAAACTTTCCTCCACTTTGAAAAGCGTCACTACCTACGCCCGTAATGCGCATTCGCAATCACAGTCGCATTACGCGATTATTACATGGGCGATTTTGCACAATCATAAAGGGGATGACGAATATTTACAGTTATGGAGGAAGTTTGTCCTCTTCGTCGTGAAATTTGCTGCCAGCCATTTAGAGTGTGTAAAGTTTCTGCCACTTGTAAAGCCACCATTATGATCTTCGCTGCCCATAATGCGCATACGAATGTGCATTATGCAAATATTACATTGCTGATTTTGCGCATTGAAAAAAACTGAATGTGAATAATGAATATTTAACGATTGTGTGTATATTCTGGTAAATATTCAAGAAATATCGCAAATTCGAATATTGCACCTGCCGCTCATCACTAGTTAAAACATCATCGGGGTTGTCAATATCTACATATGTGGTACCATCCTCATTAAAGTTAAAATGAGCCCCCAGTGCCTGCAGGATGTCAGTACCCAGCAAATTGAATGGGATATTTTTTATTACTAACAACTGAATCACCACTGTCTTTTATTTTTAATTTCATAGGTATGGTCTCTGGAATGAAGACCACTTCCCCTGTGAACCCTGATGCGGGGACACATTGTGTGCTTATCTGCCATGGCTTAACATAATCAGGATTGATCACTGTCTTGGCTGCCCTGTGTCTATTAAGAAAGGAACCTGTTGGTTGCCTACCTGGACTGGTATCTTAATTTGGCAGCCGACGGCTGCTGCAGTCATGGCAGATAAGGACACAGGGTTGCCGGCTTCTTATTGTGAGGTCACCGGACCAGGGGTGTGCACTGGCCCCTGGTTCTGTGAGTTCTCCTGTTCCTGAGGGGGAGCACAGCAATTTCTGAGTATGTGGCCAGGTTTTCCACAATTGTAACACCTGAAATCACCCCTCCTTTGTCTGGTCTTAATTTTTGAGGATTTGGAAGTAGACATGTATAATTCCAAACCCTTAGCAGCAGCAAATAACTGAGGTAACTCCTTGGGCAACTCTGGATATGCTGCAGATTTGCAATTAATATGGTCAGAAAGGGCATGAAATGAAGAAGGAAGATGCCTAAAGGACCTGTCATGTAGCAGATCACGAGGCCAAAGGTGGCCTGAAGAAGACTGGAAGCCCACATCTACAAGGTATGTGGCATGTTAGTCATAATTGGTTCATGTTTGGGAGAGCCAGCTAGGCTCATTAAAAGAACCTGTAGCAGCAGCCTGCCATTACCAGAACTGTAAGCTTGAAAGGAGACCACTCAGCGCAAGGAACCAAAATAACGCAATGCATTGAGCTCTTGTTTATTCAGCAATTAAACAATTTGTTTCGAGGATCAAATTCCCCTTCATCAAGTTAAAACTGACACATACAATGTTGGATACCTACCATTGTTATATACAAAAGTAAGTATACTAAAAAATTGTGCCAACAGAAACATAGGGGGTGGTCCTATAACAAACACACATCCTCCATGATGTGAATAAAAAACATATAAAACCATATAGAACCATAAAATTATCATGTAAGAATGGGTCAATATATCTGATGAAATGTGTAGCGGCAAGTTCGGCAGACATATAGAAGTTTAAACTCATACCGAGCCAGTGTGGACCCACAGTCACTCCGTTACTAGGGATGCAGGATGCCGAAGGCTGGAAACTGAGGCCGCTTTTCCTAGGTGATGGAAGCTGTGGTCACATGATATGGTCACATCTTGGGACACCAAAAAGTGGCTGGTGCGGGTCATGTGAACGCAAGTTGCGAGCATGTGACCTAAACATCAGTCAATTATCTGGAGAGACAAATGATGCACTGTGGGCACATGATCGCTGCCAAACTCATGTACACCGGTGCACTGAGTTTCTCAGGTAACCATGTTGCTTTCTGGCTGCAAAAGGAGATCGTGAAACTGGAAAAGCTGCGTGTTGCACAGATCGGAGGTTGTTTCCTTCTATAAAAGTGTAAACAGATATACATATAAATATGAATAGAAATATGCGTATAAAAGCTTGGTACTGTAGATTAAAACTTTAATGTTCTTATAAAATTTGCAAACTGTTACAATACATAAAAAATGCAAATTTTCTGGGTAATTACTAGAGGTGGGACGATGAATGCGTCGAATCCACGAATTCCTTGAATCTTGCTGGTGCGTAATTGCGGGAATTCGAATCCCACGAATCTATTCATCAGTATCGCCGTCCTCAGGATGGCAATACAGATGAACACTGCAGCAGGGGAAGGGAGAGTTGTCTTTTTTTCCTGTTTACCTGATAGGCTGCCGGCACAAGGCCAGCAGCCTATCAGAGACCAGCGCAGGCGGCGGGATGATGTCATCGCGCCGCCTGATCGTACAGCGAGGGACACAGGCCAGAAGAGGCCTGCATCCAATCACTACAATGGAGGTAGGTAAGTGTTTTTTTTTTTTTTGTCCTGTGATGCGCTGGGCTTGGGGCACTGCTGGCATAATGGGGACACTATGGGGACATCTCCTGGAACATGGGGGACACTATAGGGGCATTGCTGTCACATGGGGGACACTATAGGGGCATTTCTGGCAGCAAAGGCTCACAGTCAGGGAGTAGTTACCCGCGCTTGCGTAGAGCATTCGTAGGATTCGAGATTCGAAAGATTCGTAAGATTCGAGAACCTTTTCAGATTCGGATTTGGATTCTAAAAAATTTGGATTCGTCCAACCTCTAGTAATTACCCAGTGTGTGTCAAGTGAAAATACAAGAGAATTATAGATTAGTTAGAAATAAGGAAGGTTCTCACCATTTATATCTAGAAATGACAGATATAAGGGAGGGGGATATTGGGTTGGAGATCAAAAATTGATCTCAAAGGCCTCATTGAGCTCATATGAATTCAAACTATTTATTTTGAAAATCCAATACATCTCCCATCTCCTGAGGATTTGTGAATTACTGTGACAATTGGTTTGTATGTGTTCGATGGGCATAATTTTAAATCCAGAAAACATACCATCATGATGATCAGCAGCATGTCTGGAATTGGAAATACTATGGTGGGTGAATATTTTCTTCACATTTGATACGTACATGTTCAATCTATTCCTCAGTGTCTGTATAGTGTGACCCACATATTGGAGGCCACAATTGATGTTTACTTGGGTGGAGTCACTCACAGAGTCCGTCATTTTATTACCTGCAGGTCCCGTTATGTTGTCTATGTGGTATTTTGTGATTGTCACAACTTCTACATAGGCAAAACTATACGCCCGATGTTTGAACGTTTCAGAGAACACGTAAATTCAGTGATTACAGGTAAGGGGTGTCCCCGCCTTATTGAACATGTGAGGGATAAACACAACAGTAATCCCTGTTGTTTAAAATTTGCAGGCATTGAAATTGTTAATGCTCCTGAAAGAGGAGGAGATCGCCATAAACTATTATTACAGTCTGAATCTAGGTGGATTATCCGTACCCGAGCCATGGGGGGTATCGGTTTAAATGATAAGAACGATCTATCAGTGCACTTAGAAGTTATCTGCAGTCCCCCTCTCTCAGATTGCTGTATATAAGTTCACAATAGTCGCAGTATATTATTTGTTGATTAGTATTTATATCCTTATGAACTTACTAAGCTATGTCAGACCTTTTCATTTTTGTATATTGTATTGTTTTTAAAGCCCGGTTGTTGGGGGCGTGGCTTTCCACACCTGCGCAAGGTGTGATGTGTGAGTGCGTCCGCTTAAATTGCATGCGTCCACGCTCGGGCTTTCAGGTGGCCTGACGAAGCGCATTGTTGCGCGAAACCGCCGTCTCCACTGTACCTATTTGCGAGGAGTTGGAAAGCCGCCCCTACCCGGTTGTTGTTACACTGGATGCCCATAATAAAGGAACTTTTTCTACACACGTGGACGAGTGCCGCCGTTTTTCATCTCTCTACTACAAGGTATCTATGGACTGTCTATCTTTGGGCTGAGCACCGTACTTACCGTTATCTTGACCGGAGGAGTGTTTGCAGGCACAGTGTGGATTGTGCCATACATGGACCGCACTTTTGTTTCTACTGCATATCCAATATGTCTTTTTCGGGGGCTGAGCACACAGTTATTGAGGTACCACAAGCACCAGCACTGCCTGATTTGAATGCCTCCACCGGTCTTACTCAGGGCAGAGAAGGGACGGATTCCTTCTTCGCAATTTGTAATGAAAAGGACGACATATCATATATGAGTACACGTGCACTGGAGATTAAAATTTTCCATTTAGCCGATAAAGAGGTCAGGTTATTCTGGACTGTGCAATCGCTGACCTCATATCAAGAGAGTCATAGGGTCCCGAGAGGCCTAAGAATATATAAGGACTTGTTTCAATATGAAGATGATGTTCAATTTGTATCGGCTTGGAAAGAGTTGCACCTACAATTTTCACAACAAATACTGGACTTGGTTTTGTCCCGTGACCGAAAAGAATATGAAATGGTCACGGTAGAATTGAATAAAGCACGAGATACCCTAAAGGGAAGGTTGACTGACAATCAATTCATTAATTTTGAGAAACGACTCAATAAGAAATTAATCCTCTCTCAAACAGAGATCAAAGAACGCAAGAAAGATAAATTCATGCGGGATAAGCATGATTATGAAAATGACACTGTGTTTGATTGGAATAAAAGGAAACCGAGGGGGAGACGTATTCAGAGAAAAAACCGCACTGATTATTGGACGACCGATTCAGACTCTAGTGCCTCTGAGGGAGGAGTGGCTCCACCTATTAGTACATGCCCCCCTTTAGGAGAATCAGAAGGGGTAGAGGCAAAAGAGCCAGAAATGGCCGAAGGACAGAGAAGATCCACTCGACGAAGGAGGAAGGTTTCTTGGAGACAATAACAGAAGAACTTGACGATGAGAATACATATGATTCGTCACAGGACATTGTGGTTAATCTCACTCCTTATGAGTTGCCCCCGGGCTGCACCTCGGTCCTGAATAAGGGACTGGGGTTCAGCCTAGTGGATCAATTCAGGGTTGATGATTTTGAGGTTGATCTCTTTAAAAATGTACGTAAACTATACTTGAAAAAAATGTTTGCTGATGTACCACTGAGTAAATGTCCCCCCCCTTCCTGGGGAAGTTCCTGCATCTGTTTCACTCGCTGCTTTTCATGTTGAGGGGCGGTTTGATCCAATCGAGCAAGAAGCCCTTGCTGTGTTATTAGGGATAGTTTCGAGTTACTATAGGAACCGTCATCGGGAGCATGTAGGTTTCAGGGGGGCATTGGATCCACATTTCTCCCTCCCATGCCGGCTGGCTCAGCAGTTGACCTGTTTTATAATAGAGTACTAAGGAATGTTCGTGCACTGGTTTATCCGGTTGCACCGCCAAACATTACTGCTGAAGAGCGTAGTGCACTTAAGTGGTTCACTGCTCAAGATCAAATTGTTATTAAACCAGCTGACAAGGGAGGGAATGTGGTTCTTATGACACGGGAATATTATTTGGGGGAATCTATGAGACAACTCTGGGACCAGCTGACATATCGTAAATTAGAGGGTAATCCGAAATCCCAGATATTGAATCAGCTAGAAATCCTAATAAAAAAGTATGTGGATATAGGATTCTTACCACGTAATCTTGTTGATAGACTTCTCCCCCAGCACCCGAGGTCCCCCGTTTGGTACTTTCTGCCCAAAATCCACAAGTCGCTGACCCAGCCCCCTGGCTGCTCTATTGTGGCCGGGGTAGGCTCAGTGACTGAGCAACTCTCAACATATGTGGACTGGCTTTTGAGACCCCTCCTCTATGGTACCCCTACTTATCTCAAGGATACTGGTGATTTCCTGCGAGCCCTCCAATACATCGAGTGGCACCAGGGGTATCACCTAGTGTCCCTGGATGTCGAATCCCTATATACCAGGATCCCACACAATTTGGGGATCAGAGCGATTAGGGAAGTCCTCAGCAGAACCAACAAAGGCAATGTTTTTTGTACATTCATTGAGGAATCTCTGGATTTTGTGCTGTCCAATAATGTGTTTATATTTGGACAGCATTGGTACCGCCAGGTGCTAGGTACGGCTATGGGCACAGCTGTCTCGTGTACCTTTGCCAACCTGTACCTGGCGGTATTTGAGGACCGTTACGTCTTTTCGATTGGTAACCCCTTTCTGCAACACATTCAGCTGTTTCTTCGTTTTGTGGATGATGTTTTCATGCTGTGGTCTGGCAGCGAGTTGCAATGCCGTGGGTTTGTTGATCACCTCAATTCAACGAATGACATGAATATGAAGTTCACCATAAATTTTGGTGGACATTCCCTTGACTTTTTAGACGTTAAGGTATCTGTAGTCAATGGTGACATTGTTACTGAGGGGTTCCGCAAATCCACGGCCACTAATTCGTTGCTACACCGCAGCCTGAGCCCGTAATGAAGGCCGTACCTTACGGCCAGTTCATACGTCTTAGAAGGATTAATAGTACTGATGAGGGTTGTCGGCGACAGGCTCGTTCCCTCGCTGATCGTCTTGTTGCCAGGGGTTACCCACCGAAGGACGTTAGCAGAGCTCTGTTTAGAGCAGCTAAACGCCCTAGATCCGAATCAGAGAGATTCTCATTTGTATTCAAATTTAGCCCAGCGGCCGAGGTCATAAAAAATGCAATCAGGAATAATTGGGACCTTCTAAAGGGATATAGAACCCTGTGCAAAGTGGTTGAACAGAAACCATTGATAGCTTTCAAAAAATGTTGTACGTTAAGGGATCGACTGGTACATAGTGTCTTACGTCCCACAATGAATCAGTCTTGGCTTACTAGGAACATTAGACCCGGGAATTATAAGTGTGGTCACTGTTCCTTCTGCCCACAAAATGCTCAGAGTAGAATCTTGAACTTGGGTGGAGTCACTCACAGAGTCCGTCATTTTATTACCTGCAGGTCCCCTTATGTTGTCTATGTGGTATTTTGTGATTGTCACAACTTCTACATAGGCAAAACTATACGCCCGATGTTTGAACGTTTCAGGGAACACGTAAATTCAGTGATTACAGGTAAGGGGTGTCCCCGCCTTATTGAACATGTGAGGGAAAAACACAACAGTAATCCCCGTTGTTTAAAATTTGCAGGCATTGAAATTGTTAATGCTCCTGAAAGAGGAGGAGATCGCCATAAACTATTATTACAGTCTGAATCTAGGTGGATTATCCGTACCCGAGCCATGGGGGGTATCGGTTTAAATGATAAGAACGATCTATCAGTGCACTTAGAAGTTATCTGCAGTCCCCCTCTCTCAGATTGCTGTATATAAGTTCACAATAGTCGCAGTATATTATTTGTTGATTAGTATTTATATCCTTATGAACTTACTAAGCTATGTCAGAACTTTTCATTTTTGTATATTGTATTGTTTTTAAAGCCCGGTTGTTGGGGGCGTGGCTTTCCACACGTGCGCAAGGTGTGATGTGCGAGTGCGTCCGCTTAAATTGCGTGCGTCCACGCTCGGGCTTTCAGGTGGCCTGACGAAGCGCATTGTTGCGCGAAACGGCCGTCGCCACTGTACCTATTTGCGAGGAGTTGGAAAGCCGCCCCTACCCGGTTGTTGTTACACTGGATGCCCGTAATAAAGGAACTTTTTCTACACACGTGGACGAGTGCCGCCGTTTTTCATCTCTCTACTACAAGGAATAACAAAAAATGTTGAGCTCTAAGTATATTTATTAAAACAAACATGTCAGGAATGATATCCTTATGTATTCTGTCTGTGACAATGCCTTTTCAGTATTGTATATATTCTCTTGCAGGCTCTGCAGCAGTAATCTGCAAAACACCTTTTTAGAACTGGTATTGTACACTTGTCCCTGCTTGAAAAATGTGACACCTGTCCAATAGTTAGGTGTTTCTATGTTTCAATTTTTTCTGTTTACATTTTTTTTCTTTTTGTTTTGATGGTTCGGTTTACATGGCCAAATAGTGTAAAATTTGTAGTGCTATTGTTCTACAACCCTTTTATGCTCTCCAACTCTTCCCAGGTTTCAATCCTGTATATATTGTGTCTGGGTTACCCTACTGACCCCAATATTGTGAGAAAATCAACTGTCATTACCCAATAGAAGAGTCTGTTACTGTAGACTGCAGGTTTGTGTAGACTTTGTCAATTACACTTTTTAACCCTTTCAGGACCCTGCCATGTTTCACCTTAAGGACCAGGTCGTTTTTGGGAAATGTGTCACTTTATGTGGTAATATCTTTGGAACGTTTTTACTTATCAAGGCCATTCTGAGACTGTTTTCTCGTGACACATTGTGCTTCATGATAGTGATAAAGTTCATTCAATATATTTTATTTTTATTTATTAAAAAATTCCAAATTTACCAAAAAATTGGAAAAATTTGCAACTTTCTAAATTTTTATTTCTCTGCTTTTAAAACAGATAGTGATACCTCATAAAATAGTTATTACTTCACATTTCCCATATGTCTACTTTATGTTTGGATCATTTTGTGAATGCCATTTTATTTTTTGGGGACATTGGAAGGCTTAGAATTTTAGAAGCAAATCTTAAAATGTTTAAGGAAATTTCCAAAACCCACTTTTTTAAGGACCAGTTCAGTTATAAAGTCACTGTTGGGCTTACATAATGGCAACTACCCATAAATGGCCCAATTCTAGAAACTACACCCTCAAGGTATTCAAAACTGATTTTAGAAATCCTTTAGGTGGGCCACAATAATGTAGATGACATTTCAGAATTTCACTTTTTAGGCAGATTTTCCATTATAATTCATTTTTTCCAGTAACAAAGCAAGGGTTAACAGCCAAACAAAACTTAATATTTATTACCCTGATTCTGTAGTTTACAGAAACACCCCATTTGTGATCGTATACCGCTGTATGGGGACTCGGCAGGGCACAGAACAAAAGGAGTGCCATATGGTTTTTTGAGGGCAGATTTCACTGGTATACAAATTTGAAGACCCCCGATGCACCCCTAGAGTAGAAACTCCCAAAAAAATGACCCCATTTTGGAAACTACGGGATAAGGTGGCAGTTTTGTTGGTACTATTTTAGGGTACATATGATTTCTGATTGCGCTATATTACACTTTTTGTGAGGCAAGGTAACAAAAAATAGTTGTTTGGCAGTGTTTTTTTTTACGCTGTTCATCTGACAGATTAGATCATTGAGTTATTTTTATAGAGCAGGTTGTTACGGACGTGACAATACTAAATATGACTACTTTTGTTGTTTGTTTCAGTTTTACATAATAAAGCATTTTTGGGAAAAAAATTGTTTTTTAGTGTCTCCATATTCTGAAAGCCATCGTCTTTTTTTCTTTTTTTGAATGACTTTCTTATGTAGGGGCTAATTTTTTGCGGGATGAGATGACAGTTTGATTGATACTATTTTGGGGTGCATATGACTTTTTAATTGCTTGGTATTACACTTTTTGTGATGTAAGGTGACAAAAAATTGCTTTTTGGCACAATTTTTTTTTTAACGGTGTTCACCTGAGGGGTTAGGTCATGTGATATTTTAATAGACCTGGTTGTTACGGATGTGGCAATGCCCAATATGTCTGTTTTTTCCTTTTTTCTATTTTTTCTTTTTTTTGCAATTTTATGTGTTTTATTTTGGGAAAGGGGCCTTTTTTAAGTTGAAACTTTATTTATTTTTTATTATGAAAAAACTTTTTTTTTTACTTTTTACTTTTGTCCCACTCTGGGACTTCAACTTCTGGGGTCTGATCCCCTCTGCAATGCATTAAAATACATCCTGTGTTGTAATGCGATGCATGTCAGCTTTTATGCTGACAGCCTGTGAGACCCAACCTAAGAGGCTGAATCTCACAGGCTTCTGTTGAAGGAAAACCCTGATGCCTATGCAAGGCATCGGGCTGCCTTCTCTGCCATCGGGTCCCTGTCACTACAGAACGGGACCCGATGGGGATGCGGAGGACACCCGTACCCTCCGCAAACCCCCTGCATGCTGCGGTCAGCTTTGACAGTGGCAGACAAGGAGTTAATACGCCAGCATCTGTGTTTTCATCAATGCAGGAGTATGCAGCAGGGGCCCGACTGTCAGTCTGCCGTGTTCGTGACACTGATCGGGTGGGCGCAGCTCCTGCACCCGCCCGTTCAGCCAGAAGTACATGAACGGCGCTGGTCCTTAAGTCCGGTCCCCCAGCGCTGTAGATGTACGGCAGAGGTCCTCTACGGGTTAACCTGAATAGTTCATATAACCAGAATGCTCATGTATCTCTATTGCATCTCTATTGTAGTACCCTTCACTATCGATCTCAGGAGCAGCTCCTCCAGGAAAAAATATTGATTTAATGGTGTATTTACAGTATATGTGTCAATTTTGCGGCATTTTTTTGCTGCCACATTAATTGGCTGGCCTCTCACATAATTAAAGACCCTCCATGCTCCCATTTACTAAGGTTGATTTATATCAGTATATTCTACTGATGTAGAGTACACTGATGTTAATGGACCTTGTGTTTCAGTAATCTGTACTTTATAATTATTATATCCTCGCTGCAACAGGAATGAACCCTCCATGCACTGACTTCTTGTTGAGTCTGTGATAGACTCGTGTTTACTCACTGCAGCCAATGTGAGAAGGCAGAGCTGCAGTAGGAGGTGGGAGACAGCAGCCTTAACCATAGATTAGATGTGTCGTTCCTGCCTCATAATTGATCAGCAGCACATATGTTCATATTGATTATCAGCAGCACATCCCTCATTACACATGGAGAGGCGCTGCTCGATAGTTGTGAATCATGCATCCTAATAAAAGATGCGAATCAGCTGACAAATGATCATTTTTTGTTTATCGGCTGATCGGGAGCACAATTATAAGGGCCAATTATTGGGAATGAGCTTGTTCCCAATAATTCCCTTGAAAATAGTTCTGTCTGGACTTCCGCTTCTGGCGTTGCCTTGTGAGCACTGGGAGAGAGGAGCTCCCGCATAAACCTGCATTATCTCTGCTCCTCTGCTCTATTTTAAACACAGGATGGAGGGCACCTGCAACTGCAGTCCAGACTCCCCTTCCTTTAGCATCTGGAGAACGTTGTATGTCTCCTACCACTCGCAAAGACAAGATGGTGCTCGCCGTACATCACCAGCAAAGGAAGAAGAACAGGTCATTTGGACTCAAGTACACAGCACCCATGGGCGTAGCTATAAGGGGTGCAGAGGTAGCAGTCGCTACCGGGCCCAGGAGCCTGAGGGGGCCCAAAGACCCTTGTGCCACATAAGAAGACACACAAAGCACTGCGGGAAGGGTTGACCAAGCTGAACTCTTGCAACAGGGCCCACGAGCCGTTAGCTACGCCCCTGACAGCACCTATGCAGTTATTACAAGAAGCTGGCTGTGGTGGTGGCAAAAAGAATTACCCCAGACATACAGTCTAACCTGGCTTCCCCGGTACAAGCCTCTATGAAGGCGCCATAGAAAAGGGTGCTTCCAACACGGTGCGACTGGATGAGGCAGACCATCACATTTCGGCTACTGAAGATGATATGGCCAGGGCCCATTCACATATGAAACATCTTCTACATATGCAGGCCTGCATGGCTCAAAAACTGGATGATCTGGAGAACCAGTCATGCCGCAGCAATCTTCGGGTAGTGGAAGTGCCAGAATCTGTACCCCTTTCTGCGATACATACCCCTTTCTGCAGCTCTGGGACTTGCCACCCCATGTAAAGTTAAGAGGACACACTGCCTTGTGCCTGAACATGCTAAATTGAGGGTCACTCTGTTTCATTAAGACCACGCTAGGTAATAGTCAAATATCTGGACTATGCAGGATACAAGTTTCTACTCTTTGCTGACTATTCAGCCAAGCTCACTATATACAGGAGAGCGTTTAGTCATGTGTGTAGTGAACTACACAGAAGAGGTTGGAGATTTCAACTTCAGTATCCAGCAACGCTCCATTTTATCTATCCAGATGGATCTACACAGACCTTTTTGAGATCCTCAGGTCGTCAAAGTGGCACTTGCAGAATATCTGGCTTACTTAGCAGGAGCAGAAGATCCTCACAAATCCCTGGGAACTTCGGTGGAGAGCATCCGGCCAAGTCAAGCTCCAAAAGTCCAGAGACCTCTAAAGACTCCCAGCCACAAAACTTCCAAGTAAACAGGAGCTGGGTCAGACCTTCCAGCGATCTTCTAGACCAGGCATGTCCAAACTCTGGCCCTCCAGGTGTTTCAGAACTACAACTCCCATCATGCTCTTCTGTAGGTTGATAGCTGTAGGTTGTCCAGGAATGATGGGAGTTGTAGTTTTGCAACATCTGGAGGGCCGGAGTTTGGACATGCCTGTTCTAGACTATCCATCTCCAGGAACTTTGTATTTTCATAGGTTTTCTGTGAGTAGTCGGTATGACATAATTTCTTCGGGAGTTTGACTCTTGTCTATGCTGCCCAGCACAGATAACGCATATTTCATTTTCTTATTTTTCTTTTATGCAGGTTATTTTTCGCTTTTTTTTTTCTCGAGATGCATGTATCTTATTTTACAGTTATACTGCTTTGTCTTTTTGTTCCCAAATTACCTCTTATACGGGTGTGGAGGGATGCCACCACATGTCATAAAAAAGCAAAGTCCTTTAGAAGTGAGACCTTTTTGTTAAACAACAATGGTTTCTAATGTCTCTCTCTCTACATCTTTAGTGCTGTTCCACGATGGAATCAACTTCCCAAATATACATGCCTACAACCATGCATGCCTGGGTTGGCGTATTCTAGATGGCTACACCATACAAGTTACTATTCCTGGAGAAGACTTTCATTGGCCCATATGATCCTGTTAGTCTGGTTCATACCTCCTTAGGGGCCTAACCCTCGAGATCAGGACTCTTCTAATATGGGATCCATCTAATATAGGACACTATGGGCATGTAGAGTGAACTTTGGAAACATTTCCAACACTACTTTCGGATCTCCAAATACCTACCTCTATGTACCAGTACCAGCTGTTTCCAGCTGGTACTTAGATTAAACTTTTCTCGCCCTGGCAATTGGCAGGCATCTCACGGGTGGGACACATCTGAATCCCTCCTAAGAACACTTAATGAACTCAAACAAACCTTTCGTTTACCAACCAACCAAGGCTTTCAGTATATGCAGCTGAGAGCTTTCTGTCTCTCTCCTCTTAAATACTATCCTAAAGAGATTGGAGACTAACCTTTTAACACCTTTGTGGGAGATAGTGCAAAGAATTGCTCTTTGTCTAGCCTATATGGGGTCATTAGGGACATATGTAGCTCGGTGAAAATGCTGTTTGGTTTCCCGAAATGGGCCACAGTCTTAAAAATACCAGAGGTGGGTTCACTACTCTTAGATGGATGGTCTTTAGTACGTAAACACATAGTGAGAAATGGTGTGAAACTCATTTCAAGCTCATATACTCGGCATACTATGGTATCAGTATTCTTCCACCCTCTGCTTATCCGGATAGATTAGTGGCATGTCCTAAATGCCAGTCACCAGGTACAGATTTATATCAAGGTATTTAGCTTTGCCCCAGCTTTTTAGCATGCTGCTTTTTGAACCATATGAGGAAGCGCCTGTTGCAGTTGGCTCCACTACTTTAGCTTATTCCTTCATTCATCCCATTGGATTGTACAGATGGCAAGTAGAGAAATGTACCCCCTTTGGTTCACATGACCCTGATAGTGGCCAAGTGTTGTTTATTAAAAAACTGGCTTGAAAAATTGTAACCCCCATGTCTGCTATTACTCAACAGTTGAAATATTATGTATTCATGGATAAGGTGTGGAGTGTTGTGCCTTTTCATAGGTATATAAATTGATATCCAATTATTCTAGTCAAGATGGATATTCATTGGGGGGCAGAGCCTGACCTTGCTGGATGGCGGCTGCTTCTGAGTAGCGCTTCCGCCACCAAGCTCTCGTTAAACCTGTTCTCCTTCCCCTTCCCCTACTATGGTGAAGATACAGCCGAAGGAACACCCCGTAGAGATGTTCAGTACCGGTAAAACAGCAAAACAACACAAACCTATGGAGAGATTCCTCAATAAACCGAGGCCTCACTTGGAGAAGAGTCACACAAAGATGGTGCCGCCTGACACGGCATCACAAGACTCAGAAGCGGGAGACCAGCATGATGGCTCTGATGTAGAGGAAGAGACCCCTGACGCCACAATTGGGGTGAGTGAAGCGGCCCCCTGACCACAGCTTATCTAGATAGAGCTCTGTGCAAAGCTCTAGCCCCGCTGGCTGCCGATCTTTCCACTATAAAAGTGGACATCTGCCATATTGGCGATAGAGTAGATACTTTAGAGCAGACATGTGATGACCTGTGCTCCTTTAATGCAGCGGTCCAGCGTTCACTATCTCTCTACCAGACAGCCCTCAACAATTCTATGATGATGATAGAGGATCAGGAAAACCGGAGCCACAGGAAAAATTTGAGAATACGAGGCTTCCCTAAGGCCTTCACTTGAGGTCAAGGGTAACCTTTAGAAAATGTTTAATCAGGTCCTTTGTCACTGACAGAGTATGTTGAGCTGACATTCTAGGGATTACTGTTTCTGATCACGCCCCTATTATATTTGCAATCACCACACCGGAGTGGAGCGGAGGGGAAAGAGAATGGACCTGGCGGCTAAATCCCACAGTCTTGGAATCCTCCGCCTATGTATCCACACTTAATGAGAAACTGAAACATTACTTTCTGACCAACGAGACCCCTGAAGCTACTCCTGCCTCAATATGTGAGGCGCATAAATCCATTATTTGCTGTGAAATTATATCATTGAGTTCCTATATTAAAAAGAAACGTCAAGCGCAGTTTACTTCACTGCTCACTAAAATTTCTGAATTAGATATTTTAACCAAACTATCAAATTTGAGAAACAAACTTAAATCTGTTTTGAACTCCAAAGCAGCCCTTTCTTAACTTTGTATCAAGCATAAGTATTATGCTCACGGAGATAAAGGTAATAAAATGATGTCAGCATTGGTCAGAAAACAAGCCCAACATTCCTTCATAAGCCAGATGGTCGATCCAGAGGGTAAACTACACACCTCTTCCTCAGGGATAGCGGGTATTTCCTCTTAATACTATCAATCTCTATATAACCTTAGACCTGTCGATCAGTCCATAGATTTTCCATCCAGACAGGACTCCTTAAAAACCTTTCTGGATGGCCTTGAATTGCCTGTTATCACTGAGGAAGACAAAGCCTCACTAATGTCCCCGATCACCCTTGAGGAAGTTAGTAAAATCCTGGCTTCTGTCCCTAAAGGTAAAAGCCCGGGCCCAGATGGGCTACCCATGATTGATTATAAAAAATAATTTCCTACCATTGGCCCTCAATTGGTTAAATATTTTAATTCTCTACTCTCTGGTGTTCCCCCCGCAAAACAAACATTGGAAGCACACATCGTAGTCATACCCAAACCTGACAAGAATCCAGAATCGCCCTCCAGCTATAGGCCTATTTCGTTGCTGAACGCAGATCTGAAATTGTGGGCAAAGATATTAGCTCACAGAATAGCTCAATTGCTCCCAGAACTAGTGTCTCCAGAACAAACAGGCTTTGTGGTTGGTAGGGAATGCAAGGATAGCACATTTCGTGTTCTGCAAGCTATTGAATATGTGCTAAAGTTCAAAGCCCCTCTCACTCTGCTTAGCACTGATGCTGAAAAAACATTTGACATAGTTGATTAGGGGTTTATGCAAGCCACTCTTATCAAGTTTGGCTTTCCTCAAAGCTTCATTACCGCTGTTCTGTCCCTGTATTCTTCTCCTCATGCCAGAGTTAGGGTTAATGGGTTGTTGTTCCCCACATTCCAAATAGCGAATGGGACCCGTCAAGGGTGCCCACTATCCCCCACGTTATTCATACTGTGTCTGGAGACGCTGATCCAGGCGATATGCCAGGATGGTGCTATTAAAGGACTACAAGTGGGATCAGTGTCCCACAAGGTGTCAGCGTTCGCCGATGACATGCTCCTTTTTTTGTCCAATCCCACTGAAGCTTTTCCGGCATTGCTCACTTTGCTGGACACTTTCGGTGGCCTGTCAAACTTCAAGATAAATCTTTTTAAGATTTATCAACATACCCACTGATACATACCCACTCATACTGTATCAAATCTGGCCTCGAGTTACCCATTCCAATGGGCCACCTCGCACATATGCTATTTTGGAATAAATGTTTCTCCAGTCCCCATGAAGTCATTTGACCTTAACTTCGCCCCCATGCATCGGCGTGCGCAGCCTATTGCATTAGGGTGTGCACCCGAAAGCATAAGCAGGCTTGCGTGTGTGTATAAATATATACAGTGTCGGTCTGGGGTACCTAGGGCCCACCAGTAAAATTTATTAAGGGGGCCTACAGTATGGACACATTCAAATATAATAAATAATCTAACAAGTTTTTTTTATATGAACATAGGCGGGCTGAGGTGCTGTACATTGAATATATGTATGTAGTGCAGTAAGTCTACTGTGTTATGTGGCACTTGTGCAGGGGGTGGGAGACTAGGGGCCCACCTTGCTCAGGGGCCCACCGGGGGATTCCCCTGTACCCCTGTGGGCCAGTCCGAGCCTGAATATTTATATATATGTTATACATGCGCAAACACAAAACTGAGGGGTATCAGTGTACATTATACAGGGGACAACTGAGGAGGGGTAGCACTGTAGCAGAGACAATACCTTATTTTTTGCTTCTTGATTAGGGTGTGCCCAGGCACACCTGGCACACCCCCTGCGCACGCCTATGCCCCCATGTCACGTGATATTAAAAAGCACATTCAGGAGCTACGTATACCCTTTATGTCCTGGCTGGGCAGAGTGAATATGGTTAAGACTTATATACTTCCTAAACTACTCTACATTATCCAGACACTCCCAGTGTTTGTGTCGGATTCCTTCTTCCTAGCAATCCGTAAGCTCTTCTCTTCCTTTATCTGGAAGCAGACCAGACCCCGTATTGCTCACTCCCTACTAGTTCATCCCAAACGGTATGCCAGACCTTAAAAATTATTATCTGTCCTCCTTTCTTCGATTTCACTCTGAAATACTGAACCCAAATAATCACAAACTGGGTTGCCAAGAGCACATGTGCAGAATTGGCGAACCTCTGGAAAGTACATACTAGTTCAACTAAAACGTATCTCGGCCCCCATCAAGCCCCCTCGATATCCTACCAGGGTATTCTCTCTTCTTGGCAGAATTTGTCGGCCCTTTTCAATTTCCCTTCTAGTCCCTCGCCCCTTATGCCTCTTAGACTCCTCCCGTACTTTTTGCTAAACAATTACACCGACATTTACAACATGTGGTCAGTGTTTGGCGACTCCTCCACAGGTGATATACTGAAAAATAGAAGTTTCCCTACCCGGATGGATCTCCAGGCGTCATTTAGGATTGAAAATTGGTCTCAGCTTCACTTCACTCACTTCAGTTTAGTCTGTAAACAGTATTTAGATTTGATACACACTAGTTACCTTCCCACTTGATATGATCCCCTTTTGTTGCCCACTTCCCCTAAGAAGAAATTGTTATCCCTAATATATGTCAAAACTCTTGAGGCTCGTTAAACCACCCTTCATCTCTTTATGGGAAAAGGATTTGGAAGTCTCTTTTGGGGCTACAGATGTGGCGGCAGTCCTCCTGCATTCCCACGGCTCTTCTAGGTACGTCAGAATTCAGGAGAACTCGTACAAACTAGTCACCCAGTGGTATCGGACACCCACTATCTTACACAAAATGGATCCTTCGTCATCTCCATGTTGTTGGAGGTGCCACAACGATCTAGGCACAAATTACCAGGTGTGGTGGTCTTGCCCAAAAATTGCCCCGTTCTGGAGGACCGTGTCAGACGACATTCAAGCCATTTGCTCTACGAGCTCCTCTTTAACTCCCACCATAGTCCTCCTAAATTTACTCTCACATGAGTACCCTTTGAATAAATCCTCTCTTGTACCACACCTTGTAGCGGCTGCTAAAGTTCAGGTGCCCCGATATTGGCTTTCAACAGCTGTTTCCACTAGGGAGGAGTGGATCAGTAAAGTGTACGAAATTAGTAGACTAGAAGAGATTTCCAGTTGGGAGTCCCTATTTCATGAAAAGTACCTCAAGCTGTGGTCCCCGTGGTTTTCCTGGTGCGCATCTGCTGGATTAACTCCTTTATCTAGAGTTCAATGATGTGCTGACTCCTCTTCTCCCCTTATGTACAGGGAGTGCAGAATTATTAGGCAAGTTGTATTTTTGAGGATTAATTTTATTATTGAACAACAACCATGTTCTCAATGAACCCAAAAAACTCATTAATATCAAAGCTGAATATTTTTGGAAGTAGTTTTTAGTTTGTTTTTAGTTTTAGCTATTTTAGGGGGATATCTGTGTGTGCAGGTGACTATTACTGTGCATAATTATTAGGCAACTTAACAAAAAACAAATATATACCCATTTTAATTATTTATTTTTACCAGTGAAACCAATATAACATCTCAACATTCACAAATATACATTTCTGACATTCAAAAACAAAACAAAAACAAATCAGTGACCAATATAGCCACCTTTCTTTGCAAGGACACTCAAAAGCCTGCCATCCATGGATTCTGTCAGTGTTTTGATCTGTTCACCATCAACATTGCGTGCAGCAGCAACCACAGCCTCCCAGACACTGTTCAGAGAGGTGTACTGTTTTCCCTCCTTGTAAATCTCACATTTGATGATGGACCACAGGTTCTCAATGGGGTTCAGATCAGGTGAACAAGGAGGCCATGTCATTAGATTTTCTTCTTTTATACCCTTTCTTGCCAGCCACGCTGTGGAGTACTTGGACGCGTGTGATGGAGCATTGTCCTACATGAAAATCATGTTTTTCTTGAAGGATGCAGACTTCTTCCTGTACCACTGCTTGAAGAAGGTGTCTTCCAGAAACTGGCAGTAGGACTGGGAGTTGAGCTTGACTCCATCAAAGGCCCCACAAGCTCATCTTTGATAATACCAGCCCAAACCAGTACTCCATCTCCACCTTGCTGGCATCTGAGTCGGACTGGAGCTCTCTGCCCTTTACCAATCCAGCCACGGGCCCATCCATCTGGCCCATCAAGACTCACTCTCATTTCATCAGTCCATAAAACCTTAGAAAAATCAGTCTTGAGATATTTCTTGGCCCAGTCTTGACGTTTCAGCTTGTGTGTCTTGTTCAGTGGTGGTCGTCTTTCAGCCTTTCTTACCTTGGCCATGTCTCTGAGTATTGCCCACCTTGTGCTTATGGGCACTCCAGTGATGTTGCAGCTCTGAAATATGGCCAAACTGGTGGCAAGTGGCATCTTGGCAGCTGCACGCTTGACTTTTCTCAGTTCATGGGCAGTTATTTTGCGCCTTGGTTTTTCCACACGCTTCTTGCGACCCTGTTGACTATTTTGAATGAAACGCTTGATTGTTCGATGATCACGCTTCAGAAGCTTTGCAATTTTAAGAGTGCTGCATCCCTCTGCAAGATATCTCACTATTTTTTACTTTTCTGAGCCTGTCAAGTCCTTCTTTTGACCCATTTTGCCAAAGGAAAGGAAGGTGCCTAATAATTATGCACACCTGATATAGGGTGTTGATGTCATTAGACCACACCCCTTCTCATTACAGAGATGCACATCACCTAATATGCTTAATTGGTAGTTGGCTTTCGAGCCTATACAGCTTGGAGTAAGACAACATGCATAAAGAGGATGATGTGGTCAAAATACTCATTTGCCTAATAATTCTGCACTCCCTGTATTGCAGCGTCTTCACTGTTACCTGATTTTAGCATCACTGACTCTTTTGTTATATCGATTGATTGATTCTTGATTGATTTCCACCTTGCTTGGTCCACCCTGCTTTAGTGAAGTAATATCACTATTCTGCGCTCTCTTGTGATCCTTGTTTCTTGTTTATACTTGTTTGACTTTGTATTGTCAACATTATTACAGTGCTCAACATGCTGTTATTCATTGCTCAATTTAATGCTGTAATTATTATGCTATTCTCTTGAATAATCAAAATAAAGATTTGAAAAATGGATATTCATTGCTTTTAAGAGCCATGCTGGATTATATTTACAATAATAGCATGTCTTGAGTAGGCCAAAGTAAGGTCGCACAAAGGCGACAGTGTATGAAGGCTGCTCCTCATTCGTGTTTGTTCTTCTCTTGAATGTACCAATCTGAGAAGAAAACCTCCTTGTCTAAGTATAAATTTATGACGGGAGATAAGATAAACTATAGAAGCAGCTGGTGATAATTCCTTATACAATTAAGAACTTATTAATGAAGCAAAAATATAATATCTATGTATTCATTTAACCCCTTAAGGACACACCCCTATTTCACCTTAACCGCTTGCCGACCGTCTAACGCAGGGCTGTGTCCAGGCGGCGGCAGGCTTGTTCCTCCTTGACGCGGTGGCGCGTCATCTCGCGAGAGGCGAGATTTGCTGAGAACGCGCGCGCGTTCACAGCAGATCGCGGCTTGGCAGTTATACTACAGCCTGCCAGTGATGATTAATCGCTGGCAGGCTGTAGATGCAAAATAAAAAGCATCAAAGATGTATATCAGACGCTGTTTTGTTAACAGCGTCTGATATACCTGCTACCTGGTCCTCTGGTGGTCCTATTTGCTGGGATCGACCACCAGAAGACCAGGTAGGTATGTAAAGTAGCACCAAGCACCACACTACCCCCCCCCCGGGTCACTTATTAACCCCTTGTTAACCCCTGATTACCCCATATAGACTCCCTGATCACCCCCCTGTCACTGATCACCCCCCTGTAAGGCTCCATTCACATGTCCATATGTGTTTTGCGAATCCACGGATCTGCAAAACACGGACACCGGCAATGTGCTTTCCTCATTTTGCAGATCCGCACATTGCCAGAACTATATAGAAAATGCCTTTTCTTGT
Organism: Bufotes viridis; assembly: GCA_033119425.1. NCBI lineage: Eukaryota > Metazoa > Chordata > Amphibia > Anura > Bufonidae > Bufotes > Bufotes viridis. The sequence continues at coordinate 203,724,326 of CM065589.1, read as the reverse complement.
CCGCAATTGCAATTCCGGATCTGAGCGGGACAAAGTCTGTCCCCATAGAAATGAATGGGTCCGCAATTCCATTTCTCAAACAGAATTGCGGACGTGTGAATGGGGCATAAGGGTCCCTTATCACCGCCAGTTAGTTAGCTACTTGTTAGGTAGTTAGTGCCCAGCCCACCGCACCGCAGTCACTGATTTTGGCAGAGACATTTCCATCGACATTGATCGAAGCGAATGAAGAAATCTGTGCCGTTCATTTTTCTTTTTTTTCAGCCCAGAGGCTGAAGGGGAAAAAAAAATCTCATTACCCGTATGCTCAATATAAGGAGAATAGCAGAAACTCCTAATGCTGGCCATACGTGTAATGATTGCGGAGACCCTCAAATGCCAGGGCAGTACAAACACCTCACATGTGACCCCATTTTAGAAAGAAGACACCCCAAGGTATTCCGTGAGGGGAATGGTGAGTTCATGAAAAATTTTATTTTTTGTCACAAGTTAGTGGAATATGTATCAATTTCCGCTAACTTGTGGCCAAAATTTTTTTTTTCTGTGAACTCGCCATGCCCCTCACGGAATACCTTGGTGTGACTTCTTTCCAAAATGGGGTCACATGTGGGGTATTTATACTGCCCTGGCATTTTAGGGGTCCTAAAGCGTGAGAATCCAAATGCGTAAAAATGCCCTGTTAAATCCTAAAGGTACTCAATGGAATTTGGGCCCATTTGCGCATCTTGGCTGCAAAAAAGTGTCACTCAAGTGGTATCGCCGTACTCAGGAGAAGTAGGGCAATGAGTTTTGGGGTGCATTTTTATATATACCCCTACTTTGTGTGAGAAATATCTCTGTAAACGACAACTTTTAAAAAATTTTATACAAAGTTGTCAATTTACAGAGATATTTCTCTCACCCAACATGGGTATATGTAAAAATACACCCCAAAACACATTGCCCTACTTCTCCTGAGTATGGCGATACCACATGAGTGACACTTTTTTGCAGCCTGGGTGCGCAAAGGGGCCCAAATTCCAACGAGTACCTTTAGGCTTTACAGGGATGCTCACAATTTAGCCCCGCCCAAAATGCCAGAACAGTAAACATACCCCACCAATGACCCAATTTCGGAAGGTAGACACCCCAAGGTATTCACTGAGGGGAATAGTGAGTCCGTGGGAGATTTCTTTTTTTTTTGCCAGAAGTTAGCAGAAATGGAACCTTTATTATTTTTTTTTTTTCCTCAGAGTGTCATTTTCCGCTAACTTGTGAAAACAAATGAAATCATACATGAACTCACCATGCCCCTCCGCGAATACTTTGGGGTGTCTTCTTTCTAAAATGGTGTCATTTGGGGGGTATTTATACTATCCTGCCATTCTAGCACCTGAAGAAACATGACAGGTGCTCAGAAAGTCAGAGCTGATTCAAAATGCGGAAATTCACTTTTTTGCACCATAGTTTGTAAACGCTATAACTTTTACCCAAACCAATAAATATATAATTATTTTTTTTATCAAAGACATGTAGAACAATACATTTATAGAAAAATTTAGATAGAAATGTAGTTTTGTTTTTTTTTTACAACAGAAAGTGAAAAATGTCATTTTTTTGCAAAAATTTCGGTCATTTTTTATTAATAGCAAAAAAAGTAAAAATGTCAGCAGCAATGAAATACCACCAAATGAAATCTCTATTAGTGAGAAGAAAAGGAGGTAAAATTCATTTGGGTGGTAAGTTGCATGACGGAGCAATAAAAGGTGAAAGTAGCGTAGTGCAGAATTGTAAAAAATGGCCTGGTCATTAAGGGTGTTTAAGCTAGGGGGACTGAAGTGGTTAAGGACCAGGCCATTTTTTCAAAATCTGACCAGTGTCACTTTATGTGGTGATACCTTTAAAACGCTTTTTCTTATCCAGGCCATTCTGAGATTGTTTTTTCGTCACATATTGTACTTCATGACAGTGGTAAAATGAAGTCGAAAAATTTCATTTTTATTTATAAAAAAATACCAAATTTACCAAAAATTTTTAAACATTTGCAATTTTCCAAGTTTCAATTTCTCTAATTCTATAATACATAGTACTACCACCAAAAAAAGTTATTAATTTACATTCCCCATATGTCTACTTCATGTATCGATTGTTTTGGGAATGCCATTTCATTTTTTGGGGACGTTACAAGGCTTAGAAGTTTAGAAGCAAATCTTGAAATTTTGCAGAAATTTTTCAAAAACCCACTTTTTAGGGACCAGTTCAGGTCTGAAGTCACTTTGTGAGGCTAACATAATAGAAACCACCCAAAAATGACCCCATTCTAGAAACTACACCCCTCAAGGTATTCAAAACTGATTTTACAAACGTCATTAACCCTTTAGGTTTTCCACAAGAGTTAATGGCAAATAGAGATCAAATTTCAGATTTTCAATTTTTTTGGAAAATTTTCCATTTAAATCAATTTTTTCCAGTAACAAAGCAAGGGTTAACAGCCAAACAAAACGTAATATTTATTCCCCCGATTCTGTAGTTTGCAGAAACACCTCATATGTGGTTGTAAACTGCTGTATGGCCAAACGGCAGGGCGCAGAAGAAAAGGAACGCCATATGGTTTTTGGAAGGCAGATTTTGCTGGACTGGTTTTTTGACACCATGTCCCATTTGAAGCCCCCCGATGCACCCCTAGAGTAGAAACTCAATAAAAGTGACTCCATCTAAGAAACTACACCCTTCAAGGTATTCAAAACCAGTTTTACAAACTTTGTTAACCCTTTAGGTGTTCCACAAGAGTTATTGGCAAATCGAGATGACATTTCAGAATTTCTATTTTTTGTTACCTTGCCTCAAAAAAAGTGTAATATAGAGCAACCAAAAATCATATTTACCCTAAAATAGTACCAACAAAACTGACACCTTATCCCGTAGTTTCCAAAATGCGGTCACTTTTTTGGAGTTTCTACTGTAGGGATGCATCAGGGGGGCTTCAAATGGGACATAGTGTCAAAAAACCAGTCCAGCAAAATCTGCCTTCCAAAAACCATATGGCGTTCCCTTCCTTCTGTGCCCTGCTGTTTGGCCATACAGCAGTTTACGACCACATATGGGGTGTTTGTGCAAACAAGAGAATCAGGGCAATAAATATTGAGTTTTGTTTGGCTGTTAACCCTTGCTTTGTTACTGGAAAAATTGATTAAAATGGAAAATTTTCAAAAAAATAGCTGTTTTGGGACCGTTTTGTATTTTTTGTTATTTACATCGTTGAACTGACAGATTAGATTGTGTGCTATTTCTATAGAGCAGGTTGTTACAGACGTGACAATACCAAATATGACTACTTTTTGGGGGGTTTTGTTTCAGTTTTACATAATAAAGCATTTTTTTGGGCGACTGTCTTATGTAGGGGCTCAGTTTTTCGCGGGATGAGATGTCGGTTTTATTAGCACTATCTTTGGGTGCATATGACATTTTGGTCGCTTGCTATTACACTTTTTATGATGTAAGGTGACAAAAAGGGCTTTTGACACTGTATTTATATATATTTTTTTGCTGTGTTCAGCTGAGGGGTTAGGTCATGTGTTATTTTTATAGAGCAGGTTGTGACGGACGCGGCGTTACTAATATGTATACTTTTTATTTATTTATATAAGTTTTACACAATAATATCATTTTTTAAAACAAAAAAAAATCATATTTTAGTGTCTCCATAGTTTGAAAGACATATTTTTAATTTTTTTTGGGCGGATGTCCTATGTATAGTATGGTACTATCTTGTGGTGCATATGACTTTTTGATCGCTTGCTATTACACTTTTTGTGATGTAAGGTGACAAAAAATGACAACGTTTTTTGACAACGTTTTTATTTTTTATGTTTACGGCGTTCACCTGAGGGGTTAGGTCATGTTATATTTTTATAGAGCAGGTCCTTACGGACGCGGTGATACCTAATATGTATACCTTTTGTTATTTATTTGGGTTTTACACAATAATATCCTTTTTGAAACAAAAAAAAAAAACATGTTTTAGTGTCTCCATAGTCTGAGAGCCATATATTTTTCAGTTTTTAGGCAATTGTCTCAGGTTGGGTATACTTTTTGCGGGATGAGGTGACGGTTAGATTGGCACCATTTGGGGGGTCATATGACTTTTTGATCGCTTGCTATTACACTTTTTGTGATGTAAGGTGACAAAAAAATGGCTTTTTGACAAAGTTTTTATTTAATTTTTTTTACAGTGTTTACTTGAAGGGTTAGGTCATGTGATATTTTTATAGAGCAGATTCTTACGGACGTAGAGATACCAAATATGTCTACTTTTTAGTTTTTTTTTACATTTAACACTCAAAAGCATTTTTGAAACAAAAAAAATCATGTTTTAGTCTGAGAGGCATAGTTTTTTTATTTTTTGGCCAATTGTTAGGGGCTCATTTTTTGCGGTATGAGATGGCGGTTTGACTGGTACTATTTTGGGAGGCATACGCCTTTTTGATCGCTTTGTATTACACTTTTAGTGATGTAAGGTGCCAAAAAATGGCTTATTTACACCATTTTTTTTATGGCGTTCACCTGAGGAGTTCAGTCATGTGATATTTTTATAGAGCATGATTTTACGGACGTGGCGATACCTAATATGTGTAGTGTATTTTATTTATTTTAATTTTTATTCAGTGATATGTGTTTTTTTTTCATTTTTACTTTTTTTTTTACTTTTTTTTATTTATTTTTACCTAAACCCACTTGGTTCTTGTAGATCCATTGGATCTGGTGTCTGTATAATACAGTACAGTACACTATATAGTGCACTGTGCTATATTTTTTACTTCACAAAGTCTGAATAGACCTTTAGCAGGTCTATTCAGACTTTCAGCACCATGGAGAGCAGGACGCTTCTGAAAGCGCCCTGCTTCCATGGCAACCATCATCCGCAGCCATAATAGAGCAGCGGGTGATGGGGAGGGAGGGGGGCTCCAGCCGTTTCTATCAGAGTGTCAGCAACATGATAGATCCACTAGACACCAGGGAATATTACAGAGGAGGCGGGCGGGGGATCGCCCACCTCCCGCACCACCTCCCGCCGCCCGCAACCACCCCCCCTGCACCCCCGCAGCCACAATATGATTGGGGGCTGCAGAGGGGGTTGAAGTTTACAACTTTGAGGGCATTAACTCTCTGATCCCCGCGGTCACAGGCCGCGGGGATCAGAGATCGCACAAAGAGCTGCAAACCACAGGTATGAATTGACCTGCGGTTTGCAGCGATCGCCGATACGGGGGGGGGGGTCACAGGACCCCCCCGGGCATTGTAAGAAGGTACCTGCAGAATGATTTCAGCAGGTACCTTGTTCCGATCACTGCCCGCTGAGCAGGAGTGATCAGAACTACTCATGACGTATGTCATGTGTCCTGAAGGGGTTAATGAGCCTTAGTAGGTCCTTAGCATAAGACAATCAGTAGAACATATTTATTACTTTATATTATATTGTTATATGTTATGAAAACAAGATGTATCCAGTATCAGTATATAATTCTCGTTAGGAGGATATTCTCTCTAAAAGAGTGTCTTTAAAGATGTGTTTTTTTGTAACAATTAATTACATGCTGGTATGACAGAGGTCGTACTGATATCTCTGTGAGAAAACAAGGCCCATTCAATAGTGTGAGAAACATTCAGAGAGACACCTAGAGGTCTGTCTTTAGTTGTTTCAAAGTGTCTAAACTAACCCCTCATCTTTGATTTAAAGCTACAAAGGTCAGATGTATATAATACAAGAGTACCATAGTTAACTCTTTATGATATGGTGCTAATATCTTGCACAACAATGCCATCTGGAGACAGATGGATATCATGACACCATTCTCCACAATTGCATTGTGGGTAAATATGATCTCATAGAGTCATTAACATACGTTACACCCACCTCAGTTGATTGGAAGATTTTAATCCAGGAGGTTGTGACATGAGATAACGGGGGGAATAATTATAGGGACACAGCAGGATAGAGGAGCATCATGATCATCATCATAGCCAGAACAAGAAGAGGACTCACAAGGGGGACCCAACATTCAAGATCCAACACCCAAGAGAGAGGGGTCTATCAATATGAAAGTCATGGTGGCACATGCGATGATGGACCTCACAGCTTTCCTAGGAGCAGAAGTGTTATTCCTATTAGGCCTTGGTAAGAGACATAAAGAATGATATTTCATTTTATTAAGACTAATTGGATAATGTGGGTGAACTCATATAATCTAAATTGGCGAATACATAAACACATTAATTAATTGATCATCTCCATATTGAGATGTAGTCTTAGTATATTGTGAGGCTTCATTCTACCTGCAGAAGAATCAAGACTCGTAATCTATCAAAGTATTAAATGATTGCATATATAAATATATGGATAATAACATTCTTCGCCAAGCTAGGTGATAAATTCCTACTGGAAAGACTTGTTTCAAGTTCTTCCCATTTCTGTTGTTTTACCAAAATCATATATGTGAAAATAGTCCAGAATGGGGCGGAAGGATACAGTTATCTCTTCTAAGTTATATCCTTGTATGGATTTGCCCATTCTTGAAGTCATGTGAGGTGTAGTTGGTTAGAGGGGGGCAGAATGTATTCAGCATTCCATATTGATGTCTAGGATTAGACATGCCCATCCTGATATCATGAGGTTTCCTCTGAACAGAAGTGATGTATATAACTTAACTTCTTATTTTAATATCCAAACCAAATATTAGCTTTGTTATAATGTGACAAATTGTTCCTACTCACATGTATTGTTAAGCTTGTTATGCTTTATATCAACTCTGTCTATATTTATTTGTATATATCATTGTGTTTATTTATTTATGCTTGTACCCTTATAACCAATAAATCTGCATATTTTTATACCTGCGAATTATAATATAATGCAAAACTACATCTTTAGCATTAACGTCATCTCACGTGAAAAGAAATTATCTGAGGAAATAGTCGGACTCAGATATGAATTGTAAGTCATGATTTCAAGAAGTTATGAAAAATTCATGGTTAATTATTTTTTGACCATAATTAATAATTCTTAATTGAATTATTATTAATCCGACAGGAGTCAGAGAGAGATAGGGAGTGTAAAATTGCTTGTTTCTGTAAGAAATGGCACCCCTTTATAGCAGCATACCTCTCTCAAGCTGAGATGTAGGAAGGGACACTTACTCTCCAACATACCACATGGTTCAGAACCCATTTCACAAATAATAATGGGGTTGGTTCTACACAGTAGGCCCCTATGTATCTTGTGCTTTAATCCATATTTTGCTAAAGCCTTATGGTACCCCTTTTGTCATTGTGTTTTTGCTGTTTTTCTTTTTTGTTAATTATAGTTCTCTTATTGCAAGTACTGTTCATTATGCCCTGTTTACTGGATCTTTATGATGTTGACAACACTGTTATCAATGGAATATGAGTATGACATCTTTTCTTTTGCTTTTACAGGACTGGACTCAGCACTGTATTTGGTCTATTATGCAGGGGAGCACCCAGAAATTTTGTCTAGGGGGGTCCGAAAAGAAAAAAAATTGTGCAGCGGCAAAAAATTGACCCCGCCCATTTTTCTAAGACCATCCTACATATAATAGGCCACTCCCAACAAACACTGTACAGCTGAAATGATATTGATGAGGATGACGGTAAGAGTCTCACCCTCATCCCACATAGACACACTGTACCTAATACTCCACCATACAGGGCCCAACATAAAGCCCCTGTACTCACACTGCCCTCCACGTAGCACCGTGGCAGGAGCTGTTGCAGTTTCACTTCCTCCCTCCTAGTCCTGAAGGCACCAAAAGTGGAGTGGAGGAGGAGCTGCGCGATATTAAAGGTGTGTAGGTCCGGGTGGAGGAGCCCGGCTCTACACATCATACAGAGGGGATGGCGTGTCCTGGCTGCACTGCCTGCTTCACATTATACAATAGACAACAGCAGGCTACAGCCAGGAAGCTCCTCCGCTCTTCTCCCTCCCCAGATCTTGCTCAAGGCTTGTGATTCCCCCCACCATCCGCCACCCGCCCCTGGCCTGCCACCCCCTTGGGCCGTCCTCACGTAGCTCTGAATCCTCCTTTTGCAAATGGCAGAAGGAGAAGCCGGTGCATCTCCTATCCTACATAGCGCCACATACCTCCTACATCCAGTGATGTCACCTTTGATGTAGACGTTCTCTTTTCTCATCTCCATTCAGACCAGACCACCATGATGATTTTTCACCCATCTCCTGTCTCTGCAGAGATTGACAAACAGACATTAGTTTCCCACTTTTCCATCATCTTCATATCTTCTGAACACCCCATCCTGCCATCCCCAATACTGTTTCCGCTGTGCTCCTCAATACTATACTGCAGAAGCTTTCCCCTGAAAATTACCTGTACCACACAGATAGTGCCCCCTTCTACAATTATTGGCACACAGTGCTCTAAAAAAATAACTGTGCCCAGTATATAGTATCCCTGACACTAATAGAATAAACATATTGTCCCCAAAAATAATTGTGCTAAGCTGATACTGTGCCAGGGTGCCCACCAAAGTAACAGTGCTCACCAAATTCCCACCAATAGAAATAATTCCCTGCCTGAGCACACTTAGTAATAATGCCCCCATAGTGCCCATACTAGTGTGATCATGTTCGCCATAGCCCCCCAGTAGTAGTAAAGCTCACCATAATGCCCCTAGTAGTAATAATTCTCCCTATAATATTACAGTACAAGAAATACACCTGCTTAGTGCCCGCAGTTGAGCTAATGTCCCCATAATGTATGCCAGTATAAAATACCTCTATATAGTGCCCCAGTAAATGACCCCGTAGTGCTCCTCTCCCACTTGACCATAGTGCCCCAATAATTTGCCAGTATAAAATACCCCATCTTAGTGCCCCCAGCACATGCCTCCATGGTGCTTCTCTCCCCTTCCCCATAGTGCCCCTATAATATGCCAGCAAAAATGCCCCTTTGTAGTGCCCCCAGCAGATGCCCCTATAGTGCTCCTCTCCCCCATAATGTGCCAGTAGAAAATGTCACTTCTTAGTGCCCTTCATAATGTGTCAGTAAAAATTCCCCTTCTTAGTGCCACCAGATGCCCCCATAGTGCTTCTTTCACCCATAATGCCCTCATAATGTGCCAGTTAAAAATGCCCCTTCTTAGTGCCACCAGATGCCCCCATACTGCTCCTCTCCCCCATAGTGCCCCCATAAAGTGGCAGTTAAAAATGCCCCTTCTTAGTGCCACCAGATGCCCCATAGTGATGCCCGGCCCTATAGTGCCTCCCATGTGCGAGTAAAAAATACATCTTAGTGCCAGCCAGATACCATAGTGCATATACGGGGATATTGTGCCAGTAAAAAAAATACCATAGTGACCCCAAATAATGCCCCTATAGTGCCACCAGATGCCCCATAGTGCTGCTCTCCCCTATAGTGCCTCCCATAATGTGCCAGTGAAAAATGCCCCTTAGTGCCACCAGATGCCATAGTGCCCCCATAATATGCCTATAAAAAGCCCATTTAGAGCCCCCAGATGCCCCCATAGTGCTCCACTCCCCATAGTGCCCCAAATAATGCCGCTATAGTGCCACCAGATGCCCTAATAGGGCCCCTCCAAAATAAGGCAGTAAAAATGCCCCAGATTCCCCCATAGTGCTCCCCCAAAATGGGATAGAAATAAATAAATAAATGCCCCCATGATGCTCCACTCCCCATGGTGTGGTGCCCCAAATAATGCCGCTATAGTGCCACCAGATGCCCCATAGTGCCCCCCCAAATGGGGCAGTAAAAAAATCCACCGGATTCCCCATAGTATGCCCCCAAAATGGGCTAAAAATAAATGCCCCCAGATGCCCCCATAGTGCCCCCTACCCAAAATGGGCCAGTGAGAAATGCCCCCATAGTGCCCCCACAAAACAAAATGCCACCAGGTGCCCCCTAAAATGTGCCACCATTAAAAAAAACAAAAAAAAAACACTAATACTTACCTTCATGAGGTTAGCAGCAGACCTCTTCCAGCCGCGCTGTGTGCTGCCCGGCTCAGGTGGCGCGATGATAATGATGTCATCGCGCCACCTGAGCCAGCCTATCAGAAGAACTGGGAAGGGAGACGCCTCTCCCTCCCCTGCCACAGCACATTGATCTGTATCGCTGTCCTGAGGACGGCGACACAGAGGAATATAGAGATGAACGCTTTCACAATGGAAGCGCTCATCTCCTACTGCCTCCCCACCGCCACCAACAATTAAAACCAGGACCGCGCCGCCTGTTGCGATCGGCGGTGCGGCCCTGAGAGATTTAAAAAAATTGGTTCTAGGGGGGGTCCAGACTCCCAAAACCCCCCCTGTCGGTGCGCCACTGCTATTATGTAACCTACCGGTGAAAGTCTAGAATCCTGTCTACTTTTCTTTTTTTTATGTTTTATTCAATCCGTGCATTTCACGAATGTTGTGTATTGTACAATGTATGACTCCTTATATCTAAATAAAGTAAAAAAAAAAATTTTTTTTACCGTTCTGTCTAAAAGGACCTTAACTGTAGTCACAGATAATAGCTCTGCCCTCATAGAGCCGAGCTGTTAAGCAACTAGTGAACATGCACTGAAGTAAATAAATAGCAGGTAATCATCACTTGTAGGTGCTGATTTACCTATTATTTTTTTAGCTCTTGACTAGGCAGTAGATTTACTTTAACAATCAGTAACAGGAATCATTAAATGGTCACTTACTTTTACAAAGGTTTGAGAAAGCAGTTTGTTAAAGGATCAGATTACATGCTGTCCAAAGAAGTCTATGGAGAGGGGAGGGGAGGGGAGGAGGAGTGAGCTGACAGTCTGTCTTCAGATGGAGAATGTTAATTGAGGGGCGGAGGGAGTTAATAAGTGAAAAAGGAGCCATTTTTCTTTAATAGGATATATTACAAAATTTCATATATTTGCCTGTATTATTGATTTATGCAAATGTGTGTAAAAAGTTAGTAACCATTTCAATTAATGTTTCTGTCCAATGACAGTCTGCTCCATTGGTAAGAAAATGCATCATTCATTCAAGAGGTAATCCCATCCCATAGATATTTATGGCATATCCACAGGTGTTTGCACCTATCTAGAGTGCAATCCGTTCATCCCTGTTCTGCCAGAGTTCAGACACACACCTATCAGACATGTATGGCCTATTCTGTAGAGATGATTGTATGTAGTCATTAAATGATCAAGCAGGAGTAAACAACTTTTAAATCCTATTTTTCTTTTTAAATACAGAATAAAAAATGGCTGCCACATGGGGCATGTCTTGGAAAAACCAGAGATGACATTTCATGTTCAGCCAGGGTGAGAACGGTGGAAAGGCATATGCATACATATAGGGTTCATTAACACAGCAGTATATGTTCTTCTCAGTTGATGAAGTTGAAGTAGCTTTTATAGAGAGGAAACAAGGTACATTGTTTTTTACAGCCATAGTGCCTCCAAACATGAAAGTAAGAGTACCCTATGTGTAGCAAACAGAGCTTCCTCCTACCATACCTGTAATAATAATGATCTTTATTTATAGGGCTCCAACATATTCTGCATTCTTTACAGTTCAGGAGTTCATGTACAAACAGTCATAAATAACATAGCAACAAACAAGTCAACGATTAAAACAAGAGGAGTGAGGGCCCTACCTGCAAGAGCTTACAATCTATGAGGAGATCGGTGTGACACAAAAGGTAAAAAGTGTTGTGTACAATGGTCCAGCCATCTTAACAAAATACAGTAGGTGAGTATATATAAAGCTGCATGAACCGTCCCCAACCAATATCTGCAGTGCATCTGAGTGCATGGGGTGTGATAGATAGTGTTTGAAGATGGATCATGTAGAAGAATGATGATGAAGAGGGGGGTGAATGAAGATTAGAGGATGTGATAGGCCATCCTAAAAAGATGTGTATTTAGGGAGTGCCTAAAACTGTGCATGGGGAAGTGAGTTCCAGAGAACTGGTGCAGTTCGGGAGAAGTTTTAAAGACGGGAGTGAGAGATTCACATTATGGTAGATGTTAGTAGTAAATCAGTTGCAGAGAGTAAAGTACATGTAGGGTGATAGGCAGAGATAAGGGGGAGATGTAGGGGAGTACAGCACTCTGGAGAGTTTTGAGGTGGAGAACGAGCACTTTAAATTGAATCCTGTACTGTATGGGCAACCAGTGAAATGACTGGCATAGGGTGGAGGCATTGGGGTAGCGGACAGATAGATGAGCTTGCCTGCTTCATTAAAGGGGTTGTCTCACTTCAGTAAGTTGCATTTATTATGGAGAGAAAGTTAATACAAGGCACTTACTACTGTATTGTGATCATCCATATTGCTTCCTTTGCTGGCTGGATTCATTTTTCTATCACATTATACACTGCTTGTTTCCATGGTTACAGGCCAATCTTGCAATCCATCAGTTGTGGTCGTGCTTGTACACTATAGGAAAAAGCATCAGCCTCTCTGGTGGCTGGGACCATGGGAGCAGACATAGGCTAGAGCTTTTTCCTATAGTGTGCAGGCACGACCACTGCTGCTGGATTGCAAGATTGGTCTGTAACCATGGAAACGAGCAGTGTATAATGTGAGAGAAATGAATCCAGCCAGCAAAGCAATATGGACAATCACAGTACATTAGTAAGTGTCTTGTATTAACTTTCCCTTATCACTTAGGTAAATTTTGTTTGTATTCAGCACATGTGTAAGATGATTAAATAATTATCACTGATTTTGAAATATGCACTGTTTGCACTTTAGGTGTTGGCACAGGATTATAGTAAATGTAAATAACATGTACATTATATTGATGCACAACTATTTGTATAAACGGTATTTATGTATGTCACAATTATTTGGATTTATTATATCATTGCACTTGATTATGTAATTTATGAAACCCCAATTAGGGGCCCTTTATACACTAACACTATTGCATTGTTGTATCACTGCTTGAAAAAGGTGCCATTGTGTGGAACGATTCATGTAAATAAAGGACACAATTCACTGGAAGTTCCGTGGACTTTGCTTTTTGTATATTAAGTATTGGGATATTGGATCGGCCCTACAACCGCTGGCACTCCACTGCTGATTTCTTCTGAGGTGCTGCACATTTGCTTTTGTATTAACTTTCTCTACATGATAAATGCCACTTACAAAGTGAGACAACCCCTTTAAGGATAGATTGAAGAGGGAAAAGTTTGGTGAGCGGGTTAATAACTTTTCACAAAGTTTCACAAAACATCTGATATGTCATAGAAGCATACGAAAAGTTCTGATCGGTGGGGGTCTGAGTCCTGAGATTCCCACTGATCCATAAAACGAGGGGAGAGAAGCAGGTAGCAAGCTCTCTCTCCTCGGTACAGTGGAAGGAATTGAGATGGGCCCATAGACTTCTATGGAGCCTCGTGTAGAGAGAATAGAGTGAGCTATCCACATACTTCTCTCCCATCGTTCTAGGGATTGGTGGAGGTCTCAGCACCAAACAAAACTTTTGATATGTCTCTATGACATATCTTTTGTGAAAAGTTTGTGACCCTTAAATCTAGAGAAGAAAAGAAAACATTAAAGAGAGTCTGTCATCTCAATTTTGCCTATTAAACTAATTCCAATAGACTGTATCCTATTAGACATTATTTAAGACATAGCTTTACTTCCCTTTTCAATGATTTTGTCCCTCAGAAACAGAATTTCTTTTGTACACCAAATCTTTTAGTTGAAGTTTAGATGTCTTTTTGTATGAAAATATGTGTGAAGGGTCATGTTATTGCCTTTATGTTTACACTTGGAAGGCTCTTTTTTTGAAGTACAACAGAGTTAAAAAACCTCACTAATGTACTCTTAAGTTTTGGACTTCCTAAAATCAAAATGATTGACTGCAATGGGGAATAAGCATATATAACTACCAAACAGACAGAAAACCATATACTATTAATATCGAATATAGCCATGATCATTAATATCTGAGAAACATAAAAGCTAATATATAACAGAAGAAGTGAGGTGACTGTGCGGGCTGCAGATACACTTGCCTCCACACTTTGAACATTTATTCCTCCTGTGTTTTTCCCAAGGTGCTTAACATGGAGATATAGAGTTTTTATAATAAGAATATATGAAATGGCGACCAATATCAAAGGTATACAGCAACCAATGATACTAGTGACCAACAGGTACTGCAGATTCATGTGCGGTGTATCCTGTTGTATAGTGAAGTTGTCAGTGACATTTTCATTGAACTGGGCAGTATAGTTCTCTTTCTTTATATTCCATGCAACAGGAACACTAATAAGAAGTGACAAGACCACAGAGGACAGCAGCATCCAGGGGACAACTTCAGATATGTTTTGCTTCAGACGCATGAACAAAGTCTTCTCAAATGTAACAAGCATTACATAGTAGAAACCACAGAGGCAGAATGTAAACCAGAAGCTGGAGAAGATTGTGAAGAGCAGAAGAATGGAAAAGATGGTATAGACATTGTCAGAGAAATAGAGGTCACTCCAAAGGTAGAGGACAGTGTCATTGGCCACCATGCTAAATTGGTAGATAATATTAAAAAGACCCAGTGTAAACAGAATCAGTTCTCTTGGATTAATAGTTCTTCCTCTGGCTCTATCCATCCAATGGGCCACAATAATAAATGAATTTGTAAAAAATCCTATCAGTGTGCTAATTCCCAAAGCTGACAAAGAGAGAAGAACATATGCAGGCAGCATTGTCTGTATAACTGTTTTTATCTTTTCGGGTTTCCAGTTCTGCAGAAGTACCTTTCCTGGAGATGAAATAATCTATAGAACAGTAAAAAAAATAATCAACTTGTGGTCACACGGTTATCTATCTAACATTTTGTTTTTGCATGATGAAATAAAAACTACTAGCTGCTACTTTCTCAATCACTTCTGTCCAGACTAGAAAAATGTCTTTTTAAAAAGCATTTACTACAATTCCTTTACTTGTAGAAGCTAAATGGAAAATAGAATTCCCACCGCACACCCAAGATGATTAAGAGGGGACTGTTGAGTCCTCTCTACTAGTACCTTCCGTAGTATATAAAGCTTATTGCACGTCACATACTGCATATTTGTAATTTCATCCCACATATTAGTATAGGATTGGTAAGACTACATCTAATTGTCATATATGCAGCTGATTTTCCTGATTAATTTGGCAATGTCCCTCTACTCAGGAATTTGGGATAAGGAGACCTATTTTCTGAGGTTGTGTGTTTGCATTTGTGTTAAATTTCTCCTGGGATTTATTTGTAAAGATTTAATGCAGTAGAAGATCGTTCACACTATGCTTGGATGCTTTTGAAAGAAACGTTGTTTATAACAAGTAAGTGTTCTGGTCCTGATGCAATAGTCAGGCTGAATTGATGTACTGCTCCGAATGGGTATTAGATATTAGGCGTACGCCAAGAGAAGAGAGAAATCACACACAGACTGTCACAGGGAAGTCAATGCGTGTAATACATGAGTTAATAAGAGGTAAAAAGAGGAACTTAGTGACTCAGTTACGTTATCTCATGTGTCACATTGTTAATGTTCTAACGGTCACAGACCACATTAGAATAGCTGAATCATTATGATTAGTAAGGTGTTAGCTATTACTTCAGGGGGCCATTTTGTCAAACTAACTGTTAGTTATTAGTAATTATACAAGCAAGTATACACTCATATATATGATTCCACAACATAAGGTGTGATGGTTGATAGGCGACCTCTTTCCATTTTTGCAGTGGAGTAGTCTTGTCAATACAATGATAGTATCTTATGAGAATTTAATCTACAAAGAAGATGGCTGTCCTAGTAAACTTGTTAAGGTGTTGGTTCCCTGATCTACTTCTACAGGATTTACCATGGTTTACATGCTTCACAATTGTTCATATAGTTAGTAAGGTTATTCTGTGTCCTTTTTATTTATCCCACATCATATAACGTATAACCCAAAATACTGTACATGTATATTTTAGAATATTATAACATTAGACTAGGTCACTTACCAGCCTGTAGCTGCAGAGAACAATCACAAGTGCTCCTAAGCTACATGGGCTTAACCAATTTTTTGAACTGAATAGGTGAATATAATGTGGAGATTCCTTTTCAGGTAGCTGTTGTCTAAGTACAAAGTTTTGTATTGTATGTCCTAGAATATTAAATGCAGAAAGCTCCTGCTTTGTCGCAAAGTTAGAGCTCAAGGTTATTTTCACATGGCTGATCAATGTTATCCGGTTTCCATACAGAAATAAATGAGATGAGAATTTATAGAATAATGTTGACCTGTAATTATATGAAGGTCATGTCCCATAAGTTCCTGAGGTCTAACATAAATGGTTATTAGCATAGGTTACTAATACTGCTAATATTTCAACCAACTAAATTAAAAAATAAATTAAATATAAATAAATATATAAAGAATTTGCAAATGTTCATGTTTATATCAAAGTATTGATATTCAAAGAAGACAGGATTGGGCTGTCCCTTCATAATACGAAAGGATACTCTGGTTTGTCCAGCACCCAAGCCTACATCATCATTAAATAATACCTTTTTAAATCAAAGATATTGACCTTAATGGCAAGTGATTAGATCCAAATGTACATTTTTTTTCTCCTGGAAATTTGTGGGTCACTATAGCTTCATAGACTGGGCCCGCCGGAGGATCCAAGTGGATCCAAGGAACCTCAGTTGCACACTGAGAAAGGCTCCAGCTTGGAGTCATTATATTGCATTATGGAACACCATGATACCAGCATTCCACTAGAGTACCCTGTATTCAATGCAACGCAAGTATTTTTGTGGACAGTAGTCTCTATTGTTTAAATTGGAAAGTCACATTAAAGAATAAATAAAGCTGAAACCAACATTCTTCATAGTTTAGTTTCTCCTGTCACAGACTATTGATAACTATGTCTTACAAAATTTACAAAAAATTCATAGTTTACTCCAAAATAAAAACAAAACTAATTTGATAAATCAGGGTCAAAGTCATAACCTTTATCTAATAGTTTGATTTGGTTCCAAATTAGTCTTCACTTTTAATACTTATACTCGGTTTCATGTGTTCTCTGATATACCGAAAAATACAGGCGGCTCTGTTTTGTGAAACAAATAGCTATTGGCTGGTATAAAGTCTTTAATAGAAAGAATCCTTTTAACACCAAAATCGATCCAAACTATCTGACCTGTTAGAGAGCTATGCTATAATTTGTTAAATCTCGAGAGCAGACATAACGCATATTTTAATGTTTTAACAATTTCTAAAATGCACTATACCAATCAAAATATTATCATTTAGCAAAGCCCTAGAAGGTCTCCAGTGCAAAATATTTAACTGGGCCTCCACCTATAGTAGTTGCTGTATCATTGTACATTGGCCTCATTATAGGGTCCATCTTGAATAAATGTGAAGTGTTTCTGGTAAAAGAGATGTCTCTGTCTGTTATAATTATATTCGACTAATCTAATTATGACAGTATACCTTCACTATGCCTGGCTGAAATTGTTTTATGTGGTGGCACAAGAGCCAGGAGCAACAATTCCCTTTTCATTCAATATAGCAATACAAGTGCAATTTATGTCTAGACAAATTAAATTCCCACTATTAAAAGTCCATATTTTCCCATATTGTACAAAAATATTCAATAGTTACAGTTTTTGTAAGTTAATATGAACTCACCTTAAGTAAAAAGCAAACTTGGTATTGTAAATATTTTTATAACACAAGCACCTTAAGCTTTTTAATGTTTTATTTCTAAGCAAAATGCCTTCTAATGGGTCTATGTCAACAGCAATGGTAAGAATTACAAATGCTAATAGCACATGAAGAATCCACAATCTCCAAAATGTGCGAGGATGGTCATTACGACAAACAGATGTCATGTCTATTTCCACATATGCAGTTACTGATGAAGCCAAACAGATGACTATGAAGAAGAAGAGAATACTGTAAGGAACCATACATAGATTACACAATGCATTGGGCATACACTGTTTTCTATACTAAATAATGTACAATGGAAATCATTTTATTTAAGTCCTTATGTACAAAGATTTTACAAAAATACAGAATGTGGACAAACTTGTTGGGGCACTTACATATTTTGTGTACTAAACCTTTTATGTCATCTCATTCTAAATTTATAGGCCTTAATATGGAGTTGGCCACCCTTTTGCAGCTAAAACTGCTCCCACTCTTCTACAGGCTTTCTACAAGATTTTGGAGTGTGTCTGTGGAAACTTTTGCCCATTCATCCAGAAGAACATTTTTAAGAACAGACATTGATGTTAGATGAGAGGGACATTCTAGTTCACCCGAAAGGTGTTTGATGGGGTTGAGGTCAGGGCTGTGTGAGGACAGTCAAGTTCTTTCACACCAAACTCATCCATTCATGTCTTTATGGACCGACCATGCTTTGTGCACTGGGGCACGGCGGAGCGTTGGGGGCCTTTATGACCTATTAATCTCAGCACTCGGTGACCACTCGCTGTAATTTTACGTGATCTGACACTTTATGGCTGAGTTGCTGTGGTTTCTAAACTTTAAACACTTTGCAAAAATACCACTCACAGTTGATGGTAGAATATCTATGTTTTCTATTTCTTATTTAATGCAGTTTTTGTATCTTTTGTTTTTTCTTGTTTTTTTATTGTTAAAAATAACAAAAAAATTGGAAAACGTAGATTATAGCTCATTAGGTCATTATGGATACTGGAAATATGGTATACAGGGAGTGCAGAATTATTAGGCAAGTTGTATTTTTGAGGATTAATTTTATTATTTAACAACAACCATGTTCTCAATGAACCCAAAAAACTCATTAATATCAAAGCTGAATATTTTTGGAAGTAGTTTTTAGTTTGTTTTTAGTTTTAGCTATTTTAGGGGGATATCTGTGTGTGCAGGTGACTATTACTGTGCATAATTAGTAGGCAACTTAACAAAAAACAAATATATACCCATTTCAATTATTTATTTTTACCAGTGAAACCAATATAACATCTCAACATTCACAAATATACATTTCTGACATTCAAAAACAAAACAAAAACAAATCAGTGACCAATATAGCCACCTTTCTTTGCAAGGACACTCAAAAGCCTGCCATCCATGGATTCTGTCAGTGTTTTGATCTGTTCACCATCAACATTGCGTGCAGCAGCAACCACAGCCTCCCAGACACTGTTCAGAGAGGTGTACTGTTTTCCCTCCTTGTAAATCTCACATTTGATGATGGACCACAGGTTCTCAATGGGGTTCAGATCAGGTGAACAAGGAGGCCATGTCATTAGATTTTCTTCTTTTATACCCTTTCTTGCCAGCCACGCTGTGGAGTACTTGGATGCGTGTGATGGAGCATTGTCCTGCATGAAAATCATGTTTTTCTTGAAGGATGCAGACTTCTTCCTGTACCACTGCTTGAAGAAGGTGTCTTCCAGAAACTGGCAGTAGGACTGGGAGTTGAGCTTGACTCCATCCTCAACCCGAAAAGGCCCCACAAGTTCATCTTTGATGATACCAGCCCAAACCAGTACTCCACCTCCACCTTGCTGGCGTCTGAGTCGGACTGGAGCTCTCTGCCCTTTACCAATCCAGCCACGGGCCCATCCATCTGGCCCATCAAGACTCACTCTCATTTCATCAGTCCATAAAACCTTAGAAAAATCAGTCTTGAGATATTTCTTGGCCCAGTCTTGACGTTTCAGCTTGTGTGTCTTGTTCAGTGGTGGTCGTCTTTCAGCCTTTCTTACCTTGGCCATGTCTCTGAGTATTGCCCACCTTGTGCTTTTGGGCACTCCAGTGATGTTGCAGCTCTGAAATATGGCCAAACTGGTGAAAGTGGCATCTTGGCAGCTGCACGCTTGACTTTTCTCAGTTCATGGGCAGTTGTTTTGCACCTTGGTTTTTCCACACGCTTCTTGCGACCCTGTTGACTATTTTGAATGAAACGCTTGATTGTTCGATGATCACGCTTCAGAAGCTTTGCAATTTTAAGAGTGCTGCATCCCCCTGCAAGATATCTCACTATTTTTGACTTTTCTGAGCCTGTCAAGTCCTTCTTTTGACCCATTTTGCCAAAGGAAAGGAAGTTGCCTAATAATTATGCACACCTGATATAGGGTGTTGATGTCATTAGACCACACCCCTTCTCATTACAGAGATGCACATCACCTAATATGCTTAATTGGTAGTAGGCTTTCGAGCCTATACAGCTTGGAGTAAGACAACATGCATAAAGAGGATGATGTGGTCAAAATACTCATTTGCCTAATATTTCTGCACTCCCTGTATGGTGTGTTACAGAATTCAAAATCTACATTTACTGTAATACATTGTATATTTATCGTGGCACACAACTATTAACCCCTGCCTTACCTCATGCTGTACAGGTATGGTATTATGCACCAGGTCTTGTATGGAGTGAGATGCTGTGCTGAGCCCATTCCATACATGATGGGTACTGGCTGTATGCCACATTTATCAAACGTTTTATGTTGTTTGAATCATTTGTCTATTTCTTAAACCTAACACTTTTGTCTTGGAAAGCTACTCCAGATTGCTATTCTACCCCCCTACTAGAATGTGAATGCAACTTTTTTGCTACTTTTTAAGGCCTCATGAACTAGGCCGTTGCATAGCTGTGGCCGTATTGCGCAATCGGGGGCTGTGGTGCAGAACAGAGGCATCGAACCCCGCGGAAGCACTACAGAGTGCTTTCGTGGTGTTTCTCTCCTTGCCTCTGAACTGCAAAAAAATAGAACAAAAAAATAGCAAACTGCGGTCCCCAATGGACAGAACAGCCGCACAACGGCTGTGTGCATGAGGCCTAAGTGTGAGTGCAAAAAGTCACAAAATAAGCCTTTTGTTTGAAGGAAGAATCCTAGTGTGAAAATATTTTACATGCACAGTGAATGTCATAAAGGGAAAAAAAAAAACATGATTTGCTTTTTTTTTAGTCACCTTGTCCCCCAAAAAATTGAATAACAGTGATCAAAAAGTTGTACACAACCCAAAAATGGAACCAATGAAAACTAACGTTCATCCCACAAAAAACAAGCCCTCATACATCTCTGTAGATAGAACTATAAAAAAATTACGGCTATCAAAAAATGGTGGTTCAAAGAAAATTGTGATTTTTTTTCAAAGGTTTTTTTTTTTTTAAGTAATAAAACAAAACAAAAACTATACAAATTTGTTATCGCCGTAATAATGTTGACCTGCAGAATAAGAGTGTCATGTCATTTTTAACGCACAGTGAATGGTGTGTTATCAAAACACAAAAAACCTCAGCGAAATTGTGTTTTTTCCCATTTTCCAATACGGGGCATGATAAATTGAATGGTGCCATTATAAAATACATCTTCTCCTGCAAGGAATAGGCCCTCATATAGCTATGTGAACGGAGAAAGTTATGGCTCTTGGAATGTAGGGAGGAAAAATATAAAATGCAAAAATGAAAATGGGCCCGATCTTTAAGGGTTTAAAAAAAACAATGAGCTTACCTTAAATTTAATGGAATGAAACCTCTGCAAATATGATTATCATAACTAGTTTTAATTTTTCTGAAGTGTTCTCTGCACAATACATATCTTGGCCTAACATACACTAGCAAACATACATTCCTTGTAACATTATTCAACAGAGGCTATTCATACAATATTGGTACTGAGCCCTATACATTTCTACCAATATCTCATCTTTTGGTTGCGCAAAAAACTCCAAACTTATTTTGGACCATTTAAAGTATACCATTATCATCAGGTTTACAGTGTATAGCAGACTTTCATGAAAAAAAAATCATCAGTCCATGTGCTGAGAATACCCCTTAAACCATTATAAAGCCTTAACAACCCAGTAATGAAACGGTACATACAGAATAATAATTTGCCTTACCCTAAATGTATAAATTATAGGATACCTGGATTCAAAGGAATGCTCATCTGCAGAATGACATGGATGTTCCTTAACCTGCCATGAAATCGGCATCTGAATAATGATCTCAGTTTCGCATTTTAAGTACACAGGTCATGTGATTGGTGCAATTAAATTCTATGCTTCTGTTGTTTGATGTAGGTTACTTAATTATCACTTTGGCATTCCCCATATGTCACTATCCTTAATAACAGTTATTAACAACAACTTATTCTAAGGGAAGTCGAGAGGTCAAAAAACCTGGAGAGATTGCAGATAAATGTAGCTGTAATTTCTACGTGTTGCTAGAATTGAGAGAATACCCAAGAGATACGCATTTATATGAGTGAAAATGGCTTTGACAATATGGTATAGTGCATGGCTCATTTAGTCCATCATACTGCATAAGGATATGAACATATTTGTCACAATATTTTTATTATATGCAAGATATATTATCTATGTTATTATAGGATGGTAGCACCATAAGGTTTTGTAGAAAGTCATTGAACCTCACCGTGTAACAGTTGCGGCAACTAGTGACCAGGGTCCTCATGCCACATTAACCCATAGGATATGAGCTGCAGGGGTCCGGTAGACACTGATAGCCGGACCCCTACTGTATGCGCCGGCATCGGTGAAAACACAGATGCAGACGCATTAACCCTTGCACTGCCGCTGTCAGCACTGACTGGGGCACATGCGGTATCCTGCTGGGTGCGGGGTGGCCATCGAGTCCCCGCACTGCTGTGACGGGGACCCGATGGCAGGGAAGGCAGCCCGATGCCTTCCTTGAGCATCGTGGCTGCCTTCCGTGAGAGCCTGTGAGATCCAGCCCCCTGGATCACACAGGCAGAAAGCTTTAAGTGTATTACAGTGAGTATTACAGAAGTATTGTAATGCATTGTAAAGGGGATCAGACCCCCAAAAGTTGAAGTCCCAGAGTGGGACAAAAAATAAAGTAAAAAAAAGTTAAAAAATTTAGATTTAGATTAGATTTTATTCTGTTCAAAAATGATTTCACTGTGTAAAACTTAAAAATAATAAAAATAATAGACATATTAGGTATTGCCACATCCGTAACAACCTGCTCTATAAAAATATCACATTATATGTCCCATCAGGTGAATACTGTAAAAAAAACGAAAAAAATAAACTATGCCAAAACAGCCTCACAAAAACTTTAATACCAAGCGATCAAAAATCTTATGTACACCAAAACGGTACCAATTAAACTGTCACTTCATCCCTCAAAAAATTAGCCCCCACATAAGACAATCACTTAAAAAATAAAAACTAATGGCACTCATTTTGAATCCATCAAAATCTGCACTGCAAAAGCCATATGGCACTCCTTCCATTCTGAGTCCTGCCATGTGCCCCCACAGCAGTTTACCACCACATATGGGGTGTATGCCTATTCAGGAGAAAATGGGTAACAAATTATGGGGTGCTTTTTCTCCTGTTAGCTTTTGTGAAAAGGAAAATTTTGGGGCTAAAGCAACATTTTATTGGAAGAAATTAAACTTTTAATTTTTATAGCCAAGTGTTTCCAAATTCCGTAAAACGCTTAATGGGTCAAAGTGCTCAGTACCCCCTTAATATATTCTTTAAGGGGTGTAGATTCCAAAATAGGGTCACTTTTTGATGGTTTACACTGTAGGGGTACGTCAGGGTCTCTAGAAAAATCTGCCTCCAAAATCCATATGGCGCTTCTTTCCTTCTGACCACTGCCATGTGCCCATAGAACAGTTTACTGCCACATATGGGGTGTTTCTGTAAACTGCAGAATCAGAGTAATATATATGGAGGTTTATTTTGCTGTTAACCCTTGCTGTATTGCAAGAAATAATTGATTAACATAAAAAATCTACCAAAAAAGTGAAATTTTGAAATTTCACCTCCGTTTTCCCTTAATTCTTGTGGAACACCTCAAGGTTTAAAAAAGTTTTTAACATAATTTGTAATTAATTTGAGGGGTGTAGTTTCTGAAATGTGGTCAATTATGGGTGGTTTCTGAAGGGTTAAATAGAATGAGCCATATGGTATGTATGGATGACAGGATGGTGGGGGAGATCATGCTAGAGTGGGGCTATATTTAAAGTAGCCTTATTTCCATATATGGGAAGGACTCTGTCTGTTACAATGGAATGTGAGACACAGCTATCTCTTGTTATGTATGTATGTACTATATAAGGAAGACACTGTATAAAAATAAACTAGAGTTGTCTTTGAAGGTCACTGGCTTGGTGGTTCTTTCTGACACAGCTCTCCAGACGTCTGCCTCACGGGATGAAGGAAGAACCAGGCTGCAGAAATACACTAACTCTTTCAGATGGGGGCATCGTCCGGGATAGAATACAGACACGCTTCGGTGAGTCCGGGAGCATCCTGCCTATCTTTTTTTCTTTTTAAGGATTGTGGGCTTCCGATGCTTTCCGAAGACTCTCTGTTATTTCTTTTTTAACCCAATTTAGACACACTGAAAGCAATAGTATCTATCTTTTGGCAAGATAGAGGTCGGCTTTAGGCAAGCTGGACTGTAAATAGGGAACCTATCTTTTGGCAAGGTAGGCGGCCTGCTTTTGGCAAGCAGGACTGTAAATAGTGACTCTATCTTTAGGTAAGATGGACAGTCGGTCTTCAGGCAAGATAAACTGTAAATAGTCTCTAGCCCTATGAGATAAATTCTTTAGGTAAGAATTTAAAAGAGGAATTCTTTTGGCAAGAATTCAAATATTGTCTGCACCCTGTTTTTTCTTATCCCTATCTCTATCGCTTCTTATCTGTCGCATTCTTACTTTCTCTTGTATGTTATTATGTTATGATGCATTAAGTAATTTTATTTTATGCTGAAGGTAAGCAGCAAATGATACTGTGAAAATTGTTTTATTTCTGCTGAAGGTAAGCAGCAAATGATACTGTGAAAACTGTACTAACTTTATTGTGTGTCTCCTGGAAAACCGTAAGACGCCCCACCACTCTGGCTAGGGGAAACGCGCTGACCCAGAAACTGGTGAACGCCAGTGACGGTTTGAAAGGATAATACTAACAGGCAGTTGAGAAGGAAGTTGAACATAGACATACGTCCTTTCCATCCAGTTGACAAGTATTGTCAGAACTTTCACAGTTCAGTACAGCCAGTCCTGGGGAGAGTTCTGCTCCGCCTCCGTCTCAATTAAATTATAAGAAATGGGTGCAAAGCAAGGAAAGGTCTCTCCACCCACTCCGTATGTAGGAGAAACATGTAAGGATTATGTTGCACGGGTCTGTGGGACTAATCATTATTTAGTTACTCCCTGGGTGGATAATATGGCAGGGTGGACAGAGGGGATGAAGAGTATAAATCCGTTCCCTCAGGAAGGGACTAATGACACCTTCCATATGGACATAGTGAAAGAATATGTCCGAGATCAACTCTGAGCCCGGACAATCTCTGTAAACTGCTTGTCACCTTATCTCAAGTGCTAGCTGAGCTATGTGTTTATGCAGAGAGGGGGGCACACAGCTGCGGGCTGTCTTCTCTGCCTACAGAGTGACATATGGACTGAAGGAGCATGCTTGAGTCAATTTAGTAAACAATGCCACAGCCCCAGCATAATACCCCTCATTTTCCTGTAGCTTGAGGGCAACAGACATCACAATGAGGAAGCCCGTGGGACAGTATCCAGCATTTATTCGTATTACAAACCACTATAAGGAATCACCACTGATTGTGTTAGCCATAGAGGGACGTCCTCTCCCTTTTCTTGTGGATTCTGGTGCTACTTGTAGTACTATATGTGAGGATTATTATGGTGGTCCAAGAGAGAATGCTGAGCCCTCTGTGGGAATTAATGGGATACTGACCAGATCTTACAAAACTCCTCCTCTCTCGATCCAACATCCATACAAGCACCAGTCAATGTTCACACATAGGTTTAGGATCATTCCAAATTGTCCTGTGAATTTATTAGGGAGGGATTTGTTTGTTCTGTTACATTTGCAGTTAGGGGTTAGCAAGATGGGACACTTACATGTCACATCCTCAGTTTTGCCCATTCATGTACCGGAGGGTAATTGTTTTTTATATTTGGAGTGCCAACCTCAGGATCCGCTACTTGATTCGGTTCCTCCTGAGGTTTGGGCAACTACTGACCAAGCTGTTGGCCTTATCTCTTATCTCTTGTACACCATATAAGGCAATGCTTAAGCTCAGCGCTGCACCTCTTTATATTAAACAATACCCCCTTTCCCCAGAAAAAGAAAAGGGGATAGAGTCTATGTTGAGGGAATTCCTAGAGGCAGGGGTTATTGAGGAAATTATTTCCCCCTATAATACACCTATCAACCTAGTGAGAAAGGCTGATAATACCTTTAGGTTTGTCCAGGATCTTAGAGTGGTAAATGCACAGATTATACCCATAGCCCCTGTGGTTCCAGACATACCATCTCTGCTATCAGCTATTCCTGCCCATGCAGAGTTTTTCTCTGTTGTTGATTTAAGGAATGCATTTTTTTCTGTCCCAGTGGACGGAGAAACACGGCCACTTTTTGCATTGACATTCAAATTTCGCCAGTATACTTGGTGTAGAATGCCTCAGGGTTATGTAGACTCCCCAGTAGTCTACTCCATTGTCCTCCAAGTTACACTGTGCCCTTGGACTGCCCCTCATGGTTCTGTCCTTCTACAATATGTGGATGATCTCCTCATATGTAGTTCTACTCGGGAGGCTTGCCAGGCAGACTGTGTTAGTCTATTATTGTGGTTATGTGAATGTGGTCACAAAGTTTCTAGGAAGAAATTACAATGGTGTAGGGAAAGTGTTGAGTATTTGTGCTTTGTTCTCAGTAAAGGTAAGAGGAAAATCAGCCATGCCAGAATTACTGCCGTACTGGGTCTGCCCCGCCCACAAACCAAGAAGGACATGTTGACCCTTCTTGGCATGATTGGTTACTGCCGCCAATAGATTGCTGATTGTTCCTACTATGATATTATTCTGAGACAAGCCACTAATACCAATATGACTGATTTCATTAAATGGTCTGATGAAATGTTACAAGCTTTTAGTCATTTGAAATGTGCCATGGTTTCAAGTCCTGGTTTGGGCCTACCCGACTATGGCGTGATGTTTCACTTGTTTGCCAGGGACAATTGTAAAACCATGGCGGGAGTCCTGGCGCAAGACCATGGAGGTAAATTCCGCCCTGTTGCTTTTTTCTCAAAGGTGGTTCCCGTACAGGTTCAGGGCATGCCTGCGTGTCTCAGGAGTTTGGCAGCCTGTGCTATGGTCGCTGAGATGGCTACGCCTATCACCCTAGGTCATCCCACCACTCTGCATACCTCACACAATGTTCAGGCCCTGTTGAAGAACATACATACACAACATATGTCAGCACAAAGACTGAGTGGATATGAAGTTTTGTTGCTATCTAATCCTAAACTTCATATCAAATACTCAGCACCCACATTCGGTCCCATGGCTATACTGAATGCCCTACTTGGCTACAAGGGAGAGCAGGATGATTTGCCTCCTCCCCATGTATGTACTGAGCTTATACATGAACATACCTCACCTAGGCCTGACTTACAGTCCACACCCATTGAAGGAGCACCTGATATTTTTGTGGATGGATCCTGTTCCCGCCCTAATGACAACACTTATCATGCAGGATACGCTGTGGTTCAACTCCCTGATGTCATTCTGGAATCAAATCCTATACCTTTTCAGTCAGCCCAAGCAGCTGAACTGATTGCCCTCACTAGGGCTTGTTGTCTTTTTGAGGGAAGAGATGTAAATATCTACACCGATTCCAAATATGCCTTTGGGGTTGTCCATGATCATGGGGTAATCTGGCAGAGAAGAGGCTTCATAGCTGCAGATGGGAAGAAAATGTTGCATTCCACCCTAGTACATGATCTCCTGGCCGCCATCCAATTACCCAGCACGGTTGCTATTATACATTGTAAGGCACATACTGGTCTTCAAATGCACATAGCAAAAGGGAATGCCCTTGCTGATCAGGCAGCAAAAGAGGCTGCTATTAGAACGGCAGCAACGGTTCAAATGCCCTCCCTAGTTCCAGAAATCACCCTTACTGACAATCTGTTGCTAAGCCTCCAAAATTTGGCTACCAGTAGTGACAAGATAGAATGGCAATCGGTAGGTGCAGTACAAGACCCTGATACGGGTCTTATCTGCAAAGAGGGGAAACCATGTATTCCAGTTGCAAGCCCCCCGAGATCTCGAAGTAGTACAGGCACAATATGTGAGGAAACTTGTAGAAACTTTAGATGGTCTTGAACGAGATATTGCTCGTGCCTCTCCTTTCTCTCCACAGGAACCTACGCATCCTTTCCAACCAGGAGACGTGGTGATAGTCCAGCGCCTGGCAAAAGGACGAAAGCAGACTGAGTTCCGTTTGGACCACCCACCCGAGTGGTAGCAGTTACCAGAACAGCGATTCTCACAGAAGAGGCTTCAATCTGGATTCACGCTAGCAGAGTGAAAAGGGTTCCTGAGGTTTTTTCTCTGGTGACAGACAAAGAGGGTGAAGCAGGTGTGAAATCCCAGAATAAAGAGGGGAGCTCAGAAGAAGCTTCCCTGAAAAGTGCCTTGCCACAGGCTGAAGATGATGACCCCACAATATTCTGGGAGATTTGTTTGTCTGCTAATAATTATTAATCTTTGTGTTTCCTTGCCAGTCGGGCTTATTACTGCATGTATTTGTCACCCAGAGGAGCTGAGTTTTCTCTGCGGTGCACCAAATAATCAGTCGATACATAAAAGAGCACAGGAGCAAGATCCCTTTGCTCCTGGCCCCCTTTATTCTGAACAGAATAGTATAGTCAGGATGGCAAATGCTCTAAATGTAAGTTCATTGTGCCTTAAAGACTTACAGAGCCCACGGGATCTTATTCAAACATGTGTTATTGCTGTGCCTACACCCGATGAATCCCTCCTTGGAGTCTGGTCGAGGGCTAACAATACACAATCTTTTATTCCCTTGTATGACTTCTGTGGAGAGTGCCAGAAATCAGGAAATAGCAGGGATAATATTAGAATACTGACTATTAATGTGACTGTAGCAGAGACTTGTTTTACCTTTTCCCAGGATATGACTTTATATTGTGATAATGGAGCCATAAAATGTGAATTACCTAAGAATAGTGTAGATGATTATATTGACGACACCTGTAAAAAGAATAGTAGGCTTGCTAGCTCCCTAGACAATTCCATGAGTTGTAATAAGACCATAGGGACTCCCAGTTTATCTATAATATAATGCTCCCTAAGGGATGGTTTTTGTCTTGTGGTAACAGCACCTACAATTACATTCCTGCTAATGTTATTGGAGGTCCCTGTGCATTATCCAGGCTGCCTTTGGCCCTACCCAGTCAACCCCTTAGCAGGAGAGCTTACAGATCGATTACCAAGACTCCATCTGAAACTGTGACTCTATTTTACCCCTCCTCAGCCGTACAGAATATATCAGTTTGGGCACTTTTATATTAGGAGTGCCTGCACTGGCTATATATAATGCTCGTACTATAAATTCTATTGCTTGTGCCTTGGATAAATCTCTGAATAATACCTCTACCGATTTATCAGACATACTTTTAGATCTACAAGGCATAAGAGGAGCGGTGCTAGAAACTAGATTTGCTTTAATTTATCTGACCACTCCAGATCAATCCAGTCCCATATTCAAGGGTTACATGAAATCGCCAATAATATCAAAAAGGATGTTGATTCATCCTCTTGGTGGGACTGATTATTGAGCTGGCTGCCAGATTTGAGTTGATTAAGAACATTCTTTATCAGTATTATAATTATAATTGCTTTTTTGATTACAATACGTTGGTGCATTCAATGTATTCCCTCACTCATACGGACCTTTGGCGTCATATGTCCGAGACCCACAGATCCTGGAAAACCTTATGCTACTTACCTCTCTATGAGAGAAAGAAGATAAGTCATATATATTCATGACTTAAGAGGGGATTGAAGGGTTAAATAGAATGAGCCATATGGTATGTATGGATGACAGGATGGTGGGGGAGATCATGCTAGAGGGGGGCTATATTTAAAGTAGCCTTATTTCCATATAAGGGAAGGTCTCTGTCTGTTACAATGGGATGTGAAACACAGCTATCTCTTGTTATGTATGTATGTACTATATAAGGATATAAGGAAGACACTGTATAAGAATAAACTAGAGTTGTCTTTGAAGGTCACTGGCTTGGTGGTTCTTGCTGACACAGCTCTCCAGACGTCTGCCTCACGGGATGAAGGAAGAACCAGGCTGCAGAAATACACTAACTCTTTCAGTTTCCATTATGTAAGCCGCTCAAAATCACTTGTGGGTGTGTGCTCCTGTATCAGCACAGATCAGGAGTCAGAAGGGAAGTGCCCTGTGGGTTTTGAAGCACATACCATATTTTCCCTTTATAAGACGCTCCCCAGATTTTAGTGGAGGAAAATAAAAAAAACATATTTTTCCTCAGACCTCATATCAGATCCTCAGATCAGACCCCCATAAATATCAGGACATCAGATCAGACCCCCATATCAGCCCTCCGTGTCAGAATCCCATCAACCCTCCATGTCAGACCCCCAACATACATCACAACAGCCCTTTTATTTCAGACCCCATCAGGCTAAAATAAAAAACTTCTCTTACCTCTCCTGCACCGCAACTCTGCTCCGGGTTCAGCGTTGCGCTCCCCTGACTGCATGCATCGTCAGGTCATCGTGTGCGCACTATGTCCTGATGCTGTACAGGGTCAGGACAGTGGAGCGCGTGCTCTAGCAAGAAGACCAGGGAGGGTGAGTATCAGAAGCGCTTGCAGTGCTTCTTCCCCGCTCCCGACACCTAATGCATACTAGTGAGTGCTTCCATAATGGAAGCGCTCACTAGAATTTGCTTTATAAGATGCACTGCCATTCCCCCTACTTTTGGGGGGGAATGCGTTTTATAAAGCGAAAAATACGATATTTACCTGGAGTGATTTTCGGGCACTACAGCACATTTGCAGAGCCCCTGAGGTACTTGTACAGTGGAACAACCCTAAAAGTGAGCCCCATTTTGAAAACTATACCGCTGTAATCAAAGAGGGGAGTGAGCATTTTGACACCACAGATATTTTGCATAAATTAATAATCAGGGAATAGTGCAAAATGAAAACTGAAAGTTTTCCACAGATATGGTGTTTCAGTGCTCAATATACTGTGCCCAGCTTGGCCATCTAAGGCTAGTTTCACACTTGTGGCAGGACGGATCTGACAGGCTGTTCACCCTGTTGGATCCGTCCTGCCACTATTTCGCTATGCCGCCGGACTGCTGCTCCGTCCCCATTGACTATAATGGGGCGGGGGAGGTGTTCCTGTGCAGCACGGCAGTGCACAGCAGAGGCCGCCGGACTAAAAAGTCGAACATGTCGTAGTTTTAGTCTAACGTCCTTTCTCCGTGCACTGCCGTGCTGCGCCGTAACTCCGCCCCTGCCCCTCTATAGTCAATAGGGACGGAGCGTCAGTGTGGCGGCACGGCGAAATAGTGGCAGGATGGATCCGATAGGGTGAACAGCCTGTCGGATCCGTCCTGCCGCAAGTGTGAAACTAGCCTTAGACACAGATACAACAATACACAATATTCCATAAAGTGCATTCAATTATATTTTATGGGAAAATAGTCCAAAGTCTCATCTCAACAATATATATTTCAATCAAGTAACAGTTCATTTGCAAAAGTGCAGATTCCGAATACATATCAGTTCATAGCATAAAATGTAGATTGTTCATTCTGAGGTATAGATGTAGAGTGTTCAAGAGGTTGCGATGTTTTAGGGACCACGAAACCTTCCGAGCTGGCAGACACCAATGTTCACCTGATGGGGTAGATCATGTGATACTTGTATAGAGTTGATCATAACGGTTGTGGTAATATCAAAATATGTCTGTTTTTTTTTTTTTGTTTAGTCTTACAGTATACAAGACAACATTATGTGTCGCCCTTTTCTGAGAGACATATTTTTTAAAAATTATTCTGGCAATGGTCTTGTGTGAAGGCTGTTTTTTATTTTTGCAGGATGAGGAGAAATTTGTGCTTTTTGTGAGTCAAAGTGGCCAAAAAATCCTGTTCTGGCACTTTATGCAGTCAGGACGCAGTGCAGTGCTAATACCCAGAAGAAGACCAGGGAGCTGTGAGTACAGACAGAAGTACATAATGGAAGTGCTCATTAGTATTAGCTCTATAAGACGCACTGACATTTTGGCCCCATATTTTAGGGGGAAAAAAGTGTTATATAAAGCAAAAAATACGGTATATAATACAGTACACACCTATATATATATATACCATATATACCGTTTTTTTTTGTTCTATAAGACTTTTTCCTAAAACATTGTGCCAAAATGTCAATGCGTCTTGGAGAGTAAAGGGTCTAGCTACAGGAAAGGAAGGACATTTGTGGTGTGATGGTGTAGATTGGGGCCTAGATTTACCGAGATGGGCACACCACCACCTCAGCACTCACTTTTCTTCTCTGGCACAAGCAGGCACCATTGATGTATTGCTGCATGTGCTCTTCCCTTGAACCAGCATCCAAACATCTTCTGGAGCATGATTCCCGCAGGTTTTACCACTTCTTGGTGGGTGATTTGGTAGCCAGGAACCATGGGGGAAAGAGAGAGAGAGGTAAGGGATCCAGATCTTGTGTGGGTGGGTGTTTAAGCCACATGTTTTCCTGTGGAAGTTGGTGGTTGGGTGCATACTTTCCTCCAACTGCCCCATCTGGAGGTACCAGGTAACAGTGTATAGAAATGAGTTTGTAGAAATGAGAGGCACTGAAGTATCATCCACAGATTCCCTTCAACAATGTGTCCTTTACGATCCCCCATAACAGTATCAGCCATATATCCCTCATAACAGTGTGTCAGCCACAGATCCCCCACAGCAGTGTGTCATCTGCAGATCCCCATAACAGTGTGTCAGCGGCTGTTGACCTTTACATTGTTAAAATATTATTTTATTCAATATTTTAGCACGCTATTTAGTTAAAAATATTTTCTTTTCTTATTTTCCTCCTCTAAATCCTAGGTGCTTCTTATGGTCAGGTGCATCTTATAAAGAGCAAAATACGGTATGTGTATATAAATATATATATATATATATATATATATATATATATATATATATGTGGGGAGTCGCTCTGGTAGACAGCGGTGCGGGTGCAGTTTAGAGGCAAAACAAGGAGTCCAGATTGTGCATCAAACAGTGTTTTATTCACACTTGCACACCAGAAATGAAAACAGTCTCTTGGTGACAGTTCACACACAACAGAAATCATGTGGCAAAACCAAAAACAGGCCAACACAGGGTCCAGTCACCTTGGGTGGTTTAAGTGCAGGTTCACACCTAGCAGTCGGTTCAGCCGCAGGCGATTCCTCCTTCAGGTTGCAGGGAAACACCACCTTGCTGAGCTCCGTCCTCCAGCACAGAGAACTCCTCAGCCCTGTTAGCAGGCTCCAGGATAATCACACCAGACACAGCTGATGGCTGTGTTTTATACCCAGCCCAAAACTCGGACTGGACCGTGGGGAGCAGCCACCCACCCTACTCTTTAGCTGCTCCCAGTAAGAGCCGGCCCGGATCGGCTTTGCAGCCATGCTATTTAAAAGAGTCAAACAGCACTAGCTGCTGCAGACAAAAACCCGGCTCTCACCTCACCGACGCCAGCAACCTCGGTGACACGTACCTGCCATCGCATATGACACCTTGCACCTTACCACAATATATATAGTATCTCACAAAACTAAACTAAAGATATGACACTTTGATACAATGTAACGGAGTCAGTCTACAGCTTGTAAATTTGGTGTGCTCTCAAAATCACTCAACACACAGCCGTTAATGTCTAAACCGCTGACAAAAAAAGTGTGAGGGGTGTACTCACGTTTGTGAGATACTGGTATATATAGTATATAGTATCATATAGTATACATGTATATAGTATCATTTTTATACAGTGCTGCAATTGGGTAGCAATATAATGTAAAAAAGTTAACTGCAAATTCTGCAGAGAAAATGCGTATTTTCAGGATGTGCTTCTGCTTTCTGCTGCGTCCTACTGCAAAGAAGAAGTACAGTGCAAATGGGTTTTTATGTGTTTTTTGTATGTACATGCTGCTGTAAGGTCAAAACTGTAATTAAATGTGTATATCCATATAATGTATGCATTTTCATGTGGAAGACCAGTGTGGAGTCTCACCTCAGACATTTGAGGCATATCACTAGCATATGCTCCCAATGTCTGACACCCACACCTATACTAAGAAAGAAGCCCATTCGCAGCTACCCTCCATTCATTTCTATGGGATCACTGAAAATGCCAGTGCTCAGCTATTTCCGGCAGCCCCACAGAAGTGAATTGAGCGGTGGCCACGTGTCACAAACTCACCAGTCTGGGCTCCAGCGGCTCATTCCCCGGCTTAGCAATGGACTGATTGCTCAGCTGCCCTATTCCTATGTGCTAGTGTTTCTAACTAATGGAGAGCCGATTCATGACCTATCAGGTTCTGGTCCTGGAACTTGGTGCTGTTTTTAAACGCCTTCCTGGCCATATACCAGTGCCAGTGATAGTCTCTTTTTTTATTTACAAATAGTCGTTAAGACTAATAATTGCCTTTTTTTCATATGCCCTTTTTTGTGTTGACATAACTAAATAAAAGAGTTTAAAAATCAGGACTATGTGCTCACTGTGTCACATTGGTTTCCTTATATTTGTTTCTGTTTTATACCCTACAAATTCACAGTGTTAGCCTCTTGCACACGACAGTATTTTGCGGACCATATACTTGCAGTTTTTTCAGTTCAGTATACTGACAGTATAACGGAACAACGGAACCGAAACTGAAACACAACGGAGGCAAAAAACGGAAAAACGGATTCATTATAAACGGACCGCAAAACACTGAAAAAGCCATACAGTCCTGTGCAAGAGGCCTAAGTCAGAGAGTTTTAAAGTATAAAACCCTCAATTTGTTAATGAATATTGGGTCTATTCATTCTCATGGGGGTCTGTTCATTATACACCACTCACAAAAAGTTAGGGATATTTGGCTTGAGGGTAAAATTTTAGGATGCACTTTAAATGCACTCTAACCTTTAAAGGTGAACTTAATGTGACCTTCTCTGAACTTTTGAATGCACATGTCCAACTGTTTAATGTTTCAGTATTTTTTGCACAACTTGCTGTTCTTTAACAAAGAACTTAACGGTAAAATTTACAACAGGTGTTTGATCCATGAATCGCCCAACAAATTTCCTGGTTCAATTAGAATTGGTATTTAAACAGTCGTCCTCATCATGCTATTCCCATTTTGACATCATGAGACCAAGATAACACGTAAGAATTGATCAACAGTACCTCGCCAATGCAAGGCTTCAAGCAGGATGTTCTCAGACAGAAGTGGCCACTGAGCCACTGAGTTTAGAGTGTCAGAAAGTGTCATCAACAGGTTGCAACAGAGATAGAGAGAGACTGGAAGAGTCAAAGAAAGTGGATGTCCTTTGGCCACATACCATATTGATGACCGCTTCATTGTGAACAATGCCCTGCAGAACCGGATGATGAATGCCACCCTACTCCAGGCACACTTAAGGGAGGTGAGAGGCACCCAAGTGTCACCGCAGACCATTCAAAACCGTTTACATCAGTGTGGTCTGCATGCTAGATGACCTGCAAGGGTACCTGACCAACCTACCAGGCACAGGCATCATCATCTTGCATGGGCCAGGGAGCATCTTCGCTGGACTAAGGATCAGTGGGCCTCAGTGCTGTTCACTGATGAAAGTCAATTCACGCTGAGCAGAAATGATGTTGGAGCACTATGCTTCAGCCACTGTTGTCACCAGATGAGCCTTTGCTGGTGGTGGTGTTACAGTGTGGGCAGGTGTGTCTAGTCAATGCAGAACTGCGCTACACTTTGTGAATGGTACAGTGACAAGCAGGGGCGTAGATAAGGGGGGGGATAGGGGGGTTCAAACCCCCCCCAGAGTAGGTTGGCCAGACGTCCGGCCGCATGCCAGGACGGACAGCCAGAAGTCCTCCTTTTCTGAAGTCAGGTGTACTGGCACTTTAAGTATCCCTAAAAAAAAATCGGCCGGCACTCACATTTCAATTTGTCACATGATCCGGCCACAGGCGCACTGACGTCACACGCTGCCTGGTTTGAGCAGGCGCGGCCACCTCGGGCGGGAACAGAGAGGAGCGCAGAGGAGGAGGAACACACAGGAGCACTGGTAGGAGGATGTATCAGGCAGCAGCACACTGCACACAAGGTCAGAGCACAGAGCAGCTTGTCGGAACTTGTCTCCACCTCCTCTCATGATGACTCATGTTGTCTAAACTAGTCTTGTGTTAAGCTGCCCTGCCGGGAGGTGAATTTTATTATAGTCCGTCCTGTCACTGTGTGAGTAACTCCTTCATGTCCTGGCTGTCCTTCTCCTGCAGCAGTCAAACAGTTTTTTAGGTTGAGCTTCTTCTAATCACTTGTTAACTTGAGCTGCCTGCTGCCCAGTGCCCAGAGGTGGATTTTATTATAGTCCTGTGTCACTGACTGTGAGATTAACTCCTTCCTGTCCTGGCTGTTCTTCTCCTGCAGCATTCAAACAGCTCCTCAGGTTGGAGCTTCTTCACTTGGTTGTGTACTGCAGACTGCAGTTGGGTCATTCATATAAATGCAAGAGGAGGAGCTGCTGGTGGTGATGGCTCTCAAATTCTCAATTAGCACCTAGTTGGTGGTTGCTAACCTGGTTGCTATGCAATAATGCACCGTTTAGACCCTCAGCATCTTCCTTTAGACAAAGTAGCTGCGTTTAATACAGGTAATTGTCTCAGGAAGATGCTGAGGGTCTAAACGGTGCATTATTGCATAGAAACCAGGTGCTGGTTGAGAGTCTAAGGCTGTGAGCACATAAAGTCCTATAATTTGAGAAAGCTGAACCCCCCCCAGGAAAAAAATTATCTACGGCACTGGTGACAAGTCCATACTACTTGAATAACATCATTAATCCAGTCATTGTGCCTCTGCATGAAGAACACAGGCCCGACAATGCACCAGCTCATCACGGTCGAATCATTAAGGAACGGCTACTGGAGACTGGAGTACCTCAAATGGAGTGGCCTGCACTTTCTCCAGACCTGAATCCCATTGAAAATCTATGGGATCAGCTGTACCCCAGAATTTCAATGACCTGAGGACCGCCTATCAAGAAGAGTGGGATGCCATGCCTCAGCAGACAATAAGTTGACTTGTGAACAGCATGAGATGTCATTGTCAAGCTGTAATCAATGCTCAAGGCCACATGACAAGTTTTTGAGACATTGCCATTTTTTATGAGGGTATACCCACCACTGTTTTTGGCTTTTGTTTCAATAAATTGTTTAAGATGAGGAAATCACCATTGCATGCTTCTACTTAAATGCCCTACTTTCATTGTATAATATCACTGTAGCGTGAACTTTTAACGTTTTCCATGAATTTCCCCCAAAAGTCCAATATCCCTAAGTTTTTGTGAGTAGTGCATTTCATAAAAAATTTGTCTGCGGATATCTGTTTGGGATTACCCTAGTTGGGTACTTTTATTACATAACTTAGACCCAGACATATGTAAAGGCACTATGAAGCTTACTGCCCAATCCCCTGAAGATGCTAAAGCAGATGGAAAACCATGTCAGGGGGCAGTGTTTGAGGAATATTTTAGATCAAAAGTGACGCTGTTATGCTAGGAAGAAACAATAACTAATCTTATATTATAGGCAGGGAAAAGCCTGAGGAGAAGAGCCTGGAGCCAGCGTGTCTCTACCACATTTACAGTAGCACTATATACAACATTGGTGAGGAACAATAATACAAACAATGAGGCGACACAACTGATAGTTTTAACAGAAATGATTTAATGGTCAATGAGGGGATTTAATAATAAGTGACTTTAAAAGTTAAGTTTTATAAGAGTGAATAAGACATATGTTTAAATAAGGCAAACAGTAATCTGATAGACTAATTGTAAAAATTGCTTTACCCTGGTTGGGAGCACATAGTCCAGTCTTTAATTGGAGTTCTGGAGATTTAACTTAATGGGGTCCCCAGTGCTCTAATAATTGTCTCTATCCAACTCTCTGGTCTGGAACTGGAGGAGGGACATCTACCTAAGTTCATCAAAGACTTTCAGCATGTGTTTTCCAAAGAGGCCCCAAAGAGTTTTGTCCCCTCATCACGACTACGATTGTGCCATTGAACCTGTCCCTGATGCAAAACTTCCTAAGGGCCGAATTTTTTAAACTTTCCGGGCCTGAAGAACAGGCTATGACGGAGTATAAACAGGATAACTTAAAAAAGGGCATATTCGACCGTCTGTATCTTCCATAGGTGCTGATTTCTTTTTTCGTGAATAAAAAAGACAGTGGATTGCGTCCCTGTATTGATTACAGGGAACTTAATAAAATCACTGTTCGAAACCAGTACCCCCTTCCTCTAATTCCTGATCTTTTTAATCAAATTGTTGGGGCCCAGTGGTTCACTAAAATTGACCTCAGAGAAGCCTACAATTTGATCAGAATATGTGTGGGGCATGAATGGAAGACAGCGTTCAATACCCGAAGGGCATTTAAAAAAATTTGGTGATGCCCTTTTGGCTATCTAACACCCCAGCTGTGTTTCAAAACCTTGTTAATGATATTTTCCAAGAGTACCTGGGTCAATTTCTTGTTGTATATCTGGACGCTATTTTGTTTTTTTTCCCTGGATTGGTCATCTCATGTTTTACATGTGAGGAAAGTCCTCCAAAAATTGAGGGACCATAATAGTTTGCAAAGTTGAGTAAATGTGAGTCTCTTTCAAGGGTTATATCCTGTCACCCAAACTTTCTGTATGGATCCTGTTAAAGTGCAAGCCTACTTCTCTCAAGACTCTTCAACGATTCCTGGGGTTTGCAAATTACTATAGGAAATTGATATAAAAATGTTCAGTTATTGCCAAATCTTATACTGACCTAACCAGGAAGGGAGCAAATCTTCTCCATTGGTCTCCTGAGGCTCTGTCCACCTTTGATACACTTAAAGAAAGTTTAGTTCAGGCACCTGTACTCATTCAGCTGGATGTTACTAAACTTTTCATTGTTGAGGTGGATGCTTCTGAGGTAGGAGTCGGTGCTGTATTATTTCAGAGGTCGGTCGTCTTCCCTAATTTGCATCCATGTTCATTTTTCTCCAGAAAATTTTCCTCTGCTGAGAGGAACTATGATATTGGCAATCGGGAACTGTTGCCCATAAAGTGGGCCTTTGAGGAGTGGCGACACTTCTAAGAGGGGGCTCAGCAGCAAATCATGGTGCTTACAGATCACCAGAACTTGATTTATCTAGATACTGCTAAATGCATGAATCCTAAGGAAGCAGAATGGGCCTTTTTCTTTACTCAAGTAAAACTTTATTGTTATGTAATGGGTCTGATGATGTGATGGTGGATGCCTTATCACGCAGTTTTGGGACTTGTAATTCTATCGATACTGAACCTGGTAACATTCCTAGTAAACTTCCCTCTGGTAAATTGTTTTTTCCTCCAAATCTTCGCCTCAAGGTTTTGATGAAATCTCATTGCTCTGTACTGGCAGGTCATCTGGGTATTGCTGGGACTAAACATCTGGTCTCCAAAACCTACTGGTGTCCTACTTGGTCACGAGATGCGGTTGCCTTTGACTCTGCATGTGATGTGTGTGCTAGGGTCCAGGTACCCAGGAGACATCCTGCGGGTTTACTTTGCCCCTTGCCCATTCCACAGAGACCTTGGAACCACATTTCAATAGATTTCATTATGGACTTTCCACCCTCCCAGGGAAAGATGGTTGTCTGGGTGGTCATTGATAAGTTCTCTAAGATGTTTCATCTGGTTCCACTGATGAAACTTCCTGACACCAAAGAAATGGCTGCTTTATATGTTGACAATATTCTTAGATTATATGAGGCACCAGAGTCCATTGTTTCAGATAGAGGTGTCCGGTTTGTCTTTAGATTCTGGAGAGAATTTAGCAATAGGTTAGGGATCAAATTCTCCTTCTCATCTGCGTTCCATCCTGAGGCCACTGGACAAACTGAAAGGGTCAACCAGGTTGTGGAGCAATTTTTAAGATGCTTTGTTTTTGACTGTCAGAACGAGTGGAAGAGGTTTTTTTCCCTAGCGGAATTTGCTATTAACAACCATGTCAGCTCTTCTAGTGGCATCTCTTTATTATATTGTAATTATGGCTTTAATCCACGATTTTCTTCAGTCTCTGGGTCAAATTCTGTGAATTCTGTGGTGGATGCTATTGTAAATGATCTGTTCATAGTTTGGGTCCAGGCTTACAGGAGCCTGAAAAAGGCTTTAAAGTATCCAATATAAACAAGCTAATAAAAAGTGTTCTTTGGGTCTGAACTTCATGTTGGAAGAACTTGTTTGGTTTTCTACAAAAAATTTGCGTCTCAATGTACTATCTGGGAAACTTGCTCCTGAGTTTATTGGACCATATTAAATCATGTCTGTTATAAACCCAGTATCTTTTCGCCTTCAATTACCAATTTCAAGATGCAAGTAGTTTTTCATAAATCATAGCTTAAGAAGTAAATTCCTTCTGAGACTCCTACACCCAAAGTTCCTGTTTCAGTGGTAATTCTAGGCAAGCTTGAGTATGAGATGAAAAACATTCTTGACTCCCAGAGATCAGGGCTCTCTGCAGTACATAGTTCATTGGAAGGGACATGGTGCAGAGGAGAGAACAGGGTTGCCAGCTTGGGATGTTCCTGCTCCTCGTTTAATTAGAAAGTTTCAGCTCAAATTTCCCTCAAAGCCTACTCCCCAGGTTGAGGGTCCGGTGGCCCCTCATAAAAGGGGGTAGGGTGTAATATATCACAAACTCACCTGTCCAGGTTTCAGCAGCATGAGCTCCAGCTTGAGTACGGTCGTGGCAGAAGAGCCACGCTGCTGAGCCATGCCCCCATGTGACGGGATAGCATCCTTAGCAACAGGATGCAATGCTCTGTTTCTCTCCCCCCACAGTGTGTTTGTGCTGGAGGAGATTAACATTGGGCTGATTGCTCAGGTGCCCTATTCCTAATATCTGAGGTGAGACAACCCCTTTAACATACTGTAACCTCCAGCCCACTAGATGGGGCTCTTTACCCACTCCACATAAGGAAGGAGAAGTCTGGTTTAACCTAGTTCAGTTCAGTCTAGCTCTTCCTATTCTGGTGAAAATAGCTCACTTGGATGATTCTTGCTCTGCATTGAACCAGCCAGAATTATTCCCACAAGATAGCAAAGTGGAAGACAGCTTAAAGGGGTACTCCCATCTGAGACAATGGGGGCATATTGCTAGGATATGCCCCCATTGTCTGATAGGTGCGGGTCCCACCTCTGGGACCTACACCAAAACTGAGAACAGAGCGGGGAAGGTGGTGGACAGCCATCACCAATTGCTCTCCCCATAGGATTAAATGGGAGTGCACCGCATTTGCGCGGCTATTGCTCCCATTCACTTCTATGGGGCCAATGAAAATAGCCGAGCCAATGGTCGGCTATTTTTGGCGGCCCCACAGAAATGAATAAGGGGCAGCTACTCATGTGCTTCAATCTTCAGGGGTCTATTCTCGATGTAGGTGCGGGTCCCAACGGTAGGACCTGCACGTATCAGACATAGGGGGCATATCCTAGTCCATCTCCACTGCATACTGCCACAGTGTGTCTGGATCATCTGTCTGGCCTTCCTTATTGCCCTCCAGCTCTTCTCCTGTCACGTGCAGATAAACCACCCATTTCTGTATTCATTGCTTGTGTGTGAATGTTCTCCTCCTCCTCCTCTAGTTCAGCCCCCAAAGATTTATTAGCAGATTTATCAGCATCTGTTCCAGGACATGAAGGAGTGGAATGACGTAGTTCATTCTGTAGTCCTGTCGATTAACAAATAAAGTGGCCTCCTCAAATGTCCTGTGCAAATAGCAGGTGTCACGCATGAGCTACCACTGGCTAATGTCGAAGTTACAAAGAGGAGTGCTCCTGGTCGCCTTCATCATCAAGAAATCGTTTACAGCCTTCCTCTGCTCATAGAGTCGGTCGAACATGTGGAGTTCTAACTTGTGATAACGTTGCATATCAGGTGATGTTGGGGAGCGCTATTCTGCCTTTGCAGCTCAAGGAGGGCCTGTTTTGCAAGGTAAGAGGATGTCTTGCAGTTGAGTGGAGGACTTCAGGAACCGTGTTACAACCAGATTAAAGGTGTGCGCCATGCAGGGCTCATGGGTCAGCCCTTCTTGACACATCGCCGACACAATGTTCTTCCCAGTTGGCAAGAGAGCCAGGATTCTATTTCCTCTTGAAGGACATGGAACAGTTCCTCCCTGGTGTGACTCTGTTCGCCCAGGCAAAATAGGTGCAGAACAGCGTGACACCGCCGTGCTCTGCATAGGTGGTATGCTAGAGAAGCACTCCAAATTGTGTCGGTAATGGAGGCTGAGGACAAGGCTGAGGATGAGGAAGCAGAGGAGGACATTGGTGCAGCACTCACAGCTTGAGAACACGGAGGCGGCAGTGCCATCACCTGGTCAAGTTGCTGGTGTGGCTGAGCAGGAACCACATTTACTCATTGGGCCATAAAGGACATATATAGTCCTTGACCGTAGTTACAGCTCCGCATGTTGGCACTGCCATGAACTTTAGCAGACACCGACAGGCTTAAGGATTGCCCCACCTTCTGTTCAACATACATTGCAGGGCTGGAGGTGTAATGCTTGGGACTCTCCACCTTGGCTCAGCACAAACCATCAGTTCTCTGAAAGGTGCAGAGTCCACCACATGGACAGGAAACACAGCTATCTTCTGCTGAGGTGGTGGACCTTTGACTGCTGGAGAAAGTGTGCGGGCCACTGGGTTATGGTGCATTTTTTTCGTCAGGCTGTACCACTACATTAGCGCCACGGTTTTCCCAGGCCACTTTATGGTGATGCTGCATGTATTGACACAGGACCATTGTGCCAACATTGGCACCCTGGCCACGCTTCACCTTCTGTCCACAGATTCTACAAATTGCCATGCTGACGTACACTGGCAGCTTGCTGAATAATTCCCACATCGGCAAGTGTGGCATATCCCCCCCCCCCCACTCCGTGCTGACTGCCTGCTGCTGCCTCTGTGAACCTGTGCACTGCTAGTTCTTTCCAGACAGGTAGGCTCCTGAGTTGCAGACAGTCGACCCTGGGCACGTTTGACTCCTGACCTCACACTGCTGCCACCCTGCTGACTCACACCCATGCTAGCACCTTGCTGTCTCATGCGCAAACTGATGCTCTCATCCCCTGATGATGAAGACCCCTCTTCAC
This sequence comes from Bufotes viridis, assembly GCA_033119425.1. Lineage (NCBI taxonomy): Eukaryota > Metazoa > Chordata > Amphibia > Anura > Bufonidae > Bufotes > Bufotes viridis. The sequence goes on along the minus strand of CM065589.1, from coordinate 203,681,030 downwards.
CCGGCTCCCACGTGTGATAGGCTACATCATCATCCACTACTGTCTGCATGTCACTGATGTCACCCTCACCAGTCTCAGGGCTGCATGCCTGACAGCTCGCAACACCTGCTCCCACGGGACCCACGTCGCTACTTGCCCACTTTCAGGAGAAAGCAGCGGTTCTCTCCTCCACATTTTGGCTGGGCGGTAGCTGCTGACTGTCCCTAATAAGCCCGTCCTCACTGAAAATCTGAGCCGTGCTTAGGGCATACAATACTCCCCAAGCAGAAGGAACAGAAAATGAAAGAGGCAGGTTCAGGACAGATGAAGGCACAGACCTTTTCCACGGACATGCCAACTAAGCATGGTGTCAGAGGAACCCACCAACTCTTGGCTGGCAGTGTCTGATGTCCCGTTCCCTTAGAAGGACCTGGCACCTGTCTGTCAGACATACTGTACTGTAATAGTAACTGTAAGTGTAAAATAGGAGTAGTGTCAAGGCACAATTTCACTCCCGAAACAAGGATGAATGGACGTACTTATATATAAGTGAACGTGAGCACCCTAAAATATGTAGTATCAGGCAGCAATTTCATCCCCGAAAAAAAGACGAATGGATGTACTGATATATAAGAGAACATGAGCTCCCTAAATTCTGTAATATCAGGCCGCAATTTCACCCCAATTAAACAATTGAGAATTAAGGAATTGAATTATGTATAAAAGAACGTAAGCACCCTAAAATTTGTAGTATGAGGCAGCAATTTCATCCCCGAAACAAACACAAATGGATGTACTGATATATAAGAGAACATGAGCTCCCTAAATTCTGTAATATCTGGCCACAATTTCACCTCAATTAAACAATTAAGGATTAATGGATTTACTTATGTCTAAAAGAACATGAACACCACAAAATCTGTAGTATCAGACCGCACTTACACCCCAGTTACACAATTAAGGAGAATTGAATTATGTATAAAAAAAATTGAACTCCCTAAAATCTGTAGTATCAGGCCACAGTTTCACCCCAGTGACAGAATCAAGGATTAATTGAATTAGTTATGTATTAAAGAATGTCAACAACCTAAAATCAGTAGTATTAGAACACTTTTTATTTCCAATTAGTGCAGCAAGGTGTAATAGAATAGCTCATATTAGCCAAGCTTTACACTGTTCAATTGGCCCCTGCCCTCTTCCCTATAGTGTGGATAAAGCCTCCCTATTAGATCCCTACACTACCTCTAAGCTGTCCCTGAAATGCTCAACAGTAATATTTTGTGAATAAATTGTTTCCTAATCACTGTCCTTAGTGCCTTAAGAAGAAAATCAGCCGGCACTCCGCATCAAACAATCGTGGTGCACGTGTCAAGGGTAATCAGCCCATCCATACAGCAAAATAGATGACCGGCACTCACTTGTCTTGTGAAAGTAGAAAAGTTTTATTGGTCACATTAGTATAATATCGGTGACGCGTTTCGGTTCAAACAGTGAGCCTTTCTCAAACAAGCAGATGTAAAAATGATCAAACATTCAGGACTTTATATAGACCGCTACAAACGGAAATGACATCATATTGCTTTGGAAACTAAAGATACAAAATATCGATCGTAGAAATAAGTATAATCATGTTAGATATGACACACTTATCAGTGATCAAATACAAATGTGATCATAAAGGATGATTATTACTGCAATGTAAAAGGTGACGGAATAGTATTTTAAACAGAAAAAATTAACAAAGCTAAATCGGAAATGATATCATGCTACCCTGGAAACAAAACAAACCTCCAAACGAAAGACATGTGTGGGCAGGCCAAGCAGCATCAAACATGGAGCTCAATAGATAAATCATGAAGTATTATAGTAAGCGAGGTAGTCGAATACACACTGTCACATATATTCTCACCTAGATAGAATCTTATTTGCATAAAGAAAGAATTCATATGTGTGAAGACCACAAACTCGCCACCTGATGCCGCTTGGTAAGCTCCTCACGTCTTCTATAAAAAAAAGAAAAATAGAAAAGGTGTCATATCTAATGTAGAAACATATATAATATTCTCAAAGATAAAAAAAAATATTTACTAAAAACAGAAAAAGAAAAATTAGAAAAAAGACATGGAAACTGTCATAGAAAGCTATTCACATCGTATTCACGATTTAACCCCTTGTGTTCTAAAGTCTGTAATTTATGTATCCAAAACGCCTTTTATGTATCCAGAAAGGCGCTTTGGATACATAAATTACAGACTTTAGAACCCAAGGGGTTAAATCGTGAATACGATTTTTACCATTTTTTACCATTTTTACATCTGTTTGTTTGAGAAAGGCTCACTGTTTGAGCCGAAACGCGTCACCGATATTATACTGATGTGACCAATAAAACTTTTCTACTTTCGCAAGACAAGTGAGTGCCGGTCATCTATTTTGCTGTCCATAGTGCCTGTCATGTCTCTCCCCGCACTAAGTTCACTGGAAAATGGCATAGACTGGGCAAGTAAGGGGTTTATAGGGCTGTGACATCACAGGGGCTGGCTATCTGCTGATTGGATGGCTGCACGGCATTATGGGTGATTCCTCATTCCCAGGGTTTCTTACTTCCTCTTTGTAACATGTGCAGCAGCCATTTTAGAAAAAGTATAATTCGTTACCATGAAGTGCAAGGAAATTCAAATTTTTCTTCTGAAATTTGGATAGAATTCCACTTTATCAACTTTGATTTGCTCATCTCTACCTGGCGTGAGTGGCGGAAAGTCACAGATTGCGGTATGATTAACCTTTGCGCCTCTATCTGCCTCAGATATATGCTAAAATTGGCGTATATCTGATAATAAATGACCCCCATAGTGAATGTTAATTTATGACTATTTTGTTTGGTACCACAATCTAGCTTAAAAGCCAAGAAATACAAATTTAGAAAATTGAGAATTTTTCAAAATTTTCTGTAAATATAGAATTTTTTCTAAATAAATGTAAACTATATTGACTCAAATTTACCACTAACAAGCATGCGTTATCAAGAGTTAATTTGTAAAATTTTTTGCCTTCATAATGTGTTTGAGACAATTAGTTGTGTTGTGCAGAGATAGGATTGGTACATAGTTCCATACAGTGTTTTTCATTATTCTACTACTGTTATTAACTTGTAGATTGTAAGCCCTTGCATGCAAGGCCCTCTGTCCATCTATACCAGTTTGTAACTTGTCTTGTTCATGCTTAGTGCAATCGCCTGTATTATGTATGTGCACCCACATCATATGTACAGCGCTATGGAATGAATAGCGCTTTAATAATAAATAATAATAATAATACAAAAATAATATGAGAACTGCTCAACTAAGAAAAGAGAAACAACAGTCCATCATTATTTTAAGGGTCTATTCACACGTCCGCAATTTTGAGGAATAGGTGCGGACCCATTCATTTTCAATGGGGCCGGAATGGATGCGGACAGCACATAGTACTTCCGGATCCGCAATTTGCGTGCCGCAAAACACCTACAGACGTGTGAATGGACACTAAACATGAAAGTAAGTCAATCAAGGAAATATCTAGAACTTTGAATGTATCTTCAAGTGCAGTCATGAAAACCAGGTATCTTCAAGAGCAGTCATGAAAACCATCAAAGAAACTGGCTCTCATGAAGACTTCACCTGGAAAAGAAGAAAAAGAGTTACTTCTGCTGTAGAAGATAAGTTCATTAGAGTTACCAGCCTCAGAAACTGCAAATTAGCATCAACTCAAATTAGAGCCTACATAAATGCTTTACAGAGATTAAGTTCCAGTCACATCTCAGCATCAAATGTTCAGAAGAGACTGCGAGAATCAAGCCTTTATAGTCAAACTGTTGTAAATAAGCCACTACTGGGGAACAAGAAGAAAAAGAAGAAGAGAATTCTTTGCACCAAGAAACACAAGGAATGGACATAAGATGAGTACAAATCTATACTTTGGTCTGATTCAAAATTTGAAATTTTTGATTCCAACTGCCATGGGTTTGTCAGGTGTAGGATGCATGGAGAAGCAGGTGTGATTTTATGGAGGTGCTTTGCAGGTGACACTATTGGTGATTTAGACACTTAATCAGGATGGCTACCAAATCCATTTGACTTTTGTAGCAGCATGCCATCCCATCTAGTCTGCTCTTAGTGGGACCATCATTTGTTTTTCAACAGGACAGTGATTCCAAACACCTCTGGGAACTCCTTTAGGACTTTTAGAAAACCATTCCAGGTGACTACCTCATGAAGCTGATGGAGCGGACGTCAAGAGTGCGCAAAGCTGTCATCAAAGCAAAACTGGGCCAGTCTGAATAATCTAAAATATAAAACATATTCTGGTTTGTTTAACACTTTTTGTTTACTACTTAATGCCATATGTGTTTCTTGATTATTTTCATATCTTCAATATGAGTGCACAAACAATGTAATGAAAAGGCATGTGCAAATTTTTGACTAGTACTGTATACTGTTATAATTTTTCATTTTATTTTCATTATATTTTTATTTAAATGCATTCTTGAGGATACGCTAGATGTATAATGATCCCAGATTCTTTGTGGCAACATAGTAACATAGTTTATAAGGCTGAAAAAAGACATTTGTCCATCCAGTTCAGCCTGTTATCCTGCAAGTTCATCCAGAGGAAGGCAAAAAAAAACTCCTGTTAGGTAGAAGACAATTTTCCACACTTTAGGGGGAAAAAATCCTTCCCAACTCCAATTAGGCAATCAGAATAACTTCCTGGATCAACGACCTCTCTCTAGTAACTATAACCTGTAATAATTTTACTCTCCAGAAATACATCCAGGCCCCTCTTGAACTCTTTTAGTGAATTCACCATCACCACCTCCTCAGGCAGAGGGTTCCATAGTCTCACTGCTCTTACCATAAAGAATCCTCTTCTGTGTTTGTGTACAAACCTACTTTCCTCCAGACGCTGTGGATATTCCCTCCTCACAGTCACAGTCCTGGGGATAAATAGATGATGGGAGAGATCTCTGTACTGACCCCTGATATATTTATACATAGTAATTAGACCTCCCCTTAGTCATCTTTTTCCTACAGTGAATAACATTAATTTTGATAATATTTCTGAGTGCTGTAGTTCCCTCATTCCAGTTATCACTTTAGTTGCCCTCCTCTGAACCCTGTCCAGCTCTGCTATGTCTGCCTTGTTCACATGAGCCCAGAACTGTACACAGTACTCCATGTGTGGTCTGACAAGTGATTTGTAAATTGGCAGGACTATGTTCTCATCACGGGCATCTATGCCCCTTTGATGCAACCCATTATCTTATTTCTCTTGGCAGCAGCTGCCACTGGTTTCTACAGCTTAGTTTGCTAAAATTCCTAAGTCCTTTTTCATGTCAGTGTTCTCCAGTGTTTTACCATTTAGTACAAAATGTACTGGTGACATGTATTTTTTCCTTCCCATGTGCATAACTTTACATTTGTCAGTGTTAAACCTCATCTGCCACTTCTCTGCCCAAGCCTCCAATCTATCCAGATTTGTTTGACATGACTGATCCCTCAAGAAGCCATGCTAATATGGCATTATTTGCTTATTTTCATTAAGGTACTCTAAAATAGCATCTCTTAGAAAACCTTTAAACAGTTTAACCACAACAGATGTTAAACTTACCGGCCTATAGTTTCCGGGCACTGTTTTTGGAACTTTTTTGAATATTGGCACCACATTTGCTATGCGCCAATCTTGTGGAAAACTCCCTGTCAATATATAGTCCTTAAATATCAGAAATAAGGGTCTTGTTATGACATTACTTAATTCTCTTAGGATACAGGGGTGGGTGCCAACTGGTCCTGGCAATTTGTCTATTTTCATATTTTTAAGTTGCAGCTCCACTTCTTCCTGGGTCAGACAGGACACTTTTAATGGGGATTTACTTTTACATTCTACATTTCATCTGACAGTTTATTTTCCTCAGTGAATACAGTAGAGAATAAAATATTTAATAGCTTTGCTTTCCCCTCATCTCTGTCTGAACCAACAACCCCCCAACCCCCCCCCCCCCCATCACTTTGTAAAGGGCCAACATCTTCAGATTTATACTTTTTACCATTTATATAATTGAAGAACATTTTTTGGGTTAGTTTTACTCTCTCGGGCACTGAATCATTCTATCTTTTTATTTCTATTTTTTTTCCTTATAGTTTTTCAATGCTTCCTCATTACCCTTCTGTTTTAGTGATTTAAATGCTTTCTTTTTGTCATTTATTGCTTTCTTTATAATTCTATTTATCCACATTAGTGTTTTCTTGTTCCTCTCACAATTAGAGATTAGGATGCCATTAATTTGATTTTACTTTTTTATATGGTACAATACTTGTTACTGGCACATGATTAGAAAGGGGGGAGGCACATGTTACTCGCACATGATTGGGGGGGAGAGGCACTTGTAACTGGCACATGATTGGGGGAAGAGGCACTTGTTACTGGCACATGATTGGGAAGGGGAGAGACACTTGTTACTGGCACAGGATTGGGGGGGAGAGGCATTGGTTACTGCCACTTGATTGGGGGTGAGGCGCTTGTTACTGGCATATGATTGAGAGAAAGAGGAACTTGTTATTGGCACATGATTGGGGGGAGAGGCACTTGTTACTGGCACATGATTGGGGGGAGGCACTTGTTACTGGCACATGATTGGGGAGAGGCACTTGTTACTGGCACATGATTGGGAGAAAGAGGAATTTGTTATTGGCACATGACTGGGGGGAGAGGCACTTGTTACTGGCACATAATGGGGGGGAGGCATATGTTACTGGCATATGATTGGGGGGAGAGGCACTTGTTACTGGTACATGATTGGGGGGATAGGCACTTGTTGCTGGCACATGATTGGGGAAGAGGCACTTGTTACTGGCACATTATTGGGGGAGGCACTTGTTACTGGCACATTATTGGGGGTGGGGTAGAGGCACTTGTTACTGGCACATGATAGGGGGGAGAGGCACTTGTTACTGGCACATAATTGGGGGGAGAGGCACTTGTTACGGGCACATGATTGGGGGGAGAGACACTTGTAACTGGCACATGATTGGGGGGGAGAGGCACTTGTTACTGGCAAATAATTGGGGGAGGCATTTGTTACTGGCACATGTTTGCGGGGGCATCTATGGGGTCACTTCTTACTGGCACATGATTGGGGGGCATCTATGGGGGCAATTTATACTGGCACATTATTGGGGGGCACTATGGGGGCAGTTTTTACTGGTACATTATTGGGGGCACTTTTTGCTGGCACATTATTGGGTGGCACTATGGGGGCACTTCTTACTGGCACATTATTGGGGGGCACTATGGGGGCATCTACTGAGGCCACAAAAAAGGGTAATTTTATATGGGGGGAGAGGAACACTATCGGGGCTTCTACTGAGGCCTCAAAGAAGGGGTATTTTATATGGGGGGCTCTGTGTGGTACTAGTATTATCAGAGGGTTTATCTACTTCTGCAGTATAGTATTGGGGAGCACAGCGGCACAGTATTGGGGGTAGTAGGATGATTTGTCCAGAAGATGGGAGGATGATGGAAAAGTAGTAAACTAAGATTATTATTATTTTGGTCAAACAGCAGAGACGAAAAATGGCTGAAAAATGGTGGTCTGGTCTGAAGGTCTTTAAGGAGAAGATGAAAAAAGAGAACATCTACATCAAAGGAGATGTCACTGGATGTAAGAGATATGGGGCACTGTATTACCCTGTATTTCTGTAGTGATGGGAGCAGGGGCGTAATGATCGCGGTTGCAGAAGGTGCGATTCAAAGTTTGCCCTGGGGCCCATAGAACTCTAGTTCCACCCCTGATAACAATCCTTATGATTTGGGGCCATAGAACTCTAGTTACACCTCTGATAACAACCTCTGAACCCGGCCAACCTCTTTAAGTGACCTCCAAGTGGAGTTAAAGAAGCACTGCTTCAAGCTGCCTGACTACTTCAATCAAGACATCCTGGACATTCCTGCAGCAGTCACTTCAAGCAGTTTGAAAATTGATTTGATTAGGGGGGAGAGACACTTGTTACTGGTACATGATTGGGGGGGAGAGGCACTTGTTACTGGCACATAATTGGGTTGGAGAGGCACTTGTTACTGACACATGATTGGAGGGAGAGGCACTTGTTACTGGCACATGATTGGGGGAGGCACTTGTTACTGGCACATGATTGGAGGGAGAGGCACTTGTTACTGGCATATGATTGGGGGGGAGGCACTTGTTACTGGCACATGATTGGGAGGCAGAGGAACTTCTTACTGGCACACGATTGGGGGGAGGCACTTGTTACTGGTACATGATGGGGGGAGAGGCACTTGTTGCTGACACATGATTGGGGGGGACAGTCACTTTTTACTGGCACATGATTGGGAGAGAGGCACTTGTTACTGACACATAATTTGGGGGTAAGAGGCACTTGTTACTGTCACATGATTGGGGGAGGAGAAGCACTTGTTACTGGCACATGATTGGGGGGGAGAGGCACTTGTTACTAGCACATGATTGAGGGGAGAAGAACTTCTTACTGGCACATGATTGTGGGGAAGAGGCACTTGTTATTGGCATATGATTGGGGGGGAGAGGCACTTGTTACTGGCACATGATTGGAGGGAGAGGCACTTATTACTGGCACATGATTGGAGGGAGAGGTACTTATTACTGGCACATAATTGGGGGGGAGGCACTTGCTATTGTCACATGATTTGGGGGGAGTGGCACTTGTTACTGTCACATGATTTGGGGGGAGAGGCACTTGTTACTGGCACATGATTGGGGGAAGAGACACTTGTTACTGGCACATGATTGGGGGGAGAGGCCCTTGTTACTGGCATATGATTGGGGGAGGCACTTGTTACTGGCACATGATTGGAGGGAGAGGCACTTGTTACTGGCATATGATGGGGGGAGAGGCACTTATTACTGACACATGATTGGGGGGGAAGAGGCACTTGTTACTGGCACATGATTGGGAGGGGAGGCACTTCTTACTGGCACATGATTTGGGGGGCACTTGTTACTGGCACATGATTGGGGGGGCATCTATGGGGTCACTTCTTACTGGCACATGATTGGGGGGCATCTATGGGGGCACTTTTCACTGGCACGTTATTGGGGGGCACTTTTTATTGGCACATTATTGGGTGGCACTATGGGGGCACTTACTGGCACATTATTTGGGGCACTATGGGGGCACTTTTTGCTGGCACAATATTGGGTGGCACTATGGGGGTACTTCTTACTGGCACATTATTGGGGGGCACTATGGGTCATCTACTGAGGCCAAAAAGAAGGGGTATTTTATATGGGGGGAGAGGAACACTATCTGAGCTTCTACTGAGGCCTCAAAGAAGGGGTATTTTATATGGGGGGCTCTGTGTGGTACTATTATTATCAAAGGGTTTATCTACTTCTGCAGTATAGTATTGGGGAGCACAGCGGCACAGTATTGGGGGTAGTAGGATGATTTGTCCAGAAGATGGGAGGATGATGGAAAAGTAGTAAACTAAGTTTATTATTTTTTTGGTTAAACTGCAGAGACGAAAAATGGCTGAAAAATGGTCTGGTCTGAAGGTGTGTAAGGAGAAGATGAGGAAAGAGAACATCTACATCAAAGGAGACGTCACTGGATGTAAGAGGTATGGGGCGCTGTATTACCCTGTATTTCTGTAGTGATGGGAGCAGGGGCATAATGATCACAGTTGCAGAGGGTGCGATTCAAAGTTTGCCCTGGGGCCCATAGAACTCTAGTTACGCCCCTGATAACGACCTCTGAACCCGGACAACCCCTTTAACTGACCTCCAAGTGGAGTTAAAGAAGCACTGCTTCAAGCTGCCTGACTGCTTCAATCAAGACATCCTGGACATTCCTGCAGCAGTCACTTCCAAAAACTTGAAAAAGGGCCATTTGAGCTAAAGGACCGAAACGTTGCTGTTTGACTACTGTACTTTATACAACTGAATGAATTAAAGACATGCATGAGAAAATAAAAATGTTGGTGTGCTCTCTGAAATTGTTATTCCGACAAATATTTGGGTCCACAGGTGGAGAGGGATCTTAAAGAGACATGCACCCAACAGGAACCCTTCCGGTTGATGAGTATATCCTAACTTTAAGCAGCTAATCTGGCTGCAGATCCTCTTAACCAGTACTGGTGGGCAGAACTCCATGTCAGACATGCACAACCTCTGCAGAACAAGATAAGGTGTGTTTAGTGGGGCAAAGAGACACCAAGTCTTCAGCAAACATCCCATGGACTATGGTAAAGCCCGCCATATACAGCACATGCCCAATAATAACCCATTGGCTCACTTGAACACTGCATGTCTGGAAGCCCCGGAGAAAAAGTGGGCCTTTAGACTTACAAACTTCAATTTCTCCATTAAATACTGTGCTGGCAAGGCTAATGACAATGCCAACGTCTTGTCCGGGTTACCTGCTGAAGATAAATCAGTCTCAGATGGACAGTGGGTGGATGTAGAGATGCCAGTATTCGATTCCCGGTTTGTCCAGCAAGAGGCCCAGCACCTAAAGCCGAAGATCCTTCGGAACCGTTAGCTCTTCACAAACCTGTGACCCTACATCATCAGTGGAAAAAGAACTGTGGATCAGGCTCCAAACAGAAAGTAGAGTCATCAGGGAAAAAAGGGCTGACCCAGAAGAAACCTCTTTAAGTGGGGCCTTATAGTATAGCTTGCAGTGTGCTCAGGGCTGGGACAAGACCCACCACCAACAGAGGCTGAGCTGCCCAAGTGCGTCCCATACAATCCCCCCCAAACCCCCCCCCCCCCCCGCCCCCAGGGCGTTCCTTGTAATTTTACCCCATCAGACCTCAGATCAGACGGAAAAGAATATTCTTTATTTAATAACTATCTTACTTCACTTCAGGGCAGACTCTCACGCTCTATCCCTGCTGGGGCCTGGGCTGGGTCGTGACACAGTGCTGTGCTGCTGCCTACTGCTGCCCACGCTGCTCCTGGTCTCCAGAGGGTGCACATGTGACCTGACTGTGTGCAGCGCCTCAGGTCAAAGTGCGTGCTGTACGCAGCCAGTCAGGCAAGCGACTGAGCAGAGACCAGAGGAGCGGAGCGGCCGAGCCAGGAGGCGGAGCGGGGAGGGAGCACGTAAGTCAGTGCCAAGTGCTCACTACTCCCTCCGTCCTCCAGCGTACAATCAATCAATATGGAACCGCACTCGCCAGATCATATGGTCCACCGGAATGCAACAGCCAACCTGGAGCCCCAGATCCATACAGGCTCCTATGCAGATGATTCAGGAAAAGATGATGGAGGCAGCATGTCCGGTTGAAAAATCCCTTTATTTGGGAACTGCTCACATGAAATACGTGAATATAAAAAGTTGCTACGTTTCGGCTATCACATAGCCTTTGTCAAGCACAATGTGAATTATACATACAAGTGTTTATAAAGTGAAGACTCCACCTCCACATGGAGATGTGTCCAATCATTGTTTCTCATTGTTAATCATACACATACAGGGTTAACATTACATCCAATCCGTGTCCCGCTCAGCAGCTGCTTTATATAAAACTTAAGGTCAATCATACATAGTGTTCTCACCTGATCAAATATAAATGTAGAGGGAAAATACGGTGTCATGATGCACACTCATCCACGCGTCTGGTAATCACCAGTGCACATGTCAGAGAAGGGAGAGGGAGGGTCGCGACCACGTGATCACAATGATTTGAGATGAGCGAACTTTAAAAAAAAGTTCGGCGATCGGCGTTCGGGTTGTGGTAACTCACGCATCCCGTTATGGATTCCACTATCACGGCATATGGAATCCATAAGGGGCGGCTTCCACCAACCCGAACTGTTGAACAGCCAAAGGACCTGGGGTGAGGTCACCATCATGTGATCAGTGCAGGGGGCGTGGCTCAGCACGGGATCAAATCAAAACGAACTACAGTTCGTTATGCAAAAAAACCAAGCCCTCATACAGCTCTGTAGACTGAAATATAAAAAAGTTATGGCTGTCAAAATATGGCGATGCAAAGAAATTTTTTCTTTTTCTCCAAAGGTTTTAATTTTTTTTAAAGTAATTCAAATAAAAACGAAACAAGTTTGGTATTGGCACAGTCGTAATAAGCTGCAGAATAAAGACGTCATTTTAGTGAACACCATGATGTCAAAACTCCAAAAATCGTGGAGGAATTTTTTTTTTTTTCCCAATTTTACCCCATAAAGATTTTTTTTCCTGTTTTCCAATACAAGACGTGGTTAAATTAATGGCGACATTAAAAAAATGCATCTTGTCCTGCAAAAAAATAAGCCCTGATATGGCTATATGAACGGAAAAATAAAAAAAGTTATGGCTATGGGAACGTGGGGAGAAATAAAAATCAAAAATATAAAAATGAAAATAGGCCCAGTGTTTACTACAATAACGGAATCCATAAGACGGAAGGATGGATCCATTATGATGCGCATAGACTTGTATTAAGACGGAATGCAAAACGGAAGCCTTTAAAAGGCATTCCGTCTTAATAGACGTCTATGGGAATCAGAACGGATCCCTCCCGTTTCCGTTATGCAAAATGGAAAAAAAAGTCCTGTCGACTTTTCCACCAAGGTTTTTGGGGTTTTGCCATCACAGCGTTCACTGTGCACTAAAAATGACATGAAGTCCTTGTTCTGTTGCTCAATATGAATGTGGTGATACCAAACGTCTATAGCTTTTTTTTACTACTTTGATAAAAACCTTTGAAAAAAAAAAATCAAAATTTTATTCACATCGCCATTTTCTGACAGCCATAACTTATTTTAAATTTCCATCAAAAGAGCTGTATGAGAGCTTGTTTTTTGTGGGCTGCACAGTAGTTTTTTTTTTTTTGTACCATTTTTCTGGTACGTACGACTTTTTGATCACTGTTATTCAATTTTTTGGGGGGAGGAAGGTGACAAAAAACAGAGAATTGTATGTTTTTCATTTTTTTCCGTTACAACGTTCACCACACAGAAAATGTTAAGAATATTTTAGCCATTTTTAGATGCAGCGATACCTGATATGTTTTAATTGTTAATATATATTTTATATGTAAAATTGAGAAAGGGGGGTTTAAACTTAAACTGATTTAAACTTTTAATATTAAACAGTTTATTATTTTTTAACAATAAATTTTAACCCCCATAGTGGGCCAGAACCTGGGATCTTTTGATTCTAGAAAGATTCTATTAGAGTGAATGGGATTTTGACATGCTCCCTGCTGAGCTGTGCCTCATGCACAGTCCAGCAGGGTTCTTACCATGGCAGCCTGGGAAGCTTCAGGAGTAGAGATGAGCGAACATTTAAAAAAAGTCCGTTGTTCGGGGTTCGGGTGGTGGTTAATTGCGCATCCCGTTATGGATTCCACAATAGCGCATATGGAATCCATAAGGGGCGGCTGCCACCAACCCGAACTGTAGAACAGCTGAAGGACCTGGCGTGACGTCACTGTCATGTGATCAGTGCAGGGGGCGTGGCTCAGCACGGGATCAAATCCCGTGCTGAGCCACGCCCCCTGCACTGATCACATGACAGTGACGTCACGCCAGGTCCTTCAGCTGTTCTACAGTTCGGGTTGGTGGCAGCCGCCCCTTATGGATTTCATATGCACTATTGTGGAATCCATAACGGGATGCGCAATTAACCACCACCCGAACCCCGAACAACGGACTTTTTTTAAATGTTCGCTCATCTCTATTCAGGAGGGTTCAGGCTGCCGTGGTAACCAACCAGAGCCCAATCATTATTTCACTGCAGGGGCTCTGATCGGAAGGCAGAGGGAGCTGCATCCCTTTGCCTAACTCCACAGATGCCAAGATTGGTGTTAATCTCAGCATCTGAAGGGTTAAGTGATGGGGTTTGGCGTGATCGCTTTTCCCCGTCATTGCAGCCAGGTTTTTGCTGTATTATACAGCCAGCACCGCTGCGTATGGAGCTGGCTCACTGCCGCAGCCCGCTCCATACATAGACAATGTATGGGGCGGGCTGCGGCAGTGAGGTACAGCCACTGTGACGTACCGGTATGTCACGGTGGCTGAAGGAGCAATAGGCTTAGTGCTCAGTCGGAAAACCACAGGATTTCAGGATCTTTTTTAAAAGAGATTTTACTACTGTTGACCAGTGATGATCAGTATCTGACACTCTGGGTCCCCACCGATCAGCTGTTTGAGAAGGCACCAGCGCTGCCAGTGACGACATGTTCATCTGTCACGTGGCCTACGTGCAGCTTAGCCCCAGCTGTAATACCAAGCACATCCGCTATACAATGTAGGATGCCGTGGCATTCATGGAGTGCTGGTGCCTTCTCAAACAGCAGATCCGTAGGGGTCCCTGGTGTCGGACCCCACCGATCAGACACTGTTGTCCTATCCAGAGGTTAGGTCATCAGTAGTAAATTTTGGAAACCCCTTTAAATATACTATCGATAGTGACATGGAAAATTTAAAATAACACAAAGAAATCTTTAAAATATGTTTAATGTAAAACCTTGATTTTTTTCTTCATTAAACATTCCCATTAAGTTATACCCATTTTTCTACATCCTTTTGTAAGAGATCTTCTCATTTCATTGTTCCTGAAAGAATAGACAATGGGATTCAACAAAGGAGTGGCTACATTGTAGATGACAGATACCAGCTTATCACGTTCTGATGAGTAACTTGTTTTTGGCCGGACATAAGTGAAACTTCCAGTGCCATAGAATATATTGACTATAATAAGATGTGCAGCACATGTAGAGAACATCTTCTTCCTCCCCTCTACTGATGTAATTCTAAATATACTAATAACTATGTATACATATGTGATGAGGATGAATAAAAGTGGCCCCAGTCCAACAAATACTCCGCTTACTGCAAAGAGTACAATCTCATTCAGATATGGATCTATGCATGATAGTTTCAGTAGAGGTGGAATGTCACAAAATAAGTGGTTAATGAGATTATCACAGAAGGGCAGACGATAGATCAAGCCAGTGTGTAGAGCTGAATGTAATGCACTTGAAATCATTGTCCCAAACAGCATTTTGTAGCATTTTCCCCTGTGCATAGTAATATTGTAATGCAATGGAAAGCAGATGGCTGCATAGCGGTCGTAAGCCATAATAGCTAGAAGAATACACTCAGCCCCTTCCACCAGAATCACGGTATATAGCTGCATGAAGCAACACCCAAATGAAATACTTTGTTGCCGTGATACCAGAATGACTAACATTTGCGGCACTGTAGCAGATATATAGCAGGTGTCAATCATAGACAAATACCCTAAGAAAAAGTACATTGGGTTCTGAAGAGTAGGGTCCAGCTTTGTTATAGTGATTATTAGTAGGTTCCCGGATAATGTGATGACATAAATGGTCAAGAAACATACAAATAATAATATTCTCTTCTCAGCTGTTTCTGGAAATCCCAGAATATTGAATTCAGTTATTGTAGTTGCATTTAGCATTTGGATTGCTTTGACTTGATTCATATGCCTACGGAGTAAAATAATGGCCAAAAAATAAATGGATGCTATGGAACTAAAATACAGTCCTGATCAAAAGTTTAAGGCCACTTGAAAAATGGCAAAAAATCATATTTTACATTGTTGGATCTTAACAAGGTTCCAAGTAGAGCTTCAACATGCAACAAGAAGAAATGAGAGTGAGACAAAACATATTTTGAGCATTCAATTAATTGAAAATAATGATTAAACTGAAACAGGCTGTTTTTCAGCTGATCCAAATTTTAGGACCACGTGCCTTTAAAAGGTCAAATATGTGCAAAGATGTGGATTCATTGTCATTTTCTGTAAGGTAGTCACACGTTGTGCTGGCAAAGGCAAAAAAACTCTCCCTTTTTGAACGTGGTCGGGTTGTTGAACTACATAAGCAGGGTCTCTCACAGCGCCATCGCTGCTGAGGTGGACTGCAGCCCCATAACCATCAGACGGCATCTGAGACTGAAGGGCTTCAAAAACAAAAAACGTCTTCAAAGACCTCGTCTCCTTGAACACCACAGAACTGCTCATTTGGACTTTGCAAGAGAGAACCAATCATGGGACATTCAAAGGTGGAAGAAAGTTTTATTCTCTGATGAGAAAAAATGTAACCTTGATGGCCCTGATGGTTTCCAATGTTACTGGCATGACAAGCAGATCCCACCTGAGATGTTTTCTATGCGCCACAGTGGAGGGGGCGACATAATGGTCTGGGGTGCTTTTTCCTTCAGTGGAACAATGGAGCTTCAGGAAGTGCAGGAGTGTCAAACGGCCGCTGGCTATGTACAGATGTTGCAGAGAGCATTCCTCATGACTGAGGGCCCTCGTCTGTGTGGTAAAGACTGGGTTTTTCAACAGGACAACGCTACAATACACAATGCCCGCAGAATAAAGGACTTCTTCCAGGAGAATAACATCACTCTTTTGGCCCATCCTGCCTGTTCCCCTGATCTAAATCCAATTGAAAACCTTTGGGGATGGATGGCAAGGGAAGTTTACAAAAATGGACAACAATTCCAGACAGTAGATGGCCTTCGTAAACGCTTGCATCAAGCATGCCAAAACGAATTTTTGAAGTGATCAACAGAAACGGCGGAGCTACTCAGTACTGAGTTCATGTTTGGAAGTTTGATTTCTGTTTTGGGGGGGATTAGTTTTTTTTTTGGAGGTGTGGTCCTAAACTTTTTATCAGCTGAAAAACAGCCTGTTTCAGGTTATTCGTTGTTTTCATGAAATTTAATGCTCAAAAAATGTTTTGTCTCACTCCTATTTCTTCTTGTTCCATGTTGAAGCTCTACTGGAACCTTGTTAAGATCCAGCCATACTAAATATGATTTTTTGCCATTTTTCAAGTGGTCTTAAACTTTTGATCAGGACTGTATTAAGGCTAGGATCACATCACATCTTATATTCTTCAGATCTGTCAGAAGAACCTATATAAAAAAAAAAGCAGATCCTTTATTTTGAGCATCCACTATGCTTATTTTTAGAAATGAGCGAATTGAAGTGGAATTTTCTCGTGCTTCGTGGTAGCTTATTGATATTACCTGAAATAGTGTAAAAAAAAACAACATACTTACCTCCTCCTTTTGCTCGCGACGGGCCGGCCCAGGAAATGGAGTCGGTAAGTATGATTTAATTTTTTTTTCTGTTTTAAACTGTATTATTACTCTCAGATGACACAATCATGTATGAACGCGGCATCTGAAGGATACACTGATGGGGAGCGGCGCTATTGCAGCTCTCTCTCTCATTGCTCCCGCTACTTACAAAAAAATGCACTTCGTAAGGAAGTATTTTGTCACAAAGCGAATTGTTTTGTAAAATTTTGAATTTTCCAAAAGTTTGCTCATCTCTACTTATTCCTGTTTTAGCCATTTCCGTCTTAGATATTTTTCCCCCTTCAAAAATTACGGATCTCAGGTGGAAATGGCTAAAATGCAAAATAAGCATCACAGATGCTCAAAATAAAGGATCTGATTTTTTTTTTCATTTTCAGTTTTTCTGAGGGATCAAAAGAACGGAAAACTAAATGGTGATGCAAATCTAGCCGTACCCTTTCATTTTTGTTTATTTATACAGTATAAAAGGTGGAGAAACCAAAAATTTCCATAGAAGGATGGTTACAGAGTGTATTATTTTAATTACAATGTGACCTACAGCATAATAAAGCCTTTCGTTGCATATATTCTGGACAAAGACCATTCAAATATATAATGAAGTACATAGAAAATGTATTCCTTCTATGCAGTATGATTGCTTGAAGTTAAAAGCCCAAAACCTGAACCTGAACCTGAACTACTAAAAGATTGTAATGTTAAAGGGGTATCACATCTTTTAGATATTAATGACCTATTCTCTGTATAGATCATTAATATCAGAATTCAGAGGGTCTGACTCTTGGCACACCCCCTTCCCCCTCCACACCAGCTGTTTTCAGCAGCCCAAAACTTAACAGTGGATGGAGTTGGAAGCAGAAGGCCCCATCTATTGTGTACTGCTGAACTGCAGTACACTGGCACAGCCTCTACAAATGGTCAGTGCCTTCTGCTTCTGTTCACCGTTTAGGTTCCAAGGCCGGTGGCTGCTGAAAACTGATGGTGGGGGTCTGCCACCTGGCACTCTAAGGATCAAATATTGATGACCTATACAAAAGATGTATATTTGTTAAAAGGCCATAAACTGTATTGTTGTGTGATATGCTTCAGTGTGTGTGCAGCCGGAGGTCTTCTGCTGAGCAGCAAGGGTAAAATACGATTAGATTTACAGAATGTGTCCAACTATACAGTTTCTGGCCATTTACTCAATATTTTTATAAAGTGGCCAACCAATAAAGTGAAGTGTCAGGCATTGGAACTGTACATTTAACAGATGTATAAACAATTATATTGTTTTTAATTTTTTTTGTTCATTTTGTGCACTCAGTTTAATTTATTTTCATTACAGTGAGAAGGAAATTGTGAAAGACACTGAGATTTTGTCCATGACACCTAATCCGATATTTTTATGTAACGCACATTGGGCCATTTTTAATCATTTAAATACACCACTTTGTGGAGTGAAAAAGTCACAAACTGCACGTAAACTGGCGTTTCTCTGCTGGCCTCAACACTTTTCTGAAAAGGGGGAGTAGTGAAGGTGGGGAGGGTGCAGGGCCAATGGCTCTCTGGTTTTCTTGCGTAGAAAAGCACTAAAGTCTACGAAAGCCTTGTACTGGTGGAGATATCAGTATAGAAGCATGGACTGGCAGATGCCTCGCCTAATTTATGATGAGGAGTGTGCCTTCATAAATTAGGCCTAATATCCACCAGTGAGCCTGGTTATCATAGCCCATATTATATATATAAATCCGCATTTTTGCTAACCCATAGACTTTAATGGGGCCATGTCCTGAATCTGAATGACAAGTATAGGTCATGTTTTATTTGTTTTGCGGGGCCCCATAGAAGTGAATGGGTCCGCATATAATCAGCAAAATTGCCGATCAGATGCAGAAAGCAAAATACAGCTGTCTGAATGAGCCCTAAGGCATGCAGAGTATAGCACTATTATATTCAGAAAACACAGTTATATTCAGGGGCATTGTATGGAACTATTAAATTTAGGGGACACTTTACAGTATGTACCTGTTATTTTTAAAGTTACAATGTGGAAACATGCAGCAAAAAGTGACATCTGGGTGACAAACTCTGCAGAGATGAGTCTGGATGGAAGAAGTCATCATGAAGGTCTGAACCAGAAAGAGAAGAAACAAATCAGAAGAAACTTCACCTGTTAGTCACTAAATGTTAATCTTTATACTGCAACTATAAATCATTATATGGTCATTGTATGGCGGTATTATTGTTTATATTGGTGCTTGTATAGAAGTACACTTGTCCCTGACTTACAAAACAGCTCATGTCCCTGACTGTTTTTATGTTATGTATTAAGGGCAGTGGCCATCCTAGATCCAACCTGGGAAAAAGTAAACTGTAGTCAGAATTGCATAAAGTCAGCAACGAATGGAAAGATTTGACCTGGTTTTAATAAAAATCATAGACATTTTACATGTCTACGTCTACATGATGATTGTGAGGCCTTTTTGCATAATTAGCGGCAGTGGTAATGCAAGACAAATATATAAATGCCACAATTTCTCAAGTTTCAGCTGTAAAACTGCCACCTACAAATTCAGTTCATACTTGTAAAAATGGATCTGTATGTACAGAGGATTCCTGCAGTTTTCTGCTACAATGAAAATTATTTTTCTTTTCATGAGATTAAACTGCAATAGTACATTTCCCAAATTTACTTTCCTCTATAAATATTAGCCTGTGTTCACTTACATATCATGACACCTTATCTGGGTTTGTATCACACTAATCTTTTCGTTTTTGTAATTAGTCAGCAATATACTCAACACAAAAGAAAAATCAGATGAAATGTACTATAAGGAGTCCTTTGATATCCGATGCAATCTAACCATGCTCAGTACCTCCTGCTGGAACTTATCAAGATACAGAGCCTTTAAATATGTAAAAGATGTTTGCAATTGTAATTAATTTTCAATGTATGTTTTGTAGTGATAATATGATTTCTATAAGAAAGTAATATGAAAAATATTCATTTTCAGAGACTTCATGTTACGGAAATACTTCATTTATGTTAACTATCATCTTACCTTTTGTGCAAATGCTTATGTGGGATAGCTGCTACAACAAAATTTACAGAAATATAAAAACCTGTAGGACACATACCATCATATATAAACATAGTTCCCTGTAGCAGTAACCAATAGATGCATAATACATTTATATAATTCAGTCCTACCATTAATGTGATTTGCTGAATTTCTCTCAGGAGTTTCCTGCATTTGAGACTAATTAAGCAGTCTGAGTCTGATTCCTTGAAAAAACATTTATTTTTGCCTTTCATCAGGGGAATCAAAATTATTTGTAATGTTTTAATGTGTGTGAAAAGAACTATTCAAGCTATAGTGAAGCTAGCCACTAGTTTGTTTCATTTGACATCTGGATCGTACATCTATGGTTTACAGCAAGGGACTGACCCATCAGAGTACCACAGATTCCTCTGGGAAGCCAAGGTTCTGACATAGTAATGGGCTCCGTAGGCCCGTAAGCAGACAACCCCATTTGGAGCTAACATTTGGGCCAATGTTTTGTCACTAAGGTCTATTTCTGTGGGCTGGTTAAAAAATAATCCTTAGACCTTACCGATGATATGTTCTGTGTAATAATTAGGCCTGTATTGCACTGCTGGCAGGAGTTCCGGCAGGCTGTTCCAGTTGGCGTGCAGTGGTATTTTTCCAGCCAAATGCCGCCTTATTTGCTCTGCCAGAGCAGCCTACCAGAACTCCTATTGGCAGTGTGAAAAAATCTTTAAAGGGGTTTTCTCACTTCAGCAAAAGGCATTTATCATGTAGACAAAGTTAATAAAAGGCACTTACTAATGTGTTGTTATTATCCATATTGCCTCCTCTGCTGGCTGGATTCATTTTTCCATCACATTATACACTGCTCGTTTCCGTAGTTACTACCACCCTGCAATCCATCATCAGTGGCTGTGCTTGTACACTATAAGAAAAAGGTGCTGGACTATGTGCACTCCCATGGTCCCAGCCACCAGAGAGGCCAGCGCTTTTTCCTATATTATGCAAACATGGCCACTGCTGCTGGATTGCAGGGTGGTCATAACTCCAAGAAATGAGAAGTGTATAATGTGATGGATAAATGGTGTCACGCTTTGGTGTGGGAGGAAACCACCACACTGAGCATAGAAGGGAAGTGGGAACAGGGAATCAGGCCTGAGAACAAGGCAAGGAAGATGGACACCTCCTAGTGAAAATCCTAACCAAAATTCTGACTGACTACCAGTATGAACAGACCCCAAAGGTAGGTGAGTTCATATGCAGGAATACCTAGAGTCCTATCTAGCCCTATAGGACACTGGTACTAATGGCAGGGACGAGACTACCTCCAAAGGGAAGGACGAACAGGAGTCTCCTACAGGCCTAATACAAACAATAGGGACATGCCTAACACAGAACCCAAACAAAATACAAAAGGGAAAGGAAAGATTTAACTTCAAAGGGGCTATGGAAGCACCAGGAACTCAGCCTAGATCCAACCGCAAACAATCCACAGAAGCTATAAACCGCAGAACATTGTGAGAGAAGCAACAAAAAATAAGGAAGGTTAAATGAGCACATTAGCAACACCTGGAGGCAAGAGGCGTGGCCATATGTTTCGGTACGTCCGTGACAAATGGTTCCAGCCAGCAAAGGAAGCAATATGGATTATTACAATACAATAGTAACTGCCTTGTATTAACTTTCTCTGTATGATATATGGCATTTGCTGAAGTGAGACAACTGATTTAAGTTTAGGAAGTAATGAAAAGTGCACGTCCATATTGTATGTACTGTATATGGTATGCCCTTTGATGTCTGACTCTAATAGCATATCTGGTCTGAGTCCAAATTTCAGGACACTATGTAGTCTTAATAGGGAAAGTAACCAAATTCTGGGCAAATATTGTCAGAAAATAAAACTAAGATTCAATTTCTTTAACTGGTTAGCTAGAGAGCCTTGAAAAAGTATTCATACCCCTTGAACTTTTCCAAATTTTTTCACGTTACACCCACAAATTTAAATGTACTTTATTGGGATTTCATGTGATAGGCCAACACAAAGTAGCAAGTATGTGTCAAAAGAAAATGATAGATGGTTTTAAAAAATTTAAAAATTATAACAATCTCTCCTTGGGGAGAGAGCGCCTTAATCTGCATGAGGAGACTTATAGGGCACACATGCTCCTCTGGAATTCTGGGAAGAAAGGGATACAAATGAGCTGTTAACAAGCTTTGCTTCTAATGCCACCAGATGTAAGGCAGCTTCCATAGAAGTTAATGTTCAACCCTTTAAATAGGCCTTGAGACATATGGATATTAAATAAGCCAGCACCTCATCTGCAGACAGCTGTTTGGGGTGATTGCCCCTCATCAGTGCAGAGCATGGAGTACTGGCTTAACTCAGTGAGAGGCCAAAATCAGGATTTGGGGGGTACTATCTCTCCTTGGGGAGAGATCACCTTCATTGACGTGAGGAGACTTTTAGGCCATATATGCTCCTCTGGAATTCTGGGAAAGGATGTGAACAGCAGTTTTCAAGTCTTGCCACAGATTCTCATTGAGATTTAGGTCTGGACTTTGACTGGGCCATTCTAACACATGAATATGCATTGATCTAAACCATTCCATTGTAGTTCTGGCTGTAGGGTCGTTGTCCTGCTGGAAGGTGAACCTCCACCTCAGTCATAAATATTTGTGGAGGTTCACCTCTAACAGGTGTCCTCCGGGATTGCACTGTATTGAGCTCCATCCATCTTTCCATCAACTCTGACCAGCTTTACTGCTGACATCATGATGCTGCCACTAACATGTTTCACGGTGGGGATGGTGTGTTCAGGGTGATGTGCAGTGTTAGTTTTCCACCTCACATAGCATTTTGCAGTTAGGCCAAAAACTTCAACTTTGGTTTCTTCTGACCAGAGCACCTATTTTCATATGTTTGTCATGTCCCCTGCATGGCTTGTGGCAAACTGCAAATGGAACTTCTTGCTTTCAAAATAGCTTTCTTCTTGCCCCTCTTCCATAAAGGCCAGATTTCTGGAGTCCGTGACTAATAGTTGTCCCCTGGACAGATTCTCCCACTTGAGCTGTGGATCTCTGCAGCTTCTCCAGAGTGACCAAGGGCCTCTTGGCTGCTTCTCTAATTAGGGCTTTCCTAGCCTAGGCTGTCAGTCTATGTGGATGGCCATGCCTTGGTAGGTTTGCAGTTGTGCCATACTCCTTTTATTTTTGGATGATGGATGGAACAGTGCTCTGTGAGGTGCTCAGAGCTTGAGATATTTTTTATACCTAACCCTGCTTTACACTTCTCCACAACTTTATCCCTGACCTGTCTGGTGTGTTCCTTGGTTTTTATTATGCTGTTTGATCACTAATGTTCACTAACAAACCTTTGAGGCCTTCCCAGAACAGCCGTAGTAATACTGAGAATACTTTCTACTTTATGTTGGTCTATTGCATAAAATCCCTATAAAATACATTTAAGTTTTTGAGTGTAATGTGAAAACATGTTGAAAAGTTCAAGAGGTATGAATACTTTTTCAAGGCACTGTATGCTTTTCCCTTGGCTTATAATGAAAGAGGCTGACTTAATATGCTATTTTATGTACATTGCTTCTGCAGTGTTAGTGGTCAGCTTATATAATGACATTTTTTTGTTAGATTTCAAAATTTATTTTTGTATGCAGAAAATATGTATATTCCAATAAGATTGAAGTTTAGTTCATTAAGCTGAATAATAAAAAGACATGTAAGGCAGTTAAAAATATCTATGCTCCTTTGCCTGATTATTGAGCTGCAACAGAAATCGCAATTCCCATAAAAGTAACATAGGAACTGGGCCACATAGGAGCCCTGAGAGTATGTCATCTATTTAGGTTGATACTGTTCTGTCTAGAGAAGGTGATGTATTCAGCCTGGTTATTTAAGAGCTGGTATCTATTTTGCCCCTGAAGGCATGTCTTCTGTAGGCTCACAAAAACATATTATTGTCTTGATCCACTCCCTAAGATTTGGACTACCACTGATGTGTACAACTGTTGCACAAGAGCATAGCTATAAGAAATAATCGGGCACACGGAGGCCAAAGGACTATGCAGTTTTAAGATGTCAATAATCAACAAAGTTTCTAAAACATAAAAACTGATTTACAACAGAAGAAGAGAGGGAGGTGACAGTATGTGCTGCCAATACACTTGCCTCTAGACTCTATAGACTTATGCCTCCTGAACTTTGTTCATCTGCAAAGAGATTTTACAATAAGGACATTAGGAACAGCCACCAAAATCATGGGGATGATGCAACCAATTATACTGGTAACCAACAGGTATTGAAGACTCATGAGATGGGCTTAGTTGTATTGTGACGTTACCAATAATGTTTCCAGCTCATATATATATATATATATATATATATATATATATTCCACTTTACTAATATTTCATGTAACCAAGACACTGATGATAATTGGTGGCAATATACAAGACAACAGCATCCCATTATCCTGGGGATAATTTACGAAATGTTTTTCTTCAGACTCATGAACAAGATCTTCTCACATGTAAAAAGCATTACACAGTAGAAACCATAGAGGCAGAGCATAGACCAGAAGCTGGAGAAGATTGTGATGAGGAAAAGAATGGAAAAGATGGTATCAAAGAAATACAGGTCACCTCAAAGAAAGAGAAGAATGTCATTGGCTAACAGACACTGAAGAGATATAGGATATTTAAGTCACCTAGAGTGGAAAGTATCAGTTCTTTTGGGTTAATGTTTCTAGGTTTGGTAATGTCCATCCCATTGGATAAAATGATAAATGAATTGATCTTCTCACATGTAAAAAGCATTACACAGTAGAAATTATAGAGGCAGAGCATAGACCAGAAGCTGGAGAAGATTGTGATGAGGAAAAGAATGGAAAAGATGGTATCAAAGAAATACAGGTCACCTCAAAGAAAGAGAAGAATGTCATTGGCTAACAGACACTGAAGAGATATAGGATATTTAAGTCACCTAGAGTGGAAAGTATCAGTTCTTTTGGTTAATGTTTCTAGGTTTGGTAATGTCCATCCCATGGAATAAAATGATAAATTAATTTGTGGAAAACTCCATCATAAAGCAAAAAATTGAGACTATAAGAAATGAGGAAAATGTTTGTCTTTGATCAGATTCTTCACTTTCTTCTCTTCTATCTTGCAACTTGCATATTTTAGAATTTTTCTAAATAGAATGTCCTGTGAAAACAATGTAGAAAAACTTAAAGGCAAAATCAGGATAAAAGAAAATGATGATATTTTTGATGTAACAGGTCTTATACCTGGTGATACTGATATATTAGGTGGATCATAGCAATTACAAACAGTGATGGTTTATGTAGATGTCCAGCCAACAACACATATGGTTGCAAAAAGTCTGCCCCTCGTGTATCATTTTTTGTGTAATTACTCCGGATTATGGAATCACCGAGTGGTGGGCTTGGAGTCACATTACAGGTGCTATGGAGCTGTAAATGTTCAGATTCCAGAGTCACAATGAACCTGATCGAAGCTGAAAGTGAGACTGTGGGAAAAGATGTTGGTTTCTTTATACCTGTGTAGCTGCAAAAAAAAAGGATGTATTCAGTTTTATTTATCAGAACTAAAATCATTTTCTATTTTCAAGGAAAACCCTAAGTCCAGTTTAGTAATATGTATCAGAGGGTAACTGAAATTTTTTTTTTAAATTCTTGCTCATAAAGTAGGAACTAGTATAACAAAAAGACTGATCTTATAGTGGGCCCGGATGATCACATTTTACAGGAGGAGCACATAGTTGAAGTCCCTCTAAATAGGAATTAGTAATTTGGAAACAAAAGTATCTGCCTATTTTATATGTTAACAAACAACAAACACATGGGCATAGCTATAGGGGGTGCAGAGGTAGCAGTCGCTACCGGGCCCAGTAGCCTGAGGGGGCCCAAAGACCCTTGTGACGCATAAGAAGACACACAAGGCACTGAAGGAAAGGGGGCCCAAGCTGAACTCTTGCACCAAGTCCCATGAACCGTTAGCTACGCCCCTGAACAAACATTAAAATGGTTGGCCGGTTTTAGCAAACTTTCAAGATCTTGCTTAACATGAGATGGTAGTTCACTGTGTGCAGCAGAAGGCTTAATACAAGCTGTAATACAGTATATTTGTCAATTAAATCCAGGAGATTACTTTTGTATATATTGGCAAATTCAAAATCTGATTTTTACACATAATCCTGTCACTCCATACCACTTCTACTCAATATATTACATCCTCAAATTGGTCCGTTCACTAGATCCATCATTTAGCATAGCCTGCAAGCTTTAGGTTACTACTCTGGCCAGCTCCTTTTCAAGTGATGCTCTGGGAAGGAATGTTTTATGAACGTTCCTCTATTTTGTATAATATAGAGCACAGAGAGGCAACTCTTGATACTCTTTGGTTTGTCTTGAGCCCTGCTTGGAGAGGTTTCCATGTCCAGAAATAGAGGTAGGGAACAGGCTTAAAGGATGAACAACCGAAGTACACTCATAGCTACTGTAATATTTCTTTAAAAGTGATGACCCATGAAGACAACTTATCCTCTATCCACATGCTCCCTATTTGAATGGAGTGGCAGACACTTGCCTGTCCATCAGTCCATTCAACTCAATGGGACTGCCGGAAATATTTGAGTACAAGCACTTGGCTATCTCTGGCAGCCCCATGAAGCTGAATGGAGAAGACCACTGCTTCATTCAAAAAGGTTGAGGACGAGCCCCCATTCTCGTAATCAACTGGAGCCCAGAGGTCAGACTCCTACTGATCAGACACATATGCTTTATCCTTTGGATAGGGGATACGTTTTCTCTGTGGGAAACCCTTTAACATTGTGTAGAACGTGCTCTTTTGTTGTGTATTTTATTTACTTCATTCTAATATTGGTCTTCAAATTCTACAAATCCATACAGACTTAATTAGGAAGCTCACCTATGATGCAGTGGATATAGTGCAGACTGGATGTCTTCATTTAAATATTGCCTCGGTGGTATCAGTATTTGTTTGAAATTTCTGTCATAAAAACTGATGTCTGCTAAATTTTTATCAATTATATCTGGAAACTGCAATAACACACAGAGTAGGAAAAGTATCTGTTGTTCAAGACCCTTAAAAGATAGACATTGACGATATCCCAATGTCATCCTGTTGTCCACACTGATTCTTGAGCATATGGGGAAACAGTATATCAAAGCAAGACACTGATTGGAAACAAATAAATTATTAATATGAAGACAATTTAGTACAAAGCACAAGATAGAAAAGCAAATATATATCATTGTAAATAGATATCATTGTAAATCAAATACTTTACAATTCATCCCGAAACTACAAAATCAAAATGGCCTAATTGAATAAAAAAGTGATAAAAAAAAGTCATACACATTCCAAATTGGTAGATGGAAAACAGTTATGGGGGTCAGACTATGACGATGCAAAGAAAAATTATTTAAAAGTTGTTGTTTTTTAAAGTAAAAAGAGAACACAGTGCAAATGTGGTATCACGGTAATCTTACCCAGAGAATGAAGGTAACGGGTCAGTTTTACCGCATATGAAAGCCATAAAAACAAAACCCATAAAAACATGGTGGAATTTAATTTTTTTCAATTCCATCCCATTTGTAATTCCCCACTACATCATATGCTATTATAAAGTACAACTTGCCTGACAAAAAAAACTGTCCCTTATCTGTCTATAAGAATTCAAAAAGTTATGGCTCCAAAAAGGCAGGAAGTAAAGAACTAATATGCAAAAACAAAAATTGGCATGGCACTTAAGGGGTTAATGTTGCTTTGTTCCTCATATGTGAACTTGACACTGAAAAATTCATGTCTCCACATCAGGCAGGTATACTGCAATTACTGTATGTTGGTCAGTTCATCAGTCTAGTTGTACGTTTCCCTACTATCAGGATGGATGATAGAAATCTTTGTTCTCTTATAATGACTTGGACATCTATAACGTTGTTGGATAGTGCTCCTTCAGCCATCTGTGATGTCACAGCCTTATAAAATCGTTAACCCGCACGGCCATTTCACTGTGAGCTGAGCATAAGGGAGAGCAGTGGCAAGCGCTCATGCTCTAGGGACAGTGCTCGCCAAGGATAGGTCATTGATATTAAAAGCCTGGACAACCCCTTTAATCCATTCTGTAAGCGATCCACTTGTTATACACTATGGCCAACAGACAGTTGCCTGGGCGCTCCAAAGTATCAGGCAGTGGCAAAACTGATGTTGTAGCTGGCACAAGTAGTTGACTTGCTCTTCACAATCATCTCAAGTGACAACAGATTACTGCCACTGCTGCTTCTGCCACCCACCCCACTCTGTCATGGGGCCACTACTACAATATTGGTGCGCTGCACAGTTATGTACATGGAGATAAATTGTATCAGAGTGTGTAGTTCAGCAGTCCTCTATTGCTCTCCCTGCACTCTCCCTGCAGTTTAACTTCCAAGCCTTCACACTGAGATTGGGCCAAAACAGTGGGAAGAATATGATTAGGCAGAGTGGCATAGGTATACCTGATTTATCGTCATTCGCGACAAATTAATTCAGAACACATCAAATTTCTTGTCGAACTTCGGCAAAGCTGTCGAATCAAATTTTTCAAAACTTCGCTTATCTCTATTTAGGCATATTCATTTCTCAGAACTAGCAGTATTCTCCAGGCAGTCTACTTTACACCCTGTGGCAGTTGAGCTGTCAGAGTGGCATACCGGGGTCAGTAAAATGGTGTATCTCAACCAGAGGAAGCGTCAGTGCATCAGGCTGTTATTGAGGTGTAATTAGGAGCCAGCTGAGGAGCTCGGGTAAATGTGTGCTGAACTCTTTCATCAGGACTCCCAGTCTGGGGAGGGAGCAGGCTGCACCAAGGCCTGTGGGAGCCAGGAGCCTTGGCTTACATGTGTGGTATGCACTGTAGGTGGTGTTTTGGGGACTTTAGTGGTAGACCCAGATCTTGCTATTGAGGGAAACTGCAGTGTAGTTAGTGGCCAGACAACCAAGGAATTTGTTTCTTATCCTGTGTTTGAAAGTACACTGTCTGCTGTGAAAGTGATAATAAAGTTGGTTGTGGCCAGTTTGTACCCAAATCCATACCTCTCAACCATCCCGAATCTGGCGGGACAGTCCCGGATTTCAGTGGGGGAGGTATGTCCCGCTCTCAGGTAGTTTTCTCTGCTTCCATAGGACAGAGAGACAGTTTCCTGTAATGATGAAACAGAGAGCTGTCCATCGGCTCCCTGCTCCATTATTCCTCCCACCTGTCTGCGCTCTACACTGCTGGTCTGGGCAGAGGGTGGGCCGGCCGGGAACTCCGTGTGTCCTGCTGCTGCTGGGGAATGAGGTATGCGGAGTTAATTATTATTTTTTACTGCCTGTGAAGGGGGCACTTTATTGGGCGTATTACTGTGAGGGGGCACAGCTGGGCATATTGCTATACTGTGGGGGGCACAGCTGGGCATATTACTTTACTGTGAGGGGGCTCATATCGGCATTGCAACTGTGAGGGAGCACATATCTGGGCATTGCAAATGTGAGGGGGCACATATCTGGCCATTGCTACTGTGAGGGGCACATATGTGGCCATAACTACTGAGAGGGGGCACAAATCTGGGCTTATCTACTGGAAGGGGTCACATATCTGGGCATAACTACTGTGTAGGAGGCACATATTTGAGCATAACTACTGTGAAGGGGGCAGAATGCTGGCATAACTACTGTGTGGTGGCATAACGGGGGAATAATTACTATGTGGGGGCATTTAGGGGACTGGGTGGGATTAGGTGTTTAGTTATGTTTTGGATGGAGTTAGAGGCCTAGTGCAGAAAAAATTGGCACGCAACACATAGTTTCCCTCTTCCTTCTTTTCAGAATTATGAATTAAAGAGTAACTAAACCTTTGTTACAATTTTTAATATGCTGTCCGTAATGCCCTAATAAAACTATTTGTAATATATTTCATTAATCAATTTTCTGTTTTTATGACAATTTTACTTCCCTAAAGCGCACAATTCCCTGTGCGCTTAAAACTCAGTTCTCCGTACACAGCTGACAGATCAGCGGTGTACAGAGTACGGGATGTAGACATTTTATCAATGGGGCCGCCGCAGCGCAGGGAGTACGGGCAGGAGCGCACATTGTCGCTCCTGCCCGTGCTCTCTGGAGGATTAATAACTCCTGGCATAGCACATGGGTACCCTGTAACCATGTACTATGCCAGGATTAGCTGAGCGGAGAGGGCTCCTGCTTCTGCCTGCTCCGCTAAGCTAAGAGAACTGTATGTCAGCTCTTAGCTTAGCAGAGCAGGCAGAAGCAGGAGCCCGTTTCGCTCCGCTCAGCTAATCCTGGCATAGTACATGGGTACAGAGTACCCATATGCTATGCTAGGAGTCAGTAATCCTCTGGGGCAGGAGCAGCAATGTGCTGGAGTTAGTATCCAATATTAATTGTTGGCTTTGTCCCTTGTGCACATTAATTTCTTCAGATTCTCTGAATATTTTGATATTATGTACGGTAAATGGTGGGGTATTCAAAGTCTTCACAATTTGATACTATGCAACATTTTCTGAGATTGTTCCACAATTTTTAGATGCAGTTTTTTGCAGATTAGTGACCCTTTGGCCATCTTTCCTGTACAAACTTTTTGGAAATGCGTTGCTACCAGCAAGTTCAAAATTAGTTAATTTTTTCATGAAATATTAAAATGTTTAACTTACAACAGCAGGGCCATATGCAATGAGCATTTCCATTGTGGAAGCTCTCATCTCTCCATGTT
Organism: Bufotes viridis; assembly: GCA_033119425.1. NCBI lineage: Eukaryota > Metazoa > Chordata > Amphibia > Anura > Bufonidae > Bufotes > Bufotes viridis. The sequence goes on along the minus strand of CM065589.1, from coordinate 203,650,094 downwards.
CAGATGTATCAGTTGAATGCTGTGGCTTTCCCTCTGATAGGCTTCATGCCTAGTGTGTCATCAACTGGTAGGGCTGCATACAGCTCAAGACACAGACTGGAAGAGGCCTGTGTCCTCCACCACGTCGTGACCGCGGTATGGAGTTAAGTATTTTAGTTTATTATTTTTATTTGGCAGCATGTTGTTGAGCCACTATGGGTGCATTGTTTCTACTAGGGGCACTAAATAGAGACATTTTATACTGACACACGTAAGAGGGTATTTTTTGAACTGCCACACATTATAAGGAGGGAGGCACTATGGGACATTGGTTTTACTAGGAGCACTAAAAGGAGGGGGTTAGTTGTGTTCTGGCACACATTATAAGGAGGGAGGAACTATGGGACATTGGTTTTACTAGGAGCACTAAAAGGAGGGGGCTAGTTGTGTTCTGGCACACATTATAAGGAGGGAGGCACTATGGGACATTGGTTTTACTAGGAGCACTAAAAGGAGGGGTTAGTTGTGTTCTGGCACACATTATAAGGAGGAAGGCACTATGGGACATTGGTTTTACTAGGAGCACTAAAAGGAGGGGGGTAGTTGTGTTCTGGCACACATTATAAGGGGGCATTTTTCTTCTACTGGCAAACACTAAAAGGGGCATTTTTTTGTACTGGCACACTTTATAAAGGGATTTGTTGTACTGGAACATATTATAAGGGGGGTGTATTGTACTGGCACAAATTGTAAGGGGGTATATTTTGTACTGGCACACATTATAAGAGTGCATTTTTTGTACTTTCAACACATTATTACTACTGCTAAATTATGGTGGGCTTTATTTCTATCGGGGGACTATGGGAAACATGATTACTTGTATAAGCACTATGGGGTCATTATTACTTCTGGGGCACAATGGGGCCTTTAATTCTATTGGGGGAACTGTTAAAACTAAGTTCATTCTGGCAGAGAATTATTACTATTGGTGGGACTTTTGGGAGCGCTATTACTGTGAGGGGGCTTTCTAGCACATTATCAGCTTAGCACAATGACGAAGAGGAATGAATGAAGAAGAAGAGGAAAGAGAATGTCTACATCAGAGGAGACATCACTGGATATATGACATATGTACTGCTGTATTTCCCCGTATGTTTCCAAGTATGTCTTTAACAGTAGGGCTGGAGGGAAGGGATTACGTTGATAGTTTGGCATGGGGAGGGAGGGGGAAGCAGGTGCCATTTTAATTTTCAGAGAGGCTAGGTGCACCCCTGGATATGTGTTATATGATCTACTGTGAATAAAATATGGATCTATGAGATTTGCAAATCATTATATTCTATTTTTGTCTACATTTATTTAAATTTTACACAGTGTCCCACTTTTTGGGAAATGAGGTTGTAGTACATGCTAGATGTATTAAAAAGCATACATGATTCTTTTCTGCCTTGTGTGTGCTTTTCTCCAGCCTGTGTGAGTTGCCATCTTTGCAAACCATTAGAAAATGTGGTGTTAAACGGGCAGGATATGCTCAAACCCATATGCAGTTGTGCTTGAAACATGTCTTCCTAGTAGGATATGTCGAACTAACCTCTACATTTTAACATCAGTGTGAGGGTTCAGTATTGCCGCAGAGTGCACCTGTCTTTGCTATTGTTAGGTTTTTGATTGTTCTCCACATCCACATAATCGTTACCTTATGTAGGATGGTCATTGTGGTACTTGTAGTCCGTTGCTGACATCTTACATTGTATGCATTTTTTGCTGTTGATTGCTATCAGGATCGGACTACAAGTGCAGGATATGCTCCCCTATATACATGCACAACTGCATATGGGTTTGAGCATAACCTGCCTGTTTAACACCACGTTTTCTAATGGTTTGTATATCAAGTCAAGACAGAAATATTGAATTTTGCAACAAACTGTTAAAGGCTGAATTCACACACAGTGTTTAATTCAGGGTTTCCTGACCTTATTAATGGTGAGTTCACATCACCGTGGTATATCTCCATATTCCATTGTACTAAACTGTTGGAGGAACAGAACAATTTAAATAACAGAACTGCCAATTCAGCACATACTAGACAAATGACGCTAAACAGACTTTATTGACTACAGGGCAGTCCTCTCAGATTTCATTAGGGGTCCTGTTTCTTTACCGGACAAAAAAGTTTTGCATACAGGACTTTTTTTGTTCGGTCTTTTTAAAGGAATCTGTGACGGAGCCTCTAAAGCAGATGTGAGACCATAACAGAGTTTATTCTGCCTTATATTGTCCAGATGTTTGCTGGTAGAAAGTATGATGTTTACTACATTCTACATATTTTTGTTTCTTGCGTTTTGTGCCATGTGGCATTTCTTTTAAATCCTCAAGTTGTACATTATTGGCAGTTATGAGTTCCTGTGTGTAGAGAGGCTTAAATGAATTATTTTTTTTACGTTTTTTACTGTGGTTTTGGAAATTACAATAAAAATGAACACAATGAACAAAATACATCTATAAAGCATTATATATTGGAATGAATTGTGGTAACATTAAACCAAAGAGTGAAACAAGTCAAGTGAGACTTTAATAAGTGTACTATCAAACCAGTCATAAAAAATTGTAAAGTACTGGGTAGAGGCCAGAACAAGGGTGAGTGGTACAGTCTATGGGGAGGACATGAAATTTTGAAGCTCCATAAAAAAAAAATTAAGACTACACAGGGAAATCAGTTCCCCCAGGAAGAGGAATGCTTAGGAATTCCAGAGATTTCAGATCTTTTGGAATTTCTCAATTAAAGGGAACCTGTCACCAGGAAATTCACTGATAAACCAGGCATACTGACTTGTAGAGCTCACTCTGCTGAATATAATTCACTTTCACTTGGTGATCTGTTGCTTTATTGTGGAAAAAAGTACTTTTAGTCCATATGCTAATGAGCTGACTGGAGTCCAGTAGTTGATATGAGTCCAGCGTATTTTCTATTCAGAGCTGTAGCCACTCCCCTATTCACTTCTATAGATCAATAAATAAATAAACCACACCCCTTTTCCAACTGAAGAAGTGAATAGGGGAGTGGCTACAGCTCTGAATAGAAAAAATGCTGGACTCAAATCAGCTCATTAGCATATGGATTAAAAGTACCTTTTCTCCACAATAAAGCAACAGATCACCAAGTGAAAAGTGTCATTATATTCAGCAGAGTGAGCCCTACAAGGCAGCATGCCTGCTTTATCAGTGAATTTCCTGGTGACAGGTTACCTTTAAATAGCCCAATTTCAGGATGGTTATCTTTTCAATAACCATATAGTTTTCTTGATTTAAAATAAAGTCAAGGATGGGTTGTTTTCAGGTGCGATTTATGGTCTGCATTATCGGCAAGAAGGTAAACTTTCTCCTGCCACAGAGGACTCCTTCAGTGAGGTGACAGGCTAGTGTCTGAGAATGGTACATTTCTTCCATATCACAGCAGCCCCAGAAACAAGTATATTGGATATGCAATTGGCTAATATATACCATGTAAGCAATACTTGTGATATTCAGCACAGGTTGACTGAACTGCTAAATGTGCTTTCCCAGTTTTGATAAGTTTAGGCGTTAATAAGGGGAGAGCTCACATTTGCTACTAGTGTGAATCGTTTATTCTTTAGAATCCAAATGGAGGAAGCTTGTATACATGGTGGAGATCAGTCCTCCTGATGCATGGGCGTCAGACATATCTGGGTTAAAAGTTTGTGAAGGACAAAGCTCAAGTGGTATTTTTAAGGCTGGTAAAAATTCAGTGTTTAATTTTTGTATACCTTACGAGTTCAGAGGAAGGCAGTTGGTATTTTTGCTGAACAGGTGGAAATCTGTGGATACCACCAATTCTAAAGGACTAGTAAACAATGTGAAGACCTTTGAAGGTGGGCCCATGGAAAAACATAAGGAATAAAAAAATATGATGGATTAAATTACATTTCCTCTTTACTCACTGGCAGCCTTTGTGAACTTGGAGGTTAATAAAAAGAATCTTCGGATTATTAATTGTCTTATTGTCCCAATGTTGTAAAAGTTTGAGAAAACTTTGCATTGCTTTCCTTAGTTTAGGACTTCCCAGAATGAGGATGACAGACTGTGCCGGGGAGTAGATGTAGATGACCATCAAACAAATAAAAAATCCAATGCTACTTGGAGGAAAGAGATCCACAAACATCATGATTTGTGAGATGTAGAATGCTAGATAGAGCACTAGGAGCCAGCCAACAGTCCTGGCAGCTCTTTCTCTAGCCCCAGTTCGTATACTACTGGTATTGCTTGTAATCTTCTCACGGTTCTTACTGTTGGTTCCAAGTGATTTAAGAATTAGACTGTTTGAAATACCCACAAGAATTAAGGGGATTGAGCAGCCAATAATGTTGGTGGGGAGCAAGTAGGCAATGCTCAATTTTGGTACATTGTTTTCCAAACTCTGATTGAAAGGTACACCCTCACTTGGAATTTCTCTGTATGTGCTCCATATAGCTGGAACACTAATAGCCACAGAAGTAAGAATTGCAGTCACAAGGAAACATGGAACCAACTTGGGTATTTCTGATTTAAGGCGTAATAAGAAGGGGTTGGTGAATATAACTATTTGTAAGCAGTAGTAAACACAAAGACAGACTGTGAACCAGAAACTGGCATAGATAGGAAAAAATAATAAGGCATTTAAAGTGGCATACACTTCATCTGAATAGTACAGTTCACTCCACAGAAGGCTCAGAAAGTCGTTGGTCGTCACGACAAATTGGAATGTGATGTTGGATAGACCAAGCGTAACTAAAATTAGGTCAGAAGAGCCAAGGCTCTTGCCTTTTACTTTTTCCACAAGATTTACTGACACAATGACACAGTTTGTGAAGATCCCCAAAATGGTGGTAACTCCCAAGATAGCCATGGATGTGAGGACAAAAATAGACACCATTATTTGCACTTTAACATAAGTTGTCCTTCAAGGCAGAGCAAATCTGATATAGAATAACTGAAAGGAAACATTGGAAAATATAAGGCCATCTGATGCATTAAACATTTCACATCTATTATACAGGGTGAGTCAAAAGTCTTAGGACACTCTTTTATTTCAGAAACAAAAGGGAAACTGAAATATCTGAATACCCCAGAAAGTAATGGGTCAGGGGCCAATCTTTTAGGCTATGTCCAGAACATGGCAGCCATTTTGAAAGCCACCATATTGGATCAAGAGCAAATATTTTCCAATAGGAAGGGGGTAATGTAATACATAAGTGAAGCCCAGAATTTTCTCACAAATTGATTGCTGCATTTAGATTTGCAATATTTCTTCTTGGTTCAAAAGTTACCAACACAGAAAGTTGCAGCAACCGGGAACGTTCCCTGTGATGTACAGCTATTTAACGTGTTCAATGAGTTGTCCCTGGTGCTGAACGCAGAAGTTAAACTTTGGAGTTTTCTGTGGCAATAGATTTCCGAGAAAATTCAGGTCTTCTTTGATATGCTACCTGACCCTCTTCAAATGGGATAAAAATGCCCTTGATCCAATTATGACGGCTTTCAAGATGGCCGCCATGTTCTGCACACAGCCTTAAAGATAGGCCAATTACTTGCTGGATATTTCATTTCCTCTTTTGTTCCTGAAATAAAAGGGTGTCCTGAGACTTTTGACTCACCCTGTACATACAGAGTACATAGTACTTAGTTGCGCAGAACAACCAAACAGATTCCACCTTTCATGTTCCAGAGGGATGCTGAAAAATGAAAGGTGGAATCTGATTGGTTGCTATGGGCAAATAAGCCAGTTTTCCTTTACACCACTTTTGATAAATCTACCCCATACTGTGTATTTTATAAATCTTTTAGAAATAAAATAGCTTAGTTGGTTGAAATGTATGTTCATTTGAAACTATACATACTATAAATTTACAATGGCAAACGCGCTTCATGGTAAATAGAACAGGCCATGTTCAAAACAGAGTGACCCTGCAAGGAGGGCACTTGTAAGGGAGTCAAAAAGAAATCTAGCATACATCTAATGGAGTCATAAACACAGTGGCTTTAGGTTACAAAATGTCTGACAGTAACTTGCAGCACATATTATAGACTGGAAGTTCTAGTAGAACCTTCCTACAGTTCTTTGCACTCAAAAGATAAAATGAAAAAAAGGGTTTATTGACCCATGTGAAAAAAACACAATGTTTCAGTCTTATCACAGGACTTTTCTCTGATTGGACTGAAACATTGCGTTCTTTTGTACATGGGTCAATAAACCCTTTCCCCCCCACTAATTTTACTGTTATAGTGTTGTGTAAATTATTTACCTGTATTGGATTTGGACTTTCCTGGTCATCTGTCTGCTGGGAACTGATCATCTTCTTTGACATACCGGAGTGCTGCTTCTTTTGCTTTGACTCAAGTTCTGTAAAGAACTTTACTAGTTGCTCCTTTGGACATCAGGTGAGGGCAGCTCATTTATCAGGTACAATGGGGATCATTTATCAAAGACCCAGCATCTTACACTGGTCTTTGAAATCCCCTGTGCTGCCGGGGGATGCACTTTATTTATGACGAGTCTCAGGCCTCATTATAAATTAGGTGCTTCCTCTGGCAGCGTCTGCACCTAGATTGAAGTCTAATGCTGCCACCCCAACTCTGCCACTCTCTAGTGGTGAAGGTGGTGTAAAAGTGCAGCTTGTGCCTTAAAGTTAGGCACAAGGGCATTAAAAATCACAAAACGGGGCTGTATGACTTGCCTGATTGCTATTGTGAACCTCTACTGTCAGTCCTGAGTTTGGACCTGTTTCATGGATTTGCAGAAACTCTCCTTGTCCTGACCTTGGCCTGATACTGACTACATGTTTTGCCTGCTCCTTCCGTGCCTTGCACTGGTGTCTCTGAATCCTGTGGGTCAGCTGTCAACCGCAGTGGTACTGCTCCAGGATGTAGCAGTCTGGTGGTTCCCTGCAGCCTCTGTCCAGACCTCTGTATAGAGGTTAAAGGGGGAATATCAAGGAGTCAAGATAACGCACTTAGGTTAAGACTTAGGTCAAACACCGGGGTTTGATACATGTCTAACTATTGATTTGCTTAGTTTGTGACAGAATTTTACACCAGAATTGTGGTGTAATTTTGGCACATAGTTTTCTATGTTCGGCCATGCTGCTTTCCAATTAGGCCGCACCCCTTGACACAAGGATTTCTCTAAAACTAGATGAGCCAAAGTGCACTAAAATGTACCAGATTGTGCTCATTTGTGCCACATAGTTGTACTGGAAACAATTAATACTGTAACTTAAGGTATCTGGTTGGTATCTGAGATTAAGTACCCATCTGTTGCCCAGTTGTCACAGTTTATGGAGTGGAAAAGTGAAAATCATTGTAGATAAACTACAAATTATATGCTAGATAGCTTGCCAAAAAATAAAAAATAAAAACTCTAAATTAAAGTGGAAAAGGTTTTTATGGTCTCATAAGAACAAACCTAAACTTTTGATAAAATAAAAAACAACTTGTCTAAGGTTAGTTTCACACTTCTGTTTGTAGTTCTGGCAGGCTGTTTTAACAGCCTGCTGGAGCTCTCTGGATCTGGCATGCTGGATCTGAATGCTCGCTGGCCCCATTGACCGGACAAAGACTGCTGCACACAGGCAGTGGGCCCGACACATTTATCTTCATTTTCAAAAAACTGCCCCAAATGAAGACCGAAATCTATGGCAGCTCTGGGCTCCTGCAGATTTCATTTGACTGAGGATATGTCTCATCATAAATTAGCCGCATCCTCCTGCAGCACAGGGGATATCAAACAGTGGCATAAAAATGCCAGTATTTGATAGATCTCCCTCACAATCTCCACAAAAAAGAACAGTTAGGAAGGAGAAAAATTAAGGCAGAAAAATACCCAAGAATAGCACTTCTCTAGCCATTAACAAATGCAAATTGAGAGAAAATGTACACCTAATCTTTACAGTTATGGTTTAAAAATGTTTTGTCCTGTGGTGGTCAAATCCAAACCTAAATCCAGTTAAGAATTTGATGCTCAACAAGGAAAGAGCTATTAATATAAATGTTTTTTTCCCCACTGCAGTAAATGATGGCATATCACTAAGATATACCACCACTAACTGATCATGGGGTTCTGACTGCTGACTCCACCAACTCTCAGGCAATGTGTTGAGACTAGGAGATCTTGGCTGAGCTTGTACATTTGCAACTTTATGTAAAGTCCCCACCTGTGACTATAGATTGACCTGAACTAGCTCTAAGATAAGCTGGGTGACACAGGAGGACACTGCATTTCAGCACATGGTGGAAGAGGGAAGGGGAATTGAAATTAAAAATAAATCTCTTAGGGCTCATGCACACGACTGTATGTATTTTGTGGTCCGCAAAAAACGGATCCGCAAAAAATTCCGGATGACATCCGTGTGCATTCCATATTTTGTGGAACGGAACAGCTGGCTCTTCATAGGACAGTACTATCCTTGTCCGTAATGCAGAGAATAATAGGACATGTTCTATTTTTTTGCGGAACAGAAATGGGGACATACGGAAACGGAATGAACACGAAGTAACTTCTGTTTTTTTGCGGACCCATCAAAGTGAATTGTTCCGCATACGGTCCACAAAAAAAATGGAACGGAAAAGGAAAGAAAATATGTTTGTGTGCATGAGACCTTAGGTACAGGCTTTCATTTGTGTCAAAACTGGTCAACGAAGTAATAAGAAAATGGCTCTTAGTCAGGAAATGTGGTGGTCTTCCTAAGAGCCAGTATCCATATAATATAATGGAACTAGAAATCTGTCAGTTGGTCAAAATCATTGGGAGGATTTTTTAAAGTGCTGGTCTTTCAGAGAAGTTTCAATGCATTTCTAAATGTTATCTCTGCACCTCCTAAAGCTAAAATCCAACATGCATGTAATACAGTGAGGATCACAGAAGACCTTTGCAGAGGAAGGATATTCAGTATACAATATGCTCAGTTTCTAAATGGACACAAGTAGTGTTAGAACTAAGGCTGGGTTCACAGCTGCATTGCGAACTCTGGCATGGTCAACTCACAGTGCAGATGTGAGCCCATCCTAAGCCTATATGTGTCAGAGCATTGATCAGTTTTGATATGAGTGATCCTCACCTCTGTCTGAAGTTCCTGTGGAGTTCTGCATCTGCTCTCCATTTAGAAGCCTTCATGCAATCACAATCACATCGATCTATATATAGGCATACGTAGATAAACCCCTCATTTACCAGGTGTATTCACACGAGAGCAATTATAAATCCTTACTTCCTCCTAATTCCCATAACATTAACAAATGATAGCCTTGGATTGTTCTAGGCAGTGACCCCTTATTTAATGATAATGTTTGGTGCTCAGATGGATATATTAGCCCTTTGCAGTTGGATGTATGCTTAGGCTCTTCTGGTTTCTATTGAAACATAAATGTTACGTGTAACAAAAGCTATAGGATTAATTTACTATTTGGTGTTCACAATTTTTCAGATTTATATTGATTGTGGGTAAATATGACATATGGTTCAGGTTTAGTCAAGAAATAAACATGCTAGACATGTAAAGGCCATGTCCACTGTTGGGAGCAATTTGTTTTATTATTGCATTGTACTCATTATGAGGTAAAAATCATTTTTTCAATTGGTCATTATTTAAAATATGGAGTCCTTTTCGCTGTACTGGGCTGAGATGCTCTATTAGGAGGATCAGATTTTTCTCTCTACTCATAAGACAACTAGCTGACAGGCTCCTTAACTTTGATCTCTGACCTTATAAACACTTATTATAGCTCAATCCTTATCTTACTGATAAGAATGTGGCTTAAATAAGTGTTTATGACCTCTTAGTAGTTTAGAGATAAGGTTAGCACAAAGTGAAAGTAGGATTCACACAGCTAGAACAACAGTTGACCCTTTGTGACAGAATGGCTCAATATTTTTAACAAAGACCACATAAAAAAATTATTTTAGCCCAAAATTAGTAAAATGCAATAATAAAAATAATTGCCCCCAAAGGTGTACATAGCCTTTAAAGCTGTTTTCTGGGCTTTCTAGAAAAACCTGGAGTGTTCCAATCCTGTGAAGGAAAGATATTACTTACCCCTCCATTACGTCGCTGCCATCTCTGTTGCACCCAGACCGGCTGTGAGCTCTTCCGATCAGTTCCCCACATGCTGCCAGCAAATGCAACTGCAATTTTAATGTGACAGGATCCCTTTAACAAGGTATTAGGGTAATTTATTGTTACAGTGTTATATGTTTTTGCATTTAGTTTAGAAGTTAATGTGAATCTTCATCTCCTTTTAATATCATGATTTGCTCTGCCACCATAAACGCCTAATTCACTAAAACGTAAATTGACTTGAGCCTTGTGAGTTCCAGTGTCAAATCTGTCACAAGCACCTCTCACCTACCGTGTGCCATTAATAATACCAGTGCATTCTTTTGTGGCAAACAAACCTTCTGGCCCCTTTAGGTACAAGTGCTGGATGTGACTGCTACTTTTGCACCTAATATAGCTATACCCCTGAGTGAACAACTGTCAGTAAAGCATAACTGTTTATAGATAATACAATTAAATGGGAAAATATATGAGACTATACTGTACAGTGCCTAATCCTTAGTATAGACCATCAATATTAGATTGGTAGGGTATCCGAATCAGCTTTTTGCATGAGTCTGTCTACTTGCATAGTGTCTACATATTAGTGGCAATGCAGGGTATTACATTTTTGTCCTGTTCACTTGAATGGGACAATACCACAATATTTTGCACTGCCACTAATAAGTAGACAGCATGCAGGTAGACAGACCTATGTTAAACATGAAGAAGCCACAACATGAGTGCTGTGGCCCCTTTAAACAGCTAATTGGAGACAGCCCACCCCATCTGATGTTGATGGTCTCATTTTGTTGGGGATTGTGTTGGACCAGTCAGGCATTAGCCATCCCATGTAATACAAGGTGTTACAGTGGCGGTTTATGGTCTTGGCTGTCATGTGCAACGGCCTTTCTTTGCTCTGCTGCATGCTTGTGTCCAATCAGCTGGTCCTATATATACCTGGCTGTTTCCTTCAGTCTTTGCCTGTGCAATTGGTCTCTACAGATCTTGCTTGGTTTCTCTAGAATCTTAACCTCCAAAAAATATATAGTCTGCGCCAGTATAAAGCGTGACAGCGCCAAATTAGAAACCCCAATAAGCACACGCCAAAAAATACCAAAGATATATAAACTTTATTAAATCCATATTATAAAAATACACATATCAATAATAAATAATCCACCAGCAGAAATCAGGTATACATAACGGCATAAACGGTCACGGACAACACCCAATACAATCTCATCGGTACATAGAGGTAAAAAGATAGGGGCATATATATCAATGGCAGCAATGGCCTTATTATAAAAACTATTAACCTCCCACAATGGTTACATATACCATCCATATAAATAATCCTATGTATTTTGCGAGGGTAAACGAGTGAGTCCAGGAGAAAAGAAATATAATCTCCAAAAATGGGGGCGTAATCGCCAGGAACCAATCACTCTTTTATACCCCACAACAAGGTCCTTAATGGATCCAACAAATCATAAAATACATTAGGAAAAAATCATGATGTTACCGATGAGCTGCACTGAGTACTGGCACGCGACTCGTCCACAAATCCCGAACGCGCGTTTCGCCCGTAGCTTTGTCAAGGGGCACCTTAGTGTGGGGGCAAATTACTTAGTGGGGGCAACTTACATAATGCAGGGCTGTCTGTGGCAAAATTTACTTGTGAGGGGGGGCAAATTAGTCAGTGGGGGCAGTGTGGCGGGCAAACTACATAATGGAGGACCGTGTGGGGGCAAAATTACTTAGTATGGGGGCAAATTACATAATGCAGGGCTGTCTGGGGGCAAAATTAACTTGTGTGGGGGCAAAATTAACTTGGGGGGAGAAATTACTCAGTGGGGGGCAGTGTGGCGGGCGAACTACATAATGGAGGGCTGTGTGGGAGACGTCCCTGCATGTAAGAGGTATGGGCGCGATATATGGGTGGGGCTGTGTGTGGGGTGGCTTGAGGGTGGACGGGGACACAGAGGCCCCATGATCTCCTATTCCTGGGAGAAGTGCTCTGGATCCGCCACTGGGGCAGTGTCAGGGAGGGGGGGAGGCCCAGGCCTTGAGCTGTGTAAGGGGCCCCAAAATTTCTGATGGCAGCCCTGAAAATAAGGCTGTTAGGCTGGGTTTACATATCTTTTGCAAATTGTTGTAGTTTCATTCTGGCATAGAGAGTAGCTGATTCTAGAACTGTTACCATGGTTTTCTATGGGTTTGTTTCTGACACCCAGCTAGCTCATCATTTGTAACAGTTAATGTGTTCCTTCGCCTGAGAGAAAATGTAGCATGCAGTGTTTTTCTGTCCTGTTATATCTGGCTATGAATGTTGGACTGGTGCACAAAATTTCAACAGTTTTGTCTAGCTCTGGCATTAATCAACTGACTGGACATTAGTGATGTATGTGAGCCCATTCCAGTGATATATGTGAGTCCAAACAGTTACACAATATGCAACGTAAATCGCAGTCCCAGTTTAACAGTGGTAAAAATGAAATTACTGTGAGCAATTTAATTTTAAAAGGTACTGTAAACATCTGCATGTGCACGATAAGCCACAGAAGGACAGTAACAGGGTGGGATTGGCCATAGACCCTACAGGAATAATTTCCGGTGGGCTGATACCCAGAAGGGCTGCCCGAGTCCTTACAGCCGCCACAGGGTAAATAATGATGATGGAACCATCAGGTACTTATGTACATGGTCAGAGGTTACAGGCACCTTCCTGAACTCAACAGTTTTGCCATCCTAAGGATGCCCAATGGCTCCCTGGCCATTCACCCTCATAGTCATACAGGGGCAGATTGGCCATAGACCCTGCAGGTAAGATTCCCAGTGGGCCAATACCCAGATGGGTGCCCGAGTCCTCACAACTGCCAGAGCATACATAATGATCTGACACGCCTAGCCTTAATTAACACGTGGAGCATTAGGTACTTATGAACATGGCCAGAAGTCACAGGTGCCTTCCTGAACTTAACTGTAATGCCATCCTCAGGATGCCCGATGGCTCTCTGCCCATTTACCCTAATCGTCATAGGCACAGGCCACTAGGCCTGAAGCCTATGAAACAGTAGACTGGCACAGGCAGTTGAGAAGAGATGATGTCATCACTACCACTTGTGCTAGGACATAGGACGGAAGAGTCCTGTGGTCTGCACCACCGATATAGTGTGGAACAGAACTCAAGTGAGTATTATATATATTTTTTTTATTTTACCTGGCCACTTGTGAAGCTTAAAGGGCACTATAGTAGACATTACAATGGGCACTGGGTGTGTTTCTAATGCTGTCAGCAGAATTTTAAAGACTGGGACACTATATTGGGCATTCCTGGAGGAATTTTTAATACTAGGACACTATAGGGGGCATTACTATGGGCAATGGGGGTATTTCTAATACTGTTGGCACTATAGGGGGCACTGGGGGCACTATAGGGTCATTACTGGAGGCATTTTGGGCATTTTGAATACTGAGGGCTATATAGAGGTATTACTAAGGGCACTATGGGGAAATGTTTAATACTGAGGGCACAATAGGAGGACTTATAATTGCTGGAGGCACTATAGTGGATGTTATGATTTCTGTGGGAAGTGTATGGGGGCAATATTATTACTTGGAAACAATTGGTTACATTATTACTGGGGACAGTTTAGGGGTACATTATTGTTACTGGGGCACTATAGAATGCTTTATTGCTGAAGGCACTATTGGGGCATTATTAATACTAGGAGCACGATAGGGGCATTATTATTTTGGGGGGCATTCTTAGTAGTGGAGCAATATAGGTGTCAATATTAGTACTGGGGCGCTCTTTGTTTCTGCAGTATAGTATTTGGGGGCATTAGGGAGCACAGCAGGAACAGTATGGGGATGGAGGAGTATGGAGTATGGGGATGGAGACAAGACATGGCTGAAAGAAGTCCTCTTGATGTCTGGACCAAATGAAGAATAGATAAATGAAGATGAGATAGAACAGAATGGCCCAGATTTACTAATGTGTCTGTGTGTAAAATGTATCTAAAAAGTGGCACTAATTGGTGCAAGTTGGCACAATTAGGAACTTCACAAGAAGGGGGCATGGCCTAAGATGAACCATAATTCTGGCATAAAATTCTGTCACAAACTAAGCCAAACTGTAGTTGGCAGAAAGATAGACAATGTTGTCTATCCCTGCTCCACATTTATCATATAGCTTTAGCCACTGTGACAAATCTGGTGCAAGTCTAGACAGTCTGTCTCAGTTTACGCCATCCATAGATTTAGTAAATCTGGCCCAATGCCTACACCAAAGGAGACATCACTGGGTGTAATAGGTATGTAGACTTGTACTCTCCTGTGTGTTTGGTAGAGCTGAAAAGACCAGGCAGAATGCTGAAGTTAGGGCTGGCTTGGTACTGTGACCTGCATCTCAACTCATCAGTCACCTTCTCCATATCTTAATTGGAGACAACTGGAGAATGAGGACAGAATGTAGCAGCTGGTGCTAGCCATCACATGGGGGCAGCTTTTGTGCTGCTGGGGAGGTATTTTGTGATGCACTGTGGTATTTTGTTCTGCTAGGGCAGTATTTTGTGGTGCACTGTGGTATTGCTGGCCTGACCTACTTGTGTTGGCCACCAGTTGCATACATATAGACGTAAGGGCCCCATAGCAAGGATGAAACCAGGCCCCACACACAGGACAGAAGGGTGTCCCCCTTCCCCCTAAACCCCTTTCAATGACCTTTGGGCCATTTTTTCTACTGCCTCATTTGCTAACAGTTGTTACTTTAGAGCAGCCCAACCTGCAGCCCTCCAGCTGTTAAAAAACTACTACTCCCAGCATGCCCCAATAGCTGTAGGTTGTCTGGACATGCTGGGAGTTGTAGTTTTGCAACAGATGGAGGCTGCAGGTTGGGCATCCCTGCTTTAGAGGGTAGAATCCTGACCAAGTTTTCACCTCCAGTAGAAGAGGGGATGATCCAAACTGAGCACCCACTTGCCCTGGTCCCCATAGCAGTCGCATGGTCTGCCACTATGGTAGTTACTTCACTGTTGGCCACACCTATTTGTGTTGTCCCTGCCTACAACATGGGGCCACTTTTAGTTTTTATTCAAGGCCATTTTAAGCTTCTTTGCCCCTGGTCAGTATGATGAATTCTTGTAAGGTTTTACAGGAGTATGGCTGAGCATATGAAAGGAATTACCCAAATCGATGTTAATAGTTTACATTAATCTGGATTCCACCAACATCAAATTAAGCATTGTTGACGATTATGCAAGAGTTATTTCATATTAGATTTATTAGTAAACAGTATAATTTCTGCATACTTGATACACCAGCACAGCGGTGGAACTCTGCACGGAAAATTTTTAAAAGAGCCTAAATGCTCTACAGAGTGATGCATCCCCTTCATGAGCTAAGGTCTTAGTCGATCAGACCACCATAAATCATGGTTGTTTGCTCCCACTAACTACTAAAAGTTCACCTCTCGGACATCCACATCTGATGAGGTATTGGTGGACGTTTTAGAAATCAGTGATTTTTGTGTCCTGTTAAGCTGTCATAAACTCACATGGTGCCTAGACACTTTACCACAAGAAAAATATCTTACTAATGGGTGAAGTGAAATAAAGACAAAACATAATAACATAATAAAGGGGTACATGTACTAGTGAGTAAAAAGAAGTGATAAATTACAGCAGAGGACAAATAAAATAAGATAGCGACAAAAAAAACAGCAACCTTTTTCTGGAAGACATGTGGCAATATTTTACAGTGGACTTAGGACAACTTATATCATGTTTGTTTGCGTTGCTTGTATGCGTTGCTTGCATCGCATGCGGCAAGAATAGTTTTTTTCTGCTTGCTATCAACTGATTTGGGAAATTGGTAATTAGTAAATTATTGAAGCAAAGATCTAGCGAGCAGTTTGTCTTCAATGAAACTTGTATTATAGTCTTGGATACATCTTTTAATAATCATGAAATCAATGTATAGTATTTCATTGGTATAGTTTCTACTACAGGATAAATCCACATATATAAAGTGTTAAAAATGAAGAGGGACAATTAACAATTTTTTCCTGCTTTTAGTACTATTACTATTAATATACTGTTTTACAGTTCCTCCTAGTATTGTTTTTTTGTTTTATAGTTTTCAAAACTAAAAAAGATGGTATGATACACTATTAGTCTTAGTATCTTTTCTTCCCCTTCTGTTCTTAGGTTACATTATGTCAGTCAGTCTAATGTGTACAGGGGCAGCCTGAAAGTACCCAGAAGTCTCCAGTTTGGGCTGATAGTTACAATCAGCGAAACATATTTTGGGACAGGGAGTTATTTGGTTCTAATCATCATTTGCACTATTGTTCTTTAAAGGGCATCTGTCAGCAGGTTTGTACCTATGACACTGGCTGACCTGCTACATGTGCACTAGGCAGCTGAATACGTCTGTGTTGGTCCTATGTTCATATGTGACTGCATTGCTGAGAAAAATTAAATTTTAATATATTATATGGAAATGAGCCTCTAGGAGAAATGGGGGCATTGCCATTACAGAGAGCTGAGCCCATTGCTCCTTGAGGTTCACTTGCATATATTAAAACATAATTTTCATCAGCACTGTGGGCACATATGAACACGGGACCACAGTTGTCTTCAGCTGCCAAGCGCACATGTAACACCCGGGAGTGGTGTTACCACTCCTGCACCCGGCTTCTATCTGTGTCTGCTAACATTAATGTCATCTATGCATTTATTCCAGGTCCTCCACACATGTAATGTAATGTAATGTTATGCTCACATATAATGTGCCTGGTTCCCCAGCAGGTGGCAGAAAACACGATACAGCTACAGTGAGGTAAAATGGAGCTTTCCATTCTACCCCCGTCCCCCCCCCCCCGTCCCCCCTGTGGAGAAGTGGGCTAGTCCCACTTCCTGCAATAATGGGTCCGGACCAGTGAGAGTCAGTCTAGCTTACCCCCTGCTAGGGGAATGTGTGCAGGGCACATCTCTGCTGGACGTGCCCAAGCCAGCCAAAGCATCTTAAGCTCTGCTGGTCATTGAGGCCAAAGCTTATAGCCTCAGGAGCCAGGATGAAAGTGCCCTGGCCTAATCTAGAGACAGACCAAACAAAAGAGAAGTGAAGCATACAAGAAGAAGCAAAGTCATACAGTCAGTCTGTCAGTACAGCAGAGCCAGGTAGAAATAGATGTAGCAGAGTCGAGTTTGCCTGCCAGTTTTAATGCTAAAGACTGCTGGGACAAAGACAAAATCTGTTTTGAAAAAACGTTTATACAAAGTAAAGCTGCTGTTCAACTACATACAAGGTCTGGACTAAATTTTTCTTGCAAATTCCTCAATTATTCCCCCTATTTATTGCTTCCGAGCCAAAGCCTGGGGTCCAGACATATCCAGATAGGAAGGAGCACTGTGACACATGTAAAGGAACATTTTAGGCCGCACTGTACCACTCGGCATTCGTACATCTAGGACGCGTTTTATATGTAGAGGGTTTTAGGGGGAGGCACCAGTTGCAATTTTGGAGTCACGAACAGGATTTACTTGCGAGCCTCTATACTACAAGGTCGACAGATTTCACAGAGAACCCACTAAAAATGACTTTACTACATTTTCTGCAGGGCGACAGGCGCAGGAAAGTGTGCGCCGGCATCCAAGGGGTTAATACGCCATTTTTGCCTGTGGTGGTGTATCTTCTTCTTGTACCTCAAGGGTGGGAAAACAAGGGAACGTCCAGCCCAAGAGCAGGAAATTACAGCTCTGCCCACAGGGAACAGCCCAGTGCAAAGAAAGGAAGTGAGGACTTCACCCCTAAAACTCCTCCCCCCTCACCAGTTTGTATTGGCAAAAGACAGAGCAACATGGCGCGACCCAAGCCGAATTGGAATGAGATGGTATGGGGGAGTAACCTGCCCGAAATGCAGGCTGCCCTGCTAGATATTTGTTTGTCACAAATAGTGATGGACGAACATTGGCTGGGACGATGTGCGAACGCAATCGCACCAAAGCGATCAAATCTTCGCGAACCGCACGTTCATGGCGGGCCCTATTCACTTTAATTGTAGGCGAACCTGAAAAACCTTCAGGTCATAATTGCAGCCACCAAATTCTTCCTAGAAGTGAACAAATAGTCCCACAACATGGACAGTGACATGTCAGAGGGGATCAATGGCAAAAATTCCCACAAAACATATGTATTTTAATCAGAGGCTATTTTTATGCACCTTAGAGGGAAACTCTTAAAAATGTGCCCTGCTAGAGCCTAAAAAAAGATACAGCCTAGTCAGATACAGCCTAGTCAGATACAGCCTAGTCAGATACAGCCTAGTCAGATACAGCCTAGTCAGATATAGCCTAGTCAGATATAGCCTAGTCAGATACAGCTTAGTTAGATATAGCTTAGTTAGATATAGCTTAGTTAGATATAGCTATATCTAAGCAGCATCTAAGCTATGATATGGCTTAGATACAGCTTAGATACAGCTTAGATATAGCTATATCTAAGCTATATCACAGACAATGATTTACTTTGTTTTGTTCCTGGGGGTGGCTTTTGGTTCTGATGGCCAGTGAAAAAGGGCACTGGTATGGATCGAGCAGGAGCCGACCGGCCAGACACAGAGACGGGAAACGGGCACATCGGTGGATCACAGGCAGGAAGCGGGCACACCAGTGAATCTTTTCACAAGGCTTCCAGCACTGATAAGCTTCACAGGAGCCGTGGCAGCCAGACGAGGAGGGAGGAGGCGGGCACACAAGGCTCTGACGTTTTGTGTACAGAGCCAGGCCACTCCCTAAGGCAGGGCTAAGCCTGTACACGAAACGTCAGCACATGGAGCTTGCTGGATGACGTTGCGGGTCATGTGACCCGCATCAGCACAGAAGAAATAAGACATTATATATAGATAAAGAGAGTGATTTACAAAGGTAATAGTAAATATGTTATAATGCTGATTGGCCTATACTTCTATATAACTCAAATAACTCCTTTAAGCTTCAAAAAAGCTGAGCCAGGATTACTTAACCCTGGCTGCACCTACCCCATACATAGACACACTGAGTTCACATTAGCACAGAATAGCATGGAATTACAGTACATTACCAAAGAATTGCACTTACCCCTATACTGAGGTACAGAATTGGCAGCTGCCTAGGGCATCTTAGATTGTATATGTGAAAAGTGATGAGGTGTAGAAAAATAAGGAATATATGGTGAGCAGTGGGAAAGAGAGGACATGGGGAACTAAACTGAACTTCAGGGACCAGGGTTGAGGGACGCATCTTGCCTTGTGCACGGAGTTTGCCCCTCTACTGGTGGAAATGATCTGACTGGTGTGCTCCTAGCAAAAGACAGAATGTAAAATGGCTGCCAGATCGGGTTCTTTTATAGGGTAGGGATGTGTCCACGTGCTGAAATTTCTGAATTGGCTGTCCTGTACCACCTGATGGATGTGTCATGGGTCAAAGTTCGGCGCAATGCAAAAGAATATGGCGCCGACAGACATCGGAATATGTCCGCCTGTGCGGCTAACAGCGAACGAGCTAAGTTCGCCGCGAAACGACCGCCGGCGAACTGCAAGGCCATCTCTAGTCATAAATACAGCGACACCCAAACAAAATGCCAGCAGGTGCGGAGGGGGCGGCCGGAGTATCCACTCTGCCGCCCAGGAAGAGAGGTACATTTGCTGGTCTGAACCTGATGGTTCCCAGAGAAGTGACAGCCCATGGGATGACCATGTGGGATTATAAAAAGGCCATTGAAGACTGGGTGGTCCGTGTCTAAGATTGTCCACAGCCGAGAGACCCAGAATTGGAGCGGCGCAGAAGAACCGTCATCTGGTTCTCAGTAGAGAGAGGGACCGGCTTCCTTGCGGACGACAAGACCGGTGAGGAACTGTTTGTGGGTTGCCATTCCGTCAAGCGCCCCTACCTGGCCGAGGCTAGACACAGCCTCTATGCGGGGAATCATGTGGAGTATACCTCCATGGAGTCCCTCAAGGGCCCATTCGCAGCCGGAGTGCTGGCAAGAAGATCCAGCTGCCGTGGGTCATGTACGCTTGCAAGAGACCACGGAGGGAGTCTTTCGTTCCCAGGAGAAGCCGCAGCCCAAGCCAGAACTTCTTATCCCGGGTATGCCCCCGCCACCAACATACGTACTGTGATGTGCGGCTACCATCATGTTTACCTACAGCCCAACGGTGGTGAACTATCAGCTTCCCTGGAAGTCGGCGATAGAGAGGGCTTCCTGAGATTCATCACCGCTACTGGAGGATCGTTTACCACAGCCTCTACAGCCGGAGATTCTAAACCCAATTCCCCCGGCAGGAGGTTCCAGTCCGGTGAGACCAAGAGTTTCTGCAGCGATGGCTAGTGTGACCACTAGGTTACTACCAAGATTGTCCACAAGAGGTCGACAGATCACCACTGTAGCACCAAGTCTGTCATACAAGAGGCAGAAGCGCCCTCTTACATCATTTAGCAGGTCTAGCACTGAGGAGGATCTTGGGTACCTCCTCTAAGGAGCCCCTCTGCTGCATCTTTCATCAGCATGCTGAAGAAAACCATCAACTAATGGGAGACACTTCATGGACTGGACTTGACGGGTGATAACGTGTTGGCTGTTTTGTGAGTCTTGTTTCCCTGTTTTGTCCTCACCCAGATGGCTATGCTCATTAGGACTCCCCCCAGTTACAGAAAAATGCTTCCTAGTTGCGCACATCTGCGCACCATTCCTTTTCCCCCCTTCTCAGGTTAAGTGAGAGCCCCCTTTTGCTAAACAGGGTTCTCATCATCTTTGCTGCTGTTTTATATTACTACCCCATATGGATTACAAATGATATTGCTACATCATGTGGAGTACAAATGATGATGTTGTTATTTCCCATGGATTACAAAGAACTTTTGCACTACAGGGATCCAGTTTGGAGCACTTGATCTGCTAGCACTGCAGAAAAAGACTTTAATGTGAATTTAACTGCATTATGCTGTTGCCTCATATTTTTGCACCTCTATTTTACAGGTTCTGCAACGTTCAAGTATTTTAGCCATTGTATGTACTCTTTTACAGGTACTGCAATGTGATTTTATGCACTTTAAATGGACTTTGCACTTTATGTTGTTAGCCAGATAGCTAGCGTCTTTACTTTTTAGCTAATATGGACTGCCTCTGAGGACGTTAATGTACAGATCTAACACCATCAAGTGTAGCCCTGCTGCTAATGTGTGTTTAGAGGGATTAGCCCTCCTGGAGATATGGGAGAGAAGCGTCTCCTTCTCCTAGTCTGTTTGTTTTCTAAGGCCTTGTGCACCGCCTTAAGGAAAAATGTTTAGCTACCTGTTTAGTCATCAAGGTGACGAAAAGCTTTCTATAGACCTTGGTGCATGGAATGGAATACAGGATGAAGCCATCCTTCTATTTGAGGTTGTCTCATAGAATTGTGGAGGAATTACAGTACATGACACCCCCACGCTCCATATGCAACTATGGTCACGTTGTGGAGTATTTGAGCGCATAGTGCAGTCTTTTTGTTTCACTGGTTATTACCGAGAGGGCAAACTGTGAATAGACACCCAACTCATACAGGAAGGAACCTAGGGGCAGCTGTTTCTACGTCAGTCTATGTATGTAATAGTCTATAGTCTCATGCAGCACTTTAATTTCCGAGGGCGGCTTGGTTTTAAGTAAGGGTGGATGTAACCACTCCTGCACCTGGCTTCTATCTGTGTCTGCTAACATTAATGTCATCTATGCATTTATTCCAGGCCCTCCACACTGTGCATTTCTAAAATGTTTGTAACTGTCATGCAGGAAGGCTGGGAAATGGTGAGAGTCAGTCTAGCTTACCCCCAGGGGAAGGTGTGCAGGGCACATCTCTGCTGGACGTGCTGGGACCAAGACAAAGCCTGAAATCTGTTTTGGAAAAAGTTTTATGCAAAATAAAGCTGCTGTTAAACTACATACAAGGCTCAATATTTCTTGCAAATACCTCAATTAGGCTACTTTCACACTTTCATTTTGTGCGGATCTGTCATGGACGGATCCGTTCAGATAATAAAACCGTCTGCATCCATTCAGAACGGATCCATTTGTAGTATCTTTAACATAGCCAAGACGGATCTGTCTTGAACCCCATTGAAAGTCAATGGACGACGGATCCGTTTTCAATTGTGCCAGTCCGCATTGACTTACATTGTGCGTAAGGACGGATCCGTTTGGCTCAGTTTCATCAGACGTACACCAAAATGCTGTCCGTCTCCATAGCGGAATGGAGACTGAAGTGATGCAAACTGAGCGGATCCTTATCCATTCAGAATGCATTACACTGCAAACTGATCCGTTTTGGACCGCTTGTGAGAGCCCTAAATGGATCTCACAAACAGAAAGCCAAAACGCGAGTGTGAAAGTTGTCTTATTCCCCCTATTAATTGGGGTCCAGCCGTATCCAGGTAGGAGCACAGTGACACATGTAAAGGGACATTTTAGGCCGCACTATACCACTCGGCATTCCTACATCTGGGACGCGTTTTATATATAGATGGCCCTAGGGGGAGGCGCCCGTTGCACACATGCGACAGGTCAAACAGTTTGATAGGTACAAATCTGCTGACAGATGCCCTTTAATATTACCCAATGCATTATTTGATATTGTTGGCATTTGTTTTTATGTAACTACCTCAGCTCCCTCCTGTGACCACTCCATTTTTATACAGTTTTTAATGCTGCTTTTTTGTAATAAAGATTTTTTTATTAATGATATATATGTGGATTTTCTCATCTTTCTTTGGTAATGTTATCTCAGTTTAGTCATGGGAATCTGGTATATGGTTATTAGGCCACTTGCCTTATTTTTTATAGGTGCTATATTTCTGGTAAATACGCAGCAACAGGGTAACAGAGTTGCTCGGCTGAGTAAACATATTGATAGGCAGTGTCACACTTCCATGTCTATATTGACAAATGAACCATGAAACCATGAATTCAACAGTCAGCAAGGTAAGTAGCTCTTGGCCTTCTCAAAAAGAGGTAGGTGCTATTGAATGTTATTGGTTTAACTGTGTCATATGTATTGGCTTATAGTGTTTATTGCTTTTGGACCCTCTGTAGCATATGTTTGATAATACTAATGACCCAACAATATACCAGAGGTGAGTTTAGGAGCAGAGGAAAATAATTTTTCTAAAATATTTGGAAAGCAATTTAATAGTTTGAATTTTCAGAATAATAAAATGTTCATAAAGACGACTCCAAATCATGTGGTGTCCATGATAAGGGTCAGATGTTGACAAATGAGACCTCTATTGTTTTATGTCGCCCTCTACAAAATAAACATTGCAGTAAAGCAAGAAAGACTTCTTTCAGCCTAGGGCTTCCCAGTATAAGAACTACAGACTGTGCTGGAGGATAGATATAAATTACCACCAAGCAGGCACAGAATCCAGGACTATTCCTACTGAAAGTATCTACAAAGAGGAGAACCTCAGATACATAAAATGAAGATATAAAGAATGAGGAGGCCACCAATGGTCTTAGCTGCACGTATACGAGCTTCTGCTTTTAGACTACGGTCTCCGTTTGCATTCCTGTCCTCCTTGTGGCTGTGTGAAAGCAGCAATTTAATGATGATAAAATTGGCAATTCCAATGAGAGTCAGTGGTAGAGAACAGCTAATGATAGTGCTGGGGAGCATATACACAGCATTCATTTTTGTTGCAGTTAGTTCAAAACCCTGATTAATAGTTAGGTTCAGGCTAAGGTGGCCTTTGTGTCGGTACCAGGCAGCTGGCAAGCCAGTAGCCACTGAAGCAAAGACTGAAGCCATGAGTAGTTTTGGTATTAGCTGAGAAACTCCTAGTTTAAGCTGGATTAGAAATGGGTGAGAAAAAATGATGATCTGTAAGTAGTAGTAGACCGACAGACAAACTGTGAACCAGAAACTGGAAAATATAGGCAGAATAAGCAGAACGGTAAATAAAGTATAGATCTGTTCAGAGCTGTAGAGGTCACGGTCCAAGAAACTCACATAATCATTAATCAGCATAATAAACTGGAAAAATACATTGAATGCACCGAGGGTCACCATAATGAGGTCTGCTGGATTGAGCTTCCTGCCTCTGACCTTGTCAACAAAATTCACAATGACAATCAGTAAGTTAGTTAACACCCCAAATATCGTGCTTGCTCCCAAAATAATCATGGACACTATAATAAAAGTAGGAGGCATTTGTCTTTCATTCACAATCGCCTGAACAGCATGATCTTCAGTGTCTTGCAAGAACTTGTTACTGAACCATCAAAGAAGAGATCTAGATGCTTCTGGAAAAATTGGGGAAATTAGAAGTAGTAAAATGTTAATGGGTACCAAACATAGCACTATATATTGTATATGTTGGGGTGATCTATAAGGTTGTGGAGATAGCATAACCAGCCTAAAACCTTAGTGGGCCATAGTTTTAAAAGACACATAGCAGGATTATAAGAAGATGGTACAGGGGTGCCATAAGTTTTTTCTAAATGAAGTGTAATACTATAAGGAGCTATCTCTCACTAGTCACTACACTTATCCATTTTATATGTGTATATATATTTAAATATACTGTAAATATACACACACACTTTTGAGTCACATTATTATATACACTTACCACTTTTGATGTTGGTAGCGCATAGGCTCATGAAAGAAGTCACATGTTTTGAGCTGGCTTGGTGGGTATGTATAAGGGATGACTATTGGTTTTCGGGCCAAGAGTGGCAGTATTTCTGCAGTTTGTGAACTATTCACATGTTGCTGTGGTGAAAGTGTATCATGAGTGGACAAATGCCACCATTGTGAACACACAAAATAAAAAAGCAGTATATATATATATATATATGTGTGTATGCAATAGTGGTGCACAGAGACTAGCATGAAGCATTGATACGTTATAAGCAGCGCACAGTGTGTTCATTCACTAGAGATAGACCCTTTAAAGGCTATAAACAACTTCAGGGGTAATCTTTGTATGATCGCATTTTACTTATTTTTGTCTAAAAATCATTTTTTTTAAATTGGTCCTTATTAAAAAAAAATAGCTGTTTTTGATCTACAGGTTACTATCACTTTGTGGTTTACACGAGTCCCATCAAGTTACTGTTCTGATGGCTCACTCTGTAGCCCTTATCTCTGAACTCCTGACAGCTCATGAACACTCATTGCAGCTAAATACTTATCAGGCTGATGGTTTAGGCCTCTTTCACACTTGTGTTCTGAGGATCTGGCAGGCACTTCCGGCCCGCTGGACCTGTCAGAACGCAAGTCGCCTGAAAGCATTTGAAGACTGATCAGGATCCTGATCAGTCTTCAATATGCTTTCAGGTAACCATGGCAGCCAGGACGCTACTGACGCTACCATGGCAGCCAGGACGCTATCACCAGTAGTAGTAACTGGTAAGTACTCCGCAGCAGTGTACTTACCTGCGCTGCGGCTGCCATTACGTCACAGGTCCCCGCAGCGCATAGATCAATGCGCCACCCGGACCTTTGACGTCATGAAGGAGCGCCCGGAGGCCGCAGCGCAGGTAAGTACACTGCTGCGGAGTACTTACCATGGCAGCTTGGACTTTAGTAGCGTCCTGGCTGCCATGGTAACCGATCGGAGCCCCAGCTTACACTGGGGCCCCGATCGGAACTGCTGCTGCGCGTGCGCCAGAACTAAACGTCAGATCCGGCGATGCGCCGAAACGACGTTTAGCTTAATTCCGGATCTGGATTAATGCACTTCAATCTGCATTAATTCCGGATACAGCGTTACAGCATGTCTTCCGGATTTTTGGACGGAGACAAATCCGCAGCATGCTGCGGTTTTGTCAACGTCCAAAAAACGTTCATATACTGAACGGAAGACATCCTGATGCATCCTGAACAGATTTCTCTCCATTCAGAATACATTAGGATAATCCTGATCAATATCTTTCTGTCCTAGAGCCCCGAGGACGGAACTCTAGGACGGAAAGCAAAAACTCTGATGTGAAAGGGGCCTTAAATGAGTGTTTATATGCTGTCATGAGCTCAGAGATAAGGGCTACAGAGCAGGTCATCTGAACAGCAACATAAAGGGGCTCAGTGTAAAACAGAAAGTGACAGTCTGCAAATAGAAACGTAACTTTGTGTGACTTTTTTTTAAAATAATGACCAACTGAAAAAAATCCTTTTTAACCCAAAAAAAGTAAAATGCAATATAAAAATTTGCCCCAAAGGTGTTCATAGCCTCTAACTATCCTTTAATTTTAAAAGATGAAACGTGTAATTTTAATAGCCTGTTAGTGAAAGGCTGGGTCGTTAGTGGGGCCTTGCGTGCTTACAATTCAGTGTTTCATTTCCTGTCCTAGGCTACTTTCTCCCCTTTATATATATTAATGTTATAAAATAGTATCCGATACAATGATGTGGTATTTGTAATTTGCCACCAATGGGCTTTGTTGACTTTTGTGTTATGCTGTTTAGACCAGGTACATTCTGCAGCACTTTTCTTACCACATAAAATACCAGAACCTTGGTAACAAACCGACAGCCACAAATTATAAGTCAAAGGAATGCATTAGAATTCATCAAGATCCACAGCCATACATTAGGTATTGAAAAGAAATAATTATGAAATCAGTAAATATTTTCCTATTGTGGATAATCTTTTTACTGTTCAAATTGAATGCAATTGGCCAATTTGGTACAGAATTATCCAGATTCAACCTGGACATATTTTAATTACCTGCACTTGGTTATTTACAAAAACAATACATTTTTTTCTAGTAATCTTTAAAAATGAACTAAAAATATTCATATTATATGTTTTATATCATTTGTTGAATGTAAAATGTATATTTGCTATGTTTATGTAAGAAATGCATTTTATAATTTAAAGATATTGATAATTTGGATCATATCTATATGCTTTCTTACCTTCTGAAAATATTTAAATGAGCAACACATGATGATTTCCTCAAAACTTCTTCCTTGT
Source organism: Bufotes viridis (assembly GCA_033119425.1). Taxonomy (NCBI): domain Eukaryota; kingdom Metazoa; phylum Chordata; class Amphibia; order Anura; family Bufonidae; genus Bufotes; species Bufotes viridis. Next base: position 203,623,033 of record CM065589.1, on the reverse strand, counting down.
ATCAGCTTTAATGATTTTCAAATAGGTTGTAAAGTACTGTAATCCTTGGGATTTCTCTCTCAATTTTCAGGATACCAGGCAAATATGTACACGTATATATATCAGTCTTGATTCATATCATTGGGGAGGGGAGAAATTAGAGCTCCAGGGCTAATTGTATGTTTCATTAAATCTAGATTCCCAATGCACCACGGGGAAAAGTTTCATTTATAGTTCATGCCTTAGGCACTTTTAGCGCTTATGCATTATCAAATCAGGCAAAGTTCACACATGGTTTTGTGGTGTAGCTATAAAAGCCAGGCTTAAAATGTACCATAATCAAACTTACTGCATAAATATAGTAGAACCTAGGTTGCTACAAATATACAGTAACAGAACAAAGCATACTGCATAGATGCAGAGGTGGTTTCCAGACAGTTATTTTCATTGCAGTATCTATGCAGTAAAATTGGGCCTGGTAACATAAGTATGTAGTAAATGTGGTTCACTCATTGTATCTGCGTAGAAAGCTTTTTTGATACTGTATCTATGTAGTAAACGTAGTTCTGTTACCGTATTTATGCAGTTTGGTTCTGTTACCCTATGTAGTAAGCTTGGCTTTGTTACTGTATCTTTATAGTAAGCTTCATTCTGTTAATGGTATCTATATACACTCCACCTATCATACAATTCAAGCAGGACAATATTAGGCTAAAAATACATACACTTCTCATAAAAAGGTACAGATATTTTGCTTTTGGGTAAAATTTCATGATGAACCTAAAATGCACTCTAACCTTTACAGGTGAACTTAATGTGACCTTCTCAAAACGTTTGAATGCACATGTCCAACTGTTCAGTGCTTTTGTACTTTTTGCACAACTTGCTGTTCTCTAAGAAGGAGCTTAATAGCAAAGTTCACACCAGGTGTTTGATTCATAATTTGCCCAATAAATTTCTTAGTTCAAGAAGAACTGGTATTTAAGCAGTCCTCTTCATCATGCTGTTTACATTTTGACATCATGAGACCAAGACAACACCTAATAATTGATCAACAGTACCTCGCCATTGTGAGGCTTCAAGCAGAATGTTCTCAGACAGAAGTGGCTACTGAGCTGAGAGTGTCATCAACAGGTTGCAAAAGAGTTACAGAGAGACTGGACGAGTAACAGAAAGGCATAGAAGTGGATGTTGTTTGGCCACATCCCACACTGATGACCGCTTCATTGTGAACAATGCCCTGCAGAACCGGATGATGAATGTCACACAACTCCAGGCAAATTTAAGGAAGTTGAGAGGCATCCAAGTGTCACGTCAGACCATTCGAAACTGTTAACTTCAGCGTGGTCTGCGTGCTAGATGACCTGCAAGGGTACCTGACTAGTCCACCAGGCACAGGTGTCATCATCTTGCATGGGCCAAGGAGCATCTAGGCTGGAAGAGGGACCAGTGAGCCTCAGTGCTGTTCACTGATCAATGTTGATTGAGCTGAGCAGAAATGATGGCTGCTAACGATATTGAATACATCATTAATCCAATCATTGTGCCTCTCTATGAACAACACAGGCCTAATTTTATCTTCATGGTTGACAATGCGCCAGCTCATCGAGGACACATTATTAGGGAACGGCTGCTGGAGACTGGGGTGCCTCAAATGGAGTGGCCTGCACTTTCCAGACCTGAACCCCATTGAAAAGCTATGGGATCAGCTGAGTCGCCGAGTAGAGGCTCCTAACTATGTACCCCAGAACCTCAATAAACCGAGAGCCACCCTTCCAGAAGAGTGGGATGCCATGCCTCAGCAGACAATAAGTCGACTTGTGAACAGCATGAGACATCATTGTCAAAATGTAATTGATGCTCAAGGCCACATGACAAGTTTTTGAGACATTGACATTTTTGTGGGGTATACCCACCACTGTTTTTGGATTTTGTTTCAATGAATTGTTTAGGATGATGAAATCACCATTGCATGCTTCTACTTAAATGCCCTACTTTCATGATTTTATATGACTGTAGCATGAGCTTTTTACATTTTCCATAAATTTCACAAATATCCCTAACATTTGATGAGTAGTGTATCTTATTGGTTCAGATAACCACACAAAACACAAATAAAAAGAGGAAGGCAACTGTTGGACAAAAAATAAAGCTGCATTCATATATATAGCTAATGAAATAGATACAAGTATGTGCAAATAAAGGTCTCGTGTACAGTGTATAGAAAACATATAACCAAAAGTATATTAAGTATAGGCCAGTATGTAGGCCATAAACTACAAAATCAGAAAGGTATAACATGCCGCCGGAAGACGTCATGATCATGTCACATTTGAACATGTGATTGCACAACACAGTCATGTGAACTGAGAGGCGAAATGACTGCCTGACATGTCATGAAGGAGAAGAAAACAAGGTGATGTCACCCATGACCATAGCAAGGCTTCTACCCAGTAGCCGTAGGCCTCTTTCACACTAGAGTTGTGAGGATCCGGCGTGCACCTCCGTCGCCAGAAATGCCCGCTGGATCCGTCACAACGCAAAACACCTGAAAGCATTTGAAGACTGATCAGTCTTCAAAATGCTTTCAGTGTTACCATGGCACCCAGGACACTACTAAAGTCCCGGCCGCCATGGAAAAGTAGTGGGGAGCAGTGGAGAATCTATTTACCATCCGTGCGGCTCCTGGGGCGCTCCACAATGACGTCACAGCGTCCCTATGTCGCATGATCACATTATCCATGTGATGTAGGGGCGCTGTGATGTCATTGTGGAGAGCCCCGGGAGCCGCACGGACAGTAAGTAGCTTCTCCCCTGGCTCCCCACTACTTTTCCATGGCAGCCGGTACTTTAGTAGCGTCCTAGCTGCCATGGTTACCATTCAGAAAGCTAAACGTCGGATCCGGCAATGCGCCGAAACAATGTTTAGCTTAAAGTCGGATCCGGATTAATGCTTTTCAATGAGCATTAATTCCGGATCCGTCCTTGCGCCATGCCTTCAGTTTTTTTGACCGGAGGAAAATCCGCAGCATTCTGCGGATTTTTCAACGGCAAAAAAAAAAACATTTTAAAAACTGAACAGAAGACATCCTGATGCATCCTGAACGGATTGCTCTCCATTCAGAATACATTGGGATAATCCTGATCAGTATCTTTCCGTCTTAGAGCCCTGAGGACGGAACTTTAGGACGGAAAGGAACAACGCAAGTGTGAAAGAGGCCTTAAAGTCACATAGCCATAGATAGCACTTTATATGGACCATTCAATAATAAACATTGAAAAGCAAAACTATAAATATAAATATACTAAGCAAGAAATAAGATCTGATAATAAAATAGAGATAAAAAGAAAACAACAAAGTAAACCAAATTACATAATGGCCCTAATTCATATTTCTTACAAAAGTGTCATGTAAAAAGCACGTTATGAGGGTATGTCAGTCACATGCCAATTATGCATTTACTATATAATATGACTTCAGAGTTATATACTTGTGGGTACTAATTATGAGCAAAAATATTAATATATGGGTACCACAGGAAAGAAAAATGTAAAAAATGGAATGTGGAAAGAAAGTGAATAACAATTTAATTAATGATGCAGAAATGTTGCAATGACCCAGATTCCCACTCTTGGCAAAAACATCACACAGAGAGACAACTTACTAAATAAATACAGAGTGTGCAAGTGCGATGTAATATGACATTCACATAATAGGTTTATAGGTACTTATTAGAAAAAAATGGGAGAAACTACTCAAAAACCCTAAACACTGTAGCGTATTTCTAACCGGGGGAGCAGTTCCTCCGCATGTGATCCGCTGCTAACGGCAATCCCCAGCAAAAAATGCATACAACGGAGGATGAAGGCGTGGACCACATGCACCACAGAAGCATCCTACACAAGATGGAATAATGTGTGGATGGAAATATAAAAATACATAAATCACTGAAAAAGGTGCACCACAATAATAAGCAACAAACAATGCTGGCGTGTGTGAACAAGGTCTGATAGGTGTATGCATTTTTTCTGGGGATTGCCGTTAGCAGTGGACCACATGCGGAGAAACTGCTCCCCCGGTTAGAAACACGCTACAGGGTTTGGGGTTTTTGAGCAATTCCTCCCATTTAGGCCACTTTATTTCAGTGATTTTTTTCTATATATGTATTGAATGTGCCATTGCGTTTTGTCACATGGTCTGTTATAGGTGGGGCTTACAGCCTTATTCTACCTCACATTGCATTAGTGATACTACTATGGAGGTTTGTGGAAGCCTGGCTGTGAGTTGGATCTGAGCACCTATCAGACCGTGTTCACACACCATAGGTAGTCTAGTGGTAGGACCCATTGCCACACTGAGACACCTTGACGGTGGTGCAAAAGGGCTTCGATATGTTCCTGACTGGAATATGTTGGCGAAAGTCTCAGCTTTAAACATCAGCTTGAGGGATTAGCCAGCATTGTTAGTTGCTTATCATTGTGATGCACCTTTTTCAGTGAATTATAGGTATGTATTAGTAAATAATTAAATAATGAATTATGACGCACAGGAGTGGAATTACGCCTTCTCAGGTGCTCTCAGTCAGGTAGTTCCACCAACTACCATAAGAAATGTAGAAATCGTTAAAGGAAAGACTGGGCACTCCGATGGATCACTGGTTAAAAGTTTAATATCGAACTGTAAATGAATCTAATAAATAATAAAATACACGAGTCTGATTAACAGGTGGCACCGTCACCAGCCCTTTCAGAAAGAACTGAGTAAGGTGACAGTGTGCCCGAATCAAAAAACAATGGTGTAGGAGATGAATAGTGCTTGAGATCAATAGTACATGAGCTACCTTAGCAGCGTCGCATTCAAAAACATAAATCAATAGCAGCATCCATAAATGGTAAAAAGCAAGGGTAAATGAATCTAATAAATATAATAAAATACACAAGTCTGATTAACAGGTGGCACCGTCACCAACTCTTTCAGAAGGAACTGAGTAAGGTGACAGTTTGCCCGAATCAGAGATCAATGGTGTAGGAGATGAATAGTGCTTGAGATCAATAGTACATGAGCTACCTTAGCAGCGTCGCATTCATAAATCAATAGCAGCATCCATAAATGGGAAAAAGCAAGGGTAATCGATCCACCTGGGAATTGGTGAATCGCAAAAAAGTCAAAAGGACATTGAACCTGGGAATACCTTTTCACTTGACTCGTGGAGTATATACGAATCCTCAAATTGCATATGTTTCCTCAAATTGCATATGTTTGCAAACCACTCAACAGAGGTAAAACATACGTTGCAGCGGCGTCCCGCTGAAAGTGTGGTGCACCAACTTGAAGTCTCAATTGGATAATAGATGCCGGCTCAAACATGGAGCGATCTTACCCGCTACTCCTTGCCTTTTCCTTTTCGGATGGATAATCCCAGTCACGTCCACGTTGGTGATGCTTGTGCACGCTAGCTTCTAAATCTATCGCGCGATGTTTGCAGTTCACCTCTCACGCGGTCTCTTGGACTTTCGGGTCGGTCTAGGCAAGGTTCGGGTAACGCTCGAATCCAATTCCTCCGGAGGTTGATACAGTATCGGGGGTCTGACCAGACGCGTTTCGGGGTCAATGATACCCCTTCCTCAGTGGTAATCGGACCCCCGAAATATGGTTCCTTATATACTGACTGCAATTCAAAAAATGAACGCTCAAATGGAAAAGTTAAAACGCTGCTAATACCTGGAGTGGATTTGTCCAAATAGTGAATCCTAATTGTATCATATTCTTCATCCAGAGCGTGTTTTAATTCTTTAATGTCTATAATAGTACACATAAATTCCTCAATTCCAATGTTAATACATCGCAACTGATTACAGCATTTCAGTTGCGATTTGGTTTGCGATTTCATCACAATATTCGATTGTTGCCTTCACCTATTTTATATGGTATAAAAAACTCAAGGCAAACAAAATAAGTGTTCCACTTCAAAACAGTGTGAATTGGCACTATATTTCACTTGCAGGTGTGTCACGGTTTGATTCAAAGTTGTTATAAAGCTACCATATCTAGTTATGTAGCATAATAAAACAGTACTATGTAAAACTTTACAATTCTCCAAATTGAAAATTTCCCAACTAAAATGTTTTTAAAATAAAAAAAATTTGAAATAAAAAAACTATTCATTTCAAAACTATTGAGCATTACTTGACTAGTAAAAGTTCCATATTCATAATGCTCATTGATACAGAATGCGTGGTCCTCCATCAAGGGGGAGCACCGCCCAGAATATATCTTACTGGGCGGAGCTCACCCTCAAAGAAGGACTCACACACCTACAGAAATCCAAACAATTCGTATTCTGCATTGAGGCCCGCTGGAATCATAGTCTCTAATTCAAAGATTCTTTGTGTCTCTATTCTTGACATTCTACAGATATGATTCCCACCCCTCCAATCCCTAGTCACTTGACCAATAGCAGCAAATCTCAAACCAGCCGGATCACAATTATGCACCAGTTTAAAATGTTTAGACAATGAGTGGGTTTCTAGGCCTTTCTTGATATTAGCTATGTGTTCAGAAAGGCGTTTCTTTAAAGATCTCTTTGTTCGGCCCACATATTGTCTTTTACATGGGCATTCCACCACATATATAACATCCTCTGAGTTACATGACAAAAATTATTTTATAGTATGTTTATAGCCATTTGTGGTGGAAATAATCTCATCTGTCCGTTTGGCAAATGTGGTGATCCTACAATTCGTACATTGGCCACATCTATAAAAACCTTTTAGATGCATCCAATTCTGTATTGAGGCCTTCTGTTTATACTCTATTTTTGTAGTGGGTCCCACTTTATTACCCAAATTGGGCGCCTTAGTAAATGTTATAAGGGGTTTTGGAGGAATCATAATACCTATTATTTTATCTTTTTTAATCAGGTCCCAATGTTTCTCTATGATAGCTTTTATTTTCTGGTGTTCATTATTATAAGGTAGTATCATTCTCATCTGATTCTGCTCCTTTTTAATTTCTTTTCGATCTCCTTTTTTATCTCTGAAAAATTCTGCGCGTTCCATGCCCCTTACTCTATTCAATGCTCCATCTAAAATGTCTATCGGGTAGTCTTTCTCTAAAAATTGATTGATCATTTGTTGAGCTTCTAATTCAAACTGAGTATTGGTTGTACAATTTCTTTTTAACCTCCGCAATTGGCCCTGAGTAATGTTCAGCAGCCAACTTGGTAGGTGACAACTGTTGTAAAGTATATAGCTGTTCCTTGATAGTGGTTTCACATATGTACATGTTTTTAATTTACAGTCCTCCACATAGATTTTTATGTCTAGGAACTCCAACTTTTCTCTACTATGGGTGCCTGAAAATTTCAAATTAAAAGTATTACAATTAATAATCTTCAGAAATTCATCCAATTGTTCCTGTCCTGATTGCCATATAAAAAACACATCGTCGATGTAACGCTGCCAGAGCACCAGGTCCGTCCCCAGCCTTGGGGCCACTATTTGTTCTTCCCAATCTGCCATAAACAGATTGGCATAACTGGGGGCGAACCTGGTGCCCATGGCAGTACCCTGAATTTGTAAATAAAAAGATTCATTAAAATAAAAATAATTATGTGTCAAAATAAAATCTATACCCTCAATCAAAAAGTCTATTTGTTGTGGGGTTAGTCTTCCTTCTTTTTTCAATTGTCTTTCCACTGCCAGTTTACCTTGTTCATGATTAATCACTGTGTATAAAGATTGAACATCCAGCGAACCCATTACCCAATGATCTTCCAATTTCAAATTTTCTATTATTTTAATAATTTGTGTAGTGTCCTTTACATATGAAGGGGTTTCTTTCACTCTTGGTTGCAACAGAACATCTATATCCTGTGATAAATTGGCTGTTAATGAATCAATCCCTGACACGATAGGGGGCGTCCTGGTGGATTGTCCTTATTTTTGTGTACTTTGGGAATAGTGTAAAAAATTGGTATACGGGGGTGTTTATTAAGTATAAAATTGTATTCATCATCATTGAGGATGCCACTATCTTTCCCTTTCTTGCAGAAATTCTCCAATTCAGAATAGAATTGGTTTGTTGGGTTTTTTGTTAGTTTTTGATAGGTATCTATATCCATTAATTGCCATTCACATTCAGCATTATATTTAACCACATCTTGTACCACAATGGAACCTCCCTTATCTGCAGGACGGATTATAATGCCCTTTTCTTTTTGTAAGTTTTTAAGGGCCATGATTTCCTTATTCGATAAGTTCTTACGTTTATATCGGATAGTGTTTTTAATCTTTTTTACATCTTTGATAACACATTCCCTAAAGGCAACCATTTCCTGGCTTAATTCGTTTCTTGGGTACTTTTTAGATGAATTTTTCAGAGAAGTATGTATAAAATTATCGGGTTTCTCTAAGGTACCCATAACTCGATTAATGGGATTTTTCAAATGATACTTTTTTAAACATAATTTTCTCATAAACTTTTCCACTCCAATGAACATTTCGAATTTATTCAGGGGTTTGGTGGGAGCAAATTTCCAACCTTTATTTAATAATCTATTTTGGGTATCAGTAAGAGTAATAGAGCTTAAATTAATTATGGCATCTGCCGTGGTCGTGTATAAATCTATCTGTGATGGTGATATCTTTTTTCTTCCTCCTCTCCTCGTCTTCCCATTTCTCCTTCGTGTTGTTTCCTCCTGGATTGATAGTGATGGTTGTGATAATCGTTTTGATAATTGTGAGTTTTCCTTAATTTTGGTGTCTTGTGTTCGTGATGTGGATTGTGTGTTCTGTCTCTCAAGTTGTATTGGTGATCTACTGGTGTAATCCTCTGTGTCCTTATCGGTGATGTTCTCTGTCTGATTCGTGTCCTGTGATGGGGTGGGGTGCAATCTAAAAAATGTTCCCTCTCTTCCAATAATTCAAATCGGTTCTGAGTTGGTATATTATATTCCTTTTGTGTATCTTCTTTCCTAAAATTTCTTCCCTCTATTCTCCTATCCCCTATTGTTTCACCTTTTGCGGTATTATCCACTAACTTTTCATTTTTGGCTCCCTCTCTATCCAACACTCCTTTTTTCTTGAATTTCAATTTCCTCACCTTCTTATCTATAATTTCTCGTTCTATTCTATCCAAATTGTTGCATAGACTACTTTGTAAGTTATTATATTCATCATTTTTCTGAAACTGGTCCATTGTTTGTTTTATCGCATAAATTTGCGTGGTGGTTTGTTCTAATATTTGCAATCTTTTAATAACTAATTGTGTAATTGCGACAGATTGTTCCAATAATAAATCCGCCCATTCTTTGGAGAACTCATCATTACACAGATCTTGTGCTGGAGTTTTGAATACCGTTAAACCTTTTGGGATTTTTTTAATTTCTATACTTCTTCTCAAAGTTTTAATTTCCCATTGTTGCTTCAATTGGCGAATAAGCAATATTTCTAAATCCTTAAAAATCACATTAATACATACATCATTGTCAGTAAATTCATCATTTAAGTTATCAAATCTGTAATTATCTATTTTCTGTTTTTTTTGCTCAATATGTTCCCAGATATCCATGGCGTCCTAACAATCCATGCTGTCACAACAGGTGGAATTGGGTATAATAATTAAATAATGAATTATGACGCACAGGAGAGGAATTACGCCTTCTCAGGTGCTCTCAGTCAGGTAGTTCCACCAACTACCATAAGAAATGTAGAAATCGTTAAAGGAAAGACTGGTCACTCCGATGGATCGCTGGTTAAAATTTTAATATCGAACTGTAAATGAATCTAATAAATAATAAAATACACAAGTCTGATTAACAGGTGGCACCGTCACCAGCCCTTTCAGAAAGAACTGAGTAAGGTGACAGTGTGCCCGAATCAAAAAACAATGGCGTAGGAGATGAATAGTGCTTGAGATCAATAGTACATGAGCTACCTTAGCAGCGTCGCATTCAAAAACATAAATCAATAGCAGCATCCATAAATGGTAAAAAGCAAGGGTAAATGAATCTAATAAATATAATAAAATACACAAGTCTGATTAACAAGTGGCACCATCACCAACCCTTTCAGAAGGAACTGAGTAAGGTGACAGTGTGCCCGAATCAGAGATCAATGGTGTAGGAGATGAATAGTGCTTGAGATCAATAGTACATGAGCTACCTTAGCAGCGTCGCATTCATAAATCAATAGCAGCATCCATAAATGGGAAAAAGCAAGGGTAATCGATCCACCTGGGAATTGGTGAATCGCAAAAAAGTCAAAAGGACATTGAACCTGGGAATACCTTTTCACTTGACTCGTGGAGTATATACGAATCCTCAAATTGCATATGTTTCCTCAAATTGCATATGTTTGCAAACCACTCAACAGAGGTAAAACATACGTTGCAGCGGCGTCCAGCTGAAAGTGTGGTGCACCAACTTGAAGTATCAATTGGATAATAGTGCCGGCTCAAACATGGAGCGATCTTACCCGCTACTCCTTGCCTTTTCCTTTTCGGATGGATAATCCCAGTGACGTCCACGTTGGTGATGCTTGTGCACGCTAGCTTCTAAATCTATCGCGTGCTCTGTTTGCAGTTCACCTCTCACGCGGTCTCTTGGAGTAAATACATGTCTACCAAAAAAGGTGGAAAAATATATACCACAAGGAAAAATAAAAATAAGTATAAAAAATAAAGCTAGGGCTAAGTACAAAACTGTGATGTTGTGAAAAGTGAATACGATATAAATCCAAATGCAAAGTTGCTGATAAAATGCTGATACAGAAATGTGGGTGAGACCTCACATCCAAACATGCAAAAGAAAAAGGAAAAAAGTTTTTTTTTTAACAAAAGTATAAAAACTTTAGAACTCCAAATAACTAGAATTACCACTGAGTTTCCACTGACATGTCTGCCAAGATGAAAAGATAGAAGGGAGTCCAATGTGCATACCAGCATACACATGAATGACCAACCTCATAAATACACCAAAAAATGAGACAATGAAAACCAAAATAAAACCACAAGAACACCCAGAAATCTGACAGAAGGTTGCCACTAAATATAAAACATAATTGTAAATAAAAGAAAAGGAAAACATCCGCCATCTGTGTTGCATTTGTGTTCCACGGATCATTAAGAAGAGATGCTTTGAAAATTATTTTCCAGCTGCTCAGTGTCAGTGAAACACGGATGGCACACGGTCAGCAAAATACAGACCCACGGACCCAACACAGATCTGTCACGGGAGGAAACACGGATTTAACACGGTCTGTGTTATCACTGATCCAAAACTGACACTGACGTATGAATGAGGCATAATATTGTCCTGCATGATTTGTGTGATAAGTGTTGGTTTACATGCTTTAGGCATTTACTTTGGGGTTTGTTGGCGTTAATACTGTATCTACGTTCTAAATCTGGTTCTGTTACCATATCTATGTATTGAACTTGTTTCGGTTACTATATCTATATAGTAAGTTTAATTATATTATTGTACTTATGCAATAAGCTTGGTTCTGTTACTGTATCTATGTAGTAAGCTTGGTTCTGTTATATGTTTTATGTAGTAGTCTTCAATATATCACTTTATCTATGCAGTAAAGTTTTATTTATAAATTCATGTATTTATAAATTAGAACTAATGAAAGTTATTTGGGAATAAATTGATAATACATTAATATAGTAATATTTATGCATTTTTAATCATTTTATTTTATGGATTCCTGGAAAACCCCTTTAAGAAACTTTTCCAAAATGCATAAGCATATAGTCATTTTTAATATACAAGGTAGGCCACGAAAAAGCAGCCCGCCTCCAATATCCTTCATTTTTTCCGGAGCCCTGTAGCAACTGAAAGCTGAGCTCTGACTGGTTGCTATGGGCAACTAGAACAGATTTACTATTAGGCACTTTGATTGGGATATATTGGAGAGCTACTTTTTGGTGGGCCACTCTGTATTTTAGATTAAACTTTGGATTTTATCCCAATTATGAAACTCCTGTTACCGGACCTTGGTTTTGTCTTTAGAAAATAAGCACAAAAAAGTATTAACACAGCTCAGGAGGATGTTAATATTTTCTGACTGGCACTGTATAGTATGTCTCACAGACCTTTGATCTCAGTGTACTACCTACCCTTTATGTCTGTCGACAGGACTTTGTTTTCCGTCTTGCATAACGGGAACCAGACAGATCTGTTTTGATTCCCATAGACTTCTATTAGGATGGAAAGAAAACGAAATGCCTTTTAAAGGCTTCCGTTTTGCATTCCGTCATAATACAAGTCTATGGGCAGAAAAAATGGATCCGTCCGCCCGTCTTATGAATTCCGTTATTTTCCGTTATAACCATGGAAAGCCATAACGGAATCCCTAACGCTAGTGTGAACCCACCCTTACCTGTAGAATTGTTAAGCCCTGGGATTTAATTTGGAAGATAACCATGTATGTACCATAAAAATCTCTGTTTTTTCTCGGGCAGGTTAGAAGTTTAACATTATGCAAATATTGTCCATCCTGCTAATGGAACGCTTAGCATTCAGATCACAGATGAGGTTGTAATGGATTTGGACCTGTGTACACGCTGTTGGGATTGTTTGGGGGGGGAGGGTGGGGAGGAAAAGGGATGAAAATGAGAAAAACGGAGCGGGGATGGGGGCAATATATTAATGTTAATATGACATTGAATGTATATCTATCATGCAATTTGACCTGCGTGTCAATAACTGCTTGTATTGTTTTGATTTCTTGCACCCTTTTCCGTTTCAATAAAGAGAATTAAAAAAAAAAAAAAAAAAAATCTCTGGATCCACCTTTTCATTAATGTTGCTTGATAGTTCTGATTTTTCTGGCATTGTGCCATACACTGTGATGTACGCAAACATCTTGTGTGTAGCTAGTATTTGTTAATATTAGTTTTCTCTTACTAAATATGATTTTTTTTAAAATGTGTTATAAATATGTGATTTAATAAAAATCTCCTGTCATGAGCATAAAGCTTTCACTAACATGATCATGAAACAGATGATATATGTGTAGAAAACACAAATAAAATGTGTCATGAGGCCACTTACCAACATGTCTATTCTAATGAATAATTTACCCTGTGCTCATGTGGATGCTCTTTATATTGATGCCATCCCGTCCTGCAATTAGGATATGTAATTATTATTGGGATAATTATATTGCTTGATTTAATGCAAGGTCCTACAAAACATAGCTTGAAAAAATGAGCCCCTACATAAAACAATCAGGCAAAAATAAAAAAAAAACTATGGCTCTCAGAATATTGAGACAATAAAACATGATTTATTTGTTTGAAAAATTATTTTATTTTGTTAAAAGTGAAAAAAAAAGTAAACATATTAGGTATCGCCTTGTCCGTAACAACCAGTTCTATTAGAATATCACATGACCTAACCCCTCAGGTGAACACCATAAAAAAACGTGTCAAAAATTTTTTTTTGTCACCTTACATCACTAAAAGTGTAATACCAAGTGATCAAAAAGTCATACACACCCTAAAATTGTACCCAATTGGAGACACTAAAACATGATTTTTTTTTTTTCAAAAATGCTTTTATTGTGTAAAACTTAAATAAATTAAAAAAAGTATACATATTAGGTATTGCCACGTCCGTAACCACCTGCTGTATAAAAATATCACATGATCAGGTGAACACTGTAAAAAAAATTACATAAAACAGTGTAAAAAAAGGCCATTTTTTGTCACCTTACATCACAAATACTGTAAAACCAAGCGATCAAAAAGTCATATGCACCCTAAAATAGTACCAATCAAACCGTCATCTCACACTGAAAAAAATAAGCCCCTACTTAAGACAGTTGCCCAAAAAATAAAATAAACTATGGCTTTCAGAATATGGAAACACTAAAAAATCTTTTTTTTCAAAGATGCTTTAGCATGTAAAACTACAAAAAAAAATTGTCATATTGGGTATTGTCGCATCCGTAACAACCCGCTTCATAATAATAGCACATGATCTAACCTGTCAGATGAACATTGTAAATAACAAAAAATAAAAACTGTGCCAAAACAGCTATTTGTTGTTACCTTAACTCACTAAAAATGTGATATAGAGCAACCAGAAGTCATATGTACCCTAAAATAGTACCAACAAAACTACCACCTTATCCCGTAGTTTCCAAAATGGGGTCACTTTTGAGGAGTTTCTACTCTAGGGGTGCATCAGGGGGTCTTCAAATGTGACATGGCAACTTGAACTTATCCCAGTGAAATCTGCCCTCCAAAAACCATATGGTGCTCCTTTCCTTCTGCGCCCTGCCGTGTTCCCATACAGCAGTTTACGACCACATATGGGGTGTTTCTGTAAACTACAGTCAGGGCAATAAATATTGAGTTTTGTTTGGCTGTTAACCCTTGCTTTGTTACTGGAAAAAATGTATTGGAAAATTTGCCCAAAAAAGTGAAATGAAAAGGTCATTTACAAAATGATCCAAACATGAAGTAGACATATGGGAAATGTAAAGTAATAACTATTTTAGGAGGTATCACTATCTGTTTTAAAAGCAGAGAAATTGAAATTTTGAAAATTGTAAATAAAAATAAAATATTTTGACTTAAATTTACCACTGTCATGAAGTACAATATGTGACAAAAAAACTATCTCAGAATGGCTTAGATAAGTACAAGCGTTTTAATGTTCAATAGATTTTTATTGAGGTTTTTAAGTCACAATAACAGGACATTACGGTAATAAAATCGCATGTAACATACAGTAGCATCCAGGTAAAGGAAAGATTAACATAAGATAAAAGAAACAAAGTAAAAACAAAGGGAACACATAGCAGTGTATAATTATAACAGTGTGACACCCGAAAAAAAAAACATCCTCTCATCGGTAGGAGGAAAGTCCATGTCCATTCTAGGACTAATAGGCTCATAGGAGGCCCAGCGTCCCATCTCACCCCCAACACCTAGCAAACCGGACGAGATGGGGAAGGGGGGGGGATGGGTAGGGAGGAGAAGGACAAGGGGGGGGGGGAAGAAAGAGGGTTAGCAAAGGAAGTACAAGCGTTTTAAAGTTATTACCACATAAAGTGACACATGTCAGATTTCCAAAAAATGGCCTGGTCCTTAAGGAGGGCGAAAACTAGCACATGACCACTACAGCCAATCACAGGCTGCAGCGGTGACCCACATTTTGACACATGTGATGTCACCCTTTATACAGTTATGCAGTGGGCTGGGATGTTAATGAGACAACTGTGAAGAAGTGATCTTTAAAGAACAGAAAGTATCAGTATATTACGAGTAAAAACAGCACGTTTTCCGTACAGATAATGACATGAAAAAGTAGCAAACAAATCAACAAATATGCTTAAATAAAAACTTGACTTAAATAATAGGAGACTTGCTGATTTCACATTCCCTTTAACGGCAACAAAGATATAAAGAAATGAATAATGATGATCATTGTTGTTCAATAAGTCTAAATTATGAAGAGAAAATGGGAATTTTGAAGGCAGTAAATACTTCAATTCATTATTTTTATTTCTATAGCTGATTTTTTATTTTTTTTCTCTATTACCTATAATGTGTACAAATAGTTAAACAGCTAGTTCAATGAAATCCAGGTACTATAATATCAAGATTCAAATTATTGATGCCAATACTAGTAAAAAAAACACAACATATGATTTTATTGTCGAATTATACAAATTGTGCAGGACAGGCTTTCAGAGAAGCCCACACTGCTAAAACCGTGGACAAAGTACAATATAATTCTGAAAGGGTAGTGGTGGCTCACCTACTCAATGCATATGGTAGGGTGCCTCCAACCAAACCAGATACACCCAATCTGTATAGGCAAAATGTAATAGTAATAGTGAAAGGTCAAGCACACCTCACTAGGAAACGCCTATACGCTAGAATGGTATGTCAAAAATAATTATTTTCTTACAGTAAAAACAAAATAAACATAATATATAATTAAAACACCATATGGAATGTATATATATATATATGTACATATATACATACACACATATATACTAAAATCCTTCAAAAAACAATAAAAACCTTTATCATAGACCTGTATTGGGTATGAGGAAAAACACAGTTGTGTATATAGATAGTATCGAATAGCTCAGTTGGCGTAACCTATAATGATCGATATTAGGTCTTATAGTGACCCATTCGATAGTCTATTGGTATGTGAAAGGTGAATGAACGAAGTTTTTTCAGGAGAGCCTGATGCCAGATGGTAATTCGGTATTCCCAGGTATAATAGCAAATTAGTTCTTTATGTCCTTCTCATACCAATATATCAGTGTAACATAATATCGGATATTGTTGGATACAATTGTTGTTCAGAACGCCGTTCACAAATAGTCAATGGTATCAGCAGTATGTGCAAACCGTGCAATGACAATCTTGTCTCTCCAATTCTATACAAGTATATCGAATGTATGCGTAGTGTGTCACTGCATATGTGGTAGCAGCACTGCCGGCTTGTTCGGTATTATCACGGCTGATCCTGATTGCCACAAGCAGGTTTTTCAGTAAGAGATTTAAGCACTCTCGAATTTCCTCGGAATTGGTCTTTTATGTCATCTGATTGGGGGTCCTACTGTAACAAACGCATTTCGGAGACAACTGTCAGGATCAGCCGTGATAATACCGAACAAGCCAGCACCTGGATATTGCCGATAGAGTGATTCAAGCAGGAGCGGGACGATAGGGAGCGGGAGTATACATCACCGTGTGCACGTGGGACGCCGCGTACACATACTCCGCCATTCGACACACATTATATACGTCCGCGATATAAAGACAAAGAGAAAAGAAACCACTCGACTCTACAATATTTTCGGATTGTTATCCTCGGCACTCAAACAGAAGTAGCAACTAACCGTGAGTAATACACCTACTTGCAACCAATACTCAAGCAATCGAACATTAGCGCAATATTCAAATCAATTGACACTACCTGATATGAATATAAGCGCAATATTCATACCAACTAATGGAATTATTACTCTGAATTACTTAGTGGGGCCTCAATTTATGCAAGGTGCTGCTACCACATATGCAGTGACACACTACGTATACATTTGATATACTTGTATAGAATTGGAGAGACAAGATTGTCATTGCACGGTTTGCACATACTGCTGATACCATTGACTATTTGTGAACGGCGTTCTGAACAACAATTGTACCCAATAATATCCGATATTATGTGACACTTATATATTGGTATGAGAAGGACATAAAGAACTAATTTGCTATTATACCTGGGAATACCGAATTACCATCTGGCATCAGGCTCTCCTGAAAAAACTTTGTTCATTCACCTTTCACATACCAATAGACTATCGAATGGGTCACTATACGACCTAATATCGATCATTATAGGTTACGCCAACTGAGCTATTCGATACTATCTATATCCATCAACTGTGTTTTTCCTCATACCCAATAAAGGTCTATGATAGAGGTTTTTATTGAAGGTTTTTTGAAGGATATTTGTATATATGTGTGTGTGTATATATGTACATATATATACATTCCATATGGTGTTATAATAATATATTATGTTTATTTTGTTTTTACTGTAAGAAATAAACTATTTTTGACGTACCATTCTAGCGTATAGGTGTTTCCTAGTGAGGTGTGCTCACCTCACTCTTACTAAAGTACAATATAAAACAAGTTTTCACATTGGCTGGGTAGTAGTCATGTGAAGATGTATAGTATTAGGCGACATTCACACGACCATATGTGTTTTGCAGTCTGCAAATTGCGGATCCGCAAAACACGGATGCAGACCACACATGGCCGGCCAATATAGAAATGCCTATTCTTTTCTATGATTGCGAACAAGAATAGGACATGCTCTATATTTTTGCGGGGCTGCGAAATGGAACAACGGATGCGGAAATCTTTTGCGGCCCCATTGAAATGAATGGCTCCGTACCCGTTACGCAAAATTGCGGAACAGATGCAGACCCATTCGTACGGTCGTGTGAATGGACCCTAATGTAGAGGTCTGATTACCACCATTGAAGACTAGCCTGTTATACCTCTTCCTTGGGTTCCTGCCTCCCTCCAGTAGTCTTCCGGCCCCGGTCCTGTAAACTTCCAGACAGATGGAGTCACAAGCACCACTGTAGCCAATGACTGTTCCCAGCAGTGACGTGTCTCCAAGTGGAACAAGATCCAGCTTGGATGTGCCGGTTGAAGACTTGTCACCACTGCGGCCAGGTAACTCACGTGACACCATTTATTAGAAAATCATTTAAGGGAGCTAATTTGCCAGAAATGAGCGGCAGGAAGCAGGTGAGTATAATTTTTTTAAACATGTACAACAGGCTGGGGTTGACAGTTAAACAAGTCCCCAAAGCTGGAAAACCCCTTTAAGGTTTGATCAACATCTTTTTGTGTCACAGTCACAATTTTCCCCTGTATTCTGTTGCCTATTCTGTTGTCTTGGAAAGGTCGCTGACCTCTTAATATTGAGCTTGATAAATGCAACACTTGGTGAAGTGTCCACTTCTTTATTGAAACCTTGAAGACAATGAATTATACTGACAGAAGCTTGTTTCAGTTTGGGGCTTCCTAAAATAAGGACAATAGACTGAGCAGGAGAATAACTATAAATGATCACCAAAAGAACACATATTGCTGGACTACTTGGTGGAAACATTTCAGTAAACAATAGTAATTCCGATATATAGAAGCAAACATAGATGAAAAGAAGGCAACTTATTGTCCTCGCTGCCCGTACTTGACCTTCTGTACGGGCATTAAGATCTCCTTTAGCATTCCTGACTGCCTTGTTAGTGTGAGCTACAAGAGACTTGATAATCAAACCATTGGCAACTCCGGCTAAGACTAGTGGCAGAGAACAACTAATGAGGTTACTGATGATCAGATACTCCACAGTCAAGTAAGGAGAAAAGGCTTCCATAGTCTGATTACTTGTCATGTTGAATCGTTGATCATACATGATTGTGTTCCAGATCACAGGTATGCATGTTGCCAGTGATATAAGAACTGAAGTAATAAGAAGCTGTGGAATAAACTTGAAAACCGCAAACTTGAGCCTCACAAGGAATGGATGAGTGAAGATGACAATCTGGAAACAGTAGCTGATAGATAGACATGCAGTTAACCAGAAACTGGTAAACACTGGGAAATTGATAATAGCTGAGAATAGAATATAAACCATTTCAGAGAAGTAAAAATCACTATTAAGGAAGCTGAGAAAATCATTGATGATCATTATGAATTGAAATAAGACATTGGATAAGCCCATCATTAGCAAGATCTGATCTGATGGACTGAGAACTTTACCCTTGATTTTGTCTGTGATATTGACGGCAATGATAATTGAATTGCCAAGTGACCCTATGACAGTGGTGATTCCCAAAATAGTCATAGAAATGAGCAGAAATGAAGGAAGCATTAGAAGGGTTCTCTACTTGAACATCATATAAATGATGGCAAACAAGCAGAAATAATACAAAGGCCTACGATATACAACCGAAGAGAACAATATTTTCTGATCTCTATGTAAGCTGTAAGCCCTTTCTATTGATCTTTAGGGCACTATACTATTTTTATTGTCTTATTAGTCTTATAAGTGCTTCAACATTCCAATACCTATCACATATAAAAAAACATATAATACTGTTAAATGAAAGGGGAGAGTTGCTTTGAGAATATAATGTCAGTAAAATGTCCTCGCAAAGTCTATTTGGATCCAGTTACAAGCTTTTCATCCCAGAGACTGGGGCAGAAATGCTTGTCTTCTGTCTTCAAGCTTGTGTGGTCTTTTGGTCCTGTGAAATACAATTACGTAACTAATACTTTCCAGCACTTTGTACATTGTGTGTGGTCTATTTTAATGTCTAATATCCTAAGGTTTATTAAACTCACCATGTGCCTGGTATCTAGAAGCATCGGATCATCTCCTACAGACACACATCAATTCAGACCTCTTTTATAGAAAGTATCCCTATAATTATGGAGGGTGTAGGTACCTGGTGCTAATTTGTGATTCTGTCATGAGTCCCATAAGTCCTACCATTAATAGCCTCAGGTAATTATATTAATTGTCTTTAACCTCTTTTCAGTAGCTTCTGCAGAGTTAGGAAGAGTCTAAACAAATAAAGAAGCATGCTGCCCTGGCTTTCTTTTCTAATGTGCTCATCATTTTAACAGGAATTTGGACAGCTATTTATATTTGATGGATAAAACCCTATTATTACATATAAAAATACAGGTTACATGTATTATAAAACAATAATGCAAAGTTAGCTAAGGCCTTAAAGTATATAAAAAAATAATGGAACTGTGGTGATGGGGAGTATCTGTAGTGGCCTAGATTGGGCCTGCACCCTGGCTGGTGAATGCCAGGGAGCACATGTAAGTCACTCTGCTTTTCCCAGGGTCTAGGACAGCAAACTTTGCACCAGGTGAGGTATAGTATTACTGTATGACCAACCAGTACACAAAGCCTATTCCCTAACTAGAAGCTTGACATGCAGGGGTGGACTGGCCATAGACCCTACAGGGAAATTCCCCAGTGGGTTGCCCAAACCCTCCTCACAGCCAAGGTACATAATGGCCAAATGCACTCAGCATTAATTAATGCAAGAAGCATCAGGTACTTATGCACCTGACCAGAGGCCACAGGTACCCTCCTGAACTCAACTGTATCGCTGTCCTTAGGACAGTGATACAGTTGAATACTATTGTGAAGGCTGCAGTATTTTGTGCAGCACTGTCCTATTTGGTTCTGCTGGGGCAGTATTTTGTGTTGCATTACATTATTGCAGGCAATGCCTACTGTGTTACCCCACAATTTGGACCTGCCCACAACATGGGGCCACTTTTATTTAATTTTTTTTTCAGGCTCACCTTAACCCCTTAAGCCCTATTTCACCTTAAGGACCCGGCCATTTTTTGCAAACGCTTTTACTTATGCAGGCCATTCTGAGATTGTTTTTTCTTCACATATTCTACTTCATGACAGTGGTAAAAAGGAGTTCAAAAATGTCATTTTTATTTATAAAAAAATACCAAATTTACCAAAAATTTGGGAAAATTTGCAATTTTCCAAGTTTCCATTTCTCTAGTTCTATAATACATAGTAATACCGCCAAATAAAGTTAATGATTTACATTCCCCATATGTTTACTTCATGTTTGGATCATTTTGGAAATGCCATTTCATTTTTTGGGGACGTTACAAGGCTTAGAAGTTTAGAAGCAAATCTTGAAATCTTTCAAAAATTTTCAAAAACCCACTTTTTAGGGACCAGTTCAGGTCTGAAGTCACTTTGTGAGGCTTACATAATAGAAACCACCCAAAAATGACTCCATTCTAGAAACTACACCCCTCAAGGTATTCAAAACTGATTTTACAAACGTCGTTAACTCTTTAGGTTTTCCACAAGAGTTAATTGCAAATGGAGATAAAATTTCTGAATTTCGATTTTTTTTTGGCAGATTTTCCATTTTAATCATTATTTTACACTTACAAAGCAAGGGTTAACAGCCAAACAAAACTCAATATTTATTCCCTGATTTTGTAGTTTACAGAAACACCCCATATGTGGTCGTAAACTGCTGTACGGGCACACGGCAGGGCACAGAATGAAAGGAATGCCATACGGTTTTTGGAAGGCAGATTTTGCTGGACTGGTTTTTTGACACCATGTCCCATTTGAAGCCCCCCTGATGCACCCCTAGAGTAAAAACTCCAAAAAAGTAACCCCATTTTAGAAACTACAGGATAGGGTGGCAGTTTTATTGGTACTATTTTATGGTATATATGATTTTTGGTTGCTCTATATTACACTTTTTGTGAAGCAAAGTAAGAAGAAATAGTTGTTTTGGCACAGTTTATATTTTTTGTTATTTACAACATTCATCTGACAGGTTAGATCATGTGGTATTTTTATAGAGCAGGTTATTACCGATGCAGCAATACCTAATATGTCTACTTTTTTTTATTTATGTAAGTTTTACACAATAATATAATTTTTGAAACAAAAAAAAAATAATGTTTTAGTGTCTCCATATTCTGAGAGCCATAGTTTTTTCAGTTTTTAGGCGATTATCTTAGGTAGGGTCTCATTTTTTGCGGGATGAGATGTCGGTTTGATTGGCACTATTTTGGGGTGCGTACGACTTTTTGATCGCTTGGTATTACACTTTTTGTGATGTAAGGTGACAAAAAATTGCTTTTTTTACACCGTTTTTATTTTTTATGGTGTTCACCTGAGGGGTTAGGTCATGTGATATTTTTATAGAGCAGGTTTTTACGGGCGATACCTAATATGTATACTTTTTTTACATTTATTTTACTTTAACACAATAACAGCATTTTAGAAAAAAAAATAATGTTTTAGTGTCTCCATAGTCTGAGAGCCATGTTTTGGGGGGCCATTGTCCTATATACTGTATATATAGTGTACTGTACTGTATTTTTTTACTTTACATAGTCTAATCAGACTTTTGCCTTTAGCAGAAGTCTGATTAGACTTACAGTACCATGGCAAGCAGGACGCCTCTGAAAGCGTCCTGCTGCCATGGTAACCATCACCTGTTACCAGAACAGAGCAGTGGGTGATGGGGAGGGAGGGGGGCTCCCTCCTTCTGTGATCCCATCTTATCGGGGGGCTGCAAAGGCACAGCAGCCCCCCGATGGGAGAGGGAGCTCCCTCCCTGTTAACCCCATCCATGCAGCACAGATGTCAGCAGTTTTTAGCAGAGTGTCAGCAATGTGCTGAGACTCTGCTAAAGCCACTGGACCACCATTGTAGCGCCTCCCGCAACCACCCACCCTGCACCCCTGCAGCCACAATATGATTGGAGGCTGCAGGGGGGGTTAAAATATAAAACTTGGGGAACATTTTGTCTCTGATCCCCGTGGCCACAGACCGTGGGGATCAGAGATCGCAGAAAGCGCAGCAAACCGCAGGTCTGAATTGACCTGCGGTTTGCTGCGATCGCCGATACGGGGGGTCCCCACAGGCGTTGTGACAGGATGCTCGCTGAATGATTTCAGCAGACATCCTGTTCCTATTAACCCCGCTGCGCCACACTCTCCTTTTAAAGATATGACGTACCGGTACGTCATGGGTCCTTAAGGACTCGGGAGCCATGACGTACCGGTACGTCATGCGTCCTTAAGGGGTTAAGTTTCTAGTCTGCCCATGTTGACATGCAATACGATTAGTATGATGTATGGCTCAATTTGTGCGAAAGCAATTCCAGTAGGAAGGCCTGCAGTAAGAGATGAGAGGAACTGAATTTTTCAAAAAGTTCTGATTCTAACAAACCAGAATTTTGTGTGATTCATTTGAGAGAGGAATGCATTGACTAAATAAAGTAATTACATCTTCATAGGTATCTGCCTCCAAGCCTCTGGTGACAGTGCCTGTACTTCAGTTTCTTTTTGCTGCAGTTCTTCCAGTTTGAACTCCCAGCTCAGTGTCTACCTCTCAAAGCCGGCTGTGAACTGAGGCTACTGTCCCAGACAAAAAACAGCATGCTCTTATGTAAAGGTAAGCACCCTATTGCTATAACCCGACGTTCCCAACGATGAGGTGCTGCTTCTGTTTATTTATTTTATATTTGAGAGAGGAAGGGAGAGAGAGACTTTTCCAGGAAATTGGTGTACTTCCGATTAGGGTCTTCAAGTAAAAAGGAATAATTTCAGCTCCTCTTAAAATGTGATGTTTATTGACTTTGGATTACAAAACCAGACATCAACATCAAGTCTTGATGAAGGGCAGTAACTGAGGAGCCCGAAACGCGTCATTTTAAGCGTTTTTTCTACCATGTTAATGTCTGGTTTTCAATCCGAAGTCAATAAACATCACATTTTAAGAGGAGCTGAAATTTTTCCTTTTTGTTTTAAGTTTCTACGTGGCCGTGTCTAGGTCAAGTTATTCTGTGTCTCCTCTAATGTGCACAGGTGAGCTCTGCAGTTTTTCCTGATTTTTTGTTCCGATTAGGGTCGAATTTATTTGGACATGAAGCAAATCAGACACCCGATCTGGCCAAATTGGACCTATATAGAATTTTAAAAAGTCGCTCATCTCTAATTGCAATGTAATATAGAAGCATCAGTGGTAGATTAAGTGTATCAGGGGCCCTGGGTTGTTCACACAACTTCCCCCCTCCCCATCTCCCAGTACCTGTAGCCACAAGCACCACTTTTCTGTGAAGCACCTTTTTTATATGGCACACTGTATCATAAGGCGCTTGCACGACTGCAGGGAGAAAGAGTTTGAATACAGTGGAGAATGTGCTTTACCATGCCATTGAAACTCTTCTTCACTGGGTACCCCTTTGATGACTGATCATACATTTATCACCTGTCTTTATTATTATTATTTATTCGGAAGTGCCATTAATTCCATGGAGGCTGGAGCTGTATATCAAGAGAGGGTTACACAAACATAATATAAAATACAAATACGATAAACATGAAGCTATTAACAGACTGGTACGGAGGCTTACAAACTGCGAGAGCTTACAAACTATAAGGGAAGGGGGAAGGACCCAGTAGGTAAGGGCAAAAACTGCTCATCTGGCTGTATGGGGGCAACATGTTCATTGCAGGTGGTAGGCTTTCCTGAAGAGGTGGGTTTTCAGATTACTTTTAAAGGTTTGGATGTTAGGGGGAGGCTGATGTGCTGGTGTAGTGAGTTCCTGGCTATGGAGGACGCACATGTTGTAGACGAACAGAATCTGGTGTGAAGAACAGATGAGAGGAGAACAAAGAAGTAGGTCTTGTAAGGATTGGAGATGTACCTGGAAAACTGAATTTTAAAACTGAATTTGCTGGGCAAAGGGGAGCCAGTAAAGGGATTGTCAGAGGGGGAGGCAGAGATTGGAGGGGGACGAGAGGGCTGAATGGGAGGCCACAGAGAAGAATGATGTAATAGTCCAGAGACGGGCGTTCACTAGCATTTTATTTGACTCAGGGGTGAGCAAGAAGCGAAAACGAGAGATGTTCTTGAGTTGAAAACAGCAGGTTGAGGTAAAGGTTTGGATGTGTGGCTTGAAGGACAGGGTAGAATGAAATGTTATCCCCAGGCAGTGGACCTGTGAGACTGGAGAAAGGGTAGTGCTATTAACTGTAATGGATAGGTCAGGTGGCGGGGTAAATTACATGGTAGAAAGATGATGAATTCAGTTTTCTTCGTGTTGGGTTTTAAAAAGCGGGAGGAGAAGAATGAAGATATAGCTGATAGACACGCTGGGTTTCTGAATAGCAAGGCAGTGACATTTGGGCCAGAAAGGTGATAAATATCAATTATGAAACGTCTTTTATAAATGTGTTCCAGTGACTTTATAGTATTTGGTATGCCCCTTTTTTACAATTACCAATAATGTGATGGCACTTTATTCTAAGGCCCATCCAAAGACAGGGAAATTACCACGAGAAGTTAAAATGGTGCCATGGCCCCTAGGGAGGGACTGGCGCACTGGCAGGCAAGCCGAGAAATGGACAACACTGGTATGGGGCTGCAGCAGGGCAGCAAAGCTGGTCTGACTTGGCAATTACAAGAAGAAGCTGACAACTGCATGTACTACTGTCTGAAGTATGTGTAAGAGTGAAACAGTGGTCAGCACTGCTTCTTGGTTGGAAAAGCATAAGCCATGACCACATGACACTAAATATTTGCTGCTGTTGTGGCCTGCTGCAGCACAGCCATAGAAGCTGCAGGCTGTTTCTGCATAGTGCAGTCTTTTAACAACTTCACATCCGCCCATAGGTTATAAACGTCCTATGGGTGGATGTTTAACTCTGAATGGACGTTCTAGAACGTCCATTCAGAGATGACAGCTGCACGCTAATCATGCAGCTGCAGAGCAGGTTGCCCGCTGTCATGGAAAGCAGGGCAAACTAGAGAGAAGGGAGGGATAGTTCCCAGGTGTCCCTGCCTTCTAGATCGCTGTACACACAGCGCTCACGCGATGCACTTCCTGTTCCGGCCTGGTGGTCATGTGACCGCCGGGGCCGGGAGACTGCAGGAGCTTTCGGGTCTTTCACAGACCCGGATCAGCCCTGCACTGAGGCTGTACAGCGCAGTATTTTGCTGTACAGCCTCTTCGGGGGCTGTATTTCCACTGTAACTGGGGTAACTATGTCAGCCCCGGTTACAGGAGAAATCAATAGTGAAAAAAAAAAAATATGAAGCCAAATGTCCCCCAGAGGTCCTGTATGACCTTATGGGGGACACAAAGTGTAAAAAAAAAAAAAAGTGTTTTATAAAAAACTAAAAAAGTAGACATATTAGTTATCGCCGTGTCTGTTGTAACAACCAGCTCTATAAAAATATCACTGTAATAAAAAATAGAAACAGTGCCACAAAAAATACATTTTTTGTCACCTTACATCACAAAAAGTGTAATAGCAAACGATCAAAAAGTCATATGCAGCCCAAAATAGTGCCAATCGAACAGTCATCTCATCCCGCAAAAAATGAGACCCTACCTAAGACAATCGCCCAAAAAATTAAAAAAAACGATGACTCTCAGACTATGGAGACACTAAAACATGATTTTTTTTTGTTTCAAAAATGATATTATTGTGTAAAACTTAAATAAATTTAAAAAGTATAAATATTATTTATCGCCGCGTCCGTAAGAACCTTCTCCATAAAAATAACACATGATCTAACCCCTCAGGTGAACACCGCAAAAGAAATATAACAAAATCGGTGTCAAAAGCAATTTTCTATCACCTTACATCACAAAAAGTGTAATAGCAAGCAATCAAAAAGTCATATGCACCCCAAAATAGTGCCAATCAAACCATGATCTCAGCCCGCAAAAAATGATACCCTACCTAAGGCAATCTCCCAAAAAATAAAAAAAAACTATGACTCTCAGACTATGGAGACACTAAAACATGATTTTTTTTTTTGTTTCAAAAATGATATTATTGTGTAAAACTTAAGTAAATAAAAAAAGTATACATATTAGGTATTGCCACGTCCATAAGAACTGACTCTATAAAAATATCACATGACCTAACCCCTCAGTGAACACCGTTAAAAATAAAAAATAAAAAGTGTGCCAAAAAAACTATTTTTTGTCACCTTACATCACAAAAAGTGTAATACCAAGCGATCAAAAAGTCACATGCACCCTAAAATAGTACCAATCAAACCGTCATCTCATACCGAAAAAAATTAGCCCCATATATAAGACAGTCGCCCAAAAACAAAAACAAAACTATGGCTTTCAAAATATGGAGACACAAAAAAAATATTTTTTCAAAAATGCTTTATTATGTAAAACTGAAATAAACAGCCAAAAAAGTAGTCATATTTGGTATTGTCGCGTCCGTAACAACCTTCTATAAAACTAGCACATAATCTAACCTGTCAGATGAACATTGTAAATAACAATAAAATTAAAACGCTACCAAAACAGCTATTTTTTGTTACCTTGCCTCACAAAAAGTGTAATATAGAGCAACTAAAAATCATATGTACCCTAAAATAGTAACACCAAAACTGCCGCCTTATCCCGAAGTTCCCAAAATGGCGTAGTTTCCAAAATGAAGTCTTTTTTTGGAGTTTCTACTCTAGGGATGCATTGGGGGTCTTTAAATGTGACATGGCAACCTAACATTATCCCAGTGAAATCTTAATTCCAAAAACAATGTGGCATAACTTTCCTTTTGCGCCCGTGCAGCAGTTTACGACCACATATGGGGTGTTTCTGTAAACTACAGAATCAGGGCAATAAATATTGAGTTTTGTTTGGCTGTTAACACTTGCTTTGTGACTGAAAAAAATTGAAAATTTGCCAAAAAAGTGAAATTCTGAAATTTCATCTCCATATTCCATTAACTCTTGTGGAACACCTAAAGGGTTACCAAAGTTTGTAAAATCAGTTTTGAATACCTTGAGGGGTGTATTTTCCAAAATGGGTGACTTTTTTGGAGTTTCTACTCTAGGGGTGCATCGGGGGGCTTCAAATGGGACATGGTGTCAAAAAACCAGTCCATCAAAATCTGCCTTCCAAAAACCATATGGCATTCCTTTCCTTCTGCACCCTGCCGTGTGGCCATACAGCAGTTTACGACCACATATGGGGTGTTACTGTAAACTACAGAATCAGGGCAATAAATATTGAGTTTTGTTTGTTTGTTAATCCTTTTTTTTGGTAGCGGACAAAAATTATTAAAATGGAAAATCTGCCAAAAAAGTGAAATTCAGAAATTTCATCTCCATTTTCCATTAATTCTTGTGGAACACCTAAAGGGTTAACAACGTTTGTAAACTCAGTTTTGAATACCTTGAGGGGTGTCATTTCTAAAATGGGGTCAGTTTTGGGTGGTTTCTAATATGTAAGCCTCACAAAGTGACTTCAGACCTGAACTGGTCCTTAAAAAGTGGGTTTTGGAAATTTTCTGAAAAGGATTTGCTTCTAAACTTCTAAGCCTACTAACGTCCCCAAAAAATAAAATGACATTTACGAAATAATCCAAACATGAAGTAGACATATGGGGAATGTAAAGTAATGACTATTTTTGGAGGTATTACTATCTATTATAAAAGTAGAGAAATTGAAATTTGATAATTTTTCAAAATTTAGGGTAAATTTGGTATTTTTTTATAATTAAAAATGAAATTTTTTAAATCAATTTTACTACTGTCATTAAGTACAATATGTGACGAGAAAACAATCGCAGAATGCCCTGGATAAGTAAGAGTGTTTTAAAGTTATTACCACATAAATCGACACATGTCAGATTTGCAAAAAATGGCTCGGTCAGGAAGGGGGAAGTGGTTAATATAGTGGGCTGTTTGGACAGTCATGGGCCCTATTCAGGACAAATCCGGCTGTGATTTGAATATTTTCCTTTGATTTTAGGGGTCATTTGGAATCCAGCCCTTAGGTTAGTTGAAGATTTTGGTTTCCATTGCTCAACATGTATTAAAATCAAAAAAAAATATCATAAACCTTTATTAAAATATATAGGATTGACTGGTTTAACTGACTTCTCCAGATTTATCATTCTATTCTAGAAATTCACTAAATATGTACATGAGACCAGGAAAAAGAGTACTCAATTCATACAAAATGCTGAAAAAAAGGGACTTCAGCTATGGTAATATAGGAAAACGAAGAAGATTGAAGTTATGCTGAGCTGTCCCCGACCCCTATTAGCATGCGGAAATACACAAATCATCACCTCCTTTATATGTGGTACTTTGGACAACAGAATCTGCCATGTTACATATTATTGAGCATACAATGTGTAAGTACTACATATATTTACACATATTCACCCACAAGTAATTGTAATTTAAGTAGTGAGGCCCCTCTCACACACTATGATTCTGAAAACGCCACCATTTTACCAGCAGCAGGTATAGAGAATTAGTGGATGAGTGGAGTTCTAGATCCCGTAATCTAAGAACGATGGGGAACATGTCTAAAGACCTTCTGGCTTATTAGCTATATTCATAAACATTCTCACTGCTATACGGTAGGCTTTCTTTATGACAATATGTAGCATTTCATTTATTATTATATCAGTTTTGTGCAAATTTTAGATTCTAGTGCAAGTGAGCACGCTTCAAATACTACATTGCATACATCCCCGCAAGAATTTGAAGAATTTAGAGAATGTCTACTAAATTTTAAGCCATTTTAATGACAAAAAACACAGTCACGTTTTACACATTTTTCCCACATGCTTACATTTTATTTTTACTGTTGTTTAATTTGCAGGATAGAACTTAGTAAAAATGGCTCATATTGTCAGGACTTTGGTTAAAGGAAGTTTCCAGACTTAGGATATTGATAACCTATCTTCATGATAGGGGAATCAATATGAGATCGGTAAAGGTCTGACTTTAGGCACTCCTGCAGACCAACTTTTGGAAGGGGCCATAGCACTCGTGCAAATGCTACACCCATGCAGCTGCTAAGTGTACAGCATGCTGGTACATGGCTCCATGTAAGCAATAACACCAAACTCCTCAAATGAATGCAGTGACCATTCAAACAGATGATTGGTCAGGCCCCCACCGATCTGAAATTGTTGGTCCTTCCTGAGCATAGCCCATGTATATCCTGGAACCCGGAAAAGCACTTTAATTTGCCTGGTTGTGTTCGGTTTTCATCTTCTTGACCTTGAGTCTAATAAACAAAACTTTTGGTGTCTTGGACTTCTCTTTGTTAGTGCCACTTGTACAATGCAGTAGACTGAGAGACACCTGTTTCAGTTTAGGACTACCAAAGATAAGAACAATTGATTGTGCAGGAGAATAACTGTAAATGACCATTAGACAGGTGCAGAACCCAGGACTATTTGGAGGGAAGGCATCAATGAACATTAAGATTTCTGATATATAGAAAGATAAGTACAAAATAAGAAGACAACTGATTGTCCTTGCTGCCCGCACTCGACCCTCGGCACGTGCACTTAGATCTCCTTTTGCATTTCTGTCTGACTTGTGGGTGTGGGTCACAAGTGACTTGATGATTAACCCATTTGCAATTCCCACCAAAACCAGTGGTAGAGAACAACTGATGAGGTTACTGGGTAATAAATATACAATATTTAATTTGGGGACAGAGATTTCCATAGTCATATTACTTGACATGTTCAATCCTGAAGAATCTCTGTATAAGTTCCAGACTGCAGGGACACCGGTGACCATCGCTATAAATACAGAAGCAACGAGAAGTTGTGGAACAAGCTGAGAAACCCCAATCTTAAGTCGGATTAAAAATGGGTGGGAGAAAATGATTATCTGCAAATAGTAATTAACGGAGAGGCAAACCGTAAACCAGAAGCTAGAATATACGGGAAGAATAAGCATGACTGTAAATATGACATAGACATCATCGGAAAAGTAGAGATCCGTCTCTAGAAAACTTACATAGTCATTAATCAGCATGATGAACTGAAATATTATGTTGGAGATACACAGAGTCACCATAATGAGGTCAGAAGGACCAAGGCTCTTCCCCTGGATTTTGTCTATGACATTCACAGCAATGATAAGTGAGTTGGTGAACACTGCCATTATAGTGCTGGCAGCCAAAACAACCATGGAAGCCACAATGAATACTGGCAGCATTGGAAAGAATTTCCACACTGTCCAGAAGTAAAAGAGAATATTACTACCAATGTTCTTCAGCAGCTGTTATAGGTACATCATGAGAACTGTGGAGAGAAAAAAGAAGACATGGGTACAAGAGTGAAATGTCAGCACAGAAGCAAGACAGTCACATCATATACTGTACAGCTTCTCTATTAGGACGTCATGCAATTGTTTGGCTTTGTGTTGCTCTGAGAAGAACTAAAATGTTATATGTTTACTGGTATCGAAGTACTAATAGAAATTAAATGGGTATGCTCACATGAGTAGGACTTGATGAGGATTTTAGTGTGGATTCTGCACAGAAATCCACATGATATCTGCTAATACTCTGCATCCAATGCAAGCAAATGCAGTATTTTCTGCTCTATTAACATGCAACAAAAAAAATCCACATAGAACAAAATGAGCATGTTAATTCTTCTTGTGGACTCCAAATTGGAAAAGCTAGAGATTAACTAAACCACTATGTGGAATAGGGCTAAGGCCTCTTGCACATGGCCGTTGTGCTCCTGTGGCCGTATTGAGGTCTGGATCCGTCCCGGCAGCCACACAGACGTTGCCCGTGCATTGGGAACCGCAAATGGCGGCCCCCAATGCACGGAACAGAACCACAACGGCATTGTGCAAGAGGCCTAATGCAGATCTGCTGACACCTCTACTGCACAGCAGAAATCCAAGAGTCAGGCCTCTTTCACACAGTCGTTGTGGTTCTGTTCCGTGCATTGGGGACCGCAATTTGCGGTCCCCAATGCACAGGCAACGTCCATGCGGCAGCCGGGACGGATCCAGACACATTCAATTTGAGTCTGTGGTCCGTCCATTCCACACAAAAAAACAGAACAAGTTTTATTTTTTTGCGGAACGGTGCTCCGTGTATTGAGGAATCGGCGTATGCGGCCCGCAATACGGCCATGGGAGCACAACGGCCGCGTGCAAGAGGCCTCAGTCTGCAATTTCTGCCTCCTGTGAGAACACATTGGGTGATGTGAACTTAGCCTGAGATTTCACAACCTCAAAGCTTTTGCATATTTGTTTTGGTTCTGTATCTCAGACTACTATTTATCATTGTATTGCGCTGTTTAGTACATGAGGGCAGAAGCAGAAAACTAACATTGCTAACTGTAAAGTAGAAGAAAAAGATATATTTAGTAATGGACACAAATAACTGGAGCCCTGCTCTTTAAAAAAGCCTGTTTTTCCTGTGTACAAAAAACTAATCTCAGATGGAAATGGCTCAAACTTATGCCAAATGTGCAACAGGATCCATTTTTTACAGGATCCTGTTTGCTTTTTTTTCTGATCAGAAGTACGGAAAATGAAACAGAGATGTGAACTTTCCCTTAGTGCTGAGTCCCGTGCCCATATTGTGGCCCACAAACAGCTTTTTATGGATCCGCAAAAGCAGAGCAGATGTAAGCTGATGTAAGCAGATGGTGCAGATTACTCTGAGAGGTGCCGCTGCACCTTCCATGCTTTGCGTGATGGTTTAAGTATCCTTTAATGAGAAACTTTCACCACTCCTGACATCTGTTTTAATAAATAATTGTATTCCCCATCAAATAACAATTGCAGATCATATTTTTTTAGATCTCAGCATCATGCTTTTCTTTTGTTATTCCCAATTGCAATACAAAAAAGTCAAATAGGTGTTACCATCCCCCTTGTCAAAGGGGGTGTCACACCACAGTTTAAGGCCTCTTTTACACGGGCGTCATGTTTGACTAAAACAGACAAGTCAGGAGACCCACAGGTCCTCTTTAATGATGGTAGGACTCCTTGCCTATAAGGCTCCTGTACAACTGTGCAGGCTGCACATATGATACATTTGCCTGTGAACATCCTTTTGATCATCCATATCTAAAAATTTATAACTTAGTAGGTTGTATGTAAAAACTTTATATTATTGAAACATTGCTGCCATTGTAGGGATATTTTTGCATTTGCCATTTTGTGCAGATTGGGCACCATAGTACATTTAAGATTATTGAATGAGATTTCAACAGAAAAACACATACACAGTTCAGCTGAAAATAGTTTAAGGGCGTAGTTTATGTTTTTATTTGCCATAAAATGCTTTCGATAAAACAGCTACTAGAATAAAAGTGTGTGGTTTTGCAATGGTTTCATGCATCTTCTACTGCAGCAGTGTTGCTGCTTTCTGTAGCACCAATACCTGAAGGTGTGAACATAAATGATTAAATGTACTAACAATGAATTAATACAATTGTGAAATTACATCTCACCCCATAAAAACAAACATATGTTGACAAAAAAAAAAAAAGCTATGACTTTCAGGGCGCAAAGATGAAAAAGACAAGTAAAATCCCTGCTTCCATAAAACCCACCAGAGCCAATTCTTTTAGGGGATTATCCCTAAGAATGTAACTATAATCAGTAGTGTTGAGTGAAGCAAAGCATCCCAAGCAGAATTCGGTCTGAATTTTAAGAAAAAAATTTATTTGCCACAAACCCGAATTTCCTCGCGCTTTATGGCAACTAATCATTTTTGCTAAAAGACCACATTATTTTAGATGGGGTGCAAAAACGGTCCCATTGATTGATAGGCTAAATAGGGTTTTAACATAGCGATTCGTGACAAATTAATGTGTAACAAATCAAATTTCTTGTCAAACTTCGACAAAGCTGCCAAATCAAATTTATCAAAATTTCGCTCATCTCTAATAATCAGTATTTATGAGCTTTCAGGAATTCAGAGGTAAGGGCTATACAGGAGCAGACATCTGACAGGTCTCAGTGTAAAACAGAAAGTGACAGTCTGCAAATAGACAGACATTTAACCCTGTAGCACAAAAACTGCTGAAAATTGTTATTAAAGATCAATTGAAAAAATGATTTTTAGCCCAAAATGATTAAAATACAATCATTAAAAAATTCCCCTTAAGGTATTCACAGCCTTTAAGGATCAATTTTTATTTGATGGCTTTACTTTAGGAATTGTTCATAGTCAATAATTTTTTTTTCACCTTAACCCCTTAGTGACCACCCATACGTGTTTTTACGGCGGTCACTAAGGGGCCTTAGGCTGGGCCATGCAACGTGGAGCAGGAGCCCGGCTCTCACATGAGAGCCACGGCCCTGCTCTAACAGCCCGGACTGGTAGAACTAGTATTTGAGCTTGTCACCGTTTAGTGAGCTTGTCAGTGGACGATCATGAGGCGCATAACCACAACCCGGTACTGGATGCAACCAATAAACTTGGTTGCATCCAGTACCGGGTTGTGGTTATGCGCCTCATGATCGTCCACTGACAAGCTCACTAAACGGTGACAAGCTCAAATACTAGTTTTACCAGTCTCCCCAGTGGCCAATCGGCCATCGCCCAATATCGCCCGTATCTGGCAGCACCAACCCGTCATCTGCACACTCCTTTCAAACCCCCCCCTCCAACATAGTTGCACCCAACTCTGGTGCAACTGGCACAGGTGAGTAAACGTACTCCACCTGTCTCTGAAGATAAAGGGGTTCTCCTCAAACATTCTTACCCTATGAGCGCCTTTCTCATCCTCGGGCCATAAAAATACTAACAGCCCGGACTTGCAGGAGTGCCGATCCGGGCTGTTTGACACTTTATATGCCATTTACTCCAAATTGATACCAATGAAACATACAAGTCATCCCGCAAAAAATCAAGCCCTCACACAACTCCACAGAAAGAAAAATAAAAAAGCTATGAGTATTGGGAAGCTGCAATGCAAACACATTTTATTCTTTAAAAAAAAGGGGGGTTTATGACAAAAAAGGAGTAAAATGTAAAAAAAACTATATGTATTTGGTATTATTGTAATCATACTGACCCAGAGAATAAATATATTATGTTAATTATACCAAAAATGAACGCCGTAAAATTTATAACGTAAAAACGCAGTGGCAGTATTGCTGTTTTTCCCAATTCCCTCCCAGAAAAAGTTAATAAGTTATGTGTACCCTAAAGTGGCACCATTAAAAACTACAACTTGTCCTGCAAAAAACAAGCCCTCATAAAGCTATATAGATGGAAAAATAAAAAAGTTAGAGCTCTTGGAACGCAACGATGAAATAAAGGAAGAAAAACGACTGGTCGGTAAGACCCAAAACAGGCTGGTCACTAAGGGGTTAACACACTACGTCTGTCTGTAGTGTGTTGCGGATCCGCGACACACCTTGCCACCAGCCCCATAGAGATGCCTATACTTGTCCGCAATTGCGGGCAAGAATAGGACATGCTCTATATTATTGCGGAGCGCGGTCCGCAAGTGCAGATGCGGAGAGTACAGTGTTCGCTCTCCGCATCCATCACGTCTCCATTCAAAATGAATGGGTCCGCACCCGTTCAACAGATTTGCGGAACGGATGCGGACGAACATTGCGGACGTGTGAATGGGGCCTAATACAAATTTGTTCTGGCTTATTTAAAAAAAGAATGAAAATAGCTAATGATTTTTCCATAATGCATGTATTTTTTATGGCTTATATTAGTGACGGTTACAAAAAATATCTGTGGATGTCACTTTTTTCAGACCTATTTTTCCCTATACAGAAGGAGAAATGCCTGAAATAGCTTTTATATTTGCCAATGCATTTAGCTAAAAACCAAAGCTGGTGTTTAAAAAAAAAAGTGATTGTGCAAAAAGTAAAAAAAGACGTAAAAAATAAAAATGGGGAGAAAAGTGTGTGAATCCATCTTGAGGCTGCTTCAGATTAACTATTGTATTTTAATGTTCTTACTTCAGGCCCAAGACCTGGATGGCCTAGGGTTCATCTAAACTGAACTTAGTCTAAGTTTGCCTCAGTAAAAACAATAGGGGTGTTACAGATGTAATGCACAGAATAAAATATGACTGTTTCGAACCAGCCTAGGGCCAATTTCATAAAGTGTAATGCAGGCATGTTTCTGCAGAATATTACAGCCTCAAAATCCAGCCTGACTACAAGTCTGACCACCCAAATTAACAGAATCAGAAGGACCTATGATGCTGTTAGTTCGGGTAATTAGAAATGCACCTCTATTACACTCTTCTGAAACTGCCCTAAGAAATAGAGTTAGGGAATTGACAAATCAGGGACTACTCAGATCCTGTTCAAGACCAAAGGTGGAACATGTGTTGCTATATATTTCACGACCTAAAATCAGTAAATGCAATTGCCCTCACCGTTCTGCATCTGGTGTATGATGTCCTGGAGATCTTCTGACCTTCTCCTGCCTGGTCTAAGGGGAAGGCGTCTTTTATATTTCTCATTATTGTATAATTAAAGGGAGTGTCAGTGCTTGAAGGCTAATTATATCTCCTTATTGCCTCTTTATTCCCATAACTCCTCTAAATAATCATTTGCCATGACAAGTAACATCTGCTTCTTTTCCATAGTTTAATGATTCTCTTTTTCTTTGTCACTTCTCTAAAAATGACTAAGCGGTGATTGTAATTAATAATATAAATATATATAATATATTATACACTCAGTGACACTGAGGCAGATTTACTATCGAAAATGCACAGCTTTTATTAAAAGGATTTTCTGAGACTTTTATACTGATGACCTATTCTCTGGATAGGTCACCAGTATCTGATCGGTGGGGTCCGACACTTTGGACCCCCACCGACCAGCTGTTTGATACAGCTGTGCTTGGTATCGCAGCTCAATGAATATGATATCACATTGCCTTAGGGAATGCTGAGAGAAGGCCGCGGTGCTACTGGGAACTAGTGATGTCCCGAACTATTCGCAGGCGAACGGTTCCCGGCGAACATAGCTTGTTCGCGTTCGCCGCAGTGGGCGAACATATGCAATGTTCGCGTTCGCCCATATACTTTATCATTGAGCAAACTTTGACCCTGTACCTCACAGTCAGCAGACACATTCCAGCCAATCAGCAGCATACCCTCTCTCCCAGACCCTTCCACCTCCTATCAAAAAGCAAGGACGGCATCCATCTTAGATTCACTCTGAAGCTGCAGTGTTAGTAGTTGTAATCGCAATGCGATTAATATAACCTGTATTAATCGCATTGCGATTACAACTTAGATCTGAGTTCCTAACAGTTGTATTGCTAGAATATAACGAAGATTGAGAATATAGTGCTATATTCTCAATCTTCACTATATTCTAGCAATACAACCATTAGGAACCCAGCTCTAAGTTGAATTCGCAATGCGATTAATGCAGGTTATATTAATCGCATTGCGAAATCAACTTACCACAC
Organism: Bufotes viridis; assembly: GCA_033119425.1. Taxonomy (NCBI): domain Eukaryota; kingdom Metazoa; phylum Chordata; class Amphibia; order Anura; family Bufonidae; genus Bufotes; species Bufotes viridis. The sequence continues at coordinate 203,585,719 of CM065589.1, read as the reverse complement.
TCTGCGTCAACTACGTAATTTTCCATGGGAGTTTTGCCATGGATCCCCCTCCGGCATGCCACAGTCCAGGTGTTAGTCCCCTTGAAACAACTTTTCCATCACTATTGTGGCCAGAAAGAGTGCCTGTGGGTTTTAAAATTCGCCTGTTTATTGAAGTCTATGGCGGTTCGCCCTGTTCGCTAACAATTGCATAAATTCGCGTTCGCCGTTTGCGAACGGAAAATGTTATGTTCGCAACATCTCTACTGGGAACGCTGGTGCCTTCTCAAACAGCTTATCGGTCAGGGTCTCAGGTGTTGGACCCCACCGATCAGATACTGTGATATGATATGAGCTATATAAAAGCGAGCGTGAAAGAGGCAAATGTTGGTAAAGATGGTAAGGATGTTGGAAACTTATGAGGGAATGCCAAAGGGAAAAAAACTGAAAACATAATACTTGGTGTAATCTATAGACCCCGTAACATCATAGAGGAGATAGAAAATCAGCTGTATAAGAAAATAGAAATGGTTGCACAAATGGGTACAGTGGACATAAAGGGGGATTTTAACTTCCCAGATATTGACTGAGGTCATTGTTCTGCCTCAACTACAAAGGGGAGAATACTTTGTTGGATCTAGTAATTTTTAACAATGCAGAGCTTGTTGGGAATGTCACTGTTCGCGAAACTCTTAGTAATAATGACCACTAAGAATGAGAGAATCGACTTTGGATGAACTCGGGTTCGGTTCCAAGGTACCATTTGGAACCAAACCTAAGTTTGGGAAATGTTTTTTTACAGTACAAATTAATTTATGAAGTTATTACACGAAGTCTCACGAGGCTTTGCGAAGCAATAACTTCGGCTCATCGGAGCCAATACATTCTAATACTGTACTGAGCTCCTGCTCCATACAGTATTAGAACGACGTTTTATGCAAATCAACTTCGGATGTTTAATTCGAAGTTGATTCGCTCATCCCTAGTGACCACAATATATTATATACTTTTTCTCCATAAGGGCTCATGCACACGATCGTATTTTCTTTCCGCTTCCGTTCCGTTTTTTGTGCGGCCCGTATGTGGAACCATTCACTTCAATGGGGCTGTAGAAAATGCGGAAGTTACTCCGTGTGAATTGCGTTTCCATTTGTCTGCATGGCCGTTCCGTAAAAAAGTAGTGCATGTCCTATTATTATCCGCAAATCACGGGCCAGGGCCCCATACAGTCAATGCGTCCGCAAAAATACGGAATGCACACGGAACATATGATCTACACGGATCCATACTGTAGAAATGCTATGCCCAGCCCATATTGCTCATGTGTTTGGTGAATAATAAGTTACTGTTTCTGTTTCCAATCCGCAAAAAACGGATCGCATACGGAAACCATACGGATATGTTTTGTGGAATAACAGAACGGAAGAGGACTTAAATCAGAGAAAAAAAAACCTCAGATGCGGAACAACGGATCTGTGAAAAACAGACAGCAAAACAACGGTCATGTGCATGAGCCCTAAGATGCACTCCTTCCTCTAAAAGTAGTGCGAAATGGCTGTGCGTCTTATGAAGCGACTACTATTGAGTGCTTCAATTTAAGTGCTCATTAGTACACAGTAGAACCGGCGAGAGGTAAATATAGTTCTCATGGTGCTGGCTGTATTCACTGCTCCCTGGTCTTCTACCGGGCTCCCATTATGTTGTCCTAACTACTTACCATTTCAGGCTGTAGTGTGGGGGTCTGATCTGAGGTCTGATGAGGAATTGGAGGGTCTGATTTGGGGGTCTGATCTGAGGTTTGATGATTATTGGGGGTCTGATTTGGGGGTCTAATGAAGATTGGGGCTCTGATTTGAGGTCTGATGACGAATGAGGATCTGATTTGAGGGTCTGATCTGAGGTTTGATGAAAAATGGGGGTCTGATTTAAAGGAGTATTCCCATCTCAGACAATGGGGGCATATCACTAGGAACCCGCACCTATATCGAGAAAGGAGTGAAGAGAGCTATGGCTGGAGGACCCCAGATTTCCGTCCACCACCAAGCACTGCTCCCCGCCTCTCCCATAGAAGTGATTTGCAGCGCACCAAGCATGCGCGGCCCATGCTCCCATTTATTTCTATGGGGCCGACGGAAATAGCCAAGCCAGCTATATTCGCCGACCCATTAGAAAATGAATTAAGGGCAGAGGCACATGCGCAGTGCGCCCTCCTTCACTTTCGGGGGTCCGTTCTTGATATAGAAAGGAAGAAAAAAATCCAGCTCCAGCAGTGGATGGGATAGAATTGAATTTCATTCTTTATTAAGCGATTAAAATCTCCAAGTCATATTGACATCATTCATGCCAGTATTGTCAACGCGTTTCGGACCAGATAGTATGTACAATTCTTCCTCATGATAGACATGACATGCCCCCATTGTCTGAGATGGTACAACCCCTTTAAGCGTCTGATATGAGGTCTGATGAGGATTGGGGTCTTATTTTGGGGTCTATTCTAAGGACTGATGAGGATTGGGGTCTGATGCAGATTGGGATTCTGATCTGAACTCTGATGAATATTGGGGGTCTATTCTGAGGTCTGATGACAAATGGGGGGGTCTGATCTGAGGTCTGATGAAGAATAGGGTTTGGATTGGGGGGTCTGATTTGGAGGTCCGATGAAGATTGGGGTTCTCATCTGAGGTCTGATGAACATTGTAGGCCTGATCTGAGGTGTTTGAAGATTGGGGGTCTGATCTGAGGTTTGATCATAAATATATATTTTTTGGTGTACAGTCATGGCCAAAAGTTTTGAGAATTACATAAATATTGGAAATTGGAAAAGTTGCTGCTCAAGTTTTTATAATAGCAATTTGCATATACTCCAGAATGTTATGAAGAGTAATCAGATGAATTGCATAGTACTTCTTTGCCATGAAAATTAACTTAATCCCAAAAAAACCTTTCCACTGCATTTCATTGCGGTCATTAAAGGACCTGCTAAGATCATTTCAGTAATCGTCTTGTAAACTCAGGTGAGTATGTTGACGAGCACAAGGCTGGAGATCATTATGTCAGGCTGACTGGGTTAAAATGGCAGACTTGACATGTTAAAAGGAGGGTGATGCTTGAAATCATTGTTCTTCCATTTTTAACCATGGTGACCTGCAAAGAAACGCGTGCAGCCATCATTGCGTTGCATAAAAATGGCTTCACAGGCAAGGATATTGTGGCTACTAAGATTGCACCTCAATCAACAATTCATAGGATCATCAAGAACTTCAAGGAAAGAGGTTCAATTCTTGTAAAAAAAGGCTTCAGGGCGTCCAAGAAAGTCCAGCAAGTGCCAGGATCGCCTCCTAAAGAGGATTCAGCTGCGGGATCAGAGTGCCACTAGTGCAGAGCTTGCTCAGGAATGGCAGCAGGCAGGTGTGAGCGCATTTGCACGCACAGTGAGGTGAAGACTTTTGGAAGATGGTCTGGTGTCAAGAAGGGCAGCAAAGAAGCCACTTCTCTCCAAAAAAAACCCATCAGGGACAGATTGATCTTCTGCAGGAAGTATGGTGAATGGACTGCTGAGGACTGGGGCAAAGTCATATTCTCCGATGAAGTCTCTTTCCGATTGTTTGGGGCATCTGGAAAAAGGCTTGTCCGGAGAAGAAAAGGTGAGCGCTACCATCAGCCCTGTGTCATGCCCAACAGTAAAGCATCCTGAGACCATTCATGTGTGGGGTTGCTTCTCATCCAAGGGAGTGGGCTCACTCACAATTTTGCTCAAAAACACAGCCATGAATAAAGAATGGTACCAAAACACCCTCCAACAGCAACTTCTTCCAACAATCCAACAACAGTTTGATGAAGAACAATGCATTTTCCAGAACGATGGAGCACAGTGCCATAAGGCAAAAGTGATAACTAAGTGGCTCGGGGACCAAAACGGGACCACTAATTCTGACAAACTCCAAGAAGTGATTATGAAAGAATGGGTTGCTATCAGTCAGGAATTGGCCCAAAAGTTGATTGAGAGCATGCCCAGTCGGACTGCAGAGGTCCTGAAAAAGAAGGGCCAACACTGCAAATACTGACTCTTTGCATAAATGTCATGTAATCGTCGATAAAAGCCTTTGAAACGTATGAAGTACGTGTAATTATATTTCACTACATCACAGAAACAACTGAAACAAAGATCTAAAAGCAGTTTAGCAGCAAACTTTGTGAAAACTAATATTGGTGTCATTCTCAAAACTTTTGGCCATGACTGTATATATGTGTATATATATATATATATATATACAAACACCGAGATGAAGCAGCACTGTAGGGGTGTAGACGGGTGCAATTCCTCAGGAAAACGGACAATCTTCCTCACATATAGTCGCTCAGAGATGAGGCAGCACTCCAATGCAGATAAGGTGACCCAAATTTTATTCCAAAGCTACGTTTCTGCCTTCTCAATGAGGCCTTTGTCAAGCAAAGCTTGCTTGACAAAGGCCTCATTGAGAAGGCAGAAACGTAGCTTTGGAATAAAATTTGGGTCACCTTATCTGCATTGGAGTGCTGCCTCATCTCTGAGCGACTATATATATATATATATATATATATATATATAGTAGCTATTGTCACAGAATAATACAGAAGGTAAATGGGGGAGCTTTACATCTACTTTCAGTAATTATACAGCAAAATGTATCCCTACAGGTAGTAACAGGTATAAACAGCTAATGTTAAACACCACATGACAGCAGCTACGGTAAAAAGAGCAATAAACAACAAAAAGGGGCATTTAAATAAAAAAAACGGAAGGGTCAGCTGTAGCTTTTGAAATTTATGAAGGGCTTAAAAAAATCTGTAAAAAAAAATAAAAACTGCAGAAATACAAAATGAATGTCCAGTGGCCAAAGAGAGCAAAACAAATCCTAAACAAGTATTTAAATATCTAAATGTAAAAGAAAACAAGGTCAGAGCAGGTAGCTCTCCTAAATAATGGTAAAAGTGATGATCACTAAAGATAAGGAAAAAGCAAAGTTACTAAATTGTTTTTTCAGCTCTATATTTACAAAAGAAGACAAAGGAGCTGACATCAGTGGTGCCAGGGTTGTTTGCAATATACTAAATTGGCTAACTGAAGACTGTAGATATGGTACTAAGTTAAATAAGGTAAATAAGAACAGGGCTCTATTGAATAATACAGTGCCAAGTAAATGGTGCAAGGCCAAAAAAGCTCTAGGTCTTACCCAGGTAATTATAGACCAGTAAATTTAACTTCCATTGTGGGAAAACTGTTTCAAGGGTTCTAAACCCCTTCAGGACCCTGAGATTTTCCATTTTTGCATTTTCGTTTTTCACTCCCTGCCTTCCCATAGTCCTAACCTTTTTTTTCCATTGACATAGCCTTTTGAGGGCTTATTTTTTGCAGGACAAGTTGTATTTTCTAATGACAGCATTTACAGTTGCATATCATGTAGTAGGAAGCGAGAAAAAAATTCCAAATGGGGTAGAATTGGAAAAAAACTGATAAAGGTTTTTTTGTTGTTTTTTTACACTGTACACCATGTGGTAAAATTGACCTGTTATCTTCATTCTCCAGGTCAGTATGGTTACAAGGATACCATACTTGTATAATTTTTCTTACGTTTTAATACTGAAAAAAAAAATTAAAGCCTTTAATACTGAAAAAATAAATTAATTGTATAACCATATTCTGACCCCTATAACTTTTTTGTAGTTATGTGTATCGGGCTGTGTGAGGGCTCCTTTTTTGAGGGGTGATCTGTTCTTTTAAGTGATACCAATTTGAAGTGTGTGCGACTTTTTGATCACTTTTTATTAAAAATATATTGGGTAGTTGAAGTGACATAAAATGGCAAATTGGCTGTTTTTATTTTTTTCCCATTACGTCATTTGCCGTATACTATTAATATTGTTATATTTTAATTGTATGGGCATTTTCGCACATGGAGATGCCCATAATGTTTATTTTTGTTATTGGTTAAGTATTTTAAATTTTAAGGAAAGAGGGGTGATTTGAACTTTTTATTTTTTATTTTTTTATATTTGTAAAAAAAAAATTTTACTTTTGTTTTACTCTTTTTAAGTCACCTTGGGTGACAATAACTGGAAAACAACTGAAAGGTGGCATGAAGCAGGATGTGTTCAACCCAAGATGCAGTTGTGCATATATATACAGAGGAGCAGATCCTGCACTTGTGGCCCGTTGGTAATGGTGATCCCGAGCAAAAATGGATACGGTGGAGGATGCCCGCAGCGGACCACAAATACCACAAAAGACATCCTACACAAGATGGAAATTGTGTGGATGTGATAAACAATATAGCAATAACAAATGACAAGACAGGTGCACACTGGGGTCTTACTAAGCCCTCAAACTGATGTTAAAATTGAGAGATTGGTCAACATATCCTGCTGTGGAGGACATGTCTAAGCCCGAGCACCACGCCAAGGTTTCTCAAGTAGCTCGGAACAATAACTGGCAATAGATTGCCCATTGTGTTCATTGATGGCTATATAACCATCATTGAACACTTCATTTGCAATATAACAATACAATGCTGCCACCTAGTGGCACGTATTGGTATATTCCTGAAATAGACCCCAAACCCTGCTTTAGGCTTCAGTCTATTTCAGCGATGTAACGGGTTCCCCGATCTCATCCGGGGAACGCTGTTACCGAAGCGGAAGCACACGACTTCCGTTTCCGGACTGATCAGATGCCATGGTCACATTTGACCACGGCATCTGAAGGGTAAAATGTATGTGATCAGCCTTATGGCTGATCGCATACATGTGCCGAGGGTCTCTGCTATTTAAAATAGCAAAAACCCGGGTGCTATAGCACCCGCTGCACGTGCGAGCGGGTGCCATGTTTAGGGGCCGTACTTCTGACGTACATATACGTCAGAGGTCCTTAAGGGGTTAATGGACTATATACAAGAGTATGTGACCATATACTGTATAAGTGATAGACGGCATGGGTTTACAAAGAACAGAAGTTGTCAGACTAACCTGATATGTTTTTATGAGGAGTTGAGTAGAAGTCTGGACAGAGGGGTGGCTGTGGATGTAGTGTTCTTGGATTTGCAAAGGCATTTAATACTGTCCCTCCTAGGTGTTTAATAGGTAAATAAGGTCTATAAAATTAGAAATTATAGGAGAAATTCAAGAAAACTGGCTGAAGGACTGTGTCCAGAGAGTTGTAGTCAATCATTCCTATTCTAATTGGTCCCCATTTATGAGTGGTAAACTCCAAGGTTCAGTGCCTCTATTAATTAATTTATTTATTAATGATATCGAGGGATGGGATTAATAGCACCATTTCTATTTTTGCAGATGACACCAAGCTATGTAGTACTGTCTAGTCTATGGAAGATGTCCATAAACTACAAGCTGATTTGGACACTGGGCTTCAAGTTGGCAAATGAGATTTAATGTGGATAAATGCAAAGTTATGGATATTGGTAGTAATAATCTCTGTGCATCATATGTCCTAGGGCAGGGATGGGCAAACTGCAGCTCTCCAGCTGTTGCAAAACTACAACTCCCAGCATGCAAAGACTGCTTACAGCTATCAGCCTACAGCAGGGCATCGTGGGAATTGTAGTTTTACAACAGCTGGAGAGAAGCAGTTTTCCCCTCCCTGCACTAGGGGAAGTAACACTGGGAGAGTCACTTGTAGAGAAGAGTATGGGTGTACTTGTAGCTTAAATAACTGCATACAATGTCAATCAACTGCTTCTAAGGCTACCAGGATATTGTCATGTATAAAACGAGGCATGGACTCACAGGACAGGGATGTAATACTACCACATTGTATTGTTTGACGCTGATTATCTGGAATATGCATTACAGTTCTGGGCACCAGTCCATAGAAAGGTTGCCCTGGAGCTGGAAAAAGTACAAAGGAAAACAACTAAACTGATAAAGGGCATAAAGGGTCTTAATTATGAGGAAAGATAAAAAGAATTATATTTATTTAATCTTGACAAGAGGCATCTAAGGGGAACATGATTAACTAATATAAATATATAAATGGCCTATATATGGTGAAAAGCTGTTCTATGTAAAAATCCCCTTAAAAGACATGGGGGTATTGAGAAGAAAAACTTCAACCTCCAGAGACGACATGTTTTTTTCACTATAAGAACTGTAAGGGTGTATTCACGTGGCCGTGGCCGTTTGTGGACCACAAACCGCAGATCCACAAAACCACGACCCTCATGTTGCAGCCAAAGATATGATATTTCAATTGAAGTCAATGGGTCCGCACTGTGTTGCGGGGTGCACACAGCCGGTGTCCATGTTTTGAAGATCTTCTATGAATGCCCCCTAAATCGGTGGAATAGTCTATCTCAGAAAGTGGTCACAGCATGGATAGTTGATTAGTTTAAAAAAAGGCTTAAATGAATTCTAAAAATTAAGTGAAATTAACGCTTACCATATTTTTTATTGATGATGAGACACACCTAGGTTAGAGGAGGGAAATAAGAAAAGACACCGATATCAGTCCTTAGATCAGACCCCCACATCAGATCAGACTCCCATGTCAGACTTCAAATCAGAACCCATGTCAGACCTCAGATCACACCCCCATATCAGATCAGACCCACCCATGTCAGACCTCAGATCAGACTCCCATCAGAGATAAAATAAATACAATAATTTACATCTCCTACTCCGCCACCACTCTGCAGATCTGGTGGTCTCTCTTGCAGTCACCGCTCACTTGTAGTGCACAAACTACGTCCTGACACTGTAGGCAGTCAGGACAGTGCAGCCGGGCACCCGGAGGAAGAGCAGGGAGTGGTAAGTTAGGCACTTCACTCACCACTACCCGCGCCTCCTGGATACTTGTGTGCGCTTTCATCATGAAAGCGCTCACTAGTATTTGCTTTATAAGAGGCACTGCCATTTTTCACCCACTTTTAGGGTGGGGTGGGGGGAGACTGTGTCTTATAAAGCAGAAAATATGGTGTAGAAGTCTAGTTCCTGAAATTCATATCCCCACCCATTCCTTGGTTGCACATGATGGACTGTCTTTTTTCAACCATACTAGGTAACTACAGAGAAGGAGGAGGTGAGCTTTACTCCTGATTGACATGTACAATTCAGAACCTTTTCAACCAAATTGTGAGGAAATGCAAGTGAGTTTGATAATTACATATTAGAAACATCTGACTCTCCAATAAAGCTCTAAATGCCTAATTTATTGACAATGATTAAAATAGTATAAAATAAATAGAAAAATGTACAATCCCTCTAATTCCTAAATATACAATTTATGTACACATAACCTGGTCCAGATATTCACAAGGGCCCTTGTAGTTTAATAAACCTCTGTGCCAAAGCTCTAATTATGTACTTGCCACTCTCTAAAGGTAGCGCTGTATTCATACCACATGTGCGTTTGTCAGGCCAGCAAAAGTATGTAAAGGATTAGAAAATAATTTGAAGGTGAGATTAGAGTCAGGTGTTTTTGCGATCAATGGGATGATAATCCAGTGTGAGTGGGTGGCCTGTTTTATTGAAAGAACAGGGGTATATCAAAATCTGATCTTCATAACTCATGTTTTTGGAAACGTATCATAGCATGAACAAAGAACATTTCTGAGGACCTCAGAAAAAGAGCTGTTGATCCTCATTAGTCTGGAAATGTTTACAAAACCATCTCTAAAGAGTTTGGACTCCACAAATTCAGAATGACAGAATGTGTACAAATAAAGTAAATTCAACTATTATTTCCCTCCCTGGGAGGGGTTGACCAAGAGCAAGGTGTGTAATAGTCGGCGAGATCACAAAGGAACCCAAGGTAACCTCTAAGCAACTAAAGGCACATTAGCTAATGTTACTGCTTACGAGTCCACCCTCAGCAGGACACTGAATAACAATAGTGTACATAGCAGGATTGCATGGAGAAAGTTGTGTCCAAAAAGAACATTGCTTCCCTGCAGTTTCCGAAAGATCACCTGTTCAAAACAGAAGTATGATGGACCAAAATACCGTATTTTTCACCCTATAAGACGCACCTGCCCATAAGACGTACCTAGGTTTTTGAGGAGGAAAATAAGAAAAAAAATATTTTGGGTTTTGAAATTATGGTGGTCTATGGATGACACACTGTTATGGGGGGTCTGTGGATGACACACTATTATGGGGGGGAATCTGTGGATGACACTATTATGGAGGGGATCTGTGGATGGCACAGTTATGGGTGATCTATGGATGGCACTGTTATGGGGGCATCTGTGGGTGGCACTGTTATGGGGGATCTGTGGATGGCACTGTTATGGGGGATCTGTGGATGGCACTGTTATGGGGAATCTGTGGATGGCACTGTTATGGGGAATCTCTGGGTGGCACTGTTATGGGGATCTCTGGATGGCACTGTTATGGGGGATCTGTGGATGACACTGTTATGGGGGATCTGTGGATAACACTGTTATGGGGGGGGGGATCTTTGGATGGCACTGTTATGGGCGATCTGTGGATGGCACTGTTATGGGGGATCTGTGGATGGCACTGTTATGGGGGATCTGTGGATGGCACTGTTATGGGGGATCTGTGGATGGCACTGTTAGGGGGGATCTGTGGATGGCACTGTTATGGGGATCTCTGGATGGCACAGTTATGAGGATCTCTGGATGGCACTGTGATGGGGGCATCTGTGGATGACACTGCTATGGGGGGGATCTGTGGATGACACTGCTATGGGGGGGATCTGTGGATGACACTTAAATAGCATCTTATGCTATGTGCCGTCCACAGATCCTCCCCATAACAGTGTCCCTACAGTGTGAATGATCCCCAATACAGGGGTGGGGGCCGGCATCTGGATTAGGAATGACAGCGGGGACCGGTGCAGTCCCTGTATTCTAATGCACTGGCCCCTCTCACTGTTGTATAATCTTATCTAACCTGTAGGCATTGTTAAGATGTGTAATCCAGCTGTATTACTGTACTTACTACTAAAGTTCCATAGCAGAGAGGAGGGAGGAGGCAGGCAGGGAGGGTGGGCGGGCGACGCGTCACTCACTACGCCTCCTCCCTCATCTCTGATACAGAACTTTAGTTGTAAGTAATACAGCTGGATTACACCTGATTATTGTATCTTAACAATGCCTACAGATTAGATAAGATTATACAACAGTGAGTGGGAAGGTGCATTAGAATACAGGGACTGCATCGGTCCCCGCTGTTATTCCTAATCCAGATGCTGGCCCCCAGCCCCTCCTCCCTCTCAGTTGATACACCCGCCGACCGCGCTGTGCGGTATCGCGGCGGCCGTGTATCATTGTAAATTGCAGCATTCGCCCCATAAGACGCACTGCTATTTCTCCCCCACTTTTGTGGGGGGGAAAGTGCGTCTTATAGGGCGAAAAATACGGTATAATTTTTGGTTTAAAAGAGAAGCTTTATGTTTCAAGAAAGAAATGCATTCCAGCATAAAAACCTCATGCCATCTGTGAAACACGGTGCTGCTGGTATCATGGTTTGGGCATGTTTTGTTGCGTCTGGGCCAGGACGGCTTTCCATCTTTGATCGAACAGTAAATTCTGAATTTAATCAACAAATTTTAAAGAAAAATGTCAGGACACCTGTCCATGTGTTGAATCTCAAGAGAATGTGGGTCAGGCAGCAAGACAATGAACCAGACAATGACACCAGATACTGAAAAGCAAAGGTTCACACACTTTTGTCACTTGCAGACATGTGATATTGTATTATTTTACTTAATAAATAAATGACTACGTTGAATATGTTTGACTCATTTGGGTCTCTGCAGCTTCTTTTTGAACTTGTGTGAAAATCTGATGAAATTTATGCAGAAATATATAAGATTCTGAAGGGTTCACAGACTTTCAAGCACCACTAAAAGATGTGCAGTGTGTTATCAGTTACATTAGCTTTTCGGCTCATTTTTGTTATGTCTTTTGAGTATCAGCTTGCCAGAAGGTTAGTTTGATATTTTTAGCTTTCTTTTGATTTTTGGATATTATTCCAGAAGGCTTGTCAGTACAGAAACAGGATTACTATACTGTACATATATGACTAGGGGAAAATAGATGGTAGCCGCTGGTAACAAACAACCCGTTTAAAAACACACTGCACTGCCAGGTTTTTATGATTTTTAATATTAAAACACAATGAAAAATGATCCCTTTGTGGTGGCAGATGCCTACTGATGTGAATACACACACACAATGTGATCGGAAGAAGTAATAGTTGGTTTTTATTAAGCTGTCCAAAAATATTCCCTTTTGGGGGCAGATACCTGCTGATGTATATACACACGGTGGTGTTGGTGGTGTTGGCAATGCCTAGATTTTAACAAGCTGTCCAAAAGTTATCCCTTTTGGGGAGTAGCAGTAGGTTTGATGTTACCTTAAAGAAAATAAATATTGATCTGGAAAATGAAGAAGCAATGGCTTTTTACAAAAGCCATTTAAAAAAATTGTCCCTTTTTTGGGGGGATCCGTTTCAGGTTTGCGCAGGGTAGGTCTCCCAGCAGCAAAGTATGGAACATAATGGACAAGGCAGGGGATGTACAGCTATGTAGGGGTAGTAGTAACGGCTGCTGCAGCACAGTATGATATATGTTTGCTAATGTTCTTTAGTTTGGAACAGTGGTTGAAAAAAACTGTTCCATCATGTTCAGCAAACTGTATTAGGTGCTGCTGCTTTTGATTTTGCCTTCCATACCTCTATCCATTTTTTCACTGGATAACACTGACAGCATCATGTTAGTGTTATGCAATACATTCATAAATCAATATAATGCTATGCAACCCCGTCAGTGCTGGGTGGTCAGGATGGGAGTTGCTGCATACTCACGCTGCGAGTCCGATGCAAGGAACTCGCTTGTCTCAAAGGGGCCTTCCACTCAGGAAATGACCTCAATTTACTGGATAGGAAGATTAAAGGCTGTGGACACTAAAGTAGACATATATATTACTAAAGGTTAATGAAAAAGGCCGTAGCCATTTTTGCGGGTCCACAAAAACTGGATATCAGCCATGTGCATTCTGCGAAACGGAACAGCTGGCCCCTAATAGAACAGTCCTATCCTTGTCCATGATGCGGACAATAATAGGACATGTTCTATTTTTATTTAGCGGAACGACCATGCGGACATATGGTCACGGAATGCACACAGAGTCATTTCCATTTTTTGCGGCCCCATTGAAGTGAATCAAGTTTTTACGGCATATGGACGACAAAAAAAAGGTATGGACATGGAAATAAAAATATATACGTGTGAATGAGCTCTAAAAGTCACAGCAAACTCAGAAAATCTTTCCCTTAATCCTTTCAAGATTGGGAGCTTTTCAATTTTTCAGTTTTTATTTTTTACTCCCTGCCCTCCCCAAGCCATAACTTGTATGAGGGCTTGTTTTTTGCAGGACATGATGTACTTTCTAATGGCATCATTTAAGATTGCATACAATGTGGTGGGAAGCGGTAAAAAAATTCCAAATGGGGTAAAATTACCAAAAATCCCCATTCTGCCACGGTTTTATGAGGTTTTATTTTACACCATTTCATGCGGTAAAACTGACCTGTTACTTTTATTCTCTGGGTCATTACAATTACAGTGATACCCCACATGCATGTTAATACTGAATACTGAAAAAAAAATTAAAAACTTTTGAAATTTTTTTTATTTTTTATTTTGCTTTTCCATATTCTGACACCCATAACTTTTTTTTATGGCGTACGGAGCTATGTGAGGGCTCATTTTTTTTGCGGAACCATCTGTACTTTCCATTGATACCATTCTGGGGTATGTATGACTTTTTGTGGGAGGTGAAGCCACCAAAAATCTGAGAATTGGCCATTTAGACATTTTTTTCCGTTTTTCGCACATGGCAATGCCCATGTTGTTAATTTTTTTAATTATTTATGTATTTGTATTTGGGTGACTTTAATTTTTATATTTGCAAAATATTTTTAAAAACTTTTTTCTTTTTTTTTTACACTTTTTTACACTAAAAGTTACCCTAGGGAACTATAACAAGCAATGATTAGATTGATTCTCTATGTCTATTAGGGTTACACTAAGGGGGTAATTTATTAAGACCGGCGATTTAGACGTCAGTCTTAATAACCCTGCGCTGGCGCTTGATGCACCTAAGTTATGTAAAGACGCCGGCCTCTACATAACTTAGGCGCATCCACCACCGGCATAATGCTCATTGCAAATCTGCGACAGATATACACCAAAATTTGCGCATATCTATTCATAAATGACCCCCTAAGTTCCTATAGAGCCCTGCCACAGGCAGTCTCTCCATAGGAGCCAATGTGCAGCAGCCCTCTACCACTCCTTTAGCATCGGAGAAGCAGGAGCACGTCCGGGAGCGAGCAGGCTCCATTTTTAAATGTCTGACTGCCGACATAAATTTACATTAGGCGGTTGAGAAGGGGTTGATATACTTGTTAAGCCATGTTCTTCCTATGCATTTTCTCATGGGGTAATGCAGGATTCTTTAGCCTAGATCCAGGAACGAAAACTGAAAAATATCAGCGATTATTTAGCAATGGTTTGGCAGACAGCCATCTGTTCTGACCTCCATACACATACGCACTGGGTTCAACCAAACATGTAGATATTTTCAATGGGAAGAGATAAGAAAGCTGCAGGCACCTCTGGCAATGGCTTATCTTCCAGGTGAACAAATGGATCAGAATTGAATTTCAGACATCCAGATCCTTATTTCTCCACACATAATCTGTCAGGGAAGAGTCAGGAGCTCAAAATTCATGTAAAGGACCTATCAGACATGTAATAGCTTGAAGTGATTGAACGACGCGTGATAAATCATTTATTTTTTTAAGTATCGGACAAATATATACACCTACAAAAAAGGCCCCAAAATGACTCATAAACGCCTGCGGCAGAAAACCAAAGCACAACATCCAATAATTGCTCAGCAGGAGCAAGAGAAGACACAGCCCAAGTATACAAAAGTATAAAGATTTATTAGCAGATAAATAAATAGACAATTGATAACAAATACATACACATTAATTGTGCGGTGGAGGAGCACAGAGTGAATGCCCAAGAACCACCACTGACACTGAGTATCCCCCACACCACAAAAATGGTTAAGCACTCAGTAGTATAACAACGGTAAGGTTGGAGGTCATAGTAAACCCCAGAGAATTAAACAACATGGCCAGAATATGCATGAAATAATCAGACAGTCTAGGACACAGATAACATACCGTTAGCCATAGTGTAAGGGGGGAAGTCAGCACCAGTGGAACAGAACACCCTCGACGCGCGTTTCGCACTTCGCTTCGTCAGGAGGTACCTGGTTGATGTTATGCAAGACGGAAAACAAAGGACTGTCAACAGGACTTTTTTTTCCGATCTGCATAACGGAAACCAGACGGATCCGTTATGATTCCCATAGACTTCTATTATGACGAAAAGCAAATGGAATGCCTTTTAAAGGATTCCGTTTTGCATTCCGTCATAATACAAGTCTATGGGCAGCATAACGGATCCGTCCTGGTTTCCGTTACGCAGGACTGGACTCCTGTATAATGGAAACCAGGACAGATCCGTTCTGCTGCCCATAGGCTTGTATTATAAAGGCTCAAAGCCGAATGCCTCTTAAAGACTTCAGTCTTATGAATTCTGTTATTTTCCGTTATAACCATGTTATAACGGAACCATGTTATAACGGAAAACAAAAACGGAATCCATAACGCTGATGTGAACCCACCCTAACTGAGACATTAATCTTTCAACTTCCAACTTTTTTGGCTGACCGTTAGCTTTCAGAATGAAGCCCTCACAATCTTTATCACTGCTGTTCCACTCCTTTTTAGTCTTCCTCCAACACTCCATACGGAGTTATTGAAACAATCTTGATTAAAGGTTTGCAAAAGAAATGCTGGTCTACTGGGCTTTTCACTACTTTTTAGAAAGTTCCAGTCAATTCACATTGCCCCCTGGTGGTCAACTTATACTATGGCATTGTCTACATTTTCTACAAACCTTCTTTTAAAAGTTGTTCTGTCGCCCTCCTTTGACTATACAGCTATTCCTGCTGACTTGCTGAATAATGGCAGTCAGTGCCAGATGGATCTCAAAGTGTCCGTAAACATTGGCGTAGTATACGTTTGGACGTATGTAAAAAATAGAAACGGTTGCCAACTGTATGGTACTTCATATAATGATAATAATCGTTATTTATATAGCGCCAGCATATTCCGCATCACTTTACAATTCAGGGGTTCGTGTACAAACAGTCATAAATAAATAGCAACAGACAAGTCAATAATTACAAGAGGAATGAGGACCCTGCTCGCAAGAGCTTACAATCTATTAGGGGATAGGGGTGACACAAGAGATAAAAGTGCTTGTTTTGTGCAGTGGTCCAGCCATGGCAAAATAGGGGAGCAGATATAAAGTTGCATGAGCCAGTCACCAGTCTATATATGAAGTGCTTCTGGGTGCATGGGTGCGGGAGGAGATGTAGGGGGGCGCAGCACTGTGGAGAGCTTTGTGGGTGAGCACGAGCATTTTAAATTGGATTCTATACTATATGGGCAACCAGTGCAATGACTGCCACAGGGCAGAGGTATTGGGGTAGCAGTTGGACAGATAGGTGACCCTAGCTGCTGCATTAAGGATAGATTGGAGAGGGGAGAGTCTGGTGAGGGGGAAGCCAATTAATAGTGACTTACAGTAATCAAGGCAGGAATGGATCAAGCCGACAATGAGAGTTTGTTCTTTCCATAGTGATAAAGGGGCGGATTCTAGAGATGTTTTTGAGGTGCAGACGACATGAGCGGACAAGGTGACAAAATGTTCTGTAATACAGCAGGGGTGATGTCGGGGGATGAAGTGTACGGTTAGTGTCATCAGCATAGAGATATATTATTTTCACGGATCAGTTTTTTACTTAGGGGGCATTCACATGATGGCTTTTACAGAGAAATTTTGGTGTGGCACCAAAATTCCACCGAAAAGCTGCCGTGTACTTTCTGTCTCCCATTCATCTAAACGGGAGGCAGAGCGGAGGATCGGGAAGTGGCGGCTTATTATATTATTATATATATTACATTATATATATATTATTTAGGGAGTTGACCCTCGCACAGTATCACCTTAGTACAATTATTTTTGGAGGACACTACGTTTACAGCACTGTTATTGTCAGGGGCACTATTTGCTGGGAGCAATTATTTTTGAGGGCACTGTGTGGTACTACTTTTTTCAAAGGAACTATCTGTTTCTGCAGTACAGTATTGGAGAGCACAGTGGGCACAGTATTGGAGGGACGATGGGGTGTTGAGAAGGTGGGAGGATGATGAAAAATTAAAAACCTAAGATGTCTGTGTTACAAACTCTGCAGAGATTAGACATGCCTGAAAAAAGTTATCATGGTGGTCTGGTCTGAATGGAGAAGATAAGAAAAGAGCAGATATATATCAGAGGACAAGTCACTGGGTATAAAAGGTATGTAGTGCTGTATTCTCCCGGTTGAGCAGAATGTATTTTATAAAGTAATAGTCATCCATCATGAGTTCTAATGTGATGTCTGTCATTCTAATGTGATGCTGTGCTATTCTTTCTGTCAAAACTGAAGAAACTGCTGACAGACGCTAAGAACAGATCACACAGGAGAATGGCCTTGTTAACATTTATCAGTGTTCTATTCCTTTGGAGTACTTGGAGCAAACTTCTTGACACTAGGGGTACTTGGCGTAAAAAGGTTGAGAACCACTGTACTGATCTGACTACTTCTGACCATGGGCATAGCTATAGGGGGTGCAGAGGTAGCAGTCGCTACCGGGCCCAGGAGCCTGAGGGGACCCAAAGACCCCTGTGCCGCATAAGAAGACACACAAAGCACTGAGGGAAGGGGGGCCCAAGCTGAACTCTTACACCAGGGCCCATGAGCCGTTAGCTACGCCCCTGCTTCTGACACCTTAGCTCCTGTTATCTTGGGAATAGATTGTAATTGGGATTTAGAGCTGACTCCTTCATATGCTACAGATTTATGGTCATACTCATTTATTACGCACAATTCAATCAGAATGTTCTCATTCTTTTTTGGAACCTTTTTAGATCCAACAGATTGTATTACCGCCGTGCATTCTGTGACCTTCCAGTCTGAAAGATAAAAAAAAAAAAGAAACATACTGTACGTTCTTGGCCAAACTGAGTGTGGATGAACTGATTGCATTGCGCCTCCTCTTCTTGCCCAGATGCACTGTGGTGTCTATGATGGAGCATACTGAGCAGGCACAGATAAACGGCTGACAGTTCTAATCTTCTCAAACCTTTGAGCAGAGTCCCCATGCACTTTCATACAATCCTCTGTAATTCCATCCTTTTTATTAATATTGAAGTCAATAGGTGTCATGAACTTACCTGTTTGGGTTCCAGTGGTGCATCTTCCTCCACCTAGCCACCACTGCAGAGAGTCAGTGCGGATCCCTGGATAGCCGAGCAGCCTATTCCACGTAGCTCCATGCTGGCATCTGTGCTAGTTATGAGGGTTCCCCTTTAAAGAAACAGTTGCAGACTGTATTGATTAAAACATAAGAATTAGGGCTCTGATGCACACAACTGTATTTTGGATCCGTATTTTTTGAGGATTTAACGTGAACCTATTCTTTTCTACAGGTCCGCAAAAAAAAAAAAAAAAAACAGCAGCACTTGTGTGCCACCCGTGTCAGCATCCATATGTCCGCCCCACATATTGTAAAAGACGTACCATTCTTGTCCATTTTGCAGACAAGAAAAGCCATTTCTA
The DNA here is from genome assembly GCA_033119425.1 of Bufotes viridis. Lineage (NCBI taxonomy): Eukaryota > Metazoa > Chordata > Amphibia > Anura > Bufonidae > Bufotes > Bufotes viridis. The sequence goes on along the minus strand of CM065589.1, from coordinate 203,566,970 downwards.
TTAATGTGACTGAGAAAAATTCGAAGTGTACACAGAAGGTATTGGTATTTTGCAAATCTGCGATTTGCGGACCGTAAAACGGATACGGTTGTGTGCATGAGGCCTTACTTTTCCCTTCTTTGCACTACAGTGGCACAAAAACTCTTGATGGTTACAATTCTCATATAAGACACAGAAGTTTAATGGTTGCACTACGTACTAGGTGACACTATTACATGATGCAGAATGTTTGAATATTCTAGAACGCAACTCGAACGATCTTTAAAATACAGCAAATATAAACGATCACTGTAAAGAGGAGGAGGGTCAATTTGACTCCCGACCCTATCTATCAGGACCTTTTCTCAAATGACTTTCTCCTGGGATTTCCATTCAGTCCACAACACCACAGGACTGAACCAACCAGACCGCACTACAGGCTTCAGGGCAGTCAATCAGGCGCTATACACTGATCCCTAGTCCCTCCAGATTTAATCAAGTCTGTGCTGGCGGGAACTGGAAGCATCAGGTCCTTCCAGTTCATTGCCAGCATGTTCAAGTGGATCAGGGTTTTCGTTACCCAGCAAAATTGGTGCCGCTATAGGGGAGGGGTCTATTAGGGTTTTTTATACTAGGGGAACACTATTGGGGGGGATTTTATATACTGGGTGGCACTGTGGGGTCTGTATATAGACTGGGGCTACTATGGATGGATTATAGACACTGGGGGCACTACAGGGGGCCATTATACGTACCGAGGCCACTGCAGGGGTTGGGATGCTTAAAATTAATAGACCAATGAAAATTAACCGTTTTCATGGCCGTTAAAATGGATGCAAAAAATCCATCAAAAATGGACAAATGGATGAACATATGGATGTAGAATGGCCATTAAAAATTCACAGTGAGTCTATTTTTAATGGCGGGGGTTTTTATGTCGTGTGAATACAGCCTTATCCAAAATAGACTAAACATATAATACAAAGCATGGCCTGGAGCTGGTCATCCAATTCTACTGACTGTTCCTATGTGGCTGTATCCACTGCACTGTGACATGTAAGGTACCACTCCGGACATGTCTGCTTTAGTAACTACTTGTATTACCCATGTAATCATTCTGCTGTGCTGTGCTATTCCTGTATTATTCCTGCTAGAAATTTACAAATTTACAAACAGTCCGCAGTAACGGTCCTGCTGGTTGTTACCAGTAGCTGGTGTGTCTGACTCTGTCCAATCAGTGTTGCCAGTGTCAGTTATGCAGGGACACACCAACTGGTAACGCCCATCTGTACCTTTACTGCTAGCTGCTAGTAATTCACTCATACACTTCTAGTAGTAATAACGAAGGAATGGCACAACATAGAGCCATAAGAATAGATACTCCAGAATTGTTATATGGGGGATAGAAGTAGTCAATAAACCAGACATGTCAGGAGAGGTGACAGGCAGGGGTGTAGCTAACGGCTCATGGGCCCTGGTGCAAGAGTTCAGCTTGGGCCCCCCTTCCCTCAGTGCTTTGTGTGTCTTCTTATGCGGCACAAGGGTCTTTGGGCCCCCTCAGGCTACTGGGCCCGGTAGCGACTGCTACCTCTGCACCCCCGATAGCTACGCCCATGGTGACAGGTCCTTTTTATATATCTTCCACCCTGTATTTACCACCGCCACATTATTCTGTATGCTGCAACTGCACAAGAATAAAGTGGTGGTTATGTAAGAGATGACCAGCAGAGGGCAGTATCTGCTCTAAAGGAAAGCTTGCTCGTACCTAAAACCCCAGTTACATTGATTTGTGCCCCCAGAACAGTAAAAAAAACTAATCATGACATATATGCCATCATCCACCCATCTACCCCCACCATCTCCTTTATCATTCATCTCTCTATCTATCCTGAATTATGTGTAAGCAGTCCTGTCATATTTACATGATAACGGAAAGTATATTTCATATGATAAATTGCGCTAAAATGTTCTTTGCTTACTAAACGGAATAAGTAATAGAACAAATATTAACAGCCAAAAAAAAATAAAGAATAAAAATTGTGTAGGCCCCAGCGAGATTTGAACTCGCGACCCCTGGTTTACAAGACCAGTGCTCTAACCCCTGAGCTATGGAGCCATCTGCTGTTAGGAAAGGAATCTCATTCACTTGTAGATAAACCAGTCCCTAGCGGCTGCTGATGTAACGTATGCTGGTGCCCGTGTATGTCAGCGGCTGCCTCCATTATACACCAAGGAAACTTGTATCCAGTACTGGTCCCTGGTATTATACATATAAATGTGTGAAGACAATACTGCCGGCCTGTGGCGCCAGCGCTTGCTGTAAACGCCATCATCACGGTTAGTGATTATTTTTACATTCTATTACTGTCTTACCAGAACGCACGTGATTTACATACTACCCTGCAGGTACATCTCGCGGCTGCTTCAAAGCGACGTGACCGTGTGACGTCACAAGGTCCTTACGGCGCATTTGTTAGACCACCGTGCTTTACAGGCAATCATTGCGCATGCGTGTACCTAGGTAGCCGTGTGTGGAGATTACCGAAGGACCCCTGGAGAGATGAAATTGGCGGGAGTCTGGGTCTCGGCATCATGAGGCGATGTAACCGTGTAATGAGAGGTTGTCGCCAACCATACAATTAAAGAAAATGAACATGGTTCCACCTTCTTTCCCCATGCGTGTCCAAATCAATTATGAGTAATGACAGGGATGAAAACTGACAGACTTGTGGTGCAGAACCTAACAACACCTCAGGGATTGCAGCCATTTGGCAGCTCTAGGGAAGCGTTTCTCTCACAGCAGATGTGAATGATTTGCACGAGTATAATGTATGTTATTTGGATATAATAACCATAATTATCACGTGGACACATCGGCTACATGATGTTTGGGGACATAAGTGCAACTTTAGCTTCTGTCACTATTACTTAAAGGGAATCTGTCATCAACTTTATGCTGACCGTACTGAGGGCTGTATAAAGTCCTGACAGACATGCTGATGTCAGCGGTGTGTCACTCATCAGCTAAGGCCTTTTTCACACTTGCGTTCTGAGGATCCGGCAGGCACTTCCGTCCCGCCGGATCCAGCAGAACGCAAGTCGCCTGAAAGCATTAGAAGACTGATCAGGATCCTGATCAGTCTTCGAAATGCTTTGAAGTTACTATGGCAGCCAGGACGCTATTAAAGTCCTGGTTGCCATAGTAGTAGTGGGGAGCGGTATATTTACAGTCCGTGCGGCTCCCGGGGCGCTCCAGAATGACGTCAGAGCGCCCCATGCGCATGGATCACGTGATCCATGCGCGTGGAGCGCCCTGGCGTTACTCTGGGCGCCCTGGAGCCGCACGGACTGTCATACTGCTCCCACTACCTTACCATGGCAGCCGGGACTTTAGCGTCCTGGCTGCCATGGTAACCATTCAGAAAAAGCTAAACGTCGGATCCGGATCCGGCCTTGCAGCAAGTGTTCAGGATTTTTGTCCGGAGCAAAAAACACGTTCCGGTCCTGAACTGAAGACATCCTGATGCATCCTGAACGGATTTCTCTCCATTCAGAATGCATTGGGATAATCCTGATCAGGATTTTTCCGGCATAGAGCGCCGAGGACGGAACTCTATGCCGGAAAACAAAAACGCAAGTGTGAAAGAGCCCTTAGGGTACTTTCACACTAGCGGCAGGACTGATCCGACAGGCTGTGCACCCAACGGAACAGCCTGTCGGATCTGTCCTGCCGTTAGTGAACGCGTGCCCCCGGACTAACACTCCGGCCCCATAGACTATAATTGGGGTTGAGGCGGAGGCACGGCAGCGCATGGCGAGAGGCTGCCGGAATAAACCTACGACATGTCTGACATTTATTCCGGCAGCCTCCGCCGGAACTCCGCCCCGCCCCCATTAGAGTCAATGTACAATGCCCTCAGTACGGTCAGCATAAATTTGATGCCGGGTTCCCTTTGATCATATACATGGTGCCATCAGCTTCTGCTCCACCTGTCCCCATACATGGATGGCATCAGGAGCGTAGCTAAAGGCTTATGGCCCCTGGTGTAAGAGTTGATCTTGGGCCCCCCTTCCCTCAGTGCTTTGTGTGTCTTCTTATGCGGCACGAGGGTCTTTGGGCCTCCTCAGGCTCCTGGGCCCGGGAGCGAATGCTACTTCTGCACCCCCTATAGCTACACCCATGCGTGGCAGGTAGTGTTGTCATCGACCTGCACTTATCCGCGTGTCATGGGAATGTGGTGTAGGTATTTCTTTTGGAGGTGCAAAGGTCCCTCTTTTGTAGGGACAGACCTTATTTTTGGCTGAAGTCCCCTTGTCCCTCTTTGCTCCATAAATGTCCCTCTTTTTGATCTGAGATACAGATTTTCATTATTACATTTACAATAGAGATCCAGAAAGTGTTTGGCTGGTTTCCCAGAACCCCCCCTGCTTATTATTTCATTATTTGATCCAATTAGAATTTAAAGAATTTCTATATTCACATAATTTTTGCATTATTTCCTAAGAGAGAACTATCAAACTGTACAGATATGCAGGAAAAATGGATCTTTCACACAATGAACCATAAGTGTCCCTCTTTCAACATCCCAAAAGTTGGGAGGTCTCACAGTGTATGGGAGGGCACATGATACCACGTCAGGGTCACTAAGGCTCTTAGGGGGTCTCTTTACCGTGTAGAGGAACTGTGATAGGGCATATATGGACAGGGATTGGGTGGGTTTAAAGGTATAGCTTAACCCCTTAGTGACCAAGCCTGTTTGGGCCTTACTAACCAAGTGTTTTTCTTCCTTTTTTTATCGTCGCGCTCCAAAAGCTATAACTTTTTAATTTTTCCGTCTATATAGCTGTATGAGGGCTTTTTTTTTGCTTGCAGTTTTTGTAGTTTTTGGGGTACACATAACTTTCTGATTAATTTTTATTAACTCTTTCTGGGACGGAGATAGAAAAAAAAGCAATACTGCCACTGCGTTTTTACATTATAAATTTTACGGCGTTCATTTTTCGGTATAAATAACATAACATCTTTATTCTTTGGGTCAGTACAATTACAGCGATACCAAATACATATAGTTTTTTTTTTACGTTTTACTACTTTTTTTTGCAAAACAAACCCTTTTTTTTAAAACAAAAAAATGATTTTGCATTGCCGCTTCCCAAGACCCATAACTTTTTTTTTTTTATTATATGGAGTTGTGTGAGGGCTTGATTTTTGCGGGACGACTTGTATTTTTCATTGGTATAATTTTGGAGTAAATGGCGCTTTTTGATTGCTTGTTATTACGTGTTTTCTGGTGGCAGCTAAGAATAAATTAGCAATTCTGTCTTTTTTTTTTTCTTTTTTTTTACGGCGTTCACCGTAGGGGATAATTTATGTAGGCCGGGTCATTACGGACGCGGCAATACAAACATATGGGGGAGATTATTTTTTTGCAATTTTTTTCATTGACAAGCGTATTTTCAATGTAAAAAAAAACATTTTTTTTATTTTATGGAATTTTTTTATTTAATAAGTGTTTTTTTTTTTTTTTTACCACTTAATAGTCCCACAAGGGGACTATAAGAAACAGTATTTTGATTGCTTTTAAAATACAATGCATTATCTCTATAATGCGCTGAATTGTAACAGACATGCTATTCTAAAATTGACCAGCAGGCTGCGCCAGAGAGGCACAGCCTGCTGGATCAGCTCCGGGAAGGATGGGGCCTAGGATCGGAAGCCAGGTGAGGCTTCACAATACATCAGTACCCAACATCTAATTTGCGGGGTGCTGATGGGTGACAGAGGAAGTCCGCTCTCTCTGTCACCGCTTTACATGCGGCGGGCGCCATTGCGCCCGGCATGTAAAGCGTTAAACAGCCCGGATCGGCACTCCTGCCAGTCCGGGCTGTTAGAGCAGGGCCCCGGCTTAGACTGGGCAGCCGTAAAAACGCAGCGGCCCAGCCTAAGGCCTCTTAGTGACCGCCGTAAAAGCACGTATGGGTGGTCACTAAGGGGTTATCTCACCCTATAAAATGGCTCCCAGAATGTCCACCCTGTCAATAGAAGCCACTAATATAGGTCCTTTAGCCAAACTTCCTAATTTCTTAATTATTCAACCCTTGTATTCATTGCTCCTTGTCAGGGTTTACGACCATCCCTGCAATCTAGCTGCAGTGGCCGCACTTGCGCACCGCCTGACATGCCTCCGTCCTCTATAGTGGCCGGGATCACGGGAGCACACATAGGCACGCAGACACACTAGCTCCTGTCCTGGCCACCTCACATCAGCACTGGTATTATGTGTAGAACTGCCTCAGGGCATGCGCAGTATCCCTGGAGCTTTTCTACACAGCTACTTCCCCGGCAGCTCTTAGGCTCTCACCGACAGAAAGTGTTACAGGTCCGGGACTCACTCAGTAGTCCGGTATCTTTAATACACATGACTTCTGCAAGCTGTCATCATGTGACTGATGACATGTAATAAACCTGCAGGGCTTGCACTGGAAATGTATTACACAGCAAGGCAGAAGGATCGCAGCTGCCATTATCAGTGGTCCCTCCAAAGGACAGTTATCTCAATGCAAACAGTGTGCACTTTAGAGGCAGCTGTGGGAACGTGCAGGAACAGGTTTGCCTGTGCCATCAATCAAACTAGAAGTCATCGCCCCCCAAGGAAGCAGTTAGTTCAGGGCTAGGGAACAGCACCAGCCCTGAACTGCTGAGCTGAGACAACCCCTTTAACCTTTAACCCCTTAAGGACACGGCCCTATTTCACCTTAAGGACCAGGCCATTTTTTGCAAATCTGACCAGTGTCACTTTATGTGGTGATAACTTTAAAACGCTTTTACTTATCCAGGCCATTCAGAGATCTTGAAATCTTGAAAATTTTTCAGAAATTTTCCAAAACCCACTTTTTAGGGGCCAGTTCAGGTCTGAAGTCACTTTGTGAGGCTTGCATAATAAAACCCACCCAAAAATGACACCTTTCTAGAAACTACACCCCTCAAGGTACTCAAAACTGATTTTACAAACATCGGTAACCCTTTAGGTGTTCCACAAGAGTTAATGGTAAATGGAGATAAAATTTCAGAATTTTGATTTTTTGGAAAATTTTCCATTTTGATCAATTTTTTCCAGTAACAAAGCAAGGGTTAACAGCCAAACAAAACAATATTTATTGCCCTGATTCTGTAGTTTAAAGAAACACCCCACATGTGGACGTAAACTGCTGTGTGGCCAAACGGCAGGGCATAGAAGAAAGGGAACGCCATATGGTTTTTGGAAGGCAGATTTTGCTGGACTGGTTTTTTGACACCATGTCCCATTTGAAGCCCCCCTGATAGACCCCTAGAGTAGAAACTCCAAAAAAGTGACCCCATTTTGGAAACTACAGGATAAGGTGGCAGTTTTGTTTGTATTATTTTAGGGTAAATATGATTTTTGGTTGCTCTAGATTACACTTTTTTTGAGGCAAGGTAGCAAAAAAAAGAAATTCTAAAATTTAATCTCCATTTGCCAATAACTCTTGTGGAACACCTAGGGTAACAAAGTTTGTAAAATCAGTTTTGAATACCTTGAGGGGTGTAGTTTCTTAGATGGAGTCACCTTTTTGGAGTTTCTACTCTAGGGGTACATCGGGGGCCTTCAAATGGAACATGCTGCAAAAAACCAGTCCAGCAAAATCTGCCTTCCAAAAACCATATGGCGTTCCTTTCCTTCTGTGCCCTGCCGTGTCCCCGTACAGCAGTTTATGACCACATATGGGGTGTTTCTGCAAACTACAAAATCAGGGCAATATATTTTGAGTTTTGTTTGGATGTTAATCCTTGCTTTGTAACTGGAAAAATGGATTAAAATGGAAAATGTAAAAAAAAAATAGCTGTTTTGGGACAGTTTTTATTTTTGTTATTTACAGCGTTGATCTGACAGGTTAGATGTGCTATTTCTGTAGAGCAGGTAGTTACGGATGCGACAATACCAAATATGACTACTGTTTGGTAGGATTTGTTTCAGTTTTACATAAAGCATTTTTTTTTTTTTTTGAGTGACTGTCTTATGTAGGGGCTCATCTTTTGCGGGATTTGATGTCGGTTTGATTGGCACTATCTTGGGGTGCATATTACATTTTGGTCGCTTGCTATTACACTTTTTGTGATGTAAGGTGACAAAAATGGCTTTTGACACCGTATTTATATATATTTTTTTGCTGTGTTCATCTGAGGGGTTAGGTCATGTGTTTTTTTTATAGAGCAGGTTGTTACGGACGTGGCTATATCTAATATGTATACTTTTTAGTTATTTAAATTTTACACAATAATATCGATTTTTGAAACAAAAAATTTTTTTGGGGGGGCGATTGTCCTATGTAGGGTATCATTTTTTGCGGGATGAGATGCCGGTTTGATTGGCACTATTTTGAGAAGCATATAACTTTTTGATTGCTTGCTATTACACTTTTTGTGATGTGAGGTGACAAAAATCTTTTTTTTAAATTTATTTTACGCCATTTATCTGAGGGGTTAGATCATGTAATATTTATATAAAGCAGGTTTTTACGGACGCGATGATACCTAATATGTATACTTTCTTTAATATTTATTTTAGTTTAACACAATAACAGCATTTTAGTGTCTCCATAGTCTGAGAGACATATTTTTTTATTTTTTAGGGCGATTGTGCTATGTAGGGGCTTATTTTTTGCGGGTTGAGATGGCGGTTTGATTGGTACTATTTTGGGAGGCATACACCTTTTTGATCGCTTGGTATTACACTTATTGTGATGTAAGGTGGCAAAAAATGGCTTTTCTACACAATTTTTTTTGTTTTGTTTATGGTGTTTTTTTACGCTATTTATCTGAGGGGTTAGGTCATGTGATATTTTTATACAGCAGGTATATATATATATACGGAAGGGGTAATAACTAATATGTGTAGTTTATTTTATTTTTTAAATTTTTATTCAGTGATAAATGTGTTTTTTTATTTTAACTTTTTTTTACATATTTTTTGACCCAGACCCACTTGGTTCTTGAAGATCCAGTGGTCTGATGTCTGTATAATACAGTACAGTACACTATATAGTGTACTGTACTGTATTTTTTACTTTACAAAGTCTGATCAGACTTCTGCCCTTAGCAGAAGTCAGATCAGGCTTGCCATGGTAACCATCACCCGCTGTCAGAACAGAGCAGCGAGTGATAGGGAGGGAGGGGGGGCCCTCCCTCTTTGATGCCTTCAAGAATCGGGGGCTGCAAGGGCACAGCAGTCCCCGATGGGAGAGGGAGGGAGCTCCTTCCCTGTTAACCCCTTCCATACAGCAGTCCGTACCGACGGACCTCGGGGGTCAGAAACTGCAAAAAGCGCTACAAACCGCAGGTCTAAATTGACCTGCGGTTTGCAGCGATCGCCGATACGAGGGGGGGGGGTTATTGTAACAAGGTACCTGCTGAATGATTCCAGCAGGTACCTTGTTCCGATCACTGCCGACTGAGCAGCGGTGATCGGTAGTACACATGACGTACCGGTACGTCATAAGTCCTTAAGGGATTAAAGGCTAAAGAGACCTTTGGGGGCAATTTTTTTTATTATTATTGCATTGTACTCATTTTAAGCTAAAGATCATTTTTTTCAATTGGATTTTATTAAAAATGTTGAGCCCCTGTCCCTCAGCAGCCTTGAGTTTCTCTAGTACCAGGATCAGAATGTTCACTGTGTTCCATCAGACAGGTCAGCTGACGGTTCCTTATCTCCGATCTCTGACCTGATAAACACTCATTATAGCTCAGATCTTATCTTACTGATAAACTACACTAAATAAGTGTTTAGGACCTCATAGTAGTTTAGAGATATGGTTTATTAGATGACCTGCACAAAGTGAAAGTACCAGTCACACAGCTAGACAGTTAACCCTTTGTGACAGAACAACTGAATATTTTTAAAAAAGACCAATTGAAATAATGATTTTTAGCCCAAAATGAGTAAAGTGCAAACATAACAAAGAATTGCCCCAAAGGTGTACATAGCGTTTAACCCCTTCAGAACCCTGTCATTTTTCACCTTAAGGACCAGGCCATTTTTTTGCAAATCTGACAATTTGATTACTACTTTAAGTATCCTCCATTGCACCAGTGTTGCAACAGACCCAAGGAGTCTTAAGGGGTGCCAGGTTGTCCCTAGCATGGGAGGGCAACATAAGCGTAGTAGAAGCTAGAAGAGTAGTAGAGGTAAAATTTTGGTGGCCAACATCACCAGGGAGACTGGATGGAGCAAGAATGTGAGTCCTTTGTTCACCTGGGGCAAGGTGTAAGAAAGTGGGTGCAACAGTTGTAAAAATAGGGGAAGTGTAAGACAGAAAATAAAGTGGGCTTTAGGTTTATAATGGGCAGTCCAAGTGACGATAGGACAGAAATTACCTGAAGAGCAATCCTGAAAGAGGTGAGAAATAACCTGAGGGTAACAGCAGAAGACCTATAGTGCTCAGCATTAGTCTTCTTGCACATGACCGAATGCCCTCCGAGACATATGGTCCGTGAGCAGACCATATGTCCTAGAGCGGCATTGATCATGTGCGAGGGAGCGCGCAGTATCATAGATTACAATGATGCCGTGCTCGTCGGGCCGCCCGCAGGGCTATTGTCCCGCACTTATATGATCATTAGTAGTCTGTAAGTACTTCTGTATGAAAGCATCATTCCTGAGATTCACTCAGATCCCCTGACAGGGACAGAAAATAAAGCTGAGTAAAAGCCTTTCGCCTTGCAATGTTTTCTTCTTTTTTCAGAAATGTTGGGAGGGGGGCAGCTGTAATTGTTGACTTGTTTGAAGAAACGTTGGTGGAAAATATGTGATTTACAGTAAGCTGCCATCTGCTGATTGTTGCGTAATGTGAGGCACATTGGTGCCTTGAGACACACAGCCTGACAACCCCATATAAAAGTGGTTGCTATCAGCTGGTCTCACAGGACTGAACTGTTCAGCCTTATAAACTATGTTACTATTGCGGTGATAACAAAGAAGGGGTGAATCAGCTTGGCAATAGTCCTGTTGTGCCACTTCCTATCACAGCTTTTGATCAGTTTTTTTTAACCTCTTAAGTAGGGGTGGACGGTATAGGCGATATGTGATATAAATTTGTGCCACGATATGGATTTTGTGCAAATCGCCTATATCGCCGGACCGCGATATGACCTTGAGCAGCAGTTCCGATCGGAGTACCAGCAGGGGCGCCAGTCGGTTACCATGGCAGCCAGGACGCTACTGAAGTCCTGGCTGCCATAGTATGTAAGTGAGCAGCATTATACTCACGTGCCCGGTGGCCGCCGGGCGCTCCTTCTTCTCATAGATCTGTGCGGCGCATTGCTAATGCTATAAGCATTAGCAATGCACCGCACAGACAGAAGAAGGAGCCGGTGGCCGCCGCGCACGTGAGTATAACGCTGCTCACTTACATACCATGGCAGCCAGGACTTCAGTAGCGTCCTGGCTGCCATGGTAACCGATCGGAGCCCCAGCATTACACTGCTGGGACACCGATCGAAACTGCTGCTGCCACCAATGATGTGGGGGAAGGGGCCCCTGCCACCAATGATTAATACTGGGGAGGAAGGGAGGGGGGGCGCACTGCCCACTGCCACCAATGATGGGGGGGGACCCTGTGGCCACTGCCACCAATGATTAATACTGGGGAGGGAGGGAGGGTTTGAGTTACCAGAGGGGGCTGATAAGAGGGAGAGGCTGGGGGGCACATGAAAGGCTGGGGGGGCTGATCAGAGGCTGGGGGGGCTGATCAGGGGCTAGAGGGCTGATCAGTGGCTGGGGGGCTGATCAGAGGCTGGGGGGGCTGATCAGAGGCTGGGGGGGCTGATCAGAGGCTGGGGGGCTGATCAGAGGCTGGGGGGGGTGATCAGAGGCTGGCTGCCATGGTCGGGAGAGTGTAACGTCCTATTTAGTGGTCGACCGATATTGATTTTTTAGTGCCGATACCGATACCGATATTATGTGACCTTTCAGGCCGATAGCCGATATTTGCTGCCGATATTCTGAGCATTTTCATTTTTGAGAAAAAAAAATTTCAACACAAATCTGCTGAAACATTTATTGTTAATGTTTAGCTTTTTTTGTAAATCTTTTTCATTTAGACTTGATATTTTGTTTGTGGGTTTTTTTAAACTTCACAACCCAATAAACATGTTTTATTGACATTTTCTTGTATCAGTTTTTCATTTGTGATTTTATTATCTCAGTCAAAAGTTAAGAATAACAAGTTTACAACTTGAACTTACAAGAGTCAAGATGAACAACACGTCTGGGTTGCCAATCTAGCCTTAGTCGACTCGTAACCTCCTGGACATTTTGAAACATGTCAACCTGTTGTGGTGGTGGTGGTGGTGGAAGATGATGTGTGTCCAGAAGATGTAACCTGTGATATGAAAAATAAAGACAATGCAGGCAACAAACGATATGATACATTTATCCAGTGCTGGAATTTATCTTTGTGCTGAGAGTCCGCCTTGGTCCATGGAACTTCATGCCATTGGAGATGGAGAGAACATTTTGAATTTCTCTTCAATACTTCCAGTCGAGAAGGAGTACATTGTAGTGCAGAAAGCACAATATTTCTGCATGTTCTCCAGTTAAACGGCTACTGTTTTTTAATAGATTGCTGACACTTCACTGAAAACACGCTCACTAGGTACAGAGGAGGGTGGAGGGCAAAGGTATCTTCTGGCATAATACGCAAGGGTTTCAAAGCGTGTCTCATTTTCTTTCCACCACTCAAGTGGATTGCCCTTTCTATTGATCACTGGTTCTTTCAAATAAAGATGAAGCTCATCATCAAGGCAGACTTTTGGCAAAGATAGAGAATTCTCTACATGAGGCCCCAATAAAACGCTGAACATGGCATCAATTTGGCGATGTTTAAGCCCTTTTTCCATGTGTTTTCTTTTTTTGAATTTGTGGGTTTCAGTTGCATCATCATCCTGCTCTTCTACACTAGTAATAGACTCTTCCAGGCTAGTAGCATCATCAGGGTCTTCCAGATGTGACCTTTCTTGAACCTGCACCCTCTTTTGCATATCTTCTGTCAGCCATTGTTTTGTCTTGCTGAGTACATTTTCAGAAGAGAAAGCGTGATGTTTGAATCGAGGATCTAAAAGACATGCCAGCACTAGATTCATATTATCTTCATACTTCAAAAAACGCTTGTTGAAGCTTTCATTCATGACCTCTCTGAGTGTTCTAATGCCACTTGTATTGGGACCTTCATTCTCTTGAAGAAGCATCTTCAGCACTGTCACACATGGAATGACGGATGACACACTTGAGTCATTATGGCTAACCTCTAGGGTCACTTCCTCTATTGGGAGGAGGGTCGCAGTCAGATTTTCTACAATCTCCCACTGTTCAGCATTAGGGCAAGAATATCCTCCATGTTCACCAGCATAGATGCTAAGAGCTCGCTTCTGTTCAAGCATTCTTTGTAGCATATGTAGGGTTGAGTTCCACCGTGTGGGAACAGCCTGAATCAGGCTATTTTGGGGCAGGCCAAGGTCTTACTGAATGCACCTCAGTCGGTGCTTGGCAATGCAAGAATGGTGGAAATGACTCGCGCACTTCTTTAGCATGGCAATTATGTCGATCACAGCTCTCTGACTTGACAGACCATCATTTACAACAAGTTGCAGGGTGTGTGCCATGCAGCTGAGATCTGACACTTCAGCAAGCTTCATTCCTTTCACCATGTTCGCTCCGCTGTCTCGAAGCACAAGCAGCACTTGATCTTTGTTTATCCCCCAGTCATCAAGCATGCCTAGGAACATTTCTTTAATGTACTCGCCAGTGTGGGATCCTTGCATCACCCATGTGTTCAACACCAACTGCCTTTTTGTCCATCCATTATCAATGAAGTGACACGTAAGACTCATTAGTGATTCTGTTGATCCGGACCAGCAGTCAGTAGTGAATGAGAGTGCATTGCCAGCATTCTCTGGTTGTAACATTGCTTTCACTCTCTGAAGCACCTTGTGATGAATCTTCGGCAGCATTTCGGTTCTGTAAAATTTTTCACTTTTCAGTGTGTACCTTGGCTCAGCTATGGACATGAAGCGCTTAAAGCCCGAGTCAGACACCATTGTAAATGGCTGGTTATCCGTAACCATCATCTCGGTGATTGCTCTGTCCAGAAGTTGGGATCTTTCGTCGGAATTTTGCCACTTTGTGTGTTTCCGAAATAGGTCTTGTATTTTTGGCTGGAATAGAGTTGGTTTTTCAGATAATTTCCTTTCTTTTTGGGCCTCATTAAATAATTCAACATGGTTATTTCTTAGATGGGTCCACAGATTTGATGTAGCCTTCGTTTTTGCAGTTGCAGATCCCATGCTCACATTGGTTTTGCATATGTTGCACATTGCCTGTCCTGGGGAGGGTTGACTAAAATAGTCCCAAACAATGCTTTTAATTTTTCTTTGTGCATCCACCTGCATTAAAAGAAGAGGGTTACATGACTACTAGTGCTATTAGCCGTTTAACTTATGGGAGCAGTACATGCAGATTAAGTAACAGCACGCACACAAACAATACAGTACAGTGATTGTTTCATTTCCCATTTTCACAAAGCTTGAAGCATGCACCTAATAATATAGTGCCATATCCATTAGCACCTCCCCTACTCTCACTGGCTTAAAAAGACTACCATGGCCTCTGACCTCCCCATGAGTGCTTTACGCAAAACCTGTCTGCGATTCCTAGTAGTTGCGGCCAGGTCATGTATTCCTGCAAAATGGAAATCTGCCTCCCCGCCATCTCTCAGATGTTGGGTACAGAGAGTGGAGGAGATCCGTAGAATGGAGGAACTCACGGCTATGTTGAAAGGCTCCACTACACGGTTTCTAACTGTCTGGTCTTCCTGGTTTACTTTTCAGGCCACAGCGGATTACCTGGCTTTGCAAGCTTGAAGGTTGCATTTCTGGGCAATGATGTCCTCCTGCCCTCCACCCTGCCTGAGGGTTTTTTTTTTTGTTTTTTTCCTCCCCTTTCTTCTCTTCCCTTTTTACGTTGGTCAATCTTCCCCCTCCTTCTGTTTCTCGTTGGTTGTGTTTTTGAACTGTAATCTTGCCTTTTTCTGTGATGATTGTGTGACTGCTGGTATTGATCTCGTTTGGTCACGCTGTCTCGGCTTGATATTTCCATATTTACTCTCCGTATGTGCCACGTTACTATTTTACATGGTTCACTTTCAGTAGACGTTGTGTTTCATGAGTCTTATACTATATATTTTATTGACGAATCATACTGAACTGCCTTTACAAGTCGATTTGTAACTGTCTTTTGCAAACCTTAAATAAAGAATTTAAAAGAAAAAAAAAGACTACCATGGCCTGCTTCCTTTCCTTATCATTAACTTTATTAATTTTATAGTTTTACATTTATAATATACTAGTATAGTACTAGTGCTAATTGCCAATTTTCCACCCCCACCACCTCCACCTCTGTGTGTGACTACTACCAAAATTGCTTTTTCAAGGCTGGTTTCACACGTCTGTGAAACACGGACGGACGTGAGCAGTCCGTGGTAATGCGGCCTGGATTAGTTCTGTACAGCAGGAGCACACAGCGTCACTGGTTGCTATGACGCCATGCTCTCCCTGGCGCCACTGCACTACAGTAATACACTGGTAATAGATCATACCAGTGTATTACTGTAGTGCAGCGGCGGCAGGGAAAGCACACACGGGGTCATAGCAAGTGCAACCACTGACGTCGCGCGTTCCTGCTGTACAGAACTAATCCAGGCCGCATTACCACAAACGGACTGCTTATGTCTGGGTTTCACAGACGTGTGAAACCAGCCTTTTTTAAATGGCGGGAGTGGGTGGTGGAAAACTGGAAATTGGCATTTTTGGCACTAGTACTATATTGTAATATAAATTATTAGGATAATAAAGGTCTCATAATAAGCAAGCAGGCCATTGTAAGCCGGGCAGGGGGTGGTGCTGAGATGGATTGTATACCACTACATATTTTATATAGTGCCATGATTGCAATATATAATACGTCTGTACTGTATGTGAGGGACTGCATGATCAATGTATGAGATGAGGTATATAATATAACACACTGTATATGTATTATGAGGTATAAGGAAATGAGAGTATGATGTAGTGGGTTAACACACAATTATGTGTGAGGTATAATTTTAATTTACTTAGTATACTTCACAAACGAAATGTGTAACCCTCATACTACATCATACACTCCTTCCTATATATTATAATATATATATATATATATATATTATACCTCATAAATATTACCATACAGTGTGTTATTATACCACGCTGCTAACACTCGGGTGTGCACACTTCTTGAATATGGAGTAATTATTAATTAATTACCATAACGCAGTGCAGTAGTATTGCACAGTTAGTTCAGGCGACAGTGGTAGCCAGTAGGGCCTGGCTCACTTTAATTCCTGCAGCAGGAGGAGGACGGCACGGCTCTCTTGTAGCGTGCAGGCAGTGCAGTGAGTGCGCGCACACTTTCCCGCCACCAGCTGGAGCACTGAGCCCTGCAGAGTTAATGTGCGTACGCCACAGCGTAGCCTAAGTATGTAGTCCCGTCCGGGGGCGTTCCGGCCGGGCAGGCCCACACCCCCATTCTGCTGTACTCCCGCGAATCGCGATCCTCCTTACTTCTGGCAGAGCAAAGACAGGCAAATCATCTCTAACAGGTGCGCCAGTGTAGTGGACGCAATATCGGCGGTATCGGCAGTTTACATGCCGATACCAATACTTTGCAAAATGCTCAATATCGGCCGATAATATCGGCCATACCGATAATCGGTCGACCCCTAGTCCTATTCACCCTAATAGATATCTATTAGGGTGAATATGACAAGGGTTCTAGCCCTTAAGGAGGCTAATATTTAAAAAAAAAGTAAAAAAAAAAGTTTAAACAACCCCCCCCTTCCCCAAAATATAGAAAACAATATATCGCGTATATATCGCATATCGCACATGCTTAAAATTATATCGTGAAAATTGTGACGGTGGCTCACTCAGGTGATTGTATGGATGGTGCTGCAAGCCAAGCAGAGGGACACCAACCCTCTAAAAGTAAATAGACAATTAAAATCAAGTAATTGGCGAGCACTCCATCTGGTAATGGAAAGTATCTAAAATTCTTTAATAAATTATATGCTAATCGATTAGGACTAGTAGGGACAACTAATAAAATCAAAGAAATACAATAGTAAAATATACAATACAGATCATGCATTCATTACATTCCTAAATTATAAAATATGGCTATGGTGGATCTATAAACCGGAGATAAGTTCTGACTTTATGGTCTATAAGGCTGCAGCCGTAATGATTGGGTTATAGCGCTAAAATCAGAAACTTTCTAATCTTGTCCATCCAAAGGTGCACTAGGGCAGTTAGTCGTTCTTCATTGCACCAACGTGTGGCATAAGTTTAGCGTACTTGAGATTGTCAGAGTTCGTATATAGTATTCAATGTCCAATCCTAGTTCATGTGTTAAAAAATAAGCGGTCAAGAGTATATTCCTCTTACCTCCATTCCAAAGATCGAAAAATGGTAAGGAACGCCACACGTGTGTTCGGGGCTGGCGTCTTCCGCCGTGCTTACCCGGCCTGTTCCCCTGAGGTCTCGCGAGAATCGGTGTGATTTCCCTTGTTGCCTGGGAGACGCGTTCCTCACCTGGGAATTCTTATAAGAAAACAGGATAGGAAAAACTTTTTTCTAGGGAAGGAGATGAAGGAAGGTCTAGAGACACATAAGAACATCAAAACGAGGGTGATTCTTCCATTTAATAATAACTATAAAGATATTCAGAAAATCATCAATACACATTGGCACCACATATTGAGCGATAAATTGATAGGCCATCTCCTACCTACTAAACCACTGATCACATTCACGAGAGCACCAAATCTAGGTTTGAAGGTAGCTCCCTCTATTAGGACCTTTAAATCAAAGAATGACCCAAAGGGTTCTTGGCTGAAGTTAAAAGGATTTTACAAGTGTGGCAAGTGTATTGCATGCGGTTACAGCAACACACCACGGAAAACGGATAGAGTTGTTTCCACTCAGAATGACCACACTTGGGAAATCAAAGATGGTTTAACTTGTAATACATCAGGTGTGATCTACCTTATCCAATGCCCATGTAGAAAACAGTATGTGGGCAGAACCAAGCGTACATTACGGACTCGACTGTCCGAACATATAGCCAACATCAGGAAAGGCTATGAGAAACACTGTCTTTCAAAACATTATGCAGAAGTACATAATAAAGATCCATCTAATCTATTATTTGTGGCATTGGAGAAGGTAGACCGCCATTGGCGGGGCGGAGACTATATCAAACGGATGTCGAGGATTGAGTCTCGGCGGATCTATGAATTCGGATCATTATTACCTTTAGGTCTGAATAGTGAGGCAGAATTGTTCGGCTTCTTATAGGCCATGTGCCCATGTAGCCGATCTTGGTGTCACAGTCTGGCCGTCTATCGACACTGTGACACCATCTTGACCATGGGCACATGGTCTAATCACTTCTATCAAGTCACCCTGTTATTTTAAGGAATTTTGTTATTATATGAATGGAATAGGTAGAATGACATAGTGGTCAGAAGTTATGAAATTACTAAGCTCGGAACAGTGAAGTCTTTATATGTATGAGAGATACCACCATATAGAGCAACTGTGGACTTACAGTGTGCTCTTTGATGTGGAACCCCTGTTTATGGATCTATCCTCAGTTTGCAACACATGAGACTTAAAAGCTGCATTGATTGTGTAGTAAAATATATAAGGAGTCCAGAGCGGAAAAACGCACAATTATAATAAAAACGCATTGAAAACGCAGGTGCGTTTTTGTGTAATATGAATATTTTTATGAATTGACCTTTTTATAGAATACATAAGATCTATAAGCTGTATGGATTGGACATATATAAGGAACCTAGAGGGTAAAATAACGTATAACCCTAATAAAAACAGATCGAAACCGCACCGAATATGAAGGTGCGCTTTGAGGGATTCCTTTTTAGATGCCTAATATAAGATATCGTTTTATGATGTGATATCCAATTCGATCATAAAGGAATTGGACGTTTAATCTGCTTATAATACAACCGATATGTGAACTAATTAGGAACATACCATGTGGATATTCCAATCGCTTGAATAATCCATTTCGATTTGAAAAATCCAGTACCATATGTTTGATGAAACCTTGACAGCTATAAAATGGAAAGATGACAACATTGGCGATACCACTGAGGAAGGGATTGGAGTTATCCCGAAACGCGTCTGGTCTGGATCGCCTATGAAGAAATCACCTCATGAAGTTTAAGCATGGCCATGCTGTAAAATAGGACTGCTTGTAATATCGAGAAAGTGAATTCCCAGGTGAGGAACGCGTCTCCCAGGCAACAAGGGAAATCACACCGATTCTCGCGAGACCTCAGGGGAACAGGCCGGGTAAGCACGGCGGAAGACGCCAGCCCCGAACACACGTGTGGCGTTCCTTACCATTTTTCGATCTTTGGAATGGAGGTAAGAGGAATATACTCTTGACCGCTTATTTTTTAACACATGAACTAGGATTGGACATTGAATACTATATACGAACTCTGACAATCTCAAGTACGCTAAACTTATGCCACACGTTGGTGCAATGAAGAACGACTAACTGCCCTAGTGCACCTTTGGATGGACAAGATTAGAAAGTTTCTGATTTTAGCGCTATAACCCAATCATTACGGCTGCAGCCTTATAGACCATAAAGTCAGAACTTATCTCCGGTTTATAGATCCACCATAGCCATATTTTATAATTTAGGAATGTAATGAATGCATGATCTGTATTGTATATTTTACTATTGTATTTCTTTGATTTTATTAGTTGTCCCTACTAGTCCTAATCGATTAGCATATAATTTATTAAAGAATTTTAGATACTTTCCATTACCAGATGGAGTGCTCGCCAATTACTTGATTTTAAAATTATATCGCAATATAGATTTTAGGCCATATCGCCCACCCCTACTCTTAAGGACACAGGACGTACCGGTACGTCCTGATGTCTGAATCCTTAAGGACACAGGATGTACCGGTACGTCCTGTCTATTAATTTCTATTGCGCCAGATCCGGGTGTGATAGCAACATGGTTCCTGCTGATATAGTTCAGCAGGAGCCATGTTCTAATGCCGAGGGGGGTCCTGTGACCCCCCCCCCATATCTGCGATCACTGCAAACCGCAGGTCAATTTCTAAAGGTGCCCCCCCCCCCGTGCCCTCATTGTGATGGGCGGTGCGGAGAGGGGGGTAGTCTTGCGGCGGGGGGGCGGGCGGGCACGCCATCCTCTGCCCGCCCCTCCGCCTAATTTCAGGATGGCTGAGCTTGGCAAGCAGAGTGTCAGTACATTGCTGACACTCTGCTTGTAATGGCTGACATCCGTGCAGGCACGGATGTCAGCCTTTTAACCCCTTCCATGCCGTGGTCCATAGGGACCGCTGTATGGAAGGGGTTAAGAGGGAGGGAGCTGTTGTGGGGGGCTGCTGTGCCTGGTGCAGCCCCCCTAGCTTCAGTCCCCAGCTTCCCTCCCTCCCCATTCTCCTATTCGCCGGTGAACATAGCTTGTGCGCGTTCGCCACGGCGGGCGAACATATGCGATGTTTGGTCCGCCCCCTATTCGTCATCATTGAGTCAACTTTGACCCTGTACCTCACAGTCAGCAGACACATTCCAGCCAATCAGCAGCATACCCTCCCTCCCAGACCCTCCCATCTCCTGGACAGCATCCATTTTAGATTCATTCGGAGGCTGCAGTCTTAGTGAGAGGAGGGACAGTGTAGCTGCTGCTGATTTAATAGGGAAATCGATATCTAGGGTAGTGTATTCAGTGTCCACTCCAGTCCTGAAAGACTCACCTGATCTCTGCTGTAAGGACAGCGTCCTGACAGCACCCCAAAAAGCCCTTTTTATGGCTAGTACATCAGTCTCCCTCCCAGACCCTCCCACCACCTATCAAAAAGCAAGGACGGCATCCATCTTAGATTAATTCTGAAGCTGCAGTGTTAGTAGTTGTAATCGCAATGCGATTAATATAACCTGTATTAATCGCATTGCGATTACAACTTAGATCTGAGTTCCTAATAGTTGTATTGCTAGAATATAACGAAGATTAAGAATATAGCGCTATATTCTTAATCTTCGTTATATTCTAGCAATACAACTATTAGGAACTCAGATCTAAGTTGTAATCGCAATGCGATTGATACAGGTTATATTAATCGGATTGCTATTACAACTTAGAGCTGGGCTCCTAATGTTCCTGGGCCGCACAGCCCAGTATCAGAGAATGTGGCCGTGCAGCGCTTGGTCACAGACAGGCGGTGTATTTTCCTGCTGCCTGCGTTTGTATATGAATGGTTATACTTGTCATTGGTGGCCAGTGCGATGCCCCCCCCCCACTCCCCAGAATTTAAGACAATGGTGGCCAGCGTGCCCCCCCCCCAGTATTAAAACATTGGTGGCCATTGCGCCCCCCCCTGTCCCCAGTATTAAAGATAAGAGTGGCCAGTGCCCCATCCCCCCCTTCCTCCCTCCCCCCCTAGTATTGAAGTCATTGGTGGCAGTGGCTACCGGGTCCCCTCACCTCCTCCTCATTGGTGGCAGTAATCAGAGCCCCAGCAGTGTAATGCTGGGGCTCTGATCGGTTACCATGGCAACCAGGACGCTACTGAAGTCCTGGCTGCCATGGTCAGCTCCCTGCTGCTGTGTGTGCACTGTGCACAGGGCAGCAGGTAGAGTGTGAAGCCCTATTCACTCCAATAGAGCTCTATTAGTGTGAATAGGATGAAAATGATCCCAGGTTCAAGCCCCTAAGGGGGAAAAGTTAATAAATAAACTGTAAAAAAAAATGCACGTGACTTTTTTTGGCGTTTTATTTTTTCCGCGCGGTATGGAATGGTATTGAGTATCGCAATACTTTTTTATGGTAACTCTATGCCCAACATATAATCTATTCAGGTTAAGAAGTCATGCCCGCCCCTGTGGCAAAAGTATACCTTATCGGTGGGGCACTTAGTTCTCCAGAGGTCTAGCCATCTAAATTCAGTCAGAGATCTGCCAAGCCATGAGGGAGTCCCTGCATTCATTGGGTCCGCATTTCTCTGGTGACGGTCGAGTGAGGGGTCTAGCATCATATTTAGTTCCCCCATGCAGATTACTCTAGCTTGTGGATATGAAGCCACAAATGTAGCTGCCAGATGAAGGGCCTGCATAGAGCCTGGGGGTTATATATCCCTATTAATGTATACTGTACATTATCAATTAGAGAGTGAACAAAGACATATCTGCCTTCTGAATCAATGACCGAATTTCTCACCTCCCAGTGTAGTTGATTGTGTACTAATAGGGACACTCTTCGGAAGGAAGAGGAGTGATATGAATGCGTGGCCCACTGTACCCAGGGTTTCTTTAATACCCGAAAGGTATTTGCAGTGAGATGTGTCTCCTGCAAGCATAGGATTTATGGATTATAGTTTCTAATATAGGCAAGCGCCATAGATCTCTTTTGCGGTGTCCCCAAGCTCCTAAAGTTCCATGATAGTATTTTTAACTCAGCCATGGATTCAGATGCAGATATATGTGAACGGTAGTGGAGACAAATGTAGTGGATGCAGTAATACATTGCATTGCTACATAAACAATTATATCTAATAAATAAAACATAGTAATTATAAAACCAGAAAAAAACATTTTAAAGTTGTTAACCGTCAATGTTTCCTAACGTTATACTGTCCAAGTATTAAGTCTGTAATCATTTCTTATTTCAGACTAACTGCCAGCAAATCCGGGATGCCTCCACCTATGGTGTCAGGTGGCAGAGGCATGCAGGCTGCGGCCACAGAAATAATGTGTCCATATTGGTTATATCAAAGCCCTATGTTATTAGCCAAGGTCAAACAAAACCTAGTGGGGAGGGTTTTGTCAGGAAAACTATAATTAACACATATCTCAATGCGAGCAAACCAGTCCACTGGCGTTGTCGGACGGCCACTTCTGGATGTGTCAGATGTTTCAACGTCTCGGTGATCGTCGCCGTAGGGCCAGCCATTCAGAGACTTCTCCAGGGGAAGTGAAGGACCTACTCTGTCGCCGTCCACCACTCTAAGTCTGGCAGGGTAGCTCATCTAGTATGGGATATTAGCTTCTTTCAGGTGCCTTTTAACATCCATGAAGGTGGTGCGTTGTTTCTGTACTTCCATTGAAAAGTCTGGGAAGATGGAGACTAGCATTGTCAAATTTAATCTCCTGCCGCCTTCTAGCTAGAGTTAATAGCTTGTCCCTGTCTTTGCAATTAAGGAACCTCGCAAGCATGGAGCGAGGCGGTTCCCCTGGTGGAGGAGGTTTTGCTGGTACTCTGTGTGCCCTTTCCACCGCATAAGCCGAGGAGAAATTTGAATCTGGAAAAAGTTCTTCTTATTCTGATATTGTTTCTACGGAGCCTATTTTCTAGGTCATCCGCTTTCTGCTTCCATTGCTCAGTTTTTCAGTGGCGCTTTGTGTTTTTTGTGGCCCAATTATAATACCAAATTCGCAGATACATCTATATTAATAAAAGCCAAGTTCAGGGCTCAGTATAGTATAGCGTACCGTGCAGATACAGTGGAGTGGATAGCAATTTCAAGACTTGGCTTCTCTATGAGTACTTGGTTGCTGGGTACATATAGTACTGAGTTTGTTGCTGATTCATATAATATAATACTGTTTTGAGAGTATTTTATGCACAGGGTTAAATTACAGAGCTGCTATGTGTTGAGGATGTTGTTCCATGTGGAGCAGCAGGAGCCCAGGCCTGCATATGTTCCAGCCTACCTTCCCCAGCTCTGCAGAAGACTCCACAAGATGGACTCCTGGTGGGAAACTTCAGCCGGCCGGTTCTTTGCAGCCACGTCTCCCACCCGCCACTTCAGGTATACATCCCGCGGTCTCCCTGGTTTGACCCCGTATGTCTCACCACCCGACTCAGCGGCAGGTCTTACTGTTGTTCCTCAGCTTAAGCTGGCACGTGCGCCACTCGTTCTGGTCCCGGAGCTGCTCTCCCGGTGGTTCCCAGCGTCTCTCTTTAAAGTGCTCCGACCAGTCTGTTAGTGCAGCGCAGGGTGGGGTACGATGCTGGGCTGTCTCAGGGTCTCTGTTCTGCTTAAATGGTCACAAGTGAACACAATTCCATCAGGATTTATCCTGTTCTGTGGTCGCAGCCGCGGAGCTCTCCTCACATGCGACTGGCCATGTCGGCTGCTGACCACGCCCCCCCCATTCAGTCTCTTTTTAGAAGATGTTAATTCCCCTTTATAGAAATTCTGATTTAACCCCATCAGGATATCTGCTGTACATGTGTTGCAGATATCCGCACTTTAGAGATGGCGTCCACACTAGAGCGGATGTCATAGCCGCCGGGTTTCTGTTGTTTCATCCAGCAGACACCTGAGGCTAATGCCTGTAGTCAGCGATAACGCTGATCTCAGACATTTAGGAAGGATCCAGGCTACTACAGCAATATGTTCCTATGGAGTCCCTCCTGTGAATGTATCTTCCATAGACTGCAATGGTGACTGATTGCATTCTATGAGAAAAGCGATCTGAAAATTGCATGTTCATGTCCCCTAGGGGGACTTGAGGAGGACTGTTTGAATACCAATTCTAATTGAACCAGGAAATTTATTGAGCGATTCATGGATCAAACACCTATTATGAATTTTGCCGTTAAAGAGGACCTTTCATCAGGGTAAAAAATGTGTACTAAGTGTGCTGACATGTAGAGCGGCGCCCAGGGATCTCCCTGCACTTACTATTATCCCTGGGCGCCGCTCCGTTCGCCCGGTATAGGCTCCTGTATCTTCTGGGACTTGGTTCTACTAGGAGGAGCCTAGTACACTTGGTTATAGTAGGCGTATCCCAGGCTGTAGCGCTGGCCAATCGCAGTTCACAGCTCATATCCTGGTAGTTTTTTTTTCTCCCAGGATGTGAGCTGTGCGATGCGATTGGCCAGCGCTACAGCCTGGGATATGCTTACTATAACCAAGTGATACTAGGCTCCTCCTAGTAGAACCAAGTCCCAGAAGATACCGGAGCCTATAACGGGCGAACAGAGCGGCCCCCAGGGATAATAGTAAGTGCAGGGAGATCCCTGGGCGCCGCTCTACATGTCAACATACTTAGTACACATTTTTTACCCCGATGAAAGGTCCTCTTTAAGATCCTTGTTACAGAACAGCAAGTTGTGCAAAAAGTAATGAAACATTGAACAGTTGGACATGTGCATTCAAAAGTTTAGAGACGGTCACATTAAGTTCACCTGTAAAGGTTAGAGTGCATTTTAGGTTCATCATGAAATTTCACCCACAAGCCACATATCTAACTTTTTTTGAGTAGTATATGTATCTGATAGAGAATTTGATGAGGAATCCAAATCTGTACTTAAAGGGGTTCTCTGGGAATTAAGAAAATTAAAATATTTAAATATTACTTTAGTATAAATATATTCCCAAATACGTTTCATTAGTTATAATGCTTCATTTTGTCTCAGGAGCAATCATTAGGAGAAATAAAATGGCCACTGTCCTATTAGTACACACAAAACCTGTCCTAGTCACACAGCAGGACATATTACTTCACCACACTGAGCTAAAGAGCTGCCTCTCTGCTCTGCAATTTTTCAAACTGGTATCTGAAGTTAGCTTGTGTTTTGTGGGACAAACTGTACTTTCTAATGGCACCATTTACTGTTAGAATAACAGAATAAAGTGGTCTTTAAAAAGTGTAGCTGACTGTTGCGCTAAGCAATGATATGTTAAGGATAGTCCATCAGTATTATGGGTAACAGGCTGCCTGTTAAATAGTGGGGAGAAGGAGTCATGCGACGTGGCCAGCGTCACATGACCCGTTCCCCTGCATCCATCTTAGCTCGGTACTGTGTAGTTAGGCACTGTGACTGTTTTTCGTTACGCCATACATATGCAATGCTTTGCATGAAGTCACTTCCCACCGCACCGTATGTGTACGACACATGTCGGGAAGGGGTTAAGCACAAGAACACTGCACATCAACAAATCATAGAAATGGGAACATGTTCAAGGCTGACTTCCCTTACTATGAGATACTGACGTCAGTCCTGTCTAGGGCATGAGCAAGTTTCTAAACAGCCTGTATCCCACTGCAGCGATAAAACCAGAACATTTAGACCTGGCAGCAATCAGAAAGCATTGCCATCTGACCTGTAATGATTAACAAAGTAGTAAGTTATGGAGCTAGGAATCAAGGAAATAGTGATTTATTATTACATGCACAACATCCGCATACATGACTGCACTGATTCATGTTAACAGCGGATAAGATAAGATACTTATTCCCCAGCTATGAGTAGGAATGATTGGAAAGCTGTATTTTTTCGCATGCTACTGCCATTTGGTTTTAGTAGGATGCTTTATGTGTGGAGCAGTAAGCGCAGAAAACTCACCAAGAAAGAAAAATACAAACAATCCTGCATTTACCCATAATACTGACGGACTATCCTTAACATATCATTATCAGATTGCTGGGGTCATTGCGTTTCCATGTTTTTACTCCTGGCCTTCCCGAATCCATAGCTTTTTATGTTCCGTTCACATAGACGTAAGAGGGCTTGTGTTTTGTGGGACCAACTGTACTTTCTAATGGCACCATTTACTATTAGAATAACAGAATAAAGTAGTCTTAAAAGGCAGAAAATGCTTAAAACCCCATATGCTGTTGCACATTTATAACTGGGGGAGCAAATCCTGCACATGGGATCCGTTGCTAACAGCAATCCCCAGCAAAAATGCATACAATGGAGGATGCCAGCAGCAGACCACAAAGACATCCTGCACAGGATAGCCAAATGTGTGGATGTGATTGGCTATATGAAACAGAAATTTGCAAAAAATGGTGCACTACAATTGTAAATGCGATTGACAATATATGGCTAAACCCTCACACTCACAGCCTCTTCCCTCCTCCCATTGTATGTGTGATTTCACGCTGGAGGTAACTGGGAGTTGTTCGCTGTGTGTCGGACCTTATGCCCCTGTAATTGCCCATACGGCACAGGTAGGTTAGCGTTAGGTCCCGTGCCACTTTGAGATACCTTGACAGGGTGCGCGGGCTCTGGTATATTCTTGATATAAGAATATATTGGCGAAAGTCTCATTTTAACCACATCAGCCCCCTAGCTTAAACACCCTTAATGACCAGGCCACTTTTTACAATTCTGCACTACACTACTTTCACCGTTTATTGCTCCGTCATACAACTTACCACCCAAATGAATTTTACCTTTTCTTCTCACTAATAGAGCTTTCATTTGGTGGTATTTCATTGTTGCTGACATTGTAACTTTTTTTGCTATTAATCAAAAATGACCGAAATTTTTGCAAAAAAATTACATTTTTCACTTTCTGTTGTAAACTTTTTTTTAAAAAACTACATTTCTATATACATTTTTCTCTAAATTTATTGTTCTACATGTCTTTGATAAAAAAAATCCAATAAGTGTATATTTATTGGTTTGGGTAAAAGTTATAGCGTTTACAAACTATGGTGCAAAAAAGTGAATTTCCGCATTTTAAAGCAGCTCTGACTTTCTGAGCACCTGTCATGTTTCTTCAGGTGCTAGAATGTCAGGATAGTATAAATACCCCCAAATGACACCATTTTAAAAAGAAGACACCCCAAAGTATTCGCGGAGGGGCATGGTGAGTTCATGTATCATTTCATTTTTTTTCACAAGTTAGCGGAAAATGACACTTTCTGAAAAAAAATAATAAAGTTTCCATTTCTGCTAACTTCTGGCAAAAAAAAAAAATCTCCCACAGACTCACTATGCCCCTCAGTGAATACCTTGGGGTGTCTACTTTCTGAAATGGGGTCATTTGTGGGGTGTATTTACTTTTCTGGCATTTTGGGCGGGGCTAAATTGTGAGCATCCCTGTAAAACCTAAAGGTACTCCTTGGAATTTGGGCCCCTTTGCGCACCCAGGCTGCAAAAAAGTGTTACTTATGTGGTATCTCCGTACTCAGGAGAAGTAGGGCAATGTGTTTTGGGGTGTATTTTTACATATACCCATGTTGGGTGAGAGAAATATCGCTGTAAACTGACAACTTTGTATAATTTTTTTTTAAAAAGTTGGCATTTACAGAGATATTTCTCACACCCAGCATTGGTATATGTAAAAATACACCCCAAAACACATTGCCCTACTTCTCCTGAGTACAACGATACCACATGTGTGACACCTTTTTGCAGCCTGGGTGCGCAAAGGGGCCCAAATTCCAATGAGTACCTTTAGGATTTCACAGGGCATTTTTACTCATTTAGATTCCAGACTTCTTCTCACGCTTTAAAGACCCCTAAAATGCCAGGACAGTATAAATACCCCACATGTCACCCCATTTTAGAAAGAAGACACCCCAAGATATTCCGTGAGGGGTATGGTGAGTTCATGTAAAATTTTATTTTTTGTCACAAGTTAGTGGAATATGAGACTTTGTAAAAATAAAAATAAAAAATAAAAAATTATCAATTTCCGCTAACTTGTGCCAAAAAAAAAAAAAATTCTGTGAACTCGACATGCCCCTCACGGAATACCTTGGGGTGTCTTCTTTCCACAATGGGGTCACATGTGGGGTATTTATTCTGCCCTGGCATTTTAGGGGCCCTAAAGCGTGAGAATCCAAATGCGTAAAAATGCCCTGTGAAATCCTAAAGGTACTCTTTGGAATTAGGGCTCCTTTGCGCATCTTGGCTGCAAAAAAGTGTCACTCATGTGGTATCGCCGTACTCAGGAGAAGTAGGGCAATGTGTTTTGGGGTGCATTTTTATATATACCCATACTGGGTGAGAGAAAAATCTCTGTAAATGACAACTTTAAAAAAAAATGTATACAAAGTTGTCAATTTACAGAGATATTTCTCTCACCCAGCATGGGTATATGTAAAAATACACCCCAAAACACATTGCCCTACTTCTCCTGGGTACGGCGATACCACATGTGTGACACTTTTTTGCAGCCAAGATGCGCAAAGGGGCCCTAAAACCAATGAGTACCTTTTAGGAGGGCATTTTTACGCATTTTTCTTCTCACGCTTTAGGGCCCCTAAAATGCCTGGGCAGTATAAATACCCCACATGTGACCACATTTTGGAAAGAAGAAACCCCAAGGTATTCCGTGAGGGGCATGGCGAGTTCATAGAAGATATCTTTTTTTGGCACAAGTTAGCGGAAATTGATTTTTTGTTGTTTTTTTCTCACAAAGTCTCCCTTTCCGCTAACTTGCGACAAAAAGTTCAATTTTTTATGGACTGAATATGCCCCTCAGCGAATACCTTGGGGTGTCTTCTTTCCAAAATGGGGTCATTTGTGGGGTGTGTTTACTGTTCTGGCATTTTGGGTGGGGCTAAATTGTGAGCAGCCCTGTAAATCCTAAAGGTACTCGTTGGAATTTGGGCCCATTTGCGCACCCAGGCTGCAAAAAAGTGTCACTCATGTGGTATCGCCGTACTCAGGAGAAGTAGGGCAATGTGTTTTGGGGTTTATTTTTACATATACCCATGTTCGGTGAGAGAAATATCTCTGTAAATTGACAACTTTGTATAAAAAAAATTAAAAAGTTGTCGTTTACAGCGATATTTCTCACACAAAGTATGGGTATATATAAAAATACACCCCAAAACACATTGCCCTACTTCTCCTGAGTACGGCGATACCACATGTGTGCCACTTTTTTGCAGCCAAGATGCGCAAAGGAGCCCTAATTCCAATGAGCACCTTTAGGATTTCACAGGGCATTTTTACGCATTTGGATTCTCACGCTTTAGGACCCCTAAAATGCCAGGGCAGCATAAATACCCCACATGTGACCCCATTTTGGAAAGAAGACACTCCAAGATATTCCGCACAAGTTAGCGGAAATTTATATATATATATATATTTTTTTTTACAAAGTCTCATATTCCACTAACTTGTGACAAAAAATAAAATTTTGCATGAACTCACCATACCCCTCACGGAATACCTTGGGGTGTCTTCTTTCTAAAATGGGGTCACATGTGAGGTGTTTGTACTGCCCTGGCATTTGAGGGTCTCCGCAATCATTACGACCAGCATTAGGAATTTCTGCTATTCTCCTTATATTGAGCATACGGGTAATGAGATTTTTTTTTTCTGTTCAGCCTCTGGGCTGAAAAAAAAAATGAACGGCACAAATGGGTTTTTTTTCGCATCAATTCGATCAATGTGGATGCCAATCTCTGCCAAAATCAGTGACTGCGGTGCGGTGGGCTGGGAGCTAACTACCTAACAAGTAGCTAACTAACTGGCGGTGATAAGGGACCCTTATGCCCCATTCACACGTCCGCAATTCTGTTTGCGGAACGGAATTACAGACCCATAATTCGAATTGTGGATCCGCACTTCCGTGTCTGCACTTCTGTTCCGCAAAAATATAGAACATGTCCTATTCTTGTCCGCAATTGCATAGGCATTTTTGCATAGGCAAAGGCATTTTCTATATAGTTCTGGCAATGTGCAGATCTGCAAAATGCGGAAAGCACATTGCCGGTGTCCGTGTTTTGCGTATCCACGGATCCGTGGATCCGCAAAACACATATGGACATGGGAATGGAGCCTTACAGGGGGGTGATCAGTGACAGGGGGGTTATCAGGGAGTCTATATGGGGTGATCAGGGGTTAACAAGGGGTTAACAAGGGGTTAATAAGTGACAAGGGGGGGGGGTGTAGTGTGGTGCTTGGTGCTACTTTACATAGCTACCACCAGAGGACCAGGTAGCAGGTATATCAGACGCTGTTAACAAAACAGCGTCTAATATACCTGTTTGATTTAATTTATTTAACTTCTACAGCCTGTCAGCGATGATCAGGCTGTAGTATAACTTCCGAGCTGCAAAGTGCTGTGAACGCGCGTCAACGAGGAGTAACTAGGCCGCCGAGATCACGCGATCCTGCGTGCGGCGGTCCAGAGAAGGTTAATATCAGTGTGAGTGTTTAGCCATATAGGTAGTGGGAAGCTGGAAAAAAAATTCCAAATGGGTTGGAATTGGAAAAAAAAAGGAATTCTGCAACAGTTTTATAGGTTTTCTTTTTCGTTCCCTGGTAATTTCATTCTCTGGGCCAGTACAATTTACACATTTATATAGCTGTGTTAAAAAAATAAAAACTTTCCAAAAAATAATTTTTTCTTTGCAGCGCCATATTCTGACCCCCATAACTTTTTTATTTCTATGTCTATGGAAACTTTGCGATCACTTTTGGTTCAATTTTTTGGGGAAGGTAAAGCGACCAAAAAAGGCAAAACGACCATTTTGATTTAATTTCTTCATGGGATAAATTTTTTGCATGGTATAAATATATTTCATTTATATTCTTATTTTAATAGTATAGTTGTATTTGAATGAGGCATTGCCTATGATATTTATTTATCTATTTTAATTTTTGGGAAAGGAGGGTGATTTAAAGTTTTATGTTGTTGTTTTTTAAACTTTTTTTTTTTTTTTTTTTACACTTGTGATAATCAGATCGCTTTTGTCATAGACTCCCCACAGGCAGGGTCTCCAAAAGAGCTAATAGAGCTTTCATTTGGTGGTATTTCATTGCTGCTGACATTTTAACTTTTTTTGATATTTATCAAAAATGACCGAAATTTTTGCAAAAAAATGACATTTTTCACTTTCTGTTGTAAAGCTTTTTTAAAAAAAACTACATTTCTATATACATTTTTCTCTAAATTTATTGTTCTACATGTCTTTGATAAAAAAAAATCCAATAAGTGTATATTTATTGGTTTGGGTAAAAGTTATAGTGTGCAAAAAAGTGAATTTCGGCATTTTGAAGCAGCTCTGACTTTCTGAGCACCTGTCCTGTTTCTTCAGGTGCTAGAATGTCAGGATAGTATAAATACCCCCCAAATGACACCATTTTAGAAAGAAGACACCCCAAAGTATTCGCGGAGGGGCATGGTGAGTTCATGTATCATTTCATTTTTTTTCACAAGTTAGCGGAAAATTACACTTTCTGAGGAAAAAATAATAATAATTTCCATTTCTGCTAACTTCTGGCAAAAAAAAAAAAATATCTCCCACGGACTCACTATGCCCCTCAGTGAATACCTTTGGGTGTCTACTTTTCATTTGTGGGGTGTGTTTACTATTCTGGCATTTTGGGCAGGGCTAAATTGTGAGCAGCCCTGTAAAGCCTAAAGGTACTCATTGGACTTTATGCCTCTTTACACACCTAGGCTGCAAAAAAATGGCACACATGTGGTATCGCCGTACTCAGAAGAAGTAGGGAAATGTGTTTTGGGGTGTATTTTTACATATACCCATCCTGGGTGAGAGAAGTATCTCTGTAAACTGACAACTTTGTATAAAAAAATTAAAAAAGTTGTCATTTACAGAGATATTTCTCACACCCAGCATGGGTATATGTAAAAATACACCCCAAAACACATTGCCCTACTTCTCCTGAGTACGGCAATACCACATGAGTGACACTTTTTTGCAGCCTGGGTGCGGAAGGGGCCCAAATTCCAATGAGTACCTTTAGGATTTCACAGGGCATTTTTACGCATTTAGATTCCAGACTTCTTCTCACACTTTAGGGTCCATTCACACGTCCGTGTGTGTTTTGCGGATCCACAAAACACGGACATCGGCGATGTGCGTTCCGCACTTGCGGACCGCACATCGCCGGCACTCATAGAAAATGCCTTTTCTTGTCCGCAATTGCGGACAAGAATAGGACATGTTCTATTTTTTCGGGAACGCAATTGCGGACTCGAAGTGCGGATCCGCAATTGCGGACCCGGCCGGGACATCGTCTGTCCCCATTGAAACTAATGGGTCCGCAATTCCGTTCCGCAAAATGCGGAATGGAATTGCGGACGTGTGAATGGACCCTTAGAGACCCCTAAAATGCCAGGGCAGTATAAATACCCCACAAGTGACCCCATTTTAGAAAGTAGACACCCCAAGGTATTCCGTGAGGGGTATGGTGAGTTCATGTAAAATTTTATTTTTTGTCACAAGTTAGTGGAATATGAGACTTTGTAAGAAAAAAAAAGAAAAAATCAATTTCCGCTAACTTGTGGCAAAAAAAAAAATCTTCTATGAACTCGCCATGCCCCTTACAGAATACCCTGGGGTCTCTTCTTTCTAAAATGGGGTCACTTGTGAGGTATTTACACTGCCCTGGCATTTTAGGGGTCTCTAAAGTGTGAGAAGTTGTTTAGAATCCAAATACGTAAAAATGCCCTGTGAAATCCTAAAGGTACTCATTGGAATTAGGGCCCTTTTGCGCATCTTGGCTGCAAAAAAGTGTCACTCATGTGGTATCGCCGTAAATACCACATGAGTGACACTTTTTTGCAGCCAAGATGCGCAAAGGGGCCCAAATTCCAATGAGTACCTTTAGGATTTCACAGGGCATTTTTACGCATTTTGATTCCAAACGACTTCTCATGCATTAGGGGCCCCTAAAATGCCAGGGCAGTATAAATACCCCACAAGTGACCCCATTTTAGAAAGAAGACACCCCAAGGTATTCCATGAGGGGTATGGTGAGTTCATGTAAAATTTTATTTTTTGTCACAAGTTAGTGGAATATGAGACTTTGCAAGGGAAAAAAAAAAATCAATTTCCGCTAACTTGTGCCAAAAAAAAAAAATCTTCTATGAACTCTCCATGCCCCTCACGGAATACCTTGGGGTGTCTACTTTCTAAAATGGGGTCATTTGTGGGGTGTTTGTACTGCTCTGGCATTTGATGGTCTCCGCAATCATTACATGTATGGCCAGCATTAGGAGTTTCTGCTATTCTCCTTATATTGAGCATGCGGGTAATGAGATTTTTTTTTTCCGTTCAGCCCCTGGGCTGAAATAAAAAATGAATTTTTCTTCATCGATCAATGTGGATGAAAAAATCTCTGCCAAAAAATATGCAAAAAAAAAAGAGGGGAAAGGACATAGGAGTGCTTGCAAAGTATGGCCCCATTCACACATCCGCAAAAATATCCGCATCTGCAAAATAGATGCGGACCCATTCAGTGTGAATGGGGCTGGCGGTGATGCGGAGAGCACACTATGTGCTCTCCACATCAGCATTTGCGGAGCTGCGGCCGCGAACTTCCAGGTTTCGGCCCCGAAACATCCGGCCACAGCTCCGCAAAAGATAGAGCATGTCCTATTCTTGTCCGCAATTGCAGACAAGAAAAGGCATTTTCTATATAGTTCTGGCAATGTGCGGATGCGCAAAATGCGGAAAGCACATTGCCGGTGTCCGCGCTTTGCGGATCCGCAGATCCGTGGAGACGCAAAACACATACGGACGTCTGAATGAGCTTTACAGGGGGTGATAAGTGACAGGGGGGTGACATGGGGTGATCATGGGTTAATCAGTGACGGTGGGTGTGGGGGGTCTGTGTGGTGATTGGTGCACTTACATATGTTTCCTCTGGTGGAAAACCAGAGGACCACCAGAGGAGCAGGCAGCAGGCATATTAGACGCTGTTAACAAAACAGCGTCTGATATGCGATTTTTTTAACTACTACAGCCTGCCAGCGCACGATCAGTACTGGCATGCTGTAGTTAAACTTCCTCCCGACACGATCCTGTGAGCGCGTGCTGCGAGATGACGTGCCGACGCGTCAAGGAGGAACATCCCGGCCGCCCGCAGGATGTATCCCTGCGTTAGGCAGTCGGGAGGTGGTTAAAGTCTGAAGCAAAGTTATTAATGTGATTTATGTTTCTGACTCGTATAACAGTTATATGTATATTGTGTTAACAGAAGCAGAAAAAGAAAAAGAAAATGTAAGACTCATTATATGACTGGAAAGGTAAGCCAATCACAGCCAGCCTCACACTGCCCAAGAGTCTTGGCCAATCACAGACAGTTATACACTGAGCCTGTGTGGAAACCCCCTAGCTGGAATCAGAGAGGTGAACAGACATAGTTCCAGCCAGAGCAGTTTTATGGAAGTATAAGGGGCCAAATAGGTATTTAATACAGTTGTATAAGTTACTAAAGTTAATACTGTGATTAGGACTGTGTATTGAACTGGTTTTGTGTTTGCTTACAGTTCCACCAAATTCAAATGTACAGTTCCAGCAAACCAAATGCAAATTCAAATCATTGCTTGCATCAAATACCAAATTGCTATCAAACAGCATACTGCAAATCAAATGAGCAATTGTATAGAGTCAAAGACAGAAATATATCAAGATTTCGTGTTAACTGACAAAATTGAACTGTTGAACCGCCATTTTGTAATACTTTATTCACCATATGTTTTGTACATAGACTGTTTACTGCAGAAGCAACAGTGTTAGGGCCCTTTCACACTTGCGTTTTTGTTTTCCGGCATAGAGATCCGTCGTCGGGTCTCTATGCCGGAAAATCCTGATCAGAAATCAGTTCAGGATGCATCAGGATGTCTTCAGTTCAGGACCGGAACATTTTTTGGACGCAGCAAATACCGCAGCATGCTGCGCTTTTTGTTCCGTCCAAAAATCCTGAACACTTGCCGCAAGGCCGGATCCGGAATTAATGCCCATTGAAAGGCATTAATCCGGATCCGGCCTTAAGCTAAACGTCGTTTCGGCGCATTGCCGGATCCGACATTTAGCTTTTTCTCAATGGTTACCATGGCAGCCAGGACGCTAAAGTCCTGGTTACCATGGTAAAATGTAGCGGGAGCGGGGAGCGGCATACTTACATTCCGTGCGGCTCCCGGACGCTCCAGGATGACGCCAGGCGCCCCAGTGCATAGATCACGTGATCGCATGGATCACGTGATCCATGCGCATGGGGCGCTCTGACGTCATTCTGGAGCGCCCGAGCCGCACGGAATGTAAGTATGCCGCTCCCCCGCTCCTACTATGGCAACCAGGACGCTAGTAGCGTCCTGGCTGCCATAGTAACCTGAAAGCAATTCGAAGACTGATCAGGATCCTGATCAGTCTTCTAATGCTTCAGGCGACTTGCGTTCTGACGGATCCGGCGGGACGGAAGTGCCTGCCGGATCCTCAGAACGCAAGTGTGAAAGGACCCTTATATGGAGAAAAGTTGAAGTTATTAAAGAAGTTATTTCAAGCATTTGGTGTGCTCTTTAAACCTACTGCTTCCATAGAACGGCGCTAGAGGAATTACAGAGTAATAGACAGTCTGCTTAGAGTAAAAGTCAGAGACATCATAATTCTTCTAATGCCACAGCGCAAAAGGCACTTCATAGTGCTGCGCCTGTCACAGTTGAGGGACAATGCCATCTGTTTGTGAGCTGTATGGCCTTACCCCCTGAGGCTGTGGCGACCTCAGGCAATGGCCTCTACAATAAAGAGAGTCATAAATTCCTAACAGCTCCCCCAACAGACACCTGGGTGTAGAGATTAAAGACAAGAACACTATCACATTACTGAGGACAAACCAACGAAAGGTTCTGCAACAGTAACCTTTGACCTCCCCCTGTGTTGGTGACCATGCACTGGGGGCTATTATATGTTTACATTGATTGCATGCTCTGGCCAGTATATGGGGTACACCTGAGTTACATATTATGGCCAGAACTATAGGGATCCCCACCACAAATCTATTATAACCGATTCCCAGTAGGGATATCTGTTGTAATAGTGTCTTGCAGCCATGGGCGTAGGAACCGGGGGGGACGGATGCCCCCCAGGAAATAATGCGGGGGGAGGGGGGGGCCAGGTATGATGATATCCCCCCCAGCGGGGCAATGTGGGGAGGGCCCTGTTATTACTGGCACATAATGGGGGGGAGCCTATTATTACTGGCACATGATTGGGGGGGGGCTGTTATTACTGATACATGATTGGGGGGGGCCTTTTCTTACTGGCACGTTTGGAGGGGGCCCTGTTATTACTGGCACATGATTGGGGGGGCTGTTATTACTTGCAGATGAGAGGTGCTGGGGGGGCTGATAAGAAGCACTGGGGGCTGCTATGAGGCATGGGGCTCTTATCTGAGGTCTGATTGGGGGTCATTCATATTGGGGTCTGAGCTGAGGTGTGATCTGAGGTCTTATTAACATTGGGGATCTTATTGGGGCTGTTAGCTGAGGTCTGATTAACATTGGGGGTCTGATTGGTGGTCTGACCTGAGGTGTAATGAAAAACATTTTGTTCTTATTGTGCCCACTTCCAGCCCGGAGCCCAGCTGCCCAGAGCACCTATCCGGAGCAGCTTGGAGAAAAAGGCCTCACAGTCTCCCACACTCCTTCTGCCAGGCCAAGCCAGCCAGCACCCCTGAGTCTTCAGAACTGTAAGTAAATTATATATAAGGGGAGATTATTGTTTCGGTGGGGAGGGCGGAGGGGGGGATACACTTAAAATTTAGCGATATAAACAACTCGCAGTTTACTGAATAAGAATATACCCGGCGAGCAAAAATGCTGTCCCCCCCAAGATTTTTGGGGGTTCCTACACCCATGCTTGCAGCCCTGTTTCATGTGTAGCCTGTTTTCTCACAAATGAAACAGGTCTTTGGCCTTGCAATTCTATGTGTGGTTGAAAGCCACCCCACCTTACATCTCTGTGCGAACAGAGTCGTTTTATGTGTCCAGATTGCAGACAATGGAAACACTCTATATTCTCCCACTTTCTTTGTTGACGAGCACTAAAATACACAGATATTTTGTTGGCTGCCATACCCTTTAACGTGCAGCCATCTTGCATTTTTTTTTTTTTTAAATATAATTTTTATTTATTTTTTCGAAATAACATAACATTCATGATCAAGACATAAATGAAAGGTATCATGTATACATTAGTGCAAACATTATCCCGATCATTCAAGAGAAAAATATGGGGTCTTTCTTCTCCCACCTTTCTCTAAGAGATTGGTAAAGAAGTGTGATCGACCGTCTAGTTTTGGTTTTCAGAAACGAGTCAAAGTCATTTTGCCCCCATTTTTTGGAGAGGTCCTTGACCAAGCTCCTGCCATACGCCATAAGTTGGAAATACGGGAGGAAGGTTGATCCCGGCAATCCCCACTTCTCAACCAATTCATCTTGTGTCATCCACCTAGTCTCCTTTTCATGGAAAAGGTCCGCCATTTTCTTGACTACTTTTCGCGTCCATTCCCATACTATAGCGCTCTGGCTTCCTGGATCAAAATTTGGGTTATCTGTTATGGGGAGATGTTTAGATATTTGGTAAGGTAATCGATACATTTTCCGTAATATTTTCCAGGTCATAATTGTATCTCTCGTGACCAAAGACCTTTTGATAAATACTGGGAGTCTAGAGATACTAGTATGCACTAGTGCTACTAAGTCCCAAGGTTCTGCAAGTTGTTTTTCCAGCCTAAGATTTGAGTAGAAGGACGTCTGGTTAGCCCAGTCCAAAATGTATCTTCTATTGCAGGCTAGATTATAGCCACGAATGTCAGGAAAGTTGAGTCCTCCCTGGTCTTTCCGTAATTTTAATTTGTCTAACGAAATCCTCGTTATCTTGCCCTGCCATATAAAATGTATAAACTTACTCTCTAAGAGCTTGACATCAGCGTGCCTAAGCAGGAGTGGGATCGTCTGTAGGGGATACATAAGTCTGGCGACTCCCATCATCTTTACTAGGTGGCAACGTCCTACCATTGAAAGGGGTAAGCCCTGCCATCTGTTTAGGTCTGCTATGATTTTACATATTAAAGGAGGGAAATTTTGTTGATATAAGGAGTGTGGATTTGACAACTGTAATCCCTAATTTCGTGGCCAACTGCTTTAGGGCCCTTCCCATGGGCAACAGCGGTAGGATCTCACATTTACATATGTTAATTTTATAACCAGAATAAGCTCCAAAGGCTTCCAGGGCTTTATATATATCTTGTATATGTTCCTCCAGGCTTGCCAGAAATAGAACCACATCGTCAGCGAATAGTGCTGCTTTTACTTGTGTGGACCCCACCGTTATTCCCTCAAATAGGTCAGAGGAGCATAGAAGCCTTGCCAGGGGCTCCAGAGCCAAGTTGAACAAAAGTGGCAATAGCGGGCATCCCTGTCGCGTCCTCTTCATCAATCCATAGGGCCTCGAGAGAAAACAATGGGTATACACACGGGCTTTCGGACTCTCATATAGTTTAGAGATGAATGTTCTAAATGCTCCTTGGAAGCCTAATTTGTCCAGAACCGCCTCCAGCCACGCCCACCTGACATTGTCAAAAGCTTTTTTAGCGTCTAAGGTGAGCATGGCCAGGGCTTCCCCCGGTTTCGGCCGATGGCGGACCCTATCTAGAACTGTAAGAACTGTTCTGAT
This sequence comes from Bufotes viridis, assembly GCA_033119425.1. Lineage (NCBI taxonomy): Eukaryota > Metazoa > Chordata > Amphibia > Anura > Bufonidae > Bufotes > Bufotes viridis. The sequence goes on along the minus strand of CM065589.1, from coordinate 203,527,618 downwards.
GTTAGTAACAGCTGAGCGGCCCTGGACAAATCCCACCTGCTCTGCCCCTATCAAAGACGGGAGAAAGTTTGCCAAACGATCCGCAAGGATTTTAGATAATATCTTTGTATCCACATTTATAAGGGAAATAGACCTATACGAGCCTGGTTGTAGGGGGTCCTTCCCTGGTTTGGGTAAAAGCTTAATGTAGGATACATTTTCTTTATCTGGGTGGACCTGGCCCTTCAGCACTCCATTATACAGCTTTAATAACACCGGGGATATTTGGGTCGTCATCACCTTAAAATATTCCCCTGTAAACCCGTCAGGTCCCATGTCAGCATTTAGGCTTTGGAGTTGTTCGGTGGTTACCAATGGCAGTTTTACATGATCTAGTAAGGTGTCAATTAAAGGAGATGGGGAAACATCCTCATACAGGGCTGCATAGAAGTTTCCCACTATGTAATTTATAACTGCCAGGTCATTTACAACCCTACAGTTATCATCTCTGACCTTTGGCTAGGTTGGCCAGCAAGCGCCCGGCCTTATTTCCATACTTATACATTTTTGCCTCAAAGTGTGTTTGTTTTAGAGATTCTCTGTCTCTCTCGCATTTGTCAAAATACTGGCTGGCCTCCACCCAATTCACCTTGTATTCTACTGAGGGATGATCAGTGAATTCCCTGTACGTCCGTCTAACTCTGATACTCGCCTGCTCTAGATGCCGTTGACAAGCTTTCTTTTTGCTGAATACATAACCCATGATTCGCCCCCTCATAACCGCCTTTGAGGTGTGCCAAAAAAGCTCTGGGTCATCTAGATGGATTTGATTATCCTCCCGGTACTCTTCCCACACTCCCACCAATTTATTTGTAAATTCTTCATTGGTTATCAAATTAGATGGAAATCTCCATAAGTAATCCTTACCCTTAGGAAATGTGTCTCTCAAAGTCAGAGTTACTGGGGCATGATCCGAGATGACAATATCATCAATGTCAGCATGCTCCACCAAGCCCGACAGAGATCCCTGAACCAGGATGTAGTCTATGCGCGACCATGATTCCCTGGCGTGAGAGTAAAAAAAAAGTAAAGGTCCTCTCATCGGATGGAATTGAAGCCAGGGATCCACCAGCCCCACCGATTCCATTAATGGCACTAGAACTGTGTCTTGAGCATTGTTACTCCTTTGTTCACAGGAGCCAGACTTCCTATCCTCCTGCCCCATAATTACAGAATTAAAGTCGCCCCCTACAATCAAGTTTGAGGTCCTATCAATGAGCAGGCTACTTTCTAATGTTCTGAAAAATTGTGAATTATTAGAATTTGGGCCGTATATGTTATAGATAGTGTACTCTGAGTCTTGGACCCGTTAGGAAACCTTAACCCATCTACCTTGGTCATCCGATGAGGATCCTAACAGTTGGTAACAGTGGCGTACACACAATCCATGGGGCCCCGGTGCGAAACCGAATCATGGGCCCCCCCCCTCAAACCCGCCCCCCTCCCCCCCTCCAGGGCCAGAGCCCTCAGGCCACTCAATGCTATCCCCCCTCTCCCCCTCCAGGCCAGGGCCCTCAGGCCACTCAATGCTATCCCCCCCCTCTCCCCCTCCAGGGCCAGGGCCCTCAGGCCACTCAATGCTATCCCCCTCTGGGCCCTCAGGCCCTCAATGCTATCTCCTCTGGGCCAGGGCCCTCAGGCCACTCAATGCTATCCCCCTCCAGGGCCAGGGCCCTCAGGCCACTCAATGCTATCCCCTCTCCTCTCCCCTCCAGGGCCAGGGCCCTCAGGCCACTCAATGCTCCGGGCGTGCGTATAGCAGCATGATCATACAGCACAGAGGCAGAGGCTAGAGCACAACAACAAGAAGAAGAAATTCAGCCCAGCGTTCATTTTTCTTACCAGCTGGCTTTACTGTGGTACTGGGCAAGGCAACTAGGCAAGGCGGCTCCTGTTGGCTGGCTGGCAGTGACTCCCGGCTCTCAGACGTCTCTCCCTGGTCTGGTCGGGTCCCATCTGCTTCTGGCGCCGCCTACGAGATTTCGCGCGCATATTCCCGCGAGACCTGCCGCAGGCAGTTCGCAGGTCTCGCGGGATGATCGAGGACTGGAGGACTCCAGTCACTTACTTTGCGCGCAGCAGCTCCAGGGCCCGGGCTGGGGCCAGGGGTCCGCAGGCGGCCGGGCCCCCTGGGGAGCCGGGCCCGGTCGCAACTGCGACCCCTGCGACCCCTATATGTACGCCCCTGGTTGGTAATTAAACGCTCTATTAAACAAAATCATGACCCCCGCTTTCCGCATAGAGGAGGACGATCCAATCACCTGCCCCACCCACAATTTTTTCATCCTCCCAAAGTCTCCTGCTTCCAGATGGGTTTCCTGGAGTAGGGCTATGTCTGGTTTCATTTTTTTAAGGTGACGGAGTATCATCCACCTCTTCTGAGGCGAGCGCAGGACTTTAACATTTCAACTAACGATCTTCATATATCACTTGAGATAGGTTATGAGACATTACAATGACAAGAGCTATCTCTGAGTTAACAGACCCCGTGACTAGATAAATTACAAAGTGAACATAGGCTGATTCATAGATTAGAATAACACTTCTAGAAACACATCAAACTACCCCCCTCCCTCCCATCCCATCTACTTTCTCACCCCCATCATGGTATAACAATGAACATATATCCCACTCTACTCCTTTCATGACTTCCCTTTTTTCTAGGCTGCAAAACCTAGCAGCCCTCCCCCATGTCGGCGGGAATGATAACCACAAACATTTAGAATTCAGCATATAAACATGTAAAAAGTGTGCTTTTCAGTCACTCGATTTTCCATTAGTCAGCTAGTCATGAGTCTCTCTCAGCACATTACCCGATTTGCATTAAAGGATACTCAGATGTCCCAAACCAGGTCACTTCTGCAGCAAAGTGGTGAGGAGAGTTCATCTCGATCTGGAATCCCCTCTCTTAGGGCGAGGCACCCGTTTGTCCACCGGGACCAGCTCCCAATCTCTTCTCGACCTGTCTGCAGGCGATGTGGGTCTCCACTTTGGGCTCCTCGATGCTCCCCTGTCAGACTGTCATCGTTGCGGAGATCTTCCTCTCTGACTTGGGTCTTTAGGATGACTGTTTGACCGGAGAGCTTCTTCTGCTGAATCAGGGTCATGGTAAGTTTTGACGGTGCCGTCCGCACTGGTCACTTTTAGGATTTCAAAATACAATAATTGGAACCTGACTTGTTTTTTGTAAAGCTCCGAACAGATATGGCTGAACTCCCGCCTTCTTTTCGCAACCAGAGCCGAATAGTCCGCAAATATCAGGATGGTATGGCCCCTCACCTTCAACGGCCCTTTGCGAGCTCTAAAGGCTCGTAGAATGGACTCTTTGTCACAGTAGTCCAAAAATTTCATGATAACTTGGCGGGGTTTCGGCATAGTATTCCGGATGTCCGCACCCTTCAGCTTCTGTACATCTATAGCAGGTCCAACTCGATGGACTCTCTCCACCTTGTGTCTCCCATCTAGATTGAGGGCTTGAGGCAGCTCTATCTCACATATCTCTTTGAGGGCCGGCGGCTTGATGCTTTCAGGAAGGCCCACAATCCGCAGATTATTCCGCCTGGACCTATTTTCCAAGTCTTCCAAATGGTCAGTTAAAATAATATTTTGTTTATATAGGTCCTGAACATCATGATTAGACCTGGATAGATCTTCCTCCATGACCGCGACTCTTTGCTCCAGTTCCTCTGTGATCGCATCATGCAATTCATGTAGGGACTGTGTGAGAGTTTTGGAGAGCGTCTCCTTAATGTCTGGGGCCAGATATTTGGCAACTTCTATGGCCAGAGTCCGGTAATCGATTTTGGCCAATTCGCTATCTGCAGTGCAGCCCTCATGTTGACTGGCGACGCGGGGCGGGAATCCGCCATCTTGCTCAGCATAGTGTTTGCGGTTAATGCTGCACCGCTCTTAACTTGCCGTCTGCCACTCTGTAAAAGATACCGGTCCATGGACCAGTGACATCTGCTGTTTAGGGGTCTCTTGAGTGCCCCCAGGAGCCCCTTAATGCCGCTGTAACCGAAGCGCAGGTGATATTAGGAGGACGGGTGGCCGGAGCTTACTCACGCCGCGTCATGCATCCCAGCGCCGGAACTCCCCCTTGCATTTTTTTTATTAAATGCTACCTTCTTCCTGATTTTTATAGATTTGGACTCTTTAGAAAATCCTGCCTGACCTGCTCTATTCAGTGATGTCTCCTTAGCTGCATTTAAATGAATTGTGGTATCAAGATATGGAAACTTCTCCACAAACATACGTCATTCCTTGTGGGGCTGCTACTCCATGATCCTTTGTCACCTTCCTATACATAGCTTCAGGGCCGATGTTCTGCCAGATTCCTATCCCTTGGCAGAACGCTATACCCAGAAGTGACGCGGCCGCACCGTAAGTGACGAGGCCGCACAGCTGGGGGAGGGTGTGTGCGGCGCCACGCAAGTGCAAATCCACTGGATTAGTAAAAATCATTGCACCGCCGCTGGAGAAGCCCCTGACTGCATGGCAAAACTGTAAACCGCGCGTGTGGTGTATGGTTTTGCGCATGAAGTCCGGTGCTTCTCCCGTGGCGGTGCAATCAATTTTTATTAATCCAGTAGATGTGCGATTGTGTGGCGCCCCACACTCCCTCCTCCAGCTGATTCCCGTGCGGCAGCCTCACTTCCGGGTATAGCATTCTGCCAAGGTATAGTAATCTGGCAAAATCAAAAGGGGGGGCCCAAATCTTGTAATAATGTGCTAAAAACACAGTCCGACAGCCCCGCCGATCAGCTGTTTTAGGAGACGGTGCATGCTATTCACTGCTGCTGTTCCATAGACATACAGCAGCAGGGCAGGAAGAGAGAAGGGAGACGGCACGTGCGCACAGCGCTCGCCATCTCCTTAAACAGCTGATCATCTGGAGTGCCGGGTGTCAGACCACCGCCGATCTAATATTGATGACCTATCCCAAGGATAGGTCATCAATATGAAAAAACCTGGAGAACTTCTTAAAGCTACCCCCAATACTGTAACCCGCTATGCTACCCCCCTATGTCCACAAACACTATACTGTACACCCAGACTGCCCTCATTAGTAATGGTGCCCCCAATAGTGATAAGACTTCCCAAGATAATAATATAACCATAATGCTCCCAGTGGCTCTAATGTTCCCCTGTAGTGCTCCCCACTAGTTCCAATATATAATGCTCTTACATCCAGTGACTGTTCCTCTCTGATAGACCAGACCACCATGGTGACTTCTCTTCAGCCGGGCCTCGTCTCTGCAGAGTTTAACAAACAGACATCTTACTTTCCTACTTTTCCATCATCCTCCCACCTTCTCAACACCCCATCCTTCCACCCCAAATACTGTGTCCACTGTGCTCCCCAATACTTTCCTGCAGAAATAGTACCCCTGAAAATACTGGTACCACACAGATAGTGCGTCATTACAAAACACCCCTTTATATTGTGCGCTAGTAATAAAAAAAAACAGACCCCCCATATAAAACCCTAAATGAGATCCCTAAACTCAGACCAAACCCCCTTTAGACCTCTATGTCAGACCCCAGTTTTAAACCTCAGATCAGACCCCCATTAGACCTCCATGTAAGACCCTGACCCAATATCAGACCTCAGACAAGACCCCCATATTAGACCTCAGACCAGACCCCCATATCAGACCTCCAGACTCCCATATCTGACCCCCCCATTAGACCTCCAGACCGCCCAGTTATACCCCAAATCAGACCCCCTGTCAGACCTCCAGACCCCCATTAGACCTCTAGACCCCCCAGTCAGACCTTCAGACCCCACATTATACCACTCCAGACCCCTCATTAGACCTCCATATCAGACTGTAAAATAATAAAGTAAGTTACCTCTACTGTCGCCACTCTCCCTGTCCTGGCTGTCTTCTCTTCTCAGGGCCCATGCTGCAGTCACCTGACCTCCAGCACCGTCAGGTCAGAGTGCGCTCTCTACGTCCTGACACTGCAGGCAGCCAGGACACAGCAGCGCGGGCCCTGAGAAGACCGAGCAGGAGGAGGGGTAAGTACTGTACAGCGCTCACAATGCTTCCCTCCCCCTCCTCCTGCAGACTAGTGAGCGCTTCCATTATGGAAGCGGTTGCTAGTATTCCCATTTTAAGATGCCCTGCATCTTATAAAGGGAAAAGCAATGAGTGCTTCCATCTGTATTGATGGAAGCGCTCATTGCTTCTGTTCTGGCACCCCCCTGAAAGCCGCCACCCAGGGCAAGAGGTGGCCCAGCTGGGATCATCCCCTCTTCTCCTGGGGGTTAAAACTTAGTCAGAACTCTACCCTCTAAAGCAGGCATGCTCAACCTGCAGCCCTCCAGCTGTTGCAAAACTACAACTCCCAGCATGCCTGAACAGCCTACAGCAGGGCATGGTGGGAGTTGTAGTTTTACAACAGCTGGAGGGCTGCAGGTTGAGCATCCCTGCTCTAAAGAAACAACTTTTAGCAAATGAGACTGTGGAAAAAATGGCCCAAGGGTCATTGAAAGCGGTGTAGGCGGAAACCCTTCTGTCCTGTGCGGGGGGCCTGGTTTGATCCTTGCTATGGGGTTCTTACTTCTCTATGTACGCCACTGCCAGCAGCAGGTCGTGACTAAGGGATCCAGCAATGTAAACATGGCTGGGAAAAAATAAGAAGAAAGTAGATATTATTATACAACAGTGCCAAAATGTTTATTACCCTAGATTACATTTGTAAAACCTGCAAAATGCTTTCAAAGCAGATCCAATTCAGGGAAACAAAATACCCCTTTAGGTTTGTTGGGAGGGGTAGATTATTCCACATAAGAGCAGACAGAGAATAATGGGACAACCAGTCATTTTCATTTTGGTCCCAAAGTACAGCTTCGGCCAGAGAACTGACTACTGTTAATTGTGCCATTTAGTGCGATTTAAAATACCTCAATAAGTTGCTTAGGCTACGTTCACATCTCTGGTAAATGTTTCCAGCAGGCTGTTTCAGCAGAGAATAGCCTACCGGCATTTACCAGATTCAACAGATCACCGCCAGATCCCTATTGACTACAATGGGATCTGGCGGTGATCCACCCGCATAAATGGCAGGTTACGACCGGGCAAAACTACTACAGGCAGCTGTTTTTGTCCAGGTGACAGACGGCATTAATGCCAGATCAGGCTGCCGGAACATCTCTGACAGAGATGTGAACGCAGCCTTAGTGATAGACCTTCAACACTTCTCAATTTAGGCTACTCTCACATCAACATTTTCCTGTCATAGGATCTCAATACCGGAGGAAAATGCTTCAGTTTTGTTCCCATTCACTGTCAATGGGGACAAAATGTAAGTGAACAGAACGGAATTCACAAGAATGCATTAGTTTACGTTTGGTTGTCTCCCCATTGTGGAAAGAAAAACCGATCCGGCGCCCATTGACTTATAATGGTTTTAGTGCCTAATCAGTTATGGCTATATTAGAGAAAATACAGCTGGATCCGTTCAGAACATGCAGCCTGTTGTATTATGATGGAAGTGTTTTTGCTGATCCATGATGGCAGGTACCAGCGCTGGAGTGGCAGGAGGATCATCAGGAGTCCCTTTCCTTTCTTCCTCCTTCGTGGCTTGCCTGGAGGTTCAGCACTCCTAATCCGGGTTAACTTCAGGAAACCCACCAGGAGACACACAAGCGGTTTGTATTCCTGCTAGAACTGCCGGCAGCTCACTTCCGGGTTGCGCGCATTATATGCGCCTCCCCTGACGTCATCTGATCGCGCCGTTCTCCTGTGCTCCATGCCCAACGTACTCCACTTCTTGTTACACCGCTCCAGCTTCTGGAAGTGCCTGCTCCTCCCCAGGGCAAAAAAATCAATTGCCTATGATGCGCACCAACACCACCAAGCAAGCTGCCCCCAAACGCTCCAGAGCCCTCAAACCGGCTACCGCGCCTCTGCTGCCCCCAAGCGCATCAACGAATGCCGCCCACAGGGCAATCGCAGGAAAAGGTTAGGCGCCCAAGGGAGAAGCCCCACAATACTCTAGGCTTCCATCCAAAGACAGGAAACCATACTGAAGTGGGAGGAGAGCCTCCGACCTTTTTTGTACTTAAGGCTTCCTGTCTATGGGGGCAAAGCCTCTCTCGTGGTGTGGTCGTGGGGGAGGGGAAAAGTCGCCTTAGGGCTCATGCACACAAACGTATTTTCTTTCCGTGTCCAGTTTTTTTTTTTTGCGGACCGAATGTGGAACCATTCATTTCAATGGGTCCACACAAAAAAAAAAAAAAAAAATTATGGAAGTTACTCCGTGTGCTTTCCGTTCTGCAAAAAAATAGAACATGTCCTATTATTGTCCGCATTACGGATAAGGATAGTACTGTTGTATTAGGGGCCAGATTTTTTTGTTCTGTGGAATTGTATGTGTCTGGTGTGCTTACTGGTTTATAAAATTGATGTGTGAACATTGTTTTATTGTGAAACATTAAACGTTAAGTTTTAATTGATATTCTTCACTATTTTTTGATATTCACATCCGAGTTTGCCTAGGTAGTATTCGGATGTATTGTCACCAGATCCCCCATTTCTCTGCAGTCTATTTTGTATAAGAATTGTCAATTACTAGCTGGTGGACAGCTCTTCTCTGGCAGAACCAGCCTGTTCTCTGGTATGTGGTGCAGACCGCAAATAGCATTCCTCAATGCACATGGTACTAGCCGCTGTATGTGGACCCATTCATATGAAAGGGTCCACGATCCACAGATTCAGTAAAAAAATAAATATATATATTTGAAAAAGTAGGCAGCACTCCAAGAAATAGTTGCAGAGATTGAATAAAGGATCACAACTATTTCTTGGAGTGCTGCCTACTTTTTCAAATATCGACAGAAGTTCTCATCCAGGATCTTAGGAAGAGGAAAAAAAAAAAAAGAGAGAAAGAGAGAACTCTGACGCTAGTGACGTAAATTTGTTGGCATCACATTTGTTATAGATGATAATATTGTAATAAAGATGGAGTTGATTGGTAAATCATTTATTCATCACACTATAAATTGACTGATCATCCATCACAATGGCTCCCTGCAAGAGGAGATATATTAGGCAGCAAGTGTTTATTCATCTTTCAAAGCTGTAGTGTTAAACGCTGGAAAAATTGAAACACAAGGATCAGAGCGACATTGACAAGGGCCTAATTGTGAAATGTTCCCAATGTACTGAGGCAAGTACCTACTAAAAGTAGCCCATGAAAGGGCCGACCTAGGGACAGGGTAATGGTCACTGAAGATTGATGAGTGTTGGGAGTGAAAGGTAGGCTGTTGGTCCAAGACCACATAAGAGCTACTGTAGTACAAAATGTGTATGCACCAAAAATCTGTCTAAAAGGTGGCGCAATTTCGGTCATCTAGAGTTTCTACACAACCCCCCCAGGACATGCTCAAGACAGGTGGCATTTAATGGGAAAGGGGCAGGGCCTAAGATACGGTACATGACAAAATTACACTACAATTCTGGTGTATAAATCTGTCTCAAAAGTAACCCAACCAATAGTTGGTAGAGTCATAAGTGTGTCTATCCCTGAACCAGATTTATCATCCAGCCTAAGACCCTGTGATAAATCAGGTGCAGGTATATACAGCAAACTTTCCAAGCTTACACCATCTTTAAGATTCATAAACCTGGACCACAGTGGATCACAGTTTGCTTGTCTATGGGGCTGTGTCCTAGTCAGAGTGCCCATGCTGACCACAGTCCACCACCAAAAGCACCTACAATGTGCATGTGAGCACAGACTTGAAACAATGGGAGAAGATGGCCTGGTCTAAAGAATCACGTTTTCTTTTACATCACGTGGACAGCCTGGTGACTGTTGCAATATGAGGGAAGAGATGGCACCAGGTGAAAAAGGCAAACTGGTTGATACAGCATGATGCTTGGGGCAATGTGGCTCCTTATATTTATCGGAACCTCTTAAAGACTATGCTATACCCGAATGGCAGTGGCTACTGTCAGGGGTAGCATGTGCCTTGCCACACTGCAAATATTGTTCAGGAATGGCTTAATGAATGGACAGGAGTTCAAAATGCTGCAAAACAAGTCCGATCTATGGAGGCCTCACTTCACAACCTACAGGACTTAAAGGATCTGTTAACTTTGTGGCGCCAGATACCTTCAGAGGTCTGTTTTTGCAGTGCCGCAGGGACCTACAGATTAGGTAGGTGGTTTTAAGGTTATGACTCATCTGTGTATGTTTTTGTACAGTGGGAACCATGCTTGAGAAGAGCTCAATCAAAACACAGTGCTCTGAAAATACTCTACTTTGTGAATAATAGCCGAATAGCCTACTTTTAAGGGCCTGTGGCTTTTCCTTTAGTGATGCACGAAAGTGCATATATACCAAGTTATACAACCTCAAAAAACAAACAAATCATCGGAGTTTCATAGTTATTTTATTTAAGCTTTCTACAGTAAGATATATACAAAGGACAGAGGTATGTCAGATGTACATGGAATGTCAAGAATCACATTTCCATTACCACACATAAAACTACGGATTGACTGCTCTATAAATCTGTCAGTACAGATACAGTACAGTCTGTGGGAGTGAATAAATAACTACAGTACTCAGGGTTATACTGCTTTCCTTCAGAAGGTCATTACCAAAAATTTTAATATGACCCTAAAGGTGTTCTCTGGGAATGATTTGTAATAGCCACCAGCAACCCGTCCTAGAATGTGAGCAGGGCTGGTTCCTACCACTTGCGGAGCTGCCCAGGAGGGGGAGGCCTCACTACGCTCTGGCACTTGCATATACTACATATTGGTGAATTATTGTCAGGCTGCTCAGCCATGATGGCACATCATAGTCAGGATTACATCATTATCATTTATTGTAGAGCTGTGTAGTGGGGCCCTGATCCCCCTCCTAAGCAGCTCTGCAAGGGATAGCAACAAGCCCTGCTCATATATTAGGAAAGGTTGCTGGAGGCCATTTTAAATCATTCCCGGAGAACTCCGGAAGGACAGGTTCCTGCACTGCAGTTTGATGACTCTTATAGCCAAAACAAAGTGGATACTAGAATAATATATATAAAATATATACCTATTAAACTTAATTTATACCTTCCTTTGTGTTAGGATCCAGTTTAGGTTTTGGCAAATTGAAAACTGCATCAATAACTGCTTTGTGTGAACCTGGCCTTAGAGTATAGTTTATTAAGAAGCAGTGTGATGTGGATATAAAATACTAAGTTCTATAGTACTTTAAGAACAAAGTCATACTTTGTCCATATGAGAATTTCATGTAAGGAGCAGATTATATGAACTACTCTGGTCATGAGTAAAAACCATTTTGCATCTATTTAAAAATATAGACTATACCAGAAAATGTACCAGTACTATTAAAGCCCGCATTAGCTCACTCAGCTTTGATCCTAAAGTCAAACATTGATGCACGAGTACAGTCCATTTAATATTAGAAAAAATACAATACAGTACCAGAAGTCTATTGAAGCCCCTAGGTATTCTTTGCATTAAGATGCAGCAAGATGTATTAGATTGGCTTAGCAGTTTTGTCTCATGAAATTCAAGTCTTCATTGTCATTGAGAGCCAAAACATTATATATGGTCAAAATTAATGGAGGACTGTAAAAAATGTAACGAGTGCACAAATGCCTTTACATAATAAAAATAAATAGCATTATTATAAAATAGTAACATCACCAAGCTATTAATTTCAATGTAACAATGATATTCTCATAAAAGGTACAATGAGAGGAGAACTCTACACAGTCATGCGATGAATGCACAGATATCTACCAAAAAACGTGTATGTATCTCAGATATCTGGGCTTAAGGGTCTGATATGGAGGGAAAGAGGAATGCTTGTCATGTCAAGTCATAAATCACATCATAGCTGAGAAATGTGGTCCAGTTCTCTATACAACAGGCGAGTACAGAACTATGCTAATGAGACCCTATGGTTGGAGAAAGTACCCTGCACAGAAGTAGCTAAGTGTACTTGGCAGTGGCCACTAATTCTAAATACAAGGGCCTAGATGAAGAGGCAGCACTTTCTTCACCCCATCACACACCCCTCCTAGAACACATTATTGTTCAGCTCGATGCGTTGGATCAGAAGAGTCACCAGCTTCTCTAGGAACTTGGCACTGTCTTTTCCAGCTTGCAGCACTTCTTCGTGGTTAGCAGTGAGTTCACAGTCGTAGTCCATCACCGCCTTGTTTGTAATGAGAGACATGCCCAAAACTCTTAGACCGCAATGTCTGGCCACAATCACCTCAGGTACAGTACTCATCCCTAGAAAAAGGAAGACCGAATAGGTGAGTAAGGCAAGTGTGTGATAATGTATTGCAATAACTGCTGCTATATATGTGTATTGAGTTCATTTTTAGTTCTGTGTGGTCCAAGAATGTGAACCTACACATTATATATACTGTATACATTTAATTCTGTATTAGAGTAGATACTCTTGCCAATAGTCTTACTACATACCAACAGCATCAGCTCCAAGACTATTGAGGAATCTACATTCAGCAATGGTCTCAAAATTGGGTCCTCCAAGGCTACAATACACTCCAATCCTCAAGTTTTCAGAGAATCCCAGCTCTTGCCCAACAGACAAGGCCAGCTTCCTCAGATCTTTGTCGTAAGCATCAGACATGGGTGGAAACCGAGGGCCAAACCTGTGTAAGAAACCATGAGTGATTTAGCGACAAAAGACTAAAGGGGTCATCTAAAATTAACATCAGTGGACTCAGAATTGTTATATACACTGAACCGAACCCCTACATTCCAATGCCACCAAATCTATCCTCCCCATGGCTGCAGACAAGATGTCTTGTATACTATGTGACCGTGCAGCCAATTGCTGGCATCAGCACAAGATCAGTGACATTAGTGATTGGCTGCAGCAATCGTGGGATACAGTTAGGTCCATATATATTTGGACACTGACAATTTTTTTCTTTTATTACCCGTTTACTAAAACATAATCAAGTTATATAATGGGCATAAAGTTCAGACTTGTAGCTTTCATTTGAGGGTATCCACATTAAAATTGGATGAAGGGTTTAGGAGTTTCAGCTCCTTTACGCGTGGCACCCTGTTTTTTTAAAGGGACCAAAAGTAATTGGACAATTGACTCAAAGGCTGTTTCATTATTTGATTCTCAATTAAGCACATAAAAGGCCTGGAGTTGATTTGAGGTGTGGTGCTTGCATTTTGAAGATTTTGCTGAGAAGTGTACATACGGTGAAAAGAACTCTCAATGCAGGTGAAACAAGCCATCCTTCATCTGCAAAAACAGAAAAAAAAACATCCGCGAAATTGCTACACTATTAGTAGTGGCAAAATCAGCTTGGTATATCCTGAGAGAGAAAGAAAGCACTGGTGACCTCAACAATGCAAAAAGACCTGGACGCCCACGAAAGACAACAGTAGTGGATGATCGCAGAATAATTACCAAAAACCCCTTTACAACAGCGGACCAAGTGAACAACACTCTCCAGGATATAGGCGTATCAATATCCAAATCTACCATAAAGAGAAGACTGCATGAAAGTAAATACAGAGGGTTCACTGCATGGTACAAGCCACTGATAAGTCTAAAAAAATAAGAAGGCTAGATTGGACTTTGCTAAAAAAAACATCTTAAAAACCAGCACACTTCTGGAAGAACATTCTTTGGACAGATGAAACCAAGATCAACCTCTACTAGAATGATGGGGGGTTGGGAGTATGGCTAAGGCATGGTACAGCTCATGATCCAAAAGCATACCACATCATCTGTAAAACATGGCGGAGACATAATGTGTGTTCAAATCCAGCCAAACTAATTGGTCGCCGTTTCATAATAAAGATGGACAAGGACCCAAAACATAAAGCCAAAGCAACCCAGGAGTTTAAAGCAAGGAAGTGGAATATTCTTGAATTGCCAAGTCAGTCACCTGCTCTGAGCCCAATAGAAAATTTCACTTGTTAAAGACTAAACTTCAGACAGAAAGGCCCACAAACAATCAACAACCGAAAACCGCTGCAGCAAAGGCCTGGCAGAGCATTAAATTAAGGAGGAAGCACAGCGTCTGGTGATGTCCATGAGTTCAAGACTTCAGGCAGTCATTGCCAACAAAGGGTTTTCAACCGAGTATTAGAAATTAACATTTTATTTACAATTATTTAATTTGTCCAAATTAAGGGATTGAGTTTAAAAAAATGCTTTAGTGCCTCAGATTTTTATGCCATCATTGTGTTCAACCCACTGAATTAAAGCTGAAAGTCGGAAATTCAACTGCATCTAAATGGTTTTGTTCAAAATCAGTTGTGGTAATGTGCAGAACAAAAATTAGAAATGCTGTCTCTGTCCAAATATATATGGACCTAACTGTATATAGTCATTGTTTTGTAATGAACTCAGACAACCGCTGCCCATATGCCCCATTAGGACACATGGACATAATGGAAAGGGGACATTTAATACTACATTTCCTCTGTAGCTGCTGGGAAACGTGCATCACAACTTTTCAGGCTAGTCACCACGAATGGTTGGTCCTTTACATGCGAAGAGAACATCATTCGTTAGCGTAATATTTACATTCTACGTTTAACAGGTAAATTTAATAATTAGAAAACTCACCTATCCTCATTAGGACCAGTGAGTGGATTCTGGCCGGCAAATCCTGGCAAATTTATGTGATCCTTAATCACCATAATGTCCCCAACTTTATAGTCTTGATTCAGTCCTCCTGCAGCATTCGTCACAATAAGGGTTTCAACCCCAATCAGGCGAAAAACACGGATTGGAAATGTAACCTGGTAAAAAAAGAGAAAGGAGAGGAGCACTGTTAGAATATACGTAGGGTCATTATCCTTGTATGTGCCAAATTGCAGCATCCCATCACCTACACGTAATGGGGGTCAACCAATATACAATAGTTTATACGGTATATCCAGTATTCACTCTATAAGGAACTGGGGAAGTAACTGAAAATATTTGGATGGAATATCATATCGGATAAGAGCAGAGCAACTTTTCATCGTAACGAATGACGGTTGTGTCATGTTCATACAAAGGGTATTCTGTAAATAGACACTGACGCCATTGACAAGCTGTTCTCACCTTCCAAAGTGGGTAACCCTCGTAGAAATGAAACCGTCCTTGCATACACACACATGGCTTCCCATTCAAATTTCCAAATATAAGACGTCCAGCATGTCCAGGAACTGTAAGTTTAAGAAAGGTGGAACAAATCAATAAAAAAAAAAAAAAAAAAAAAAACACGTATATGCAGGTGCCACTACAAGTGTTGACAGTTTATAGCAGAGGAACCCCCAAAAATGAATGTGGGATTTCATAAACCTTAAACTATAAATGCCATTCGCCATACCTGTACTGTGTGGGAAGTTGGGAATGTCACTGTAGTTAAAGGCCACTTGATTCTTTAAAAGTTCACCCAAAGCTCCAAGTCCAGAGCCACATACAATGGCCACTGCAGGGCGATGCTCTGTCTTTGACAAGAGCCAGTCTGCAGTCTGCTTGTATTCTTCATAGGTGTACCTGAAAACGCAGAACACAAGACTTGTCAAGATAACCAAAATTTACCAAAACAGATGAATGTTTCTAAAAACATACAAGTATGACCCTCTAAAATTATGGTGGGTTTACACAGCCTGATCTTCAGTAACAAGCATCATCATGAATGCTCGTTCCCAATAATTGGCCCATGTAAAAGGTGCCACAGATCACTCAAAGACAGGCAAAACGCTTCTTCATCTGGTGAAATCTTTCAAGCAGACACCTCAATCCTCATTTTTGGCCAAGCAGATTGTGCTATGTGACCAGCAATCTACTGCCCAGAAACATTGATTTACGCTGGGTTCAGACCCGAGCGTTTCTGAGACGCGCGTTTTTGGCAATAGTAAACGCGCGTTTTACGCGCGTTTGTGTGATTGACTGCAGTGTTGTCCAATGACCAAATATCCCTGTCTATATGAAGTTTGGCCTTTCCAGCATGTTGCAAATTCATAAACGCGCGTTCGAACGTGCGTTTTCAGTGTCAAAAACACGCAAAATACAAGCGTTGCGTGTTCCCAATGAAGTCTATGGGCCAAAACGCGCGACAAACGCCCCAAAAAAGCTCAAGTACTTGTGAATGCGTCGGGCATTTTTCTGCGCGTTCGAACGCCCTGTAAAACGCGAAAATGTGAACCAGTCCCATAGGGAAGCATTGGTTTGCATCGGTTATGCGTTTTACAGCGTGTTCGAACGAGCTGTAAAATGCGCAAGTGTGAACTGAGGCTTAGGAAAAGTGATGGCGACACCCATTGCTCATCCCGATGCGTGGAGGGGAATGCTACATGTAAAAAATAAAATAAAGGGCATCATCAGGGCAGTACTGGTGGTACTGAAGTCAGGGGCCCAGGCTTAGCCATCCTCATCAATGTTTACCTCAGGTCACTTTACTAGGAATTGAATTCACTGTATGGGCAGCTTGAAAGCTTAACCACTACACTATATGATCACATATGTATGTAGGTAGGATTTTCTGTGGCTTAAAGGAAACAGTAACACCATTTGCCTTTTGTAGATTTAAGGTAAGGGAAGGGTAGGGGTGTCGGTATACAGATTGCCTATATGGACCCCTGAAACTCTTGATGGCATGTAAATGCTTTTGTATTTTCAGCCACGGCAAAGTGCACCTGCACTTTAGGATGTGCTGACTAACTTTGGTTTTTGTCCCTGAATGTAAATGTAGGTCTTTACCTCAAAAATCAGGCAATTATTGGGTACGAATGGACCCTTCCCGAAAATTGGCTGATCATCGGTGCATGTAAATGGATCTTTAGAGTTTTTGCAATTTCTATAAATAGTGAAAAATGCTGCCTGTTACTTAGTTGGCGGTACCTTATAAGTAAAGCTTTGTCCCTGGGAATTTGCTTGAATAATGTGGCTAATCGTGTTGCCTGTTCCTTCAGGAAACAATAAAAGGTCAAGCCATTTCCGCCAGGCTTCGTGGTATAAAACAAACTTTCAAAGTGATCCAGAAAACTTTATGAACTGTATGTTAGAGGTTTTCCCGGATTTCTATACTGAAGACCTATCGGCAGGCGTTTGGCACCCCAAGCATTTGGCTGCAGTGTTGGATAATAATAATAAATTATTATCGTATTAAAAAGGTGCAGAAAAAAAATAAAAAATCTAAAATGTTACATCCAGATCAGCATAAAGAATATATGGTATAAGCTAATAAATAAAAAGCTGGGGAACCAGTAGGCCCTATGGGCACGTAATTAAGTACAGACATTACAGTCCTCGCTTGAGTCGCTGCATTACTTTAGGATAAGAGGTTTTTTATATTTAAATCAGTCCTTTGGAATAATGTAGGTAGTTTGCCCAACTGGTGGCCTTCTGCGACTGCGGTACGGCACAGGCCACAGAAGAGAGCCGCCTTTCTTGAATTAATGATTGACAGGAGTGCTTCATACAAGTGGTTGACCGCCACTGATCTACAGTGTTCCGATAGTGGTGTTGAATTGGAACTCCATTTCTAATGAAGCATGAATTGCAACTGTTCATAATATTGAAAGCCACGCAATAGGTTTCAGATCGTCACACCGAGATATATCCATCAAGAGCCCGAATGCGCTAGGACGAGCTGTCGTCAGCCCGAACGCGCAAAGAGTAACCATCTTTTCCCAGTTCCTAATAGACTGAATACTGGATAGAACTTAAAATGGAATTACATGTCCAGAGAGATGACAGCTCCTCTTTACATGTCTAAGTTAGTAAATACTTGTATTCCTCATTAAATAATTCTGGAGTATCTTTTCTTAGTACTTTTTATTTTTTGGGGAGGAATGGCAGAACAAAGTATAAATAAACCAACAGAAGGGCTTAGCCAGTTGGGGGTGTGTCCATACACTCCAATATGGTCCAATCAGTGCTAAATTGTGTAGGGACACACCCTTTTTTGATAAGGGGAATTGTTACAACTAGCTGTTAATTTCTTTGTAAAAATTTAGTAAGAGAGTAATGACCTAACAGTTATGAGAATAGATGCTCCAGCATTGTTATTACATGGGGAAATACAGTTATTGAAACATACTGTGCTAAAGTCTATGAATTGTGTTTTCTTGTTTTTATGTAAGTGGGTTGAATATTTTATAATAGGACCACCTGTAAATGGGACTATAGGCTTTCCGATTCATTACCCCCTTGGAGTTACATTAGGAGGCATGTGACAGGCCGGACACAAGGCTGATCATACTATCCTCACAACCATGCGAAACTCAGTTATTCCAAGAGTGAGCTCCAGAGAGAACATGACTGACTTCTTTAGAAATATCCTTCCAGTTTAACAGTGAACTATAAAGCTTTCATTTCTTAGGTAGATATGTTCCTGGGATAACTGGGTGGAAAGCCACATGGCTTCCCCCAGAGGGGTTTACCCAGTTATGCAGCAATCAGTCCCTCCATCCAGATCTCTTCATAACACTGTAGATTTGATATTTCGGAAAATGTAAAAGGCCACCATACTGGCCGTCAGTCACAAGGCATGAATGCATGCTTTCTGCGTGAACATTGTTGTGTCTTTTTATAACCTACCTGCTGACACTGCAGAGGGAAACATTCTCTGCCTCGGGCACACAGGCTGTTTGGGGGGGTGTGGGCTCTGAAAGCAGAGCTTATTTGGCGCAACTAGGAAAGGCTGGCATTGACATTATACACCAAAATGCACAATATTGTGTGCACAAGGCCTGAATAGGTTAAAGGAGTTTTAAAAAGTAGCCCTGTCAGACCCGAAAGTTCCCGACCGCATAGGCCGCCTTCACATGTCAGTTTAGGAGAGTCGGCATAAATGCCAGCCAGACAAAAAACGTTGCATGCACTGGATTTTGTTTGGCCAAAGACCAGAATTTATGCAGTCAATGGGGATCCTGCAGTGAATGAGGATCCAGCAACTGCTGTGGCGGGACAGCCTGCCAGATCTCCCAATGGAGATGTGAACGAGGCCTGTGGAGGATGTGCTGCATACACTGTACATCCTCCACACTTCATTGAGTTGGTGCCTGTTGGGGCCCAACACTTTGGGCCCTGTAGTAGCCGCTCAGGCTGCCACAATGGTAGTTACGTCCCTAGGTGTTGCACAGCGAAGAAAATCTTCGATGCCTTTGTACTGGAGTATGAAGCAGTTGTGCGAATTCTATATAACATGCGGTGCAGTATGCCAAGAGCATCTGCCAGTGCATAACTTAGGGTTCGGCTACACAACGTATGTCAATAAGTGTTACAAGGCGACACACAAGGGGGGCGTGGCCTGCTCGCTGATGCCGCCGGACGCTTAGAGCTTCAGCTCCTAGTACCCTACAACGGCTCTCACAGTGAACGTCTGGACGGTAATTGTGGCCCTTGACATACCCAAGGTGTGCTCCTATCATGGGCAAGATTCGGCAACTGCCGAAAAAACTCACCGAATTTTTCGCGCAAACAGCGCCCCGGTACAAGTAAGTGCTTTATCCCTGTCCCCACCTGCGGCCTACTCACCAGCTTCCTCCCCCAGAGCCTCTCTTGGAGCTGCTGCTTCTCCCCATCTCCCTTTAGATGATCACAGCTCTGGTCTGATGCTTTGAAGGCTCGCTATGATGTCATACTGGTGCAGGAATTTCATTTGATGGAGAAGGATCAGCATAGATGCGCACACAGGCTGTTCCCCCACATGTTCTTTTCCCCTTCGGTTAAAAGACGCAGAGCTGGGGTGTTTCTTGGGATCCGAGCCTCCGTAGCGTTTACTAAGCATGAATGTATAACAGATCCCCACGGCAGGTTTGTTATTTTGATCTGTACCATGGATGATGTTCTCTGTACCATTGCATGAGTTTACGCACCCAATGTCAGGCAGAAGTCCTTCCTCAACAGGTTTTTTAGGAAACTTGCTGCAGTGGCGAAGGGGGCAGTTATTATCGGTGGAGACTTTAATATGCTGGTCAGTGCGGACATTGATTGTCGCTCAGCTCCAGGGGTCTATCGTGAGGACTTGAGACTCATCCTTAATTCCACTCCGTACCATGACATCTGGCGGTATCACCATGGAGACGAGCGAGAATTCACTTATTCCTCCTAGGTACATCTGTCATATTCCCGTATAGATTTTTTTCTTATTTTGAGAGACCTCTTACATAGGGCGCTCCGGTCTGACATTGGGTGTGCCACATGGTCTGATCATTCCCCAATCTCACTGGAGCTGGATCTGGGAATCCCGATCTGCTCCCCTGCTCAATAGAGACTTAATCCTTATTTGCTTAAATCTCCTCAGCGAGTTGAGATCTAAAATCACAGATTTTTTTTTTTTTTTTTTTTTTTTATGTATAATGTCAGCCCTGACATCTCCCCGCCACTCTCGGGCTCTCCCACAAGGCATTTATGCGAGGAATTCTCCTGCAGTCTGCTGTCAGTCTTAAAACATTAAGGGAAAGGCAGTTGACTGACGCATTGAATGCTCTAGACGCGGCAGACAGGCTCTACAAACAGGATTCTAATTCTACTAATCTAAAAATCCTACAGAATGCCCGCTCTGCGGTGAAGTCCCTTCTGCTTTATAACCACGAGAGGTCGCTGCGCAAGTTAAGCACCAATTTTTATCATATGGGAGATAGAGCCGGAGCTTTTCTTGCGAGGAGGCTGAACCGCAGAGCGGCTGAGTCCAAGATAGGTAAGCTGCGATATGATAGTGTTACTCACACGCACCCCCAGGAAATCGCTAATGCGTTTGCGTCATACTATAAGGTTGTATAATCTAAGGGAAGACTCCTTGGTCCCTCAGCCAACTCCTGAGATCATTGAATCCTTTCTGGATTCAATTCAACTTCTGGCCCTGACCAAGGAACAGCTGGAAGCCTTGAACTCACCTGTGACCAGTGGGGAAATTCTGCTTGCTATCCACCGTACCCCGCTTGGTAAAGCCCCTGGTCCGGATGGCTTAATTTCCAATTATTATAAAGCCTTCCAGCAACAGTTGGTGCCTCATCTTGCCTCCTTATTTAACAGCTTTTTTGTATCCAGAATCATCCCCCCTGAAATGCTAGCTGCTATGGTAGTGACCATACCTAAGCCGGGCAAAAACCCTGATGAGCCAGCAAATTTCCGACCTATATCACTGCTAAACGCAGACTTAAAGCTGTTTGCAAAAATTTTGGCTACGCGCATTAATGCTTTTCTCCCCTCTCTAGTTGATCCGGACCAAGTGGGGTTCGTGCCCGGGAGGCAGTGTCGGGATGGAACCAGGAGGATGCTCGATCTGATTCAGGTAGCGGACCGCTCTGGGGGCCCCACAAGGTTTCTTTCACTTGATGCTGAAAAAGCATTTGACAGGGTTCATTGGGGGTTCCTGGAGCGGGTGCTTGGTAAATTTGGCTTTCATGGGCCTATATGTGAGGAGATTTTGGGTTTATATTCAGCTCCTTCCGCGAGAGTCTTGGCCTCCGGTTTCATATCTGACCCATTTCCGATCATGAATGGCACCCGCCAGGGATGTCCCCTGTCCCCACTTATTTTCTCACTGGTCATAGAACCATTGGTGGCTAGCATCCGTGCATGTCCACAAGTCAGTGGAATCAGAGTTGGAGACACTACTCATGTCATAGGCCTTTACGCAGACGACGTAATATTAACAATAACGGAACCTGAACATTCATTAGAGGCTGTATCTACTATACTTCTCTCTTATTCTAATTGTTTTTATTACAAATTGAATGAAAGGAAAACTAATGTGCTGGATTTTCATTTGGCTACTGTGACTAAACAGGCCCTCCGTCAGAGTTACCCCTTTCAATGGGCTGCCATTTCTATTACCTACCTAGGGGTTGAATTGGCGCACTCAGTTCCCCAAACCCTTTCTGTCAACCTGCTCAATCTCCAAGCTGAGCTTAAGTCTGACTATTTTCATTTGTCATGGATTGCTCGTATCAACGCAGTTAAAATGCTCTCACTTCCCAAGATATTGTATTGTTTTAGATGTCTTCCAATTTTAATCTCTAAGGATAGGATTGCACAGCTGCGGCGTGACCCTATGGCATTTATCTGGGATGGTAAACGGCCTTGGATATCTAAAGAGGCGCTACACCCACCTGTCCGAAACGGAGGGTTAGGAGTTCCTGACCTATACAAGTATTACTTGTCAAACTTAGCAGATCAGGCTTTTGAATCCTGTTTCCCGTCCTCTCCTCAGAGGTGGCACGCGCTTGAAAGTTCACTAGAGAAATCCCATTCCCTGAAGGCCCTACTTGCAGCCTATCGATTACCAAGTACACCCCTATGCTATGCACTACCAAAGCTATGGTATATATCTGGCAGCAACTTGTAGATGCCTTTAGGCTGTTCTGTATACCGTTAGATTCTACGCCCCTATTGGCACTGGAATATCATATTCCGAACTTATCACCGGAGCTGTGGAGAACTAAGGGTATTGAGTATCTGGACAGTTTGTACTCCATAGAGGAATTTGCAACCCTACATGCCAGATACTCTCTACGCAACAGCTGTTTCTATCAGTTTTCACAAATACGACATTACCTGCAGTCCTTACCTCCCCGCTCATTACCAGTCCTTAATCATTTCCAGCTCTTTATCAGATTTCCTCGTTCCCTGAGACCTAAAATCTCCACATTTTATGCAGCTATCCTCCCTGCGGCACTTACAGTTAAACAACCCTTTGCTTATCGCTGGGAGATGGAATTAGGGAAGGTATTTTCTGTACAGGAATAGAGTATTAACCATATTGAGCAGGCCAGACGTATCCAACTGCGCTGGTATCCGACTCCCAATAGACTAACTCATCTAGTGGCGGGATACTCCCCTCTTTGTTGGAGAGGTTGCGGGGATGTAGGTGCCCCACTGCATATGTGGTGGGCATGCCCCTCAGTTGCCCCCTTCTGGTCAGCTGTAGAATCTCTTCTTAGAGAGGTTACTGACATGCATATTACCATATCCCCGGAGCTAGCGATCCTTGGCATTGGCCTGGCAAACTTCCCCCCTAGGATAGGTGGGGTATTAGCGCACGTGTTTAGTGCCTCTAGGAATGTTATAGCACGTCAATGGAAATTGGCGCATTCTCCAGAGGTAGCTGCGGCTGTGCAATCTGTCAATGAGCATATGCACTGTGAACTGACATTTGCTGAATCTGCGGGTTCCAGGATTCGTCTACATAATCAATAAGTTTTGTGGCTCTCCAGTCGATACGCTACGCCCCTTCCTTCCTCCTTATTTTGATGCTGATCTAATGTTATTGAGATTCTTATTGTCTGACATATATTACTTTTAGGTGCCCAGCCTGCACTATGTATGTCTCAATTTTACACCATGATTGTGCACTACTGTGGGTTATTCTAATGTGTTGTTTTGACAGCGCTAATGCTCTTTTGTTTAATGTGCTTTTTTCTTTGTTTAAAACTTAATAAAGAAATATTGAACAACAAGGCGTCACACAAGACTGTCACGCCATTGACTTTAACATAAGTCTCATGAGACTCATCTGAGACGTGCCTGCATTGCCACCGCCCAATAGATCACAGCTCCGAAATAGCCGCGTGACAGCAAGGTGCACATATTTTAGTGTCGCGTGACATGTAGCCATACCCTTATTCACAAGTAAGAACCAGCCTAGGTACATTCTGTGCCTCAGGGAAAATGGCGGTATTGGTGAAATTCTGTAGAGCAGCGCAACAGGACATTCATGAGAATGAACGGCACAACACCTATGTATAGGACTTTTAAACTTTACTTAGAGCCAGTGCGTACAAGTGTCTATTTGTGCCCGACAAAAGTCATTAACCTACAGGACGTCATCCCGACCCATATACACGCAGACGAGGAGAAACCATGCTGAACATTTCTCAGAGGTACTCAACCTACTGTAGATGACAAGCCATTATACACACAGTATGCAGGTGGTACTGACCCTGCCGAATATTAAAAGCAATAGTCTATGAAAGCTGTGACAGTGATATGACTCACGGTCGTGTTCAGGGGCTTTTTACATCTCAGATGACATTTATGGCACATCTACATCTACAGTCCTGCCTCTAGTACTCACACCTACCTCAGGAAAGGAAGTTCCCCCGACTCTGAATTAGAGTCATTTCGATACCAAAATTTTGAGTCTGTATCGATACCATAAAAAGGTATTGCGATACTCGATACCACGCTGGAAAAAAAAAAATTTGTGAATTGCGCTTTTTTTTTACTTTTCTGTTACGACGTTCACCGCATAGGTTTATTTTTATTTTTAACAGTTTGGAGTCTGACTTTAGATATGGCAATATGTTATATGTTTATCTATATTTTAGATGTAAAACTGGAAAAGGCAGCAATTTATACTTAATATTTCGGAGTGTGTTTTTTTTTATTATTACTTTTTATTTAATTTTTATTTACCATTTTCCCCCTTAGGGGTAGAACCAGGGATTTTTTCATCCCGTCCTATTCACCCTTATAGATCTCTATCAGGGTGAATAGGACTTAACATTTCCCTGCTGCCCTGTGCACACAGCAGCAGGGAGCCCCCATGGCAGCCAGGGTAACCGATCGCAATGTAGGGCTCCGATCGGGTACCATGGCAGCCAGGGCGCTACTGAAGCCCTGGCTGCCATGGGAAACTGCCACCAATGGAGGGGAGGGGACCCTGTGGCCACTAATGATCTAAAAACTTTAATACTGGGAGGGGGGGCGGGATTAAGGGCGCCCTGCCCACTCATTAATTAACCTTTAATACAGATACAGGAGGCGGATACCGCCGGCACCCGCCTCCTGTATCTGTATTAAAGGTTAATAATCATTGTGTGGGCAGGAGCGGGGGCAGAGCGGCAGGACGGGTACTTGTTGCAGGCGGAGGAGGGCACAGGACACTGAGGAGGAGGAGGCGGCTGCTGCCGTTCGCCCGGCGCAGCAGTTCTCTCCTCCCATGTCCCTCCTCCTGCACTAATCACCGGCGGCCGCGTCATAGGAGGGAGGGATTCCCCACCTCCCTCCTTCTCCACTATCTATGGCCTGAGGGAACACAGCGTGTGCCGAGTGCTGCACACGCCGTGTCCTCCCATAACAGGAGATACTAGACTGCGCAGTAGTGCGGTCTAGTATCAAAAAAACGAACATCCCGATACCGAATCGATACTGGCATAAAAGTATCGATTGGGTATCGAAAGTTTGATACCAGAAACAACCCTACTCTGAATATAGAGGCAAGTGTGCCTTCAGAACTCCCATAGAAGTGAATGAAATCTTCACCCACAGGGGACGTATACAGCATAAATGTCTGAGATGTGAGACAGTGATATGGTGCCACATTCTAGTAATG
This sequence comes from Bufotes viridis, assembly GCA_033119425.1. Classification (NCBI taxonomy): domain Eukaryota; kingdom Metazoa; phylum Chordata; class Amphibia; order Anura; family Bufonidae; genus Bufotes; species Bufotes viridis. The sequence goes on along the minus strand of CM065589.1, from coordinate 203,502,258 downwards.
CTAGGATATCCCCGATGCACAATATGTGGCACGTTAAACCACAGGCAGGTGTTCCAAAAACCACCAGATTAACAGAGTAAGGCATTGCGCACACAACCGTCTGCAAACCGCAGATCCGCAACATACAGATACCGTCCAGGTGCCATGTCCGTTCTGGTCCGCATAGAACATGTCCTATTCTGGTCCACAAAATGCAGTCCACAGACCCACCAAGGTCAATGGGTCCGCAAAAAACAGATGGTGCGCGGACAGTATCCATATTTTCTGGATCTGCGATCTGCAAAATACATACATTTATATATTGCCATGCTTTATCCTATCTGTAGGCTAAGAAAAGTCAGCATTCTTACAAGTTTGAGGTAGCCACCCTGAAATGACATGGTCTGGGCAACATGAAATCAGTCATGTTTAATACATAAGACTTTCCCAGTATGACTAGTCTGGAGAGTAATGACCAAGTACAGGTGCAAGATCATATTTTCCACAAGATGGGAAAACCCGCTTTACTAACAGCAAGCGTGAAGACACGACTGGAAAGTCCAAAGAAGTCTTCATTTATGCGACACGAAAAGATCACCTCTCCAACCACATCTAATGGATGTAACATAATGTAGGAGACATGTACAGAGCAGCATTTTTTAAGTATCTAAACCAGGCATGCTCAGCCTGCGGCCCTCCAGCTGTTGCAAAACTGCAACTCCCAGTATGCCTGGATAGCCTACAGCTATTAGGGCATGCCGGGAGTTGTAGTTTTGCAAAAGCTGGAGGGCCACAGGTTGTGAATCCCTGATTTAATCCTTCTGCACTTTGCAGTCCATTCCCCATACACTGCTGTGTGCAGGAGTACAGATTCCCCTGCTGCACTGTACAGGCTGGAGCTCCTCCTGAATGTACCAGTGCTGCTCTCCTAAAGCCTGGCACAGATGTGTCTGGCTGGCTCCCTGGTGAAATTGAAAGCACTTGAGGCTTTAGCAGAGCAGTAATGTGCCATGCGCTCGCTCCACTCTGCTAATCGGTGCAGGCTATTGTAGAGTGGAGCGAGTGCAGGAGCTCACATAGCTCATCACTGCTCTGCCTGTGCCCTCTCCGTTAAAGAAATCAAATGCTACTGATTTCACCGGGGAGCCGGCCAGACACATCTATACCAGGCTTGAGAAGAACAGCTTTGGTACAGGCAGAGAAGCAATGTACAGAGCTCAGTGCCACCCTAGGGGAATCCATTCTCCAGTACGCAGCAGTATACAGGAGTATGGATTGCAAAGTGGGATAGGCACCTGGACGTCAGACACCTATATCACTAGAAAAAAAAAAGAAAACTGAAAGTATAATACAAAAATCATTTACAATAGATTTGAATAAAGTGTATTTGACGGCTTAGGGTCATGTCCCCCCACTGTGGGTCTGCACTGTCCAAACTGGGGGACGCTACTCCTAAGGTGGCCAAACACATTAGATAGAAGTTGGATGACAGTTAAGCATCTGGTGAGCGGTCATTTCACAGGCGAGGCCATTGGCCGTTACAATTGATCAAACCGGCCGTATGTGCTCAATAAAACCGGGCGAGGAAAGATCTCGGATCAGATGTAAATATTAAAGATCACCAACTTCTTTTCAAACAATAATGCTCTGTCATCTAAAAGGACCATTCGTTGTTAAGTTTCACGCTACGATCATTTTGATTGAAATTGTCCATTTTGATCAACTTTAGTCTAATGTGTATGAGCACCTTTATGAAATATATTTTACCTAAGGCTATAACCACAGAGCCTCATAAACTGGGACTGTGTCACACGGGATTTCATGTCCTGCTTGAAAATTATAAATAACTGTAATGGAAAAAAATCTGGTAATAAAACAAACGTAGGCGTCCTGATGACGAATGGAGGAAATGAAAAAAAAATAACCCTGAACCAGCCGCCTTACAACATAGCTACCCTGAATAATGAATAACTAAATACCATTCATTATTCCTAAAACTAAGGGCTCATGCACACAAACGGATTTTCTTTCTTGGACTGTATGCGGAACGATTCACTTCAATGGGTCTGCAAAAACAACGGAAATTACTCTGTGTGCATTCAGTTTCCGTATGTCCGCTTGGCCGTTCCGAAAAAAGTAGTGCATGTCCTATTATTGTCCGCAGCTCCATTCAGGTCAATGGGTCCACAAAAAATACGGAATGCCCATGTGTTTACAAATATTACAGTAATGATTACAAATTTTCTGTTTCCGATCCGCAAAAAAAAGGGATCGCAAAGGAAAACCATAAGGATATGTTTTGTGGCATAACGGAACGGATGCAGACACAAAACAAGACTCAGATACGGAACAAAAGATCCGTAAAAAACAGACCGCAAGACTACAACGCTCGTGTGTATGAGCCCCAATAGCCAGATAACAGAGACTTTCCTGTCCAGCCAGCAGTGCACAAGACATGCATGTCACATGGCGTACAGCCCCCGCTCATTCTTGTGTAACACGTAGGCATCTTTCACATGAACTATACGGATTGGCTCAGGGTGCATTCAGGGAAACTCGCACCATTTTGCAAGCAAGTTCAGTCAGTTGTCTGCGATTGCATTTAGCGGGTGCAATGCGTTTTGATACGTTTTTAACGCGCATGATAAAAAGCTGAAGGTTTACAAACAACATCTCCTAGCAACCATCAGTGAAAAACCTACTTCCGGAGGCAATGCGTTTTTCACTGAAGCACCATTCACTTCTAAGTAGCCAGGGCTGCGTGAAAAACACAGAATATAGAACATTCTGCGATTTTCACGCAGTACAGAACTGACGTGTGAAAAAAAAAAAAAAAAAAAGCCGCTCATGTACACAGAGCCATTGAAATGAATGGGTCAGGATTCAGTGCGGATGCTATACGTTCACATCACACCCACACGGAAAGCTCGCTCGTGTGAAAGGGGCCTTACAGTCACAAGGTCTTCATTTCATGAATTTCATTAGAGAGCCTCAGGATCAAATTAATCAGATTTGAATTCATTTTCAGAAATCCTGCACTGGAGTCATATTAGCAATTGAAATGTATTCAACAACCAAATCTCAGGGTCTCCAGGATTAGACTTACATACAAATCACCCTATTTTTACATGTTCTTATGCACCAGGCCATGTCATGGACCCACAGAACTCTATGAGGGAGATTTATCTGGAGGATGCGCCCAATTTATGACGAGGCCCGAGACGAACAGAAACCTATGGCAGCTCTGAGCCGCTATAGATTGCTGGGTTCATTTGTGCCAGAAAACTGCCGTAAATTAAAATACATTTGTCACGGCTGCTGGTCACGCCCCTTTCCTGAAGAGTGGCGAGGACAATGTAAAAACCGAGTGGCGACGATTTTTAAAGACAGTTTGCCACTTTTTATATGCAAGGGAGGTGATAAATCTCCCGCTATGTACCCATACTTTCCAGAAAATGCCTATTCTTGTCCGCAATCAGACAAGAATAGGACATGCTCTCTCTTTTCTACAGAGCCGCGGAATGGAACCACGGATGCGAACAGCACTTGCTGTGCTGTCCGCATCTTTTACAGCCCCATAGAAACAAACGGGTCCGCACCTGTTCCGCAAAATTGTGGAAAGGATGCGGACTCATTCATATGGCCATCTGAATAACCCCCTAGACAGACGTAGGTTCTGCATTGGAGCACTATAGGTACTCTTGGGCAGATAAATCAAAATCGGACATGGTAGTGTACGCCATATTCGCCATGTGGGTGGGGTTCATTGCCTGACAGATTTACTATAATTTACACAAGAACCTGGTGTAAGTTGTAGATCAAACCAGCTGATAGTGTGGATTATGGAGGTGCCATATTATGCCGTAAATAGCTGATCAGTGGGGTTGCTTGGTGTCAGACCCCCACCCAGGGGATCAATATGTTAAGGGGGGGGGGGGGGGTGACACTGCACGGAACGGACATGATACTATTTGGTCCACACAGGCTGGGGGACTGGCCACTCCCACCCAGGAGGGGCTGCTCACAGGGATGAGGGCTATTTTAGGTTTACTCCAATTTTATTACGTTTGAAAAACAAGCAGCACAGTCATGTGATCAAGTACTTGAAGAAAAGGCATTACAGATAGGAATGTGACTCTCCCCATGGTGGGACTATTAAAGGATTATCTTACAGGAACTGTACAAACGACTCCATCTCAGAATAGTATAGAAGTGGAAAATAGATACATCCGGACATACTTGATATAAAATTACATAGAAGCCTAATCTATTCAACACCAGAGAAAGGTAAAATACCTTCCAGACAGGAGAAAGTAGAAAAATAGTAGAAAACGAAGATTAAACTGTACAATGATACAAAAAAAAAAAAAAAAAAAAAAAAAAAGTTAGCAGCAAGGGTCAATTATTGGAGAAGTACTGTACTATTTTAACCAAAGATGGGAATAGTTCCCTGGACAGGAAGGGGAAACGGAGCAGTCAGTGTGACCGTGATGGTAAATAGCCCCCACCCCATTGTGAGTGATTCACAGATGAGGAATATTGAAACCGCTCTCTGCTCCCCATGACTTAATTCAGAATTTTTATTGGCATAATGAAACTTCTTCACATGACCATGTCCTGTAGAAGAAATGAGTCAGAAGTGAAAGCATTGGGAGTGCCAAGTATAGCCTTGTAGAAGTGCCGTGTTACCGGAAGAAGGGCGATGTGACAACTCAGCCGCAGATAAGAGCGCCACATATCTGGTAGTGACACCAGCGCAGCAGAGTTTACATGAAGCTGTAACTAGGACTATGAACCCGGAATCCTCATTACCATGGTGGCATACAGCTTTTTGAGCCAAGGCCAGAAGTGGATGCAGCAGAAGTCCTTCCTTTATATGTCTCATTCCCTTCCAACCAGCTTCTGGCCGTGGCTCTAAAAACATAAAAGCTGTGTGCGACACCACCCTTAGGCCTCTTTCACACAGGCGTCATGTTTGACGCCCGGATAAGAGGCGGGTGCGTTGCGGGAAAATGCGCGATTTTTCCGCGCGAGTGCAAAGCGTTTTAATGCGTTTTGCACGTGCGTGGGAAAAAACGGCATGTTTGGTACCCAGACCCGGACTTCATCACTGAAGTCCGGTTTCAGGTTGAGTATTCTTTATATTTTATTATTTTCCCTTATAACATAGTTATAAAGGAAAATAATGGCATTCTCAATACAGAATGCTTAGTAAAATGTGGATGGAGGGGTTAAAAATAAAAAAAAAATTAACTCACCTTATCCACTTGATTGCGTAGTTGCGATCTCTTCTTCAATCATTAGCTGCCGGCTAAAGGACCTGTGATGACGTCACTGAGCTCATCACATGGTCCAATCACGTGGTCCATCACCATGGTGATGGACCATGTGATGTGACGTCACCACAGATCCTTTAGGGTCCTTTCACACTTGCGTTCTGAGGATCCGGCAGGCACTTCCGTCCTGCCGGATCCGTCAGAACGCAAGTCACCTGAAGCATTAGAAGACTGATCAGGATCCTGATCAGTCTTCGAATTGCTTTCAGGTTACTATGGCAGCCAGGACGCTACTAGCGTCCTGGTTGCCATAGTAGGAGCGGGGAGCGGGGGAGCGGCATACTTACATTCCGTGCGGCTCCGGGCGCTCCTGAATGACGTCAGAGCGCCCCATGCGCATGGATCACGTGATCCATGCGATCACGTGATTCATGCACTGGGGCACCCTGACGTCATCCTGGAGCGTCCGGGAGCCGCACGGAATGTAAGTATGCCGCTCCCCGCTCCCTGCTACACTTTACCATGGCAACCAGGACTTTAGCGTCCTGGCTGCCATGGTAACCAATCGGAAAAAGCTAAATGTCGGATCCGGCAATGCGCCGAAGCGACGTTTAGCTTAGGTCGGATCCGGATTAATGCCTTTCAATGGGCATTAATTCCGGATCCGGCCTTGCGGCAAGTGTTCCGGATTTTTGGACGGAACAAAAAGCGCAGCATGCTGCGGTATTTGCTGCGTCCAAAAAACGTTCCGGTCCTGAACTGAAGTCATCCTGATGCATCCTGAACGGATTTCTCTCCATTCAGAATGCATGGGGATGATCCTGATCAGGATTTTTCCGGCATAGAGACCCGACGACGGATCTCTATGCCGGAAAAGAAGAACGCAGGTGTGAAAGGGGCCTTAGCTGGCAGCTAATGCTTGAAGAAGAGAGAAGAGATCGGCAACAATGCGATCAAGTGGATAAGGCGAGTTATTTTCCCTTATAACCATGTTATAAGGGAAAACAAGATCGGGTCCCGTCTCTTAGCAACCTTGCGGGGGGGGGGGGGGGCGGGGGAGAAAAAAAAATGACTTGCTTGCAATTTTCACGCAGCCCCATTCACTTCTATGGGTCCTGCGTTGCGTGAGAAACGCACAATATAGAGCATGCTGCGATTTTCACGCAACACGGAAGTGATGCGTGAAAAATCACCGCTCATGTGCACAGCCCCATAGAAATGAATGGGTCCGGATTCAGTGCGGGTGCAATGCGTTGCATCACGCATTGCACCCGCACGGAAAACTCGACCGTGTAAAAGGGGCCTTAGGATATCTGCACATGGGTGCGCATTTACGAACAATTTCCACCTGGATTCCGCACCAAAATACAGATCTGTTACTTGATTTTCCCCAGATCTCTCCCTTGTCTTTGCAAATGGAGATATTCGAAATTAAATAAATATCTACTACTTCACTTGAATCGGGTCCTCAATCCGTCCTTTCCGTAAAAAGATAGGACAAGTTCTACTTTCCTGCGGAACCGAAGCACTCCATAGCGCTTCAGTTCCAGGGTTCCGCACAGCATCTCCGGATTTGCGGACCCATTCAAGCGAGGCCATGAGGGACACACGAGAGGTCTTTTTGTACATTAAGTGGCATTTTTTTTTTTTCATGCAAAAAGGTATCTCCCTAGAAAGATAACCTTCTTGCTAGTGCCTCCCCAAGTCAAAAATCAGACTTTCCAACAAACCTTGGGATTTGACAAGGAAAATTGCAGCTTGTTTGGCACTTTTTTTTGCCAACACCTTATCTCTGGGGGGGAAACGCTAGTGGTAAGACAGACTGGCCCAGATGTACTAATCCTATAGATGGAGTAATCTAAGATGGGATGTCAAGACCTGCTCCAGATTCACCCCAGGGCCTCAGGCTGGATGATGAACGTGGTGCAGGGACAGACACTTTTCTCCGACTCAATACCAACTATTGGTTAGTTTACTTTGACACATATTTTTAAGCCAGAATTGTACTGAAATATTGGAGCAAAATGGTGCATTTTAAGCTACTTTCACATTAGCGTTTTCAATACCGCAATAGAGATCCTTTCTAGGATCTCAATAGCGGAAGAAAACGGTTCAGTTTTGTCCCTATTCATTGTCAATGGGGACAAAACTGAACGAAACGGAATGCACCAAGATGCATTCCGTTCCGTTTGGTTGCGCTCCCATCACTGACAGAATAACACTGCAAGCAGCGTTTTTCTGTCCGCCATGTGGTGCGAAGCAAAACGGATTCGTCCTAACACACAATGTAAGTCAATGGGCCTTACAATAGAAAAAGGATTCGCCCCCTATTGACTTTCAATGGTTTTCATGACAGATCCGTCATGGCTTTCGAAGACATATTACAACCGGATCCGTTCATGACGGATGCATGCGGTCGTATTATTGTAACGGAAGCGTTTTTGCAGATCCATGACGGATCCGCAAACAAAACGCTAATGTGAAAGTAGCCTAAGGCCAGTAACCCTACACCCCTTTGTCAAGCATGTTGGGAATAAAGTGTAAAAACCCTAGATCAGTGGTGGCGAACCTATGGCACGGGTGCCAGAGGCGGCACTCAGAGCCCTCTGTGGGCACCCGCCTTAGACTTTTCCTGCCATTCATCAGCGCAGGCCAATATACCATATTGGACTGTAGTATTCAGGGTAACTTGCCGGGTTGGCACTTTGCGATAAATAAGTGGGTTTTGGGTTGCAGTTTGGGCACCTGGCCTCTAAAAGGTTCACCACCACTGCCCTAGATGCACCAATTTGCAACACTTTTTGGGACAGATTATGCATTAGTAAATGTGGGCCACTGTGTGCAAAAAACTAATAAAAACAGAAAATGCAGGTAGCAAAAAAAAAATAAATAATAATTGTACAATTCTGCCGTTTTTTACTGTATAAGATGCCAGAGCCAAATTCATGCGTGTAAGGACTGTTAGGCAACCCAAACATACAAATCCATGTCCCTACATATAAAAAGAAGGTGTGTCACATTGGGGAGAGTTACTGCAACACATGCAGACACAGAGGATTTCCACATTAAGGCCTCTTGCACAAAACCATATGCCATCCAAGACAGTCCGTGAGCGGGCCATATGTCCCAGAGCGCCCAGCATCATAGATTACAATGATGCTGCGCACGTCGGGCCGCCCGCGGGACTATTGTCCTGTACTTATACGCCAAACAAAAAACTGTATCGTGCACAAAGCATTTGGGGACTTATGCCAGCAACATCTGTATAGCATGCTCTTACAGGCAATGCATAATGAAACAGAGCTGCCTTGTCTCATAGGCATCATTTAAGGAAGTGGTGAGGCAACAGTAATGTATACCTTATGTTATAGGCGATGTATGAAATCAGGCATTGTATAGAATGCCTAGTATCCAGGCAAAAGTATAAAATGCTTGAAAGGGTTTTCCAATAGTTTTTTACTGATCGGCGGGGGCCCCCGACACCCAGAACCCCCGCCGTTAAGCTGTTGGAGAAGGCAGTGTTGCACCGGTGACCACCGCAGGCTTCTCTCTGCCAGTGACGACACGTTCATCGATCATGTGGCCTAAGGGCAGCTCAGCCCCCTTCAATACCAAGTACAGCGCTGTGGACCACAATATAGACATGCTCGTGTGCATGACGCCTTAGGCTGAGACTTATCAAAACTGCCCATAGCAACCAATGAGATTCCACCTTTCATTTTTCAGAGCTTCTTTGGAAAATGAAAGATGGACTCTGATTGGTTGCTATTTGCAGTTTTGCTAAATCTCCTTCTTAGTGCCTGTGAAGAGGATTTGTGCTCCTTTCCGTCATTCACATCGCACTTTCGCCTTACCTCAGGATAGGTCATCAGTATCTGATGGGTGCTCGTTGGCGGAAGTCACCGGTGTCGGACCCCCACCCATCAGATACTGATGACCTATCCTGAGGTAAGGCGAAAGTGCGATGTGAATGACGAAAAGGAGCACAAATCCTCTTCACAGGCACTAAGAAGGAGATTTAGCAAAACTGCAAATAGCAACCAATCAGAGTCCATCTTTCATTTTCCAAAAAAGCTCTGAAAAAATGAAAGGTGGAATCTCATTGGTTGCTATGGGCAGTTTTGATAAGTCTCAGCCTAAGGCGTCATGCACACGAGCATGTCTATATTGTGGTCCACAAACCATGGATCCGCAAAATATACCATCCGTGTGCAATCCACACTTTTCTCACTCCCATTACTGGAATTTACTATTTTTGTCAATAGGACACATTATATAATGTGCAGAATGGACACACGGATGGGCGACATCTGTGCGCTGTCCATTTTATTTTTTACGGACCCATACACGAATGGGTCCATGTTCAATCCGCAAAAAGAGTAGGCTAGAACATGGATACAAACCTCAGTTCCACAAAACACAGGCACCGGCCGTGTACACCCCGGCCCCACTGACACGTCCCATCTTTCATGGCGTGGAGGCTACCCTTCCGGGTTCATCCCTCTGTCCTGCAAAAGATAAGACATGCGGGGTGCACACGGCCAGTGCTCGTATCTCGCGGTCCGCAAACCAGCCACGGCCGGCACACATTTGTGTGACTGAAGGTTGTAGAAGTTACACCCTTGTAGCTAAAGCTCATTCTAGAGGCAACTGAGGTGAAGCTGCAGTGGGGTACATACACCCCAAAACACGGCATGCCCCCTACATGCCTACAGCCCACTACTCCCGTGATCTCCACCAGTTGTAAAACGACAACCCCAATCACCCTCAAAGCCGCAGGATGTCAGATTACGATGGGAGTTGTGGTTTTGAAACAGCTAGATAGCCACAGGTTAGGGCACACCATTACATAGAGCCAAGGAGTAGTATGAGCGAACTTGTGTTTTAAGTTCTGAGTCCAAAGTTCGGGCTATCGAAGAATCCAGTTATGGATTTCAAATTCCGTTATTGTCCGTGGTAGCGGAATCCATAACGGGATTCTTCGATAACCCGAACTTTGGACGCAGAACTTAAAACACAAGTTCGCTCAACACTACCAAGGAGTCATCTGGGAGCACACTTTGGCCTCGTGACTACTCATCTCACTGGAGCCCAGTCAGGTGGTCAGTCTGATGCCAACTCTCTGGGCACCACTATGTCTTCTAAAGATTATTCCCCAAATTAATAGGACCTACGGTCTTCAGGGACGTGGCCTATAGATGAGATGTGGGGGATCTCCAGGACCACCATCAGCACCTAGAACTAAGGGGGTCCCCTGCTTCTATCAGTAACTGCAGGCCAGCCTCACAGGGGTTTAGTAGATCACTGTTAGATAGGAGATCCAGGCTGAGATCAGCATGGAGCTGCCGCACTCACCCTGTCCGCGCCTCCTCCTTCCTTCTCACCTCCTGCGTTTCCGCTGCTGGGGGAGACATGCCGCAGATGATGCTATGTAATGACGGTATAACTGGATCTATGCGCCACCTGTTCTATATAAAGCACGGAACTAAACGCCTCTAGCAGCTTCTGCCCCGCCCCTTCTAGGACGTCAGCACACAACTCCCGGCTCGGATTGGCTGCTGGGAACGTGCCCATCTTACTCCCCTATACAGTGCCTGCTAGGGTTTTCTCAATGACACATCCACCTTCGTCAGAAGGAAGGGGGTGTGGCTCCGGATGTGGAAGTGGGCGGGGCCAGGGGCTTCCTGGAAGCGTTTCGTGACTGTAGACACGCTGAGCTTCCCGCCTGTGACAGCTGATCACAAGGAGTCGCGAGCCCCGCATCCGTGGCATACTGCCTGACACGTGACCCTAATTAACCCTTACCACCTCCGTGTAGGGTCCAATACAGCCATGGCCGAGAGAGGAGCTGGGACCTCTGAGTGCCTGCCCTGGTGAGCACAGGTAGTAATGGTGGCTGCTGGAATCTGCATATAAACCAACCAATAATTGGGGGTCATTTATGAATATTTTGACTCCTGGTTTTAGCATAAAATGTTGCACGACCCCCTATTTTGATTCTAGTACAGCGGATCAGTTCCAGGAATCTATCATCTCAGCGAAGCCATTCATTCCTGTCATTGATACTGCACACAAATGATATAATCTACCAGAAGCGTGCACATAGTAAACCTTAGTATGGGCCCCTACTGCCCACCCAGTTTCCCAGTACATGGCAGTCGCTCCCAGTCAATGCAAAGCACAATACCCCAGATTTCTGACATCTTGTTTTATTAGGCAGAAGAATTTTTAATTAAAAATGTAATTAAAAAGTCACCCTTGGTGTCACTAGCTTAAACAGATTTTCCGAGATTTTAATACTGATGACCTCTGGATAGGTCATCGGTATCTTATCGGTGGAGGTCCAACACCCAGGACCCCCACCGATCACAGCTGCAGCACCCAAGCATAGCGCCGTACATTGCTTGGTATCACACTCAGTCCCATTCACTTCAATGGAGCTGAGCCGAGCCTAGGCCACGTGACCGATGAACATGTCACTGGCCTAGAGAAGCTGTGAGGAGGCCTGCAAGCGTCACTGTCTTCTCAAAAAGCTGATCGGCGGAGGTCCCGGGTGTCAGCCCCAACGGTCAGATATTGGTGACCTATCCAGAGGATGTAGGTGTTGGAAAATCCCCTTTAATCCAACTGTGTAAAAAAAAACATGGCTCTCATCCTGAGATTTTCCAGGATTTTTTAACCGATGACCTGTCCTCAGGATGCTCCTAGGCCACGTGACGCATGAACATATCGACACTGGCATAGGAAAAGCAGAGAGAAGGCTGTGGCGCTACTGTGAGCACAGCTGCCTTCTCAAACAGCTGATCGGATCAGATACTGATGATATAACCTGAGGATAGGTCATCAGTACCAAAATCTTGGAAAAACTCTTTAACTGGCACAAATAGGTAAACCTTCTCCTGTACAACTCTAATTTACTGCTTCCCTTCAGATAGCATATCACAAAACTGACTGGCTGCAGCCACCACTAGGGGGAGCTCAGTGCATAGGAATTTGTACAGTTTCATTTTTTGGGCATTTTTATTCAGGCATCTTTAGAGAAGGGAAATTAAAAGATGCCAGAGACACAAAATATGCCACAAATTAGAAATGAAAAGCCACTAGGCAAAAAATGCTTATCTCTCGGACCGCAAAACACGGCACGGTCGTGTGAACAAGCCCTTATTCAGATATGAACTCGTTTTACAAACTATATATTATACAAACATTTAGTACCTGCGGAGGATGTTACGCTATAGAAGGCTATACAGTTATGATGAGTATGATAAGTATAGCAGAAAAGAGGGCAGATATGTGCCATGTAGGCTATGCTATGTAACCCTTAGGCCTCTTTCACGTGGGCGTCATGTTTGACGCCCGGATAAGAGGCGGGTGCGTTGCGGGAAAATGCGCGATTTTTCCGTGCGTGTGCAAACTGTTGTAATGCATTTGGCACGCGCGTGAGAAAAATCGTCATGTTTGGTAACCAGACCCGAAGCCGGACTTCATCACTGAAGTCCGGTTTGGGGTTGAGTATTCTGTATATTTTATTATTTTCCCTTATAACATAGTTATAAAGGAAAATATTAGCATTCTTAATACAGAGTAAAAAAGGCAATTGAGGGTTAAAAAAAAAAGTAACTCATTTCATCCAATTGAGCGCGTAGCTGCTGGTCTCCTGTTCTGTCTTCAGCTGGGGGGTAAAGGACCTTCAGTGACGTCACTGGGTCACATGGTCTAATCACTTGCTCCCATCACAATGATGATGGAAGCATGTGATTGGACCATGTGACCCAGTGACGTCACGGAAGGTCCTTTATCCCCCCAGCTGAAGACAGAACAGGAGACCAGCAGCTACGCGCTCAATTGGAGGAGGTGAGTTACTTTTTTTTTTTTTAACCCTCAATCGCCCTTTTTACTTTGCATTCTGTATTTAGAATGCTATTATTTTCACTTATAACCATGTTATAAGGGAAAATAATAAAGATCGGGTCCCCATCCCGATCGTTTCCTAGAAACCATGCGGGAAAATCGCACTTGCTTGCAGATGCTTGCGATTTTCCCGCAGCCCCATTCACTTCTATGGGGCCTGCGTTGCGTGAAAAATGCAGAATACAGAGCATGCTGCGATTTTCACGCAATGCAGAAGTGATGCAGGAAAATCACCGCTCATGTGCACAGCCCCATAGAAATGAATGGGTCCGGATTCAGTGCGGGTGCAATGCGTTCACCTCACGCATTGCACATACGCAGAAAACTCGCCCGTGTGAAAGGGACATTACAGTTCTGGAATGTAATGCTGTCAGTGTTATCCAATATATTCCAGAACTGTAAGGGTTACATAGCATCATAAATCAGTATGTGTAACCCCCGGCAGTGCTGGGAGGTCAGGCCGGTAGCTGCGCTGCAGCGTGACACACGCTCCTCTGCAAGGGGCCTAATGGAGAGGATTAGGGAGCATTATTCTCCACAGTGCACCAGAGAGAGACCAAGACCCTGCACAAGGTGACTCTAGCATTTTGTCTTATGTTTGCAAACGGACTGCGACAAGACACATGGCGGTATGAGAAATTACTACGGTTTTGGCTGAAGATAAGTGCTTTATGTGGTTGAACTTTAAAGGGCTGACGTTAAAGGGACCTGTCACCTTTCCTGACATGTCTGTTTAATAGCTTCCTGCATTCCCCACGTAAAAACACTTCTGGAGCATCTATTCTTATGTCTGTATGTTGTGCCATTCCTCTATTATTTCTACTAGAATTTATAGAGCGGAGAGGGTCCCAGCCAGGGGAAAAAACATCTCACCTTCTCCGTGGCTGTGATGCGCTCTGCTGCGGTTGGACAGCACTACAGCCAGGGAGAAGGAGACACCCATTGAGAAACAGGGCAGTCTACTCCTCCCTGTTCTGATGCGAAAATTAGCATACAGGGGGAGAATTTAACGGGGGCCACAGCGGGCGAACAGAGCGGCGCCCAGAAAAATAGTAAGCGCTATTAGATCCCCGCTGTATGCCCTACATACCCTGATACTTAGTTTATAAAGTCTGGACCCATGAAAGGTCCTCTTTAAGCCATCCTGTTTTTAATGTTGTCGTTTTTTTTTTAAATAAAACCCTTTTGCTGCATCCAATCCTGCTAGTTGCCTGCCATTTGTAAAGCTAGCTCCCACACATGTTACTCCGTACCAGTTACAAACTATAAGGGTACGTTCACACGACGACAATTGTCGCGGGACAAATAGGGCACAACTTCACTGCAACATTTGTCGCGCGACATTTTGTCGCACTATTGTCGCGCGACAATTTTTATAATGGGAGTCTATGGTGTCGCAGTGCGACATGCGACATGCTGCGACCATGACGCGACAGTCGCAGAAAAACCCATCTTGAATGGATTTTCTCCGACTTTTGTGTCGCAGTCGCAGCATGTCGCATGTCGCACTGCGACACCATAGACTCCCATTATAAAAATTGTCGCGCGACAATAGTGCGACTTTTTGTCGCGCGACAATTGTCGTCGTGTGAACGTACCCTAAGGCTACACAAACGTATTTTTGGGGGATAAGATGCGGACCCATTCATTTCAATGGGTCCCCAAAAAATGCTGACAGCACACCGTGTACTATCCGCATCGGTATGTCAGTTCCGTAGCCCCGCAATAAAAATAGAGCATGTCCTATTCCTGTCCGTTTTGCGGACAAGGATAGGCATTATTACAATTGATCCACAAAAAAACGGATCCCAGACAGACGTCTTCCGTTTTTTTTCGAGGATCTGCAATTTGCTGACCGCAAAACACATACGGTCGTGCGCATGTAGCCTTAATGGACACAAATGTGAAGGCTACACTTGCAGTTCATGGGTAATGTCCATAGTACATATGTTATCACTGACAACTAGGTTATATGGAATGGAAACAACCTTCCCCTTTGTATTTTTATAGCCAGTAAACATAAAGGCCATTGATTAGGCGTGCGAGCGTTCCTAAGAAAACACTCATTTGTCGGATCCTTTATGGGACATAAAAGTGCTGACTGGTTGGCCTGGGATGTGCTGCTGCGTGTGGGGCGAACGATCCTAATTTGTGTCTAGGGTGCCTTTTTAATGGGAATCTGTCTGGCCATACGCACTGGTGTGACTGGCTTCCAGCACTGACCGACAGTGGAGCTAATGAATACTGAGGACTCCAGAGCCTGTGCACATCAGTGAGAGGAGTCCAGCACTGCGGCTGACAAACTGGGATTTTATGGAAACAAGTGCACATTGCCCATTCCCACGACCATGTGGCCGTTGTGCCCGTGTTGTGGACTGCAAACAGTAGTCGGCAGAACACAGACATCGGCTGTAGGAACTCCACATCGACCAGCAGTGGTTTGGCCATAGACCTTCCAGGAAAATTTCCCAGTGGGCTGATACCTCCTCACGGCCGGCCAGTGGACGTTTTTGGGGATGTGTTTTGTGCTGCTGGTGGGAATATTTTGTGATGGACTGTGGTATTTAGCTCTTTTTTAAAGTTCCCAGTCCGCCCCTGCACATCATGGATGCAGACCCATTGACTTGAACGGGTCTATGATCCACAAGATACAGCAAAAGATAGGACATGTCCTATCTTTTGTAGTGCGGAGTCACGGATCTGCAAACAAAAGGATAATTTCAAATGAGTGTGTCCTGTGCGGAAATCACGCCCCATGTGTGAGTGTGATTTTCCGTTCTGGACACTGCTCATTTCGAAGGAGCACACAGCATTATACTGATTTATAATGCTGCGCGTCTCTGAACTGTAGCTACTGAATTAGGCCCCTTTCACACAAGCGTTGAGGAATGGGTCCGGATAGGATGCGGGTGTGTTGCGGGAAAATGTGTGTTTTTTCCGCGCGAGTGCAAAGCGTTTTAATGCGTTTTGCACGCACGTGGGAAAAATCGGCATGTTTGGTACCCAAACCCGAACCCAGACTTCTTTACTGAAGTTCAGGTTTGGGTTCGGTGTTGTGTAGAGTTCATTATTTTCCCTTATAACATGGTTATAAGGAAAATAATAGCATTCTCAATCTCAATACAGAATGCTTACTAAAATGTGGATTAAGGGGTTAAAAATAAAAAAAAATGTACTCACCTTATCCACTTGATCGCGTAGTGGCCGCTCTCTTCTCTCTTCTTCAATCATTAGCTGCCGGCTAAAGGACCTTTGGTGATGTCACTGCGTTCATCACATGGTCCAGCACCATGGTGATGGACCATGTGATGTGACGTCACCACAGGTCCTTTAGCCGGCAGCTAATGATTGAAGAAGAGAGAAGAGAGCGGCCACTACGCGATCAAGTGGATAAGCTGAGTACATTTTTTTTATTTTTAACCCCTTCTGTATTGAGACTGCTATTATTTTCCCTTATAACCATGTTATAAGGGAAAATAATAAAGATCGGGTCCCCATCCTGATCGTCTCTTAGCAACCATGCGGGAAAATCGCACCGCATCTGCACGTGCTTGCGATTTTCATGCAGCCCCATTCACTTCTATGGAGCCGGCATTGCGTGAAAAACGCAGAATATGGAGCATGCTGCGATTTTCACACAATGCACAAGTGATGCGTGAAAATCACCGCTCATGTGCACAGCCCCATTGAAGAGAATGCGTTAGGATTCAGTGCTTCAGTCACGTCACGCATTGCACCCGTGTGGAAAACTCACCCGTGTGAAAGGGGCCTTATACTGACATAAAACTGTCAGTATGATTCTGTAGGAGTAAGGTCATACAGAGACACACAGCATTATAAATCAGTATAAAGGTCCATTCACACGTCCGCAAAATCGGTCCGCATCCGTTACGCAAAACACTTACAGACGTGTGAATGGAGCCTAATGAATGGGAAATCGCACTCATGGGGCGTGATTTCCACACAGGACATGCTCGCCTGAAAGAGGTGGACTGGGAACTTAAAGTAGCCCTGGAATAAATAGTAAAAGTGACCCTGTTTTGTAGTTGGGTCCAAATTGATGGAAGGCAGAGCCAGCAATGCCATATTGTGGCCCATTATACCACCCCAGAGCCAAATACCACAGTCCATCACAAAATACAATCCGCCCCTGCCTAATGGAGAGGACCATAGGAGAAGTTCTCTAAATGCATTTTACTGCTGGTTTGTAGCATTGGAATATGAGGGAGTATTAAGACTTCAAAAGCCATCTTAAAGGAAACCTGTCGTGTGTTTAAGATGATAGTCTTAATTCAATTCTCATATAGTTTAATGTGCCTTTAATTGTTTATAGTTGTGCTTTGTCCACCGCTAGGATAGTGCAAAGGGTTAAACTAGTGACGCACTCCGGTGGATTAGAAAGGCACAATATGCATAGTGCTAAATAAAAAAAATTACAAATTTTTGTAAATTAAACAAGGGGCAAGTTGGTTCATGGTGTAAAAATGACATGACAGGTTTCCTTTAAATAATTTAAAAACATTTTCATATTTATTTGCACGGTGCGCACACCTTGTGCTTGTGTGAACGCCCTTTTATGTACTCTGAGTCGTCAGTCACCTGTGTTGTTTTTCACCCTTTCCTGTATTAAACAGTTCATGAACTTTCATTACCTTTGTATTATTACTTGTTTTTATCCAGCACCAGTCATGGTCATATGAGCTCAGGCAAAGTGCTAGCAACAAGGTTCAAGGAGAAGAGTGCAATAGACCCTGACTGGGAAATCCAGGATGTGAGCTGTCTTCTCACCCGGTGGAATGGGAGCGTTTCAGTGAAGAGGGAGGAAAGCTCAGCACCAGTCAGAGTGGAGCATTTCCCACACCTCTACCGGAGAGCCAATCGAGAAGGCCCCGGATTATATACCACTTTACACATTCCAGCTGTGTACTAAGGGCGGAGAACAGCAAATAGAAGCACTGTAGTGTCCTTCATCAGGAGTTATTTATGCCTCTTTACCACCATCCGCCTGTGCTGTCTGAATTTCAAGATGAATTTAAGTGCCATATTTGCCAGTGTAACATATATGTCCTGACCACTCTGACATTTGAAATCTGTCAGAAAGAAATGTCAGTAAATTAGAAGTGTACTACTATCTCAGGGGTTTAGCCGGACTATTCATAATGCCACCAATTTGGCGGCAACATGTCCTAGTAAACCTAGTGTACAAATTACACCTTGAAATATACCACAGTGCAAAAATAGAATAGCTTTAGAAGAGTAATAAAAATGAGTGAAAAAGATCCAGCTTGACGTAAATAGTTTTGTTTACCTTTATTTTTTCAGTGCAAGTTTCAAAAGCCAATTACAATCCACATCAACGCGTTTCGGATCAGACACAATCTTGTCTCTGAACCGAAACACGATGATGTGGATTGTAATTGGCTTTTAAAACTTACACTGAAGAAATAATAGGGAAAACAAAACTTTTTACGTCAAGCTGGATCTTTTCACTCATTTTTATTGCACTTAACGTCGTGGTTCCAGGCGTAGTTCATGCTTGACTTAGCTGGGGGAGCGCACCAGACTTCAATTTTCTTGCCAGCTTTAGAAGAGTAGTTGGGAGAGATAAGGTATGAAGATTATGCCCACGTGTTGGCATCGGGCAGGAGCAGTATGTAGAAGTAAAACCGCAGAACTCTTTTAGGCCTCTTTCACACGACCGTAGGGCTTTTTCAGTGTTTTGCAGGCCGTTTTTAATCGGATCCGTTTTTGTTTCCGTTACGGTTCCGTTTTTCCGTATGGCATATACAGTATACAGTACTTACATAGAAAAAATTGGGCTGGGCTTCAAATTTTCAATAGATTGTTCCGCAAAAAAAGAAACGGATACGGATACATTTCCGTATGCGTTCCATTTTTTTGCGGACCCATTGACTTTAATGGAGCCACGGATTTGCAGGCAATAATAGGACATGTTCTATCTTTGCACGGAACGGAAATACGGAAACTAAATGCACATGATAACACTTCTGTTTTTTTTTGCGGAACCAATTAAACGAATGGTTCTGTATACGGAACGCAAAAAAAAACGGTCTGTACACTCGCAAAAAAAACGTTTCAGTGAAAGAGGCCTTATGCAAACTCAATCTATTTAGTGACAGTTTTTTTTTTTTTCAGTTTTGATTTCGCACAACCGCATCCTGATGTGCAAAATCAAAACGGATCAGTTTAATTCCAGTATTGAGGTCCTCTGCCAGATCTTGATACCGGAATTAACAACGCAAGTGTGAAGCAGGCCTAATAAATAACACTGAGGATTTGCAAAGGAGAGCGCTGCAGTTTTACTTCTACAGCTGATATCTGGGACCTAAAGGCCCAGCACTGCGAGGGCCATATGCTGAATGAAGAGGGTGATCCGGGGTAGTGGACATAAGCTTGTCCTGCTGATTCACTACTAACATGCAAACAGTGTTGCAAAATGAATAGCAGTAATGGGAGCAGCAATAGTGATGCCTCTAACGATCGGGGCGGCATTTATTTGCTGGGACAATGGAGTCTGCCTGATATTTGGGAAGATTATCACTAACGTGATCACTACTTGTTAACCATCATGGGCCCCTTTAAAGGTGCCGCCAATTATCTGATGAATGAGAGAAACGCTCATTCATCGGGTAATAGATCGTTGGTGCCGAATAGATCATCATTTGTGGAAGCAGATAGTGCAGTGTAAACAGCCTCTGCTGCTGGCAAACAATGACTCTGTATGGGGATGAACGATGGCATTAATGATCACTCCTCACCATACTGTGGAGGAGATCACTGCATGTAAATACTGTGGTCACCTCTACTGATGAGCAGACTATTGTCAGGAAGGAAGGAATCGTCTGCTCCATCGAGCAGTGTAAGGCTACTTTCACACTGGCGTTTTGGCTTTCCGTTTGTCAGATCCGTTTAGGGGCTCACAAGCGGTCCAAAACGGATCAGTTTTGCCCTAACGCATTCTGAATGGTAAAGGATCCGCTCAGAATGCATCAGTTTGCCTCCGTTCAGTCTCCATTCCGCTCTGGAGGTGGACACCGAAACGCTGCCTGCACCGGTTTGCTGTCCACCTGACGAAGCAGAGCCAAACGGACTCGTCCTTGCACACAATGTAAGTCAATGGGGACGGATCCGTTTTCTCTGACACAATAGAAAACAGATCCGTCCCCAACTTTTAATGGTGTTCAAGACGGATCCATCATGGCTATAGAAGACATAATACAACCGGATCCGTTCATGACGGATGCTTGTGGTTGTATTATTGTAACGGAAGCGTTTTTGTAGATCCATGACGGATCCACAAAAAACGCTAGTGTGAAAGTAGCCTAAAGAGGGCTTAAGGGTCTTTTTACATGGGTAGATGAACTGCCCTTAGCGAGCACCAATCGACAATATAGGAAGCAGATTTGCGCTTGTTTACTGCTATCTTCACAGGAAAATTAATAGGAGGGGTTTGAATGAGTGATCATTCCTTACTCTTCCTCGAATACACTTACATTGTTTGTTGGCAGCACAATCCCTTTACACTGGAAGATGCGCTGCCGAGAAACAATCATTTATTTACGCCCGCATAGAAGATCTTATCTAACAACTGAGTATTCAATCAGAATGCTGGGCGTTCTTACATGGCGCAATGATCTGAAACAAAGGTGCGTATGAGCGATCGGGTGATCTCCCTCTGTAAAAGTGGGATATTTCTTATGGCTCCCGTATATGGTACTAAACCACAATTGTCAGAACATAAATGCCTTATTACACAATCCATCTGTAAGCAGAATAATATATAGTAATAAATACAAAGGCATCCTGTGTGATCGCTTTCTTCATCATGCATGAAGCACTGACGCACCTTCCAACATTGCAACACAACAGGATGAATGTGGGCCATAGAGTACAAGCCATGCAAATAAGTGAGAAGATAAAAGCACCTCTATATAATCCCTCATGCACATGCACTCTCAGCCGAGCATGCATGTGTAATAGTATGCCGACTTATCTCCCTTCAGAAGAAAGGATCAGGCATATTAAAATCCAACATGTGAGGATGTGAGTGACAGTCAACTGCTGATGCCAACCTTCAATTAATGTGAATGGGCCGTACCTTAAATGAGATTTCATGTGTCTCCCCCACTTTCATGAGAATAATAACTTTTCCATTGATATTCATTACATTTTTCCTACGGGGCCAGCACCGCCGTCCCCAGTCAAAAGATGCTCCAGGCCCTTCCTGGATCACGTGCTGTACATTCTGCCTGGTTACAACCCACATTGCACGTGTCAGTTATCACTGACAACATGTTCATGGCCTGCCCCCTGGTCTCCATTACTACAGCGCATGCGTTAGACTTTTTCTTTAGCGCTGTGAGAGCATAGAACACTATCCCACTCCCTAAGCAGGTCGACTGCCCCTGCGCAGCAGGGAATCAAGGTGAGTATGGCTTCTTTTATATTTGTAACCCACTGTTGGGCATATATATAAGAAAAATCAATACTGCTGGACAGCACTACAGCGCCGTAATCTCCATAAGTAGGTAGTTAGGCCTTGGCTACATACTATTAGGCCCCTTTCACATGGGTATGATTTCCGCACAGGTGCAATGCGTGAGGTGAACGCATTGCACCCGCACTGAATCCGGACCCATTCATTTCAATGGGGCTGTGTACATGAGCGGTGATTTTCCCGCATCACTTTTGCGTTGTGTGAAAATCGCAGCATGTCCTATATTCTGCGTTTTTCGCACAACGCAGGCCCCATAGAAGTGAATGGGGCTGCGTGAAAATCCCAAGCAACTGCGGGAGCAGTGCGTTTTTCCCGCATGGTTGCTAGGAGACGATCGGGATGGGGACCCGATCTTTATTATTTTCCCTGATAACATGGTTATAAGGGAAAATAATAGCATTCTAATTACAGAATGTTATGTAAAAAGGGGAAGAGAGGGTTAAAAATAACTAACTCACCTCCTCCTCTTGATCGCGTAGGTGCCGGGATCATTCTTCTTTCTTCATTCTGCTGGGTAAAGGACCTTCCGTGACGTCACTGGGTTACATGGGTCACATGGTCCAATCAAAAGCTTCCATGATTGGACCATGTGACCCAGTGACGTCACCGAAGGTCCTTCAACCAACAGATATGAAGATAGAAGATGTTCCTTGCACCTACGCGATCAATGGGAGAAGGTGAGTTTAATTATTTTTTGTTTTTAACCCTCTATTGCCCTGTTAACATAGCATTCTGTATTTAGAATGCTATTATTTTCCCATATAACCATGTTATAAGGGAAAATAAAAAAATATAAAGAATACTCAACCCGAAACCGGAGTTCAGTGATGAAGTCCGGCTTCGGGTCTGGGTACCAAGCATGCCGATTTTTAGCACGCGCGTGCAAAACGCATTAAAACGCTTTGCACTCGCACGGAAAAATCACACATTTTCCCGCAACGCACCCACCTCTTATCCGGGCGTCAAACATGACGCCCGTGTGAACCCAGCCTTATTGTGCTGTTATAGCGCAGGGTCAGGAGCTGGGCCTCTGATGTATTATACAGCTGGCACTTGCTTCCGGATGCAATGCGTTTTTCACTGAAGTCCCATTCACTTCTATAGGGCCAGGGCTGCATGAAAAACGCAGAATATAGAACATGCTGTGTTTTTGAAATGATTCAGTACGGGTGCTATGCGTTCACGTCACTCATTGCACCCGCGCGGAAAACTCTTTCGTGTGAAAGGGGCCTAAGACTAAGAGCTCATTCACACGACTGTATGAATTGGTCCGCATCTATTCCGCAATTTTGCAGAACGGGTGCGGACCTATTCATTTTAATGGGGCCACAAAAGATGCGGACAGCACACTGTGTGCTGTCTGCATTCGTTGCTCCGTTCCGAGCAACTATAGTACATGTCCTATTCTTGTCCGTTTTGCGGACAAGAATAGACATTTGTATAATGGGCTGCCTGTTCCGTTCCGCAAATTGTGGAACGCACACGGATGGCATCAGTGTTTTGCGGATCTTTAATATGCGGACCGCATAACACGGCGCAGTCGTGTGAATGAGCCCTAAGGGCTTATACATATGGGGCAGATACATCCGTGGTTCTGTTCCGCGGCCCCGCAAGAAAGATAAAGCAAATCCTATTCTTGTCCGCAATCGCGGACAAGAACAGTCATTTCTGTCATAGAGCTGACCATGTTCGGTCTTAACCGTTATGCCCTCTCAGTCGTGGTCAATGTAAAGAACGTAAAAGATGGACAAAAAATGATTAGATAATGATTAGGTAACAGATTGTCTCCTGACGAAGCAGAGTGAAACTGGCTAAATCATGCACATGCTGGTAAGCAGTTCTTTTGTGTTATATACAATGGTAAATCTAGGCCAATTGTGCCTTATGTCCGGTGACCTCATGAATGCTTTATCAGTAAATAAACTTTAATTGGGTTGTCAGCCATGTATTTTTTAGCTGTCCCTACCAGCGTGTTATACAGGGTGGCCCATGAAAATGTAGCTAAATGAAACTGCCTAATAGTAAATCTCTCTGAGTTGTCCACAGCAACCAATCAAAGTTCAGCTTTCATTTTTTCAGAGCCCTGTAGGAACTGAAATCTGAGCTCTGATTGGTTGCTATGGACAACTAAGAGATTTACTATTAGGCAGTTTGATTTGGAGATATTGGAGGCGGCCTACTTTTTCGTGGGACACGCTGTACCTATTGAAAAAAGCATACAAATCTGCTCTCCTGTTCTGTTCCGACTCGCTGGCTCTGTTTCGTGACCTTCTGGTCCCCGGGTTGTAAACTTCTGGGCAGGGTCACGTGTGTGCTGTGGCCAATTACTGGCCTCCGCAGTGACATGTCCCTAAGCGACATGTGACCCAGCAGTGACGTGCTGCATGGGAACACATTGCCATCATAACAGAGGCCCAACAGCTGATTATAATAAGGTGTTTTGGGCAGTTAAGGGTGGCCGAGCTATAAAGGGCACTACAAGGGGCATTATAAATACTTGGGGCACTACAGGGGCATTATAACTACTGGGAGCATTGTAACTACAGGGGGAGGGGCATTGTAATTGTTGGGGCACATACATACTGGGGGCATATTATAACTACTGGGACACTACTGGATGCATATTTGAACTACTGGGGAGCTTTATAACTACTACGTACTATAGGGGGCATAACTGCTGAGGGCTTTATACAGGGGCCTTAATACTTCTGGGGCCCTAAAAGAATGTCTTATAGGACAGCTGGTATGATTTTTTCAACAGGTACAGTTGGTACAAAAGGCTGGACAACGCCTTTAATTATACTTAGCATTTCCTAGAGCATTTCCAATTGATATTAATCTATGACATTTCCGTCAACATAGCTGTATGAGGGCTTGATAAAAAAAAAAAATATATATATATATTTTTTTTTTTTTTTTTTTGAGAAGCAAGTTATATTTTTTTCTAATGGCACCATTTTGGGTTGGCACTGGTGCCTTGCAGCACTGGGGTTAATTGGTTCAATCCTGACCAAAGTCACTAAATGCATGGAGATAG
Organism: Bufotes viridis; assembly: GCA_033119425.1. NCBI lineage: Eukaryota > Metazoa > Chordata > Amphibia > Anura > Bufonidae > Bufotes > Bufotes viridis. The sequence continues at coordinate 203,477,537 of CM065589.1, read as the reverse complement.
TATGTTCTCCCTGTGTTTGCATGGGGGTACTCTGGTTTTCTCCCACACTCCAAAAAGACATACTGATAGGGAACTTGGATTGTGAGCCCCATTGGGGACAGTGCCGTGCTAATGTCTGTAAAGCGCTGCGGAATATAGTATCGCTATATAAGTGCATAAAATAGATCAATACTTCCACACCTTTATTTGTTTCCTTTATACTTGGAAATAATACTGGGCATGCCTGTACCTGAACCAAACTGGTCTTTCCTTGTTACAGCTACAACTTGTTTTATTGGCTTCATTTTGTCCGCTAATTATAATGATGCAAGTGTTCCTTCTTAGAATGTATTATTGAACGTGTGCATTTTTTTACAGTATTTGGCTTCCACATAATAGTGTTTTGTAGAGCACATAATGGTAGATTTTATTAGACTCTGTACTAGAGCATTTCCAATTGATATTAATCAACCCCAGTCACAGACAATTTACGTTTTTTCCACCCCACTTTTTATATTTTCCGTCAAGATAGCTGTATGAGGGCTTAATTTTTATATTTTTTTGAGAAACAAGTTACCGGTATATTTTTTCTAATGCCACCATTTTGGGTTACCTTTACTGCATGGCTTGACAAATTTCCTTGGAATCTAGGAGCCAGACGGGGCCGCGTCATAAAGCCCCCAGTAGGTGCCCCCATAGTGCTTCTCCCCCCCCCCCCCCACACTTCTCCATAGAGCCAACCAATGATGCATGCCAGTACATAGGGCCCCTATAGTGGTCCTTCCCCTCTTCTCCATAGTGCCCCCCATAATGTGCGAGTATAAAGGGCCCCCCATAATGTGCCAGTATATAGGGCCCCCATAGTGCTTCCCCTCTTCAATTGGTTATATGACACGTCAGACGCTGCCAGCATCCAAGTGATCACCCCTGGCGGTCATCATGACATGTGGAAACCCTTACAAGGATTACAGGGTCTGGAGGGGAGGGCAGAGTGGTCCGGAGGGGAGGGCAGAGGGCTCCGGAGGAGAGGGCAGAGGGGTCCGGAGGGGAGGGCAAAAACACAGCGGGCACCATGACACTTTACTGAGCACTACAACCCCCAGCTGGCGCTCAGCCTCTGCAGTCCCCACATCACTACAACCCCCAACTGGGGCTCAGCCTCTGCAGTCCCCGAATCACTACAACCCCCAGCTCTTTTCCCCTCTTGTCATTCTCTTTTCCCCTCTTGTCATTCTCTTTCCCCCTCTTGTCATTCACTTTCTCTCTCTTGTCACCCCCACACCCCTTGTCATTCCCCCCCCCCTCTCTTGTCATTCTCCCCCCCCCCCTTGTCATTCTTTTTCCCCCTCTTGTCATTCCCCCCTTGGCATTCTCTTTTCCCATCTTGTCATTCTCCTTCCCCCTCTTGTCATTCCCTTTTCCCCTCTTGTCATTCTCATCCCCCCCCTTGTCATTCACTTTCCCCCCCTTGTCATTCACTTTCCCCCCCTTGTCATTCTCCCCCCGCTACCTCTAGTGTAGCGTGGCCGAGCTCTGTATGGTCCAAGGGTACAGGAGCTCCCTGTACCCGCGGACCATACAGGGCTCTGCCACGCTACAATGAAGGAGTGACAGGAGGGAGCGCTGAGCGCTTCCCTCCTGTCAGTCCCTCTCTTCATGCTGCGCCCAGGCGGTGCGCCCTCATGGACCCGCCAGCCTGAGCAGTGCTGCAGCCGCCTGAGGCTCTATATAGAGCGCTCGGGCGGCTGCAGCATGAGGGGGGCCGGCGCTCCTAGGACGCGCCGGCCTGCGCTCTGGCACCTTAGAAAACGGGCTGACAAATACCCGGGCGACCTGGCGCCTGGGATTTGTCGAGCCCTGCTTTACTGTATTGTATACCATTTACATTTTTGGTGGGACAGTGCAAAAAACCCACAATTCTCCACTGGTTTTTAGGGTTTTGTTTTTATGGTGTTTACTGCGCGGTAAAAGTTACAAGTTAACTTTATTCTGCCGGTGTGTACAATTATGAAAAGTATATCGTTTTTTTTAATGATTTACTGCTTAAGAAAATATTGCTTTGTTTAGTTTATAACTTTTATGATAGTGTAAACCTAGGCTGGCAATCTAGTGTGTATGATGGCCTCGCAATAAGAAGTTGGATTCAAATGCTTAATACTTGTTAGCGGAGACATAAGCTGCTGCCAGAAGAGTCAGGCAAGGGCTTTCTCCGCTCTCCCAATGTACTGCATATTCATGGCAGGATCAGGAGAGATGGCTGTAGGCCAAATTAGCGCTCAGACGTTTAACGTATACAAAAACATATACGTTGCCGCAGAGAGATACTATACAGTAGCATCCATCACCATAGAGTTCCAAAAAAAAAAAAAACTTATATGTTAAAAGGATGGAAAAAACGTGATGTGCCAGCTTTAATAGGCTGTGTAACGATCCACCAAATTTATCACATTGGCTCATGCTGTGTGAACGTTATACTACCTATTGGTTGTTCACTTCCGTTGTTTGGTCAGTTAGTTCCATCAGTGATTGTGAGCCAGAACCTGTAGTGAAGCAGTTAAGGCATAGTTCACACTTCCAGTATTTGGTCAGTTAGTTCCATCAGTGATTGTGAGCCAGAACCTGTAGTGAAGCAGTTAAGGCATAGTTCACACTTCCAGTATTTGGTCAGTTAGTTCCATCAGTTATTGTGAGCCAAAACCTGTAGTGAAGCAGTTAAGGCATAGTTCACACTTCCAGTATTTGGTCAGTTAGTTCCATCAGTTATTGTGAGCCAGAACCTGTAGTGAAGCCTACAAAGAAATCCGGTGTAATGGAAAGATCTGCACCTGTACTGTGTTTTTGACCTGCACCTAGTTTTGGCTCAAAATAACTGACCAAATAACTGAATTGTGAACTCCTTTCCTTTACAGGTCTGGCCAAGTGCGGAGGTTTTACAACCCCTTCCCCTCATTCTTGTACAACCCCTTTAAGCCAGAATTCAGGCGCAGCCGCAGTGGTGACTGCGAACCAGTATCTGCCCTCATAGTCGAGCTTAGTATGAATATAAATATTATAATGCATCCCATTGCAAAGTTACTACCAAAGTGCATCAACTAGAACCATTCACACAGTCTCTCTATGGGGGTCATTTATTATAATAAAATGCACCTAAATTTGGCGTACTTCAGGCGCAGATGGCGGCACAACGGTTAGTTGCGCTGCTATCTGCAACTTCTCCCTGCTCACGCCAGGTCTAAAAAAAAGCGGGTGGGGAAGGGTATGGGCCGGCGGACTCGTCTCATTCACCAATTTCTACGCCTGTTTTATGTGTAGCAAAATGGTCTAAGTGTAAGACCGCTCGGAAGCTGTCTTATATTTACATTGGCGCTTCATAACTTCAGCGGATCCACCACCAACTATAAGGGTTTATTAAGACCAGCGTCTAAAATGATGGGGTACAAAACCTGTAAGCTTCTGGGAGTAGAGAAAATGAGAAGTGTACACAGTGAGACCCATGGTAGGACTCCTTAGGGGTGTCCACACTTGTGGGGTCATTTTATCAAACTAGTGTAAAGGAGCTGTCGAAAATGAAAGGTGGAATCTGATTGGTTGCTAAGGGCAACTAAGCCAGTTCTACTTTACACCGGTGTGATCAATGACCCCATTGGTTTGAAGACAATTGACATTTCCCATTAGCAGCTTTAACGCTGTGGTGAAGGACTGCATTCTGAAACCACGTCCGAGGCGTGAAGACATAATAGTGTCATAACTCCCGTCTTCTCATTCCTGCTGACAACATTCTCCTCCCGGATATCTCACATACCTCAGACCAGCTAGGCCATCTACAGATCAAAACATCTTGCGGTGCGAAGGTCACCACTCCTGCCAAACTATGTTTCGAAAAAATACTTTCTGCTAAAAATGTCTCACATGAACACGGACACTGTCAGCAATCCTGTATTCTGAAGAATGAATACGGACACTGTCAGCAATCCTGTATTCTGAAGAATGAATACGGACACTGTCAGCAATCCTGTATTCTGAAGAATGCATTAGGGTACAAGCGCAGAGCGAATAACATAACAAGAGACATTCCATACGGTATGCTCCAGTATCTTAAAGGGGTATTCTCATGACATATAATGAGGGCATATCGCTAGGATATGCCCCCATTGTCCAAAGGTGGGACCTGCACCTACAACAAGAACGGAGCGGGGAGACCATGGATTTCACGGGGTCTGTCCACCACCAAGCGCTGCTCCCATAGAAGTGAATGGGAGCGCACCGCACACGCTGCCCCCGCTCTCATTCATTTGTATGGGGAAGACGGAAATAGTCGATCCAGCGATTGCCTATTTTCGGAGGCCCCATAGAAATGAATGCACATTGCGCCCTCCGTTCATTTGCCCGTTCTGTTCTCATTGTAGGTGCGGGTCCCAGAGGTGGGACGCGCACCTATCAGACAATGGGGGAATATCCTAGCGATATGCCCCCATTGTCTGAGATGGCAAAACCCCTTTCAACATTTCAGTAGTAAATCTGACCCACCCTACTGATATATTAATGCACCCAATGGAAATCTCAGTCTATATAACATCTTGAGATGAGGAGCCGTGCGTGCATGATGTCTCAAGACTTTTACTGCAAGAAGTTACTGTAGTTTGATAACAGGATATGTAGTAACTATCCTGCATTTCAGTGAATTTCACAGTCAACATATAACTGTACATGACAAGGAACACGTATCATGTAACGCTACAGATAGCCAAACACCACCGCCCCCTATATGATAGTAACATTTTTTATTTAAAACTTTTGAGAAGAAAAAAAACCACATGGCAGGCGTATGTGATCTACAGACAAAATCCCTAGTCTACATGCGCACGACCGTTGTGTGTTTTGCGATCCACAAAACACAGATGGCGTCTGTATGCGTTCCGCAATTTGTTGAACAGACCGGGCGGGCCATTATAGAGATGCCTATTCTTGTCCTCAAAACGGACAAGAATAGGACATGTTATATTTTTTTTTGCGGGACTACGGAACGGAGCAACGCATGTGGACAGCACACGGAGTGCTGTCCGCATCTTTTACGGCCCCAATAAAATGAATGGGTCTGCACCCAAGCCGCAAAAACTGCGGCTCGGATGCGGACCAGAATAACGGTCGTGTGCCTAAGGCCTCATGTGCACGAATGTGTGCCGGCCGGGCCCGTGCTGCGGACGGCAAATTGCAGTCAGCAATGCACGGGCACCGACCGTGGGGCCGCCGCATGCAGATCCCATGCGTGTGCATGAGCCCTAAGTTGACAGTGCTCTAAGCTGTCAGTGACCTGATGAGTTCATCAAGCAGCTCCATAGAAAACATGGCCTAACGTAAACTGCTGAAAAGAAAATAGTAATAGTTGCCGTAAAATAACAGGAGTAAATGTGGAAAGGTGGTTACATATTCTACATTTTTCAAACCAGCACCTGGAGCGGAATACTTTTGTAATTGCATGTCATTAAAGTGTAGTATAGCCAGCGAGCTATTCAATAAAATGTATCTGTACAGCGCCACCTGCTGTTTGTTCTTTTCCTTATTTTTTGTGCGTCTCATTGAGCTGGTCCAACGTGCTAAGTTTAAATCTTCAATCGCCACCAGCCATATGTTCTGTTAGAAGCTTTGGGAGTTACAGGGAGAGAGATGCAGTAGAAAGGCCACGTCCCCTGGCTGAAGATAATCTAGTAGAGCAACAGGAGCAATGAATATGGAGAGATCTGGGCCCATGTGAGGCACAGGGCTGGTTCTAGCTTTGTTACAAAGGTATTCTCATGTACTCCTTTTTTACATCAATCATGGCAATACCCCTTTAATCTTGTTGGCCTGTAATTTTCGTGAAAACAACACCACTTTAAAAAAGAAAGTGTCATGGCCATCAACTGACGTCCCTAAACCCCGGCATTCCGCTGTTATTGCCAGGAGAAGCCAAGGCCAGGAACATTTGCAGAAGGAATGTATTACAGTCACATGTTGGAGATGTGGTTCCTCTAAGCCATAATCTGGTACTGGTTAGAGCCGGGTGTCTAAGGGATTTCTAGTCTTCATCCTTAACCCCTGCAGGTCTCAGTTTTGCAAAATTGTTACAGATTGTAGTGTAGTAGAGCCATTATCAGGAACAAGGCCAAAGATCAGGATATTGTCCTCAATCAGGGGGCAAGATGATTTCCCTTTAAATAGTTTGTCAGGCCAGAAGTGATCTTTGGGCGCACTTTGTATCCAGCAGGCCATGGCTGAAGACAGGAGTAAGAGCAGCAGAGGAAGAGGGATCTAGTTGCCTAGCAACTGACCACAGCTAGAGGCCACTGAATGGGACTCTGTACTGGAACCGGGTGAGGTGAGTAACAATACTCCCCTTCTTAGGGCCCCACTCCAAGGGGACTTCATGAGGCAGGAGACGATACATCAAGTGGTATTTCCTGATGAGCTGGGGCGCATGAATTTACACTTTAGGAACCGAAATTCACAGGACCATATCCCTTTCAATTAATAAGATAAGGGTTTTCCACTGACTTCTTCCTATTCCAGAATGTGTTCAATCTTGAAATCTGCTGTGAAAAGAGCAGAGGCAGTCTTGATCTTCATAGAAACCATCTTGATGACCAGAGGGTGCAGATGGGATATATGGGAGCTATTTAGGATTTATATTTTACCTTAAAAGGGTATTCCCATCTGAGACAATGGGGGCATATCGCTAGGATATGCCCCCATTGTCTGATAGTGGTGGGACCTGCACCTGTATTGGGAATGGACCGGAGAAAGTGGTGATTGGAGGACCCCGGGTTTCCCACCACCAAGTGTTCTCTCCATAGAAGTGAATGGGAGTGCACTGTGCTTGCGTGGCCACCTCTCCCATCTCTGGGACCCGCACCTATCAGAACAGTTTTCAAACCAGCACCTGGATCTGAATCCTTTTGTAACTGCTTGTAAATTAAAAATGTAGTATAGCTTCTGAGTTATTCAATCTGTATAGCGCCACCTACTGTTTGCTGTTTTTCTAATTTCTCTGCCCTGATCACTGAGATGGAAGCACATGCTCAGTCCCGTCCATCAACTGCCATGAGCTGCAGCAGAAAGTACACACCCCTAAGAATGGACCTGCCCCCTAAGCTGACAGCTTGAAACTGGAGCAATGACTGGGGATATCTCTGGATCCATGTAAGGTACAGGGCTGGTTCTAACATCTACTAGATTATGTATGATTTTCTTCCATAAACTCTTAATAGTTTTTGCCAGAGGACTCAAAGACGCGATTGTTGTAGGCCAACCCCCGTCCAAGCTTCGACAAATTATTCTCATGGGCATTAACATATTTACGAAGATAATGTTTATAAAAGGGGTTTTCCACTCTTTAGATATTGATGACTTAGGCCAGGGATGGGCAAACTGCGGCTCTCCAGCTTTGTAAAACTACAACTCCCACCATGCCCTGCTGTAGGCTGATAGCTGTAAGCAGTCTTTTCATGCTGGGAGTTGTAGTTTTGCAACAGTTGGAGAGCCTCAGTTTGCCCATCCCTGACCTAGGTCATCAGTACCAGACATATGGGGGTACAACACCCGACATCCCCCATCAATCAGGTGTATTCACAAGGCGCCGGCACCGGAAACAAAATAATGGATGGAGCCAAATGCAGAAGGTGAAAAATCTCTTGAAGAAGATGCGGGACAAAGGAGCCCTTTTGACATCTACGGTTGGTTGAAATTACTCATTAACATGGGGCGCATAAAATCTTTTGGCCCCTGCCTTTTTATTGAGGTATATAACTTCCTGCGACATCTTTATAGAGACCATAATATAAAAATATATACAAGTCTGTATGGCAATAAAACCCTTTCAAGTCCATGTATTAACCCGTTCACGGCCAGGGCACTTTTCACACTTTTACAAACACAAAAAAATGAATTATATGTATAAAATAAAAAATAAAGAAACACGGTTATGTCAAAATGCCACCCTAGACACTATTGTGTGTAACCTAAAATAAGTGAAAATTCATATTTGTGTCTAGAAGAACCTGAGACGCACCACACCTCCTAAAAACAAAACTCTGTTCCTGGCGGTCAAAGGGTTGTCACATCTTGAGAACAGTTTCATAGCGCTTACTCCGTCCGCAACAACGGCTATATGAAAAAAGGATCGCGCACAGACAGCTTCTGCGTACATCAGCAATTCTGATCAACAGAAACGCACCAAATACAACCTGCACTGGGTTTCTAAGATTTGGCCTACGGATATGTGAAAAAATGGATGTGCGAATTAGCCCCGTTGTCTTGTATGGGTCCATGTGCTGTCCGTTTTTAAAGCACATCACACAGAAAAGAAAAACGGTTGTGTGAATACGCTCTTAGCATGAAGCTTCCCCAACAAACTGCTGATCGTGCAAGTTATCTGCGCTAAACCTCTGGATGCTCATGTCCTCTCCGCGAGTGCTGCTAGGGAAATACTGTACAGTGTCACAGGATTACGTATAGACCAGTAAGGTGAAAGCGACCAGTAAGGTGGGTTTCATACTGGCCCCTATGAGAACTCTTTGGTCCAGTCTAACATGCAGGGAACCTGTATGCAGCACAGACGCACAAAAGAAGGTTGCATGTAAGGCAATATGCTAAAGATATCCACAGCTCACCAGGGAAGGACTTATTAGGGCGACAACACATGAAAGTGTCACAAGTGGCTGAACATTCAGTGGGCGGAGGTGTTCAATTAGCTTGTTTCTTAGCCGCACAATTTTTACAGTAATACTGCAGTTCTACCAGTAAATCCACCCATCCATTAAAATGATTGCTGAAAGCTGCAGTTTTATGGATAAAACTGTGGTCTTACAGGCAGAATCACGTGGCTGTGTGGGCCGGGTTTCCAATATATGCGCCAGCCGCTCCGTCTGTTCTCAGACTTATAGAACCATGGGGGGAAAAGTCCACATCATATTTTTTTTGCAGACATTCATTGGAACACACCTCTTAATCATTGAGTTCAGGTGTTTCATTCAGCCCCATTGCCACAGGTGTATAAAATCCAGCACTTAGCCATGCATTGTACTTTTACAAACATTTCTGGAAGAACGAGTCATTCAAGAGCTCAATGAATTTCAGCGTAATCCTTTAATAGGACACCAGAACAAGTCAGGTCATGAGATTGCTTGCCTTCTAGATATTCCATCATCAACTGTGAGTGGTATTGTGGCAAAGTAGATGTGTTTAGGGAACCGCGACAACTCAAAGTTACAGAGTTGGGGTCGCCAAGTGTTGAGGCACTTAGGAGGAGATTTATCAAGATGGGCTGCTGGAAGATGCGCCTCATTTATGGCGAGGCACAAACCTTGTCATAAATGAGGCACATCCTCCAGCAGTCCTGAGTTGGCATCCATTTCTGGCATCAGTTGCGTCAAAAAACCAACATCATATTAATCCCTCTAGATTTACAGTGGGATGTCATAAAAGCTCCTGTAAGTGTAATGTGTAGGTGTCCCAATATTTTTGTTCATATAGGGGGAGACTTATCAAACTGGTGTAAAGTGGGAGCTGTAAAAAATGAAAGGCGGTTGCTATGGGCAACTAAGCCAGTTCTGATCAATCTCCCCCATAGTCTATATACTGTAGAGCAGTTTCTAGGGCTACTTTCACACTTGCGGCACTTGTATCCGGCAAGCAGTTCCGTCGTCCGAGCTGCCTGCAGGATCCGCCATTTGGTGTCACGACTGACAGCATTTGTAGATGGATCTGGATGCGGATCCGTCTACAAATGCATTGCAAGAACGGATCCGTCCCTCTGCTTGTCATGCGGATGGACGGATCCGTCTTGCAGTCTTTTTCACGGTTTTCCCGGGCTGCGCATGCGCAGCCCGGAAGGATGGATCCGTCCTTCAGTTGTTTCACAATGCCGGATCCGGCACTAATACAAGTCAATCTAAATTAATGCCGGCATTCCGGCGACTGATCAGGCATTTTGGACGGACATAATACCGCAGCACACTTGCGTTTTTGCTTTCCGTCCTAGAGTTCCGTCCTCAGGGCTCTAGGTCGGAAAGATACTGATCAGGATTATCCCAATGCATTCTGATGCGCCGTAGATACGGAGCATTGCTCACATAGCATAGCACAGGGACCCGGTGACGTCATCGAGGAGCGCCCCGGCCGCCGCATGGAAGGTAAGTAGCTTCTACCCCGGCTCCCCGCTTCTTTTCCATGGCAGCCGGGACTTTAGTAGCGTCCTGGCTGCCATGGTAACCTGAAAGTATATTGAAGACTGATCAGTCTTCAAATGCTTTCAGTTGTCTTGCGTTGCGACGGATCTGGCGGGCATTTCCGGCGGCGGAAGTGCACGCAGGATCCTCACAACGCAGATGTGAAAGAGGCCTAACTTGGCAGTATCACATCACAAAAACCATTAAACGGCATTGAAATAGTCAAGGTTTCTTGCAATTGTTTATTTAACTTGTGAAGTTAAGAATTGGTTTGTGGATATAACGTATATATAAGCAATTTATATGTGTGTTCGTGTGTGTACTGAATCTAAAAATGTACGCACACACAAACACACAGACCAGCCCCCACTGGTACACGCATAGACCTAGTAAGGTAAGTGTGACACACATTAGACATGGGAGCAGCCACACACATCCGAGCATCACCACCTCCCTTACAGCTAGCCCTCTTTAATCCTCTTTCTCCATGCCCCACACAGAGGAGCATTTGTTGTCCTCCTCCCATTTTCTATCACACTGTGATACTAATTAAGCACAATGTTATCTGGTGTTCTGCCAGTCTACTGGATTATGTGAATCGTGAAGCAGGAGCACTGCAATGGTTAACAGCCCCCTCATCCCCTCCTCCCATCGCCTCTTCATATGGGTATACTACCTGCTGCTATCTTCTTCGCAGTGAGCCATGGCAGTGCTGACCAAGGATGATGCTCTGTCACAGTCGCTTCCTTCGGGATGTGGCTTTGAGATTGTCACTGTGACACTTTATCCACCTGACTGATGTAAGAGGTGACTTCATCGGAGGCAAGTCCCTCGTCAGCCAATGGTGAAGGATTTCCATGGAAAGATGCTGCATTGTGAGCTGGCCTGGGCAGAGGGAGGGGTGTGGTGTAACATGTAGCTGCCAGCTTGGTGACTAGACTCTTACGGGAAGCACACAAAAAAAAGTACTCTAGTATTCGTAATCTTCTCCTGTGTATAATATAACAGACCAGACTTGTGCAGTTTATGTGGCTTCAGTCAAGGGACTTTTCACCTTCGATATGACTGAAGGCATTTAGGAAAACGACCACAAAATACGGTTTCATTCTTGTTTTACGCACAGCCATTTTCAATACGGATTCTATGTTTTTAAAGGTGGTCCACCAAGAAATGCCCAGTTTTTAATAGGTTAGTTTTATGCTGGGATATGAGCAGTAGATGTTGTAGGCCCAGAGCCTGCTTTAGGGCTCTTTCAGACGAGCGGATGCCGCTGCGTGAAAGTGAGCCAAGCCCCGTTCCGTACAGCAGAGACACGGAGCATTAACATGATTGATAATGCTCTGTGCCTCTCTGTGATCTTTTTACAACAAAATCACGGTGACAACTTTATCTCACCGTGATTTTGTAGTAAAAAGATCACAGAGCTCCGGGTCTCTGCTGTCCGGAAAGGGGCTTGGCTCTCTTTAACGCAGCGGATTACCCACACAGGATCCGCACGTGTGAAAGAGCCCTTACTAAGTGGGGATGATTTACTAAGACTGGCCTTTTATGACGGACTTAGATTTCCTCCTACGCTGCCATAAGATTCGGCATGCACCTCATCATAAATTAGGATAATCTACGTCAGTCCATTCGCATGGAGAGAAAAACTAGCCCCTGACTGGAGTCGTTTTTCGCCAACACTTGCCTTACATAGTGCATCCTTGACTATTATTGGCAGTGCTACATGATTAGTTAAGGTTGCAATTTTTTTTATTTTTGTATTGCCCCCCTCCCCAATTACTCCGTTGTCAGCGCTCAAAGCTGCTCTGAAAGACACAGTCCGGACTGCTGTGCTGAGATAATGGAGGTGTGCAGGCCTGACAATGTATTTCAGTGCAGCTTTGAGTGCTGACAGCAGAGGAATAGGGAATAGTAGAAAGTAGCGCACTCGACTTATCTGCTGTGCTACTCAAGAAGTACTGCAGATAGTAGTCCAAGGCCGTGGTGAACGATTCCCAAACAGCAGGTCCGCAATATACTGGCATCACAGATACGGACCCATTCACTTGAATGGGTCCGCAATCCGGAAGGTGCGGTGCGGAATGCAGGCACGGAAGAACTATGGATTGCTTCCGTGGGGTTTCTCTTCATGCCTCTAGGGATTAGGGACTCATTCAAGTTGAATGGGCCTGGATCCGTCTGCGGCTGCCGCATGCATGTTGCCCGTGCGTTGGGGACCGCAAGCCTTTAAATGCCATCCGTAAAACTGCACACATTTCTCCTCTCTGTCTTGGTCTAATGCGTGTATGATTTGTATTTGCAGTGCAGAAACTTTGGGGGCTGTGACCTCTGCTCCTTCCTCCTAGAGTTTATCTTAGCTAAATGGGCAAGAACAATAACTGCTGAAACAATCTGCGCTGAGGGTTAACTCGGTGCCAATGTTAAAAATACAAATACATTTTTCTACAAAATAGTAAAGACCCTGGATTGTGTAAGCAGTGCTACAGGACTGAGGACAACTTTTAGCCTGGGAGTGTGGGCAAAATATTTCCATTCACCACAGAAAGCCGAGATCTTGGAAACAGTGGAGCACTGAAACGTACTTGTCGTAGAAGTGGTGCATATGTCTTGTCCCTAGTAAGGCCTCATCTTAAATAATGGGGTCAGTTTGTTTAGATCAAATAGGTCTGAGAAAAGTTGAACTTCATGGTCTTTATACAAGTTTGATACGGCTTTTTGTGTAGATGTGCCCTCTCAGACACAAGGAAAACCTCCAAATGTGGCTTCTTGATGCGTTCGAAATTAGGGCAACCACTTTCATACTGTAACTCACAAAAGGAGGACGCCATACCCGGGACAGTAGGTGACGATACGACACACAGAATGGAAACCATAATCTACATACCAGTATCAGAGCACATTACAGTAAGGCGGTATAAGAGGACAGGACTACAACTCCCATCATGTCCAGGTCGTTTTTATGGGATATCAGAGAACATTTTAGCGAGGAGGTATAAGGTGAGAAGACTACAACTCCCAGCATGTCCAGGTTGATATAATGTGATATCGGAGGACCTTACAGAGAGTGTAGTATAAAAGGAGAGAGCTACAACTCCCAGCATGTCCAGGCTGATATAATGTGAATTCAGAGGACTTTACGGGGAGGGTAGTATAAAAGGAGAGAACTACAACTCCCAATGTGATATCAGAGGACATTACAAAGGGGAACAATAGAAGAAAGGCTCCAGCTTCTCCGGTGCAGTGACTGAATTTATTTAGGCATAAAAATTTCCAGTGCAGGTAGGAACAAAAAGTCTACGCGTTTCAGAACTTCACATAGTGGTCCTTAACCACTTCAGCCCCCCTAGCTTAAACACCCTTAATGACCAGGCCACATTTTACAATTCTGCACTACACTACTTTCACCGTTTATTGCTCCGTCATACAACTTACCACCCAAATGAATTTTACCTCCTTTTCTTCTCACTAATAGAGCTTTCATTTGGTGGTATTTCATTCTTGCTGACATTTTTACTTTTTTTGATATTTTACTTTTTTTGATGAAATTTTTGCAAAAAAATGACATTTTTCGCTTTCTGTTGCAAAATTTTTCAAATAACACTATATTTCAATTTAAATTTTTCTCTAAATTTATTGTTCTACATGTCTTTAATAAAAAAAAATGCAATAAGTGTATATTTATTGGTTTGGGTAAAAGTTATAGCGTTTACAAACTATGGTGCAAAAAAGTGAGTTTCCGCACTTTGACTTTCTGAGCACCTGTTCCTGACGTACTACAATGCCCAGACAGTAGAAACGCCCCATAAGTGACCCCATTTCGGAAAGTAGACACCCTAAGGTATTCACTAAGAGGCATAGTGAGTTCATGGAATTTTTTATTTTTTGTCACAAGTTAGCGGAAATTGAATTTTTTTTTTCAACAAATTTCATTTTCCGCTAACTTGTGTCAAAAAATAAAAACTTCCATGAACTCACTATGCCCCTCAGCGAATACCTTGGGGTGTCTACTTTCTAAAATGGGGTCACTTGTGACGTTTTTTCCACTGCCCTGGCGTTTGAGGGTCTCCGCAATCATTACACGTATGGCCAAAATTAGGAGTTTTTGCTATTTTCCTTATATTGAGCATACGGGTAATGAGATTTTTTTTTTACCGTTCAGCCGCTGGGCTGAAAAAAGAAAAAAAATGAACGGCACAGATTTCCTCATTCGCATCGATCAATGTGGATGAAAAAATCTCTAAAAAAATGTGCAAATAAAAAGGGGAAAGCTGTAAAGCTGCGATTGCTAAGGGACCCTTAGGCCTCATTCACACGTCCGCAATTCTGTTCCGCAAAATTTTGTCAATTACAGTCAATTCTATGGGGACAGACTTTGTCCTGCTCGGAACCGGAATTCCAGATCCGCACTTCCGGATCCGCAAAAATATAGAACATGTCCTATTCTTGTCCGCAATTGCGGACAAGAAAAGGCATTTTCTATATAGCTCTGGCAATGTGCGGATCCGCAAAATGGGAAAAGCAGATTGCCGGTGTCCGTGTTTTGCGGATCTGCGGATCCGCAAAACACATACGGATGTCTGAATGAGCCTTATAGGGGGTGATCAGTGACGGGGGTGGTAATAGGTGCACAATTTCTTTTTTTTCCCTATGGTGGTCCCAAGCAAAGGGACCACCAGAGGAGAAGACAGCAGGCATATCAGACGCTGTTCATAAAACAGCGTCTGATATGCGTTTTTTTCTAACTTATACAGCTTGCCAGAGCGCGATCAGCACTGGCAGGCTGTACTACAGTTACATGAGAGTGCGCCGATGGCGCGCACTGCGCATGTGCGGGCACATCAGCGCGTCTTCTCGCGTGAGGACGCGCCGATGCGTCCAGGAGGAATGAACCGACCGTCCGCAGGACGCAATCCTGCGTACGGCGGTCGGCAAGCAGTTAATCATGACACGAAGACATGACTGACTTCTAAAGCACTCCTTGCTACCCATAATGCTCTGCAGCAAAATCAGTCATTAATTAAAACAACACCTGTGCCCACAAAACAATGGAGAGAATGGTTAAACACATTATTTCCCGTTACACATAGAAACAACAGGCTGATATTCAATATGGAATAAAAGACTTAATATTGTAAAATGAGATCCTGTCTTTTGTTTAAACCTTTCGGCTGTCTGGTCTCTAATTGGAATATCCAAAAAGCTTCTCTATTCAGTAGCTTGCGTCTGTGGTCTCCACCCCTCTGAGAGGGTGTAACCCTTTCAATGCCCTGAATAGAAAGCTGTTCAGCATTACCCCCATGTATAACCGCAAGTGGTATTGAGAAAAATTGAAATTTTTTTATATGACACGGATGGAGTCTAGGCCCTAAAAGAACTAAAACGGAGACCAGATCTTGTTATGACACGTCCATCTACTTGCCATTGGATGCCAACCCCCTCCCATCATTCCAATTGATATTTACCAAACTGCTCTCTAGAGGTTTAGAATTGGGAGTTTTTAAGCAAAAAGAAGTGGAGTTTATAAATGTGAAAAATCCTATGATGGCTATTTTTCATGCACTGCCAAAACTTCATAAGAATGTCTTTCCACCTCCACTACGCCCTATTGTAGCTGGCATAGGATCCTTTTTTGAACGACTTTCGGAATGGGTGGACTCGTTGCTGCAGCCATTGATTCCATGTATACCTGGTTATCTAAGAGACACAAGCTCGGTCTTGCAGGTCTTTTCAAATTTTTGTTGGGAGGACAATTTTGTTTGGATTACTGCAGACGTAACCTCTCTATATACTAACATTCCTCATCATCTGGCTCTTGTGTCTCTTAGATGGTTTTTGAACACTTACAGTTCATATACTCCACCACTTTGCGACTTTTTGGAGATGGCAGTTGATTTCCTCCTACGACACAATTTTTTCACTTTTCATGGGCAGTTTTACCTTCAGGTCTCGGGCGTGTCGATTGGGGACAAGTTCTCTCCCTCCATAGCTAATATTTTTGTGGCATGGTGGGAGAGGTGCTTCCTCCTCATCGACATGAACCCATTCATTGTCTCCTTGCGCTGGTATGGCCGTTACATCGACAACCTGCTGTTTGTATGGTCGGGCGATGTGGCGGCCATACCGGCGTTTGGTGACTACTTCAATTTTGGCGATAGAATCCATCTCTTTCAGTCTACATTATGATACCCATAGTATGAGTATGGTCTTTTTGGACTTATATCTAGAAGCCGATGTGATCCATCATAGGGTCAATACCTCTACGTATAGGAAAGAGACGGCAGGCAATGCACACTTTTAGCATCATCATGTCATCCGCCCTATGTGATTAGAAACATACCCAAAGGGAAGTTAGTTAGGGCGAGACGTAATTGCTCCAATGATGTTCTCTTTAATATAGAAGCTAAAAATATACTTCATAGACTTACTAGGAGACACTATCCAAAAGGAGCTGTAGAGAGATTAATTGGGGCAGTTGCCCCCATCAATAGGGATGCCTTAATTTTTTCTCACACAGGATCCAAAAAAGCAGCAAAATCAAATTCCATAACACCGATCACATTTAGTACACAGTGCAGTACAGAATATCGTGATGTGTGTAAAATTGTTACCAAATATTTACCTATGTTACATTGTGACAAGGATTGGTCCGCGGTTCTGGCCGGCGGAGTTCGCGGTGTTGCACGCAGGGCTCCTACCATTGGCAACCATTTGAGCCCCAGTTTGTTTAGCAAGCAAGGGGACAGAAAACCAACTTGGCTCATGGGTAACATAGGTAACTATCGGTGTGGACATATCAGGTGCACATGTTATGGATATATGAATATGTAGTTTACCTGGTTACTTGTCATCCTTGCAACATCCAATATGTCGGATGTACCACTAATGCCTTGAAAACAAGAACCAGGAAACATCTCTCTGATATACCACATCATGAGAAACGCACTGTTTACACTGTGCGGTTATACATGGTGGTAATGCTGAACAGCTTTCTATTCAGGGCATTGAAAGGGTTACACCCTCTCAGAGGGGTGGAGACCACAGACGCAAGCTACTGCATAGAGAAGCTTTTTGGATATTCCAATTGGAGATCAGACAGCCGAAAGGTTTACACAAAAGACAGGATCTCATTTTACAATATTAAGTCTTTTATTCCATGTTGAATATCAGCCTGTTGTTTCTATGTGTAATGGGAAATAATGTGTTTAACCATTCTCTCCATTGTTTTTATGTGGGCACAGGTGTTGTTTTAATTAATGACTGATTTTTCTGCAGAGCATTATGGGTAGCAAGGAGTGCTTTAGAAGTCAGTCATGTCTTGTATGTCTAATGCTGGGTTCAGACCTGAGCGTTTCTGAGACGCGCGTTTTTGTCGCGTTTTTGACAATAGTAAACGCGCGTTTGTGTGATTGACTGCAGTGTTGTCCAATGACCAAATATCCCTGTCTATATGAAGTTTCGCCAATCAGAGCTGGGGTTTGGTCTTTCCAGCATGTTGGTGCACTTTTTTTTTTTCCCCTCTGGTGGTCCCAAGCAAAGGGACCACCAGAGGAGAAGGCAGCAGGCATATCAGACGCTGTTCATAAAACAGCGTCTGATATGCATTTTTTCTAACTTATACAGCCTGCCAGCACGCGATCAGCGTTGGCAGGCTGGCTGTACTACAGTTACATGCGAGTGCGCCGATGGCGCACACTGCGCATGTGCGAGCGCATCAGCGTGTCATCTCGCGAGAGGACGCGCCGATGCGTCCAGGAGGAATAAACCGACCGCCCGCAGGACGCAATCCTGCGTACAGCGGTCGGCAAGCAGTTAAGGACCACTATGTGAAGGTCCGAAACGCGTAGACTTTTTGTTCCTACCTGCACTGGAAATTTTTATGCCTAAATAAATTCATTCACTGCCTTTCTTCTATTGTTCACTTTTTATCAAGTCAGCTGATTCCAGAGGCTGTGGTTCCGTGCTCGCGGATATAGCAGAAGGGTGAGAGCTGCCATTTACACCTGTTGTTTTTTGATTACAGAGAGAAGGTATAAGAGTAGAGGACTACATGTTGTGCATGTCTACGTTGGGGTGCATTCACACCCTGCGGATTTTATTGTAGAAATTTCTGCTACTGAAAATTATTTCCATTCATTTGAATAGGGTGGCAAGCACAAGTCCATTCATGTGAATAGAACTGATTTTCAGTGGCAAACATTTTTACAAAAAAAAATTTCAGTGTGTGAGTGCAACCTTATGCAACTGTAAAACAAGCTACTTAAAGGAGAAGGTCTCCTTATATCAAAATTAAGAAGCTACATTCTTCAGCATTGAAATTGCAACATCAAGAAGGACAAGCCATGAGGTTATGAAAATTGAGGAAGTAGCAGGTGGGGAGCAAGATCTGCAGAAGATCACATTTTCAAGCACCTAGCTTACATCTGTGGTATGTGGGAGGGGCATAAAAGCCAGATTGGAAGCAATGTTTTTTAGCCACATGAAACCTCAAAAATAGGATCAAGTCATGTAGGGTGATTTTGTGATGCCTCCTGTACATCAACGTGCCAATTATTGCCACTTGTCGCACACTGAGAGAGACCGAATCCTTGAACTAAGAGACCTTGATTTCTCACTACGGCAGATCACTACATGCCTAGTTTGAGATATCAGCAGTGTTCAACGTAGCATGGCCCGGTGGTTAGGAGAACAACGACAAATTGGAATGACAGCAAGAGGTGCACAGTGGCAAACGGCTGCATGGACGGATAGTCTGTTTAGAAGAATGGCACGTAGTGATCCATTCTGTAGTGCAAGTGAGATTGGACTTCATATGGCAAGTCTAGGACAGCAAGCAGGGTCTACAGAAACCATCACAATGTGTTTGCACGCCATTGGACTACAATCCAATCTTCCCCCTGCAGGTGTTGCATTGACTATGCCACTGCTCTTAAAAACTATCATGATGCATTGCAAGAGAGCAATGGAGGCAGGAATAGAGGTCTATCCCCTTCAGTGATGAGTCCTGCCTTTGTCTTAGACACAGTTATAACTGGGGAGTGGTTTGAAGACCACGTGGGCAATGCCATGAAGAGGCCTTCGCACTCCCGGGATTATGGTGGGGGGTGGCATAATATACAGTGCCGGACTCCTCTGGTATTCATTTCAGGTACACTAACAGCTCGGCATTACATTGATTTGGTGGGAACCTATGGTATGACCATTTTTCCAAGGTGTCACAGGACAATGCAAGGCCACGTGTTGCTCATTCCACTGTGAACAGCTTGCATGGTCTAAATGTGCTACCATGGGCTGCAGTGTATCTGTACGTCTCTATCAAGCAGATCTGAGACCTCATTGGTTGGCAACTGCAATAGGAGCTGCCAGCAGCGTATCTTGATGATTTGCATTCAATGTGGCAGAGCATTCCCAAGACAACCATTAATAATCTCATTGATAATATGCCAAGGCATGTAGTGTGTTTATTTCTGCACTTGGCGCTCATACTCTATAACTGAATAAACTGAGGTGTTTTGAATATTTTGTTACCATTTGCATATAATTAATTCCACAACTTTTCCTTCTCGGGATTTCAATTTCAATGTTGAGGAGCATAGTTAGTATGTGAAAATAGAAGACATTTTATGATTCATACTGTTTGTTTATTTCAAATGTAAAGGTTAGTTACTAATTTTGTTTTTCAAAGGTGGAAAGATAATTTAATTGGGCACTGTCGTTTCAACAAACTTTTCATCAATAGTACAAGTGACTATAAGAACCTTATTAGAGAGAATTGCCTCTTTCTCCACTTATGAGTTCTCTTTTTTTCCTGCCTCTTGTACTGATATTTCACCCTCAATTCACTGCTAAAATCCTTCTTGAAAGACTAGACTGATAACTAGCTCACTGAGGTATCAGGTTACATGTTGCACATAGATGTCTATGGATGGGGGAGGTGGGAGGAGGAAATGGCTTCAGAGTAAGAGAGAGGGAGAGAAACACAAACAATGCAAAGTAATTGGGGGTCTGGAGGTCTAATGGGGGTCTGGTTGGGGGTCAGATATGGGGCTATGGAGTGGGAGTCTGGAAGTCTGATATGTGGGTCTGGGGGTCTGGAGAGGTCTATTTGGGGTCTGGAGGTCTAATAGGGGTCCGATATGGGGGTCTGGTCTGAGGTCTGATATGTGGGTCAGGGTCTTACATGGAGGTCTAATGGCAGTCTTATCTAAGGTCTTGTATAGTCTTGTCTGGGGTCTTATATGGGGTCTGAAAATAGAGGTCTAAAGGTGGTTTGGTCTGAGATGGGGGGGGGGGTCTCATTTAGGGTTTTATATGGGGTCTGATCTGAAAAGAAGGGGGATTTTTTTGTACTCGTGCACAATATAAAGGGGTGTTTTTGTACTGATGCACTGAGTGGTACCAGTATTTTCAGAGGGACTGTTTTCAGGAAAGTATTGGGGAGCACAGTGGACACAGTATTGTGGGTGGCAGGATGAGGTGTTGAGAAGGTGAGAGGATGATGGAAAAGTAGTAAAATAAGATGTCTGTTTGATAAACTCTGCAATGACAAGGTGCGACTGAAAGAAGTCACCATGGTGGTCTGGTCTAACGGGAAAAGAAGAGGAAAGAGAATATCTATATTAGAGAGAAGAAGTCACTGGATGTAAGGGTACTTTTACACTTGCGGCAGTGCACTGCCGGAGATCGCCGGACTAAAAGTCCTGCATGTCCGACTTTTCAGTCTGGCGTTCTTTGCCGTGCTGCACCGTAGCTCTGCCCCCCGCCCCATTATAGTCAATGGGGACGGAGCGGCAGCATGGCAGTGCATGGGCACTTGCGGCAGGACGCAGCCTGCCGGATCCGTCCTGCCGCAAGTGTAAAAGTACCCTAAGAGGTATGTGGCGCTGTATGACTCTGTATATTCTGTAGCGCTGTATGTAATGTTTTCTAAGTATGTCTTTAAAGGGGTTGTCCGCTTTTTCTTTGTATGAGCGCTGCCTCCTCTGCTCTGTTTACCTGCTCATCACTAATACTACAGCGAGCAGGTGAACAGAACAGAGAAAGCAGCTCTCATATGAACGCTGCCCTCTCTTCAAACAGCTGATCGTTGGGGGTGCCGGAAGACCATGGCCGATCCGATATTGATAACCTATTCTGAGGATAGGTCACCAGTAGTAAAACGAGAACAACCTCTTTAACACTAGGACTGGAGGGAAGGGGTTAGCTTGAAAATTTGGCATGCGGGGGGACGGGGTCATTTCAATATTTACCCCGGGCAGCGGAAAAGCTAGGTGCACCAACGCAGAGTGAAGGGGGGGCCCAAGCTGAGCTCCTGCAACCAGGGCCCAAGAGCCTTTAGCTGCGCCCCTGCCTTTATGGACCTTGCTTTTTACACTGGGCACAGTCATACTGGAACGGAAAGGGGCCTTCCCCAAACTGTTCCCACAAATTTAGGAGAATACATTTGTCAGTTGGCACAATACAGTCAGGCATGTAATATTCTACTGACACTTACTAAACACAGACTCATCCATCAGACTGCCAGATAGAGCAGTGTAATTACACAGAACACATTTTAACTGCTCCAGAGTCCAGTGCCAGCATGTTTTACATCCATCGCATTGTGCTTTATGATGTAAGGCTTGCATTAAGCTGCTCTGCCATGGAAACCCATGCCTTTAAGGTCCCAGTATATGTTTTTTACCTGGCACCTCCCCAACGGCACTGACAGGAGGGTATCCCCGCCCCCTGGGCAGAAAACAACACTGGAGTGTTGTTTCCTGTTCCTGGATGGCATGGATGCTCCTGTCAGTCTTGAAAGAAGAAGAGCGCACGGCCTTACTATATTCCCCAGCCGGGAGGGCCGCTGCAGAGGCCAGGGGTTTCGGCGATGCTTGGGCTCCTTTCTCCGGCCTTTGGCATAAGCCCTTCAGTGGAAGGCAGCCCCGGGCTTCTAACCCTGTCGGGGGTTGGTTCTGGATCTGGCACGATGGTGTCCCAGCAGGCGGGGCCTTCTCTGTGGGCAGGAGCCTGTCCCGAGGCGATGACGTCAGGACGCGGCGACGCTGGTGCGTCATGACGTAGCCAGACCGGAAAATTTAAAATGAATCAGTGTTTGGCAGTGATGGTGGCGTTCTCCTTCCTCCTGCATAATGTCGGCTCCCTAAGAGGATGTGTCCCGCAAGCCTCTGGATCCAGGAAATGCCCTCAGCCCGGTAAGCCTCCTCTCATGCAATGCAAGTGCACAAGATTGTTATATTAGTAGCACACTATAGGGGTGTTTTGGTGATGGAGGTACTAGCAGCAGAGTAAATTATAGCCCAAATTTTAAAAATTGTTTTTTAGGGCAGAGATACCTCCACTGCCAAGTAATCTGGAGAGTCGGAGCGGAAAAAAGTCCTATTTGTAAAAAGTAATTCGCCTCTAAATCCAAGAAATCTCTGTGTGGTAAATGAACTGAGAAAATTGTATCTGAAGAGTCTCCCTCCCTCATTGAATCCATGCGAAGCATGATCAGAGAGGAAGTGCACGCGCTGGTGGAGTCAAGATTACCACCCACCTCTCCTCAGGCGTCCACCTCCCATAAGACCCACAGTCCCCCGTTTTGTGAGTCTGATATTGATGAAGGGGAAGTTTTTGATGGCAGCTCTGATTCTTCAGAGGACGGATATGGGAAACCTTTGTTTCTGCCAGAAGAATCACAGAGTCTTCTAAAAACAATGGATATAGAAGACTCTAAAGATAGCTGGTACAGGACCAGATGTTTCAGGGTCTGGGAGAGAAAAGGAGATGGGTTTTTCCGGTACACAGTAGTGTTAAGGAACTGATCTCAAGAGAATGGAAAGACCCAGAAAGAAGAATCCAAGTTACAAACTCCTTTAAGAGGAAATACCCATTTGTGGACTCTGATGCAGCACTGTGGAAAAAAACGCCCAAAGTGGACGTGCCAGTAGCACGCATCTCTAAGAAAACCTCATTACCATTTGAGGATATGTGTTTGTTGCGCGATCCCATGGATAAGAAATGTGAGAGTTTACTCAAAAAGGCATGGGAAACAAATACCGTGAAGCTAAGGCCCAGTATTTCCTCTACCTGCACGGCCAGATCCTTGGCAGTCTGGTTAGACCAGCTGGAAAATCATCTAATCATCTAGCAGCCGGAACGTCTAGGGAAGAGATCTTGGCCTCCCTACCAACTTTAAAGCAAGCAACAAGCTTCCTTGCGGATGCCTCCACTGATTTAGTGAAGCCAGATCAGCCGCGATCTCCAATGCGGCAAGAAGGACCGTCTGGCTTCGTTCCTGGTCAGGAGATGCATCTTCAAAAAATCGTTTATGTTCCATACCCTGTAAAGGAAATAGTCTCTTTGGGTCCGTCCTGGATGACATCCTGGAGATGGCGTCGGACAGGAAAAAAGGATTCCCAACAGAGAATCGCTTTTTTCAGCAGAGACGGTCCTTTTGGAATCAAAGAAACCGACAAAAGGCAGATCAGAAGAAAAAAAAAAAAAGACGAAATGATCTCCCTAGGTTCACACCTTAAAAGGAAGCGACAGGAGCAGGTCACCTCACTACTTACTAAAATTTCAGAATTAGAAGTAACTCACAAAAGTTCTATGACCTCTGATATACTCAATAAGCTGTCTGCACTGAGGAATGAGTTAAAATCTGTCTTGAACGTGAAAGCAGCTCAAGCCTATTTGCATCTCAGGCACAAACAATACGCCCATGGTGATAAGGGCAACAAGCTCATGTCAGCTCTAGTAAAGAAACAGATCCAACGCTCTTTCATCAGTCAGATAGTAGATGCAGAGGGCAAAAAACATACCTCTTCATCAGGCATAGCTAATATCTTCGCTAGATATTACCAGACCCTCTATAACATTAGATCGGGAGACCGAGAAGGGGAGATTACTCTCAGGTCCCAATCAATACAAACCTTCCTAGATGGCCTCGACTTACCGGTAATACCAGTGGAAGCCAAAGCCCCTCTAGTTGCACCAATCACCTTGGAGGTTAAAAAAAGTCTTATCCACTGTCCCCAAAGGCAAAGGCCCGGGCCCTGACGGATTACCTGTGAACTATTATAAGAAATTCTTCCCAACCATAGGCCCCTTCCTAGTTAAATATTTTAACTCACTACTATCAGGAGCCCTCCCAACGAAACAAAATCTGGAAGCTTACATAGTAGTCATACCTAAACCTGACAAGAACCCTGAAACCCCAACAAGCTACAGACCGATTTCGTTGCTCAACGCAGACCTGAAGTTATGGGCAAAAATACTAGCTCATAGGTTGGCCCCGTTGTTGCCGGGATTGGTGTCTCCAGAGCAGACAGGCTTTGTGGGGGGTAGGGAGTGCAGGGACAGTACATTCCGTGTTTTGCAGGCAATCGATATTTTGCTCATAAATTTGGAACCCCTCTCGCTCTACTCAGTATGGATGCTGAAAAAGCATTTGACAGAGTGGATTGGGGTTTTATGCAGGTCGCCCTGAATAAGTTCGGCCTCCCCCAGACCTTCATTTCTGCTGTGCTCTCCCTGTACTCCTCCCCCCATGCAAGAGTACGAGTAAATGGGCTACTTTCCCCCTCGTTCCCAATAACTAATGGGACTCGACAGGGTTGCCCACTGTCCCCTTCGCTTTTCATCCTCTGCCTGGAGGCGCTGATCCAGGCGATACGACAGGAAAAGGCGGTGGCAGGCCTGCAGGTAGGCCCGGTGCAACATAAAGTGACAGCGTTTGCAGATGACATGCTCCTGCTGCTGTCAAAGCCTGTCGAAGCTTTCCCAGCACTACTCAACCTGCTAAAGACATTCGGGGACCTATCCAACTTTAAAATAAACTTCACAAAATGTAGCGCACTGGCCATTAATATTCCCCAAAACACCGTATCAAACTTAGCCGGTAACTACCCGTTTCAATGGGCTACTTCACATATTCGATACTTGGGAATACACATATCCTCCAAACCTTCACAACTTTGTGACCTCAACTATACCCCTATCCTGAAGGAGGTTAAAAAACAACTAGAGGACCTGCGTATCCCCTTCATGTCCTGGCTGGGTAGGGTTCATATGATAAAGACTTATATACTCCCTAAAATCCTTTATACTATACAGACGCTCCTGGTGTTTGTACCCGACTCCTTCTTCATATCTTTGCGCAAAACTCTCTCTTCCTTTATCTGGAGGCGGTCTAAGCCTCGGATAGCTCATAATATGCTGACCCGCCAGAAACACAAGGGTGGTATAGGTATGCCAGATTTCAAATACTACTATTTATCCTCCTTCCTCCGGCTACACTCAGAAATATTAAACCTCAATAATAACAAACTAGGCTGTCAAATAGCACGACAGGTTCTGTCCCCAACTGAAGTAGCTAACCTATGGAAGATTAAAGCTGCCACCCCCTCAACCACACAGGAACATCACCAGGCCTTCTCTAACTCCTCACCCTTCTATCAGGGTGTCCTCTCTGCATGGCAGAAACTGTCGACCCTACTTGAATTCCAATCGCATCCTTCTCCATTGATGCCAATTAAACTCCTACCATACTACCTGCTGAGTGGATACTCAGATACATATAGCATGTGGTCAAGACTTGGTAATTACACTACTGGTGACATATTAAAAAACAGATGTGTGCCACAGGTAGGAGACCTTAAGACGTTACTCAAGTTAGACAACTGGTCCACACTGCACTATGCTCACTTTAGTTTTTTCTGCAGACAATATTTGGACCTGACACACATTAACTACCTCCCCTCCTGGTATGATGTCCTTTTGACATCTAACTCCCCAGCTAAGAAAGTTCTTTCCTTAATATACAACAAGATCCTTGAGGCTAACTCCAGGGACATACCCTCCTTTATTTCTCAATGGGAGAAAGATATGGGAGCCCCCCTTGCGGCAACAGAAATAGAGGAGATTCTCCGACACTCACACAGCTTTTTCAGATGTGTCCGAATTCAGGAGAACTCTTATAAACTAGTAAGTCAATGGTATCGAACTCCTACTATTTTGCACAAAATGGACCCCACCTACTCCCCATGCTGCTGGAGATGCCACAGGGATTTGGGCACAAATTACCACGTGTGGTGGTCTTGCTCAGAAATCACCGAGTTCTGGGGAGCGGTGTCAAGGGACATACAAGCTATCTGCTCAATAGGCACTCCCTTAACCTCCAAGAATGTACTTCTGAACCTACCAACTAGAGATTATCCTCTATCCAAATTCTCACTCATATCACACCTGGTAGCAGCGGCAAAAATTCTTGTGCCACGTCACTGGCTCTAGTCAGATGCACCGACTAGAGGGGAATGGATAGAAGGAGTTAGGGAAATCTGCAGATTTGAGGAGCTATCCAGCTGGGAAACTTTCTCTCATGATAGATACCTTAAACAGTGGGCCCCTTGGTTTACATGGTGTATATCTAATGGGTTGACTCCCGTGCCTTAAAATATATATCCCCTTGGCACATCTACCTAGACCTAGGCCTCTTCATCTGCTAGGGTCTTTAGACGTCATTAGACAATAGCTCCTTTAAACTGAATAACTTACCATGACTCAACTGGTCTCAGCAACATTTCACACTTGACCTCACCTGTCAGACGCAGATGTTCTGATGTGCACACCTTGTGATCCAGGTTATGTTTGTATTTTTGTATGTTTGTATTTTTTGTTTACCTGTCTTCCTTTACGGTTAACATAGACTTTCATGATGTTGTATAGGGAAGAAACAATGTCAATGAAGAAGATGTTATATACAGATGTGTTACACACTATACACCGAATTGTATGTTGACCCTATATAACTTTGCCTTGATAAATAAAGATTTGAAAGAAAGAAGAAAAAAAGACTACACGGGGTGATGGCAATCCTCTAAAAATAGAGGAAAAGATTTTTTGTTTAATCCAGAATACCCGACAAAATCCCCCAATGACGCCAGAAGCCCTGTCGGAGCAAGATTTTGAAAAATTTTGTTCCGGAATGGGAGAAGATCAATACCTCCCCTTGGATTTTAAACTCCATTCGGGAGGGCGTCAGCCTAGAATTCAGTTCCCATCCAGGGGAGCATTATGTAGTCAATCAGCAAATACCTCACTTGGAAAAACAACAGTCCTTGGAATCAGAGATACTTCTGCTTCTCCAGAAACAGGTTTTGAACCCGGTTCTGGAACACCAGGAGAAAGAAGGATTTTATTGTCCAATATTTCCAATTATGAAGCCAGACGGTTCATTCAGACTCATAATAAACTTAAAAAAGTTAAACAAGTACCTTACGTACAAAAAATTCAAGATGGAGAGCATCAACTCGACCGTAAATCTCCTCCCTCAGGAGGATTTATGGTAAGAATGGATGTACGGGTTGCGTATTACCACATGCCAATTCTCAGGAGACACCAAAAATTCCTGAGGGTTGCGCTCTACATAAGAAATAACCTCCATCATTTCCAGTTCCAGGCCCTGCCCTTCGGGCTCTCCTTGTCACCACGAATATTCTTCAAAATAGTTTCAGAAGTAACAAGTTATTTACACCTACAGGGAATACTCATTCCCTATTTGGACGATTTCCTTGTAGCAGCCAGAACAGAAGACGAACTTCAGCTTCACCTGGACCAGGTAAAACAAACCTTCCTTGCCTTGGGGTGGGTGATAAATCACAAAAAATCAGATTTCATCCCTTCTCGCAGGAAGATATTTCTAGGAGGGGTTCCTAGACTCAAGTCTTCAAATGTCCTTTCTTCCGGAAGAGAAACAGCAGATCATAGATCAGCAGGTCGCCTAATTTTGCAGACTCAAAAAATCCACAATCAGGAACATCATTACTGTGTTAGGCCACCTAACGTCCACTATAACCGCAGTACGTTGGGCACAAAGCCATACGAGAATACTACAGTCCTTTCTCCTAAATTCCTGGGACAGTACTCTGACCTCCCTGGGGAAGAAAGTAGCCCTACCATCAAGAGTGTTAGGATGCCTGGCTTGGTGGAGAATAAAAAGAAATTTGCAAACAGGAGTCTATTAGCGACAAAAGGATCCATCTGTAATAAGTACAGACGCCAGCAGCAGAGGTTGGGGAGGACATACAGAAGACCTGATAGTCCAAGGTCTTTGGGACAACTCCATGGCACCAGCCTAGTCCAACCAAAGAGAACTGACGGCAGTGTACGAGGTTCTTTTAGCTCTTCACGCAAAGAGACCCCTTCACCAGGTAAAAATTCTATCAGACAACACAACAGCAGCTGCGTATATAAACAGACAAGGGGGCACTGGCCGAGATCGCAAGAAAAATTTTCCTTTGGGCAGAAAAACATCTAACCTCTCTATCGGCAGTGCATCTAAAATGAAGCAAAAATTGAGATAGTGGATTACTTAAGCAGACAGACAATAAGAGAAGGGGATTGGGTCCTGAATCCTGATATATTTCATCAGATTATGTTAAGATGGGGTGTTCCAGTTCTGGACTTGTTTGCGAACAGTCAACAGAAGGGTGCCAAAATTTTGCTCTCTATCCCCACAGGATCAGCCAGAGATCCTGGATGCATTATCTCGCCCTTGGCCAAAGAGTCTGCTATTTCCGCTTTTCAGTCTAATTCCCAAAATCCTGATGAAGCAGCCTGGCCGAGCAGCCAGGAAGCCTACTAATGCTCGGTGGATAAGGGACACCACCTCCTTGAGTTATTCCACCAAGAACCTCTCATCTCCACCAAGACTTAAAGCCCACTCTACTAGGGCTATGTCGAATTCTTGGGTGGAGAACACCGCTATATCTATTGAACAAATTTGCAAAGCAGCGCCCTGGGCCAGCCCTATGACCATTTTTAAACATTACAGGCTGGATGTGGCACATAATCAGGACTTGTCCTTTGGTCGTAGAATCCTTTCTGCAGTAGTTCCCCCCCCCCCCCCCCCTTAATATGAAGCTATTCTCTGTTATTCCTCCTGTCAGTGCCGTTCGGGAGGCGCCGGGAAAAAGGGTTAATTACTCTTACAGGTAATTGGATTGTCCAATAGCATCCCCAATGGCACTGGGAGTTCTCTCCCTTAAAATTCTTTCTTTTTGAATTTGGTAAGAATGTTATTACCATGTTATACTTTTAAAAAAGTGGTTTAATAATAATTTATTTCTTGCATTATTCCGTGTCCTTGGTTATTGATTGGTTTAGGTTAGGAGAGGAGGCCTTTTTAATCTTGAGCTCCAGTGTTGTTTCCTGTCCAGGGGCGGGGATACCCTCCTGTCAGTGCCGTTGGGGAGGTTATTGGAAAATCCAATTACCGGTAAGAGTAATTAACCCTTTTTGTGCTGATGTCAATGCCAGAGGAGGTGTGCAGAGCACTGATGAAATTTCTCCAGCTTCCATGAACTGACTTGTTGCAATGGTGTCATCCTATTACACTGAGCTCTTTAGAATAACCTATTAGTAACATAGTATATAAGACCGAAAAAAGACATTTGTCCTTCCAGTTCGGCCTGTTTCCTACGAGTTGATCTAGACCAGTGCTTCTCAATTATTTTCTGTCATGCCCCCCCCCTAGGAAGAAGAAAACATTTCGCGCCCCCCGCGCGACTGTAAATAGTATCATTTCTCTATAAAATTGTTATAAGTACACCAATCTCCCCACAGGTGAGGGCCATTAACCCCCCTGCCCCCCAAATCATGTGCAGGCTCCATTAACCCCCCCCCCAAATCATGTGCAGGCTCCATTAACCCCCCCCTCCCCCCCAAATCATGTGCAGGCTCCATTAACCCCCCCCCCCCCCAAATCATGTACAGGGTCCAGGCTTACCCCCTCCCCCCAAATCATGTGCAGGTTCTCCCCCAATAGGGTCCAGGGTCCCCCCACCTACCCAATACTTACCTCCCTGGAAGCGCTGGATGCAGGCCTCTTCCGGCCTGTGTCCCGCTGTGCACTCTGCTCAGGCAGCGCAATGACGTCATCGTGCCGCCTGAACCGCTCTGATAGGCTGCCGGCACAAGGCCAGCAGCCTATCAGAGGAGCAGGGGAGGGAGATCACTATGGAGATGAACGCTTCCACAGTGGAAGCGTTCATCTCCTGTCACCTGGAGCCCCCTTTACGGAGCCTCACTATTTGAGAAACGCTGATTTAGAGGAAGGCAAAAAAACCCTGTGAGGCAGAAGCCAATTTTCCCCATTTAAGGGAAACTCCTTCCCGACTCCAATCAGGCAATCAGAATGACTCCCTGGATCAACGACCCATCTCTAGTAGCTATAGCCTGTAATATTATTACACTCCAGAAATACATCCAGTCCCATCTTGAATTCCTTTCAGAAATGTTTGTAACGGCAGACTACATGGCTAGGTGCTGGATTTTATACACCCATGGCAATGGGACTGAATGAACACCTGCATTCAATAATTACAAGATGTGTCCCAATACTTTTGTCCATATAGTGTATCTCAGAATGAGGGTTCCCAGACACCAGTCCCAGTATGTAGCCAGTAGCAACCAAGTAGGTCATGGTGTTTTTAGGCTGCAAACTAAAGTGGGAGATGGCACATGCATTTCAAGCGTCATATTGTCAATTATATGGTTTAAAACACAAGTTGCACCATTATCTTTGCTAGTCACTGTGTTCGATTTACAGCTATCCCACTCATTACAGCTATCCCACTCATTACAGCTGTATAAGGTCCTCCATATGGGAACGGAATCTCCTGTGAGCTTTGTATGTGAGACACCATAGCACCTAGTCTCTAACTACTAGCTCAGGGAAAACTGACAATCAGAGAAAGGGCATGCAGAGGAAAAAACTAGTGATAAATGCAGGAAACAAGTCCTAAAGGCCCCAATTCATCAAGACCGGTATGTATTCCGTCAGTCTTGAGAGGACCTGCGCTGCCAGAGGAGGCATGTATTTTATGACAAGGCACAGGCCCCTTCATAATTGACATGCCTCCTCTGGCAGTCCGCACGCCAAACTTAAATCTAAGGAATCTCAGAGCAGGTGTAGATTTCAGTCATTATTTATACCAGTTTCTGTCTTAAATAATAATGAATGAGCTGATGCCATTGGCTCTGCCCACATCCCACCCCCTTTTTGTAAGCCTGACGAGGGTGGCATAAAATGGCAGTTGCAACTAAAAAAATTAAAAATGGCATGAAAAAAGTTGCAAAACTGGGGTTTTGCGACTTTAAGCCAAAAACGTGTTTTATGGTTGTTCTTTCCAGTAGTATAATCTAATAGTTTAGGCACCCTTTGACTTAAACAGTAGCTAACCTAATCTTTAATAGATGACACATATAAAATGTCTATATTAATAAGGTACGCAGGTTATAAATGAATAACAAAGGTCGATTCTGACACATTCATGGTTTGCTGAGCAACACCACTCATGCTACTACAGTATATTTTAAGACTGTATTGGATAGACTTGTGTTTTAGATTATATGGTATGTTAGATATTGTTTTTCTTTCTTTCTCCTAGCTTTAATTTTAGCAATAACAGTGAGAATAGTTCACTGTG
The DNA here is from genome assembly GCA_033119425.1 of Bufotes viridis. Classification (NCBI taxonomy): domain Eukaryota; kingdom Metazoa; phylum Chordata; class Amphibia; order Anura; family Bufonidae; genus Bufotes; species Bufotes viridis. Next base: position 203,445,883 of record CM065589.1, on the reverse strand, counting down.
AACAGGCCCAGAGCTATAATAAGGCAGACCAAGTGGCTGCCTTAGGGCGCAGAGACGGGGGGTGGAAAAAAAACATATTTTACGCCCCATAAGATGCAGTACTCCCCCATCCCCAAAGTGCGTCTTATGGGGAGAATACTAATGAAGCGCTTCCAGTCAGGAAGGAATTTTTTCCCCTTAAGTGGGGAAAATTGGCTTCTGCCTCACAGGTTTTTTTTGCCTTCCTCTGGATCAACTTGTAGGAAACAGGCCGAACTGGATGGACAAATGTCTTTTTTCGGTCTTATATAATATGTTACTATGTTACTGGGTGGCACTGGACAGACAGGCCACTTAAAGAGGACCTTTTCATTAGAATAAAAAATATAAACTAAGTATATCGACGTGTAGAGCAGCGCCCAGGGATCTCCCTGCACTTAATATTATCCCTGGGCGCCGCTCCGTTCTCCCGGCATGTCCTCCTGTATCTTCAGATTTTCGGCTCAACTCGGAGGAGTCTGACCTTGTTCTCCTGGGCGTCTCCATCTCCAAGGGTGTAGCGCTGGCCAATCGCAGCACTCAGCTAACCGGAGAACAGGGGCAGACTCCTCCCTGTTGAGCCGAAAATTTGAAGATACCAGAGGACATACCGGGAGAACGGAGCAGGGAGATCCCTGGGCGCCACTCTACATGTCGGTATACTTAGTTTATACTTTTTATTCTAATTAAAGGTCCTCGTTAAGTAGATAGCTACTACTTATTTCAGGAAGGCCTGTTATGGCTTAAAGGGGTTGTCCACTTTTGTTATACTGATGATCTATCCTCAGGACAGGTCATCAATATCAGATCGGTAGGGGGACAACTGCCAGCATACCCAACGATCAGCTGTATGAAGAGAATACAGCGCTCATATGCTCTGTTAACCTGCTCGCTGTCGACATTGCGAGGTGAGCAGGTATAATTACAACTCTGTCGTACCCATTCACTTCAGTAGGAAAATAAAAAATATTGATCTGGACTCAATATCTGCAGTACTACTCATTTATTACTGTAGATACTGTAATAGTCCAAAATTGGGGTGACAGATTCCCTTTAATGTTACACAACATATTAAAAATAACAATAAAACAAGTTATACATAAGGCAATACAATCCTATGGTAAGATGGCTGCATACTTCCGAACCACCTTACAAGCATTTAATCTGGTTATAGAAGTGGATAATAAGCACAGCAGATCTGTTAATGTATAAATGTGAATCATGTAATCTTACAATAATATATTAACTAAAGAAAGTTCAAAAACTTTAATCCCTCATGTAGTTGGTAAAAGGTCAAAATGTTTACGTTTTAACTTAATAAGGACATGTCACCACAAAATGCAGTGCATGTTGTAGAGCAGGATAAGTTGAGCAGATTGATGTATATCATTGTAGGCAGGGGCGTAGCTATAGGGGGTGCAGAGGTAGCAGTCGCTACCAGGCCCAGGAGCCTGAAGGGGCCCAAAAACACTTGTGCCACATAAGAAGACACACAAAGCACTAAGGGAAGGTGGGACCAAGCTGAACTCTTTCACCAGGGCCCATGAGCCTTTAGCTACGCCCCTGATTGTAGGAGAAGATTCAGCAAGACCTGTAGTTTATACATTTATATCTTTCCTTTTTTTCACTTCCTGTGAACAGCTATCGGTACAGGAGGGAGTGGTTAGCAGTGACTGACAATTACCTCTCTATGTACATTTATACACACATTGTGATCAATCACTGATAACCTCTTCCTCCTGTATCTATAGGTATTCACAGGGCTAGAAAAAAAAGCAAAGATATACATGTATAAATTACAGGTTTTACTGAATCTTTTATCACACAAATATATAGCAATCTGCTCCGCTTTTTCTGCTCTATAACATTGTGCTTTCAGATTGCACTGGTGACAGGTCCTCTTTAAGAAGATCATGTTTGGATTCATGGTACTAAATGTTCATACATGGATGTCAATACAAATGCCAAGAAGGAAAGACAGAAGAAAAAGAAGTGCAATGACTGGGCCAACAGGGGGATAACTTGTGAGGTGTCGGTGTACCGAGGAATAATAACAGTTAGTTCTTTACTCAGTTTTGACGCTCCCTGGTCCGGGCTGCAGTGAAAGGTAGAACAGCACCAGATTCTCCGGGGCACACTCTATTACAGGGGACACTGGCCAGGTGGTGACTGAGGTTCCCTTAATGGTGATTGGATTTCTGTGTGCTTGTCCGGCTGGGCCTCTGAATTAGGTAGTATCGTGACACCAACACCTTGGTGGTGCAAAATGATGAGAGTAGTTGGTATGACAATAAGGAGGAGAAAAGAGTTGAATCCAACTGTGAACTTTACTGTATGCAGGGTCTTGACAGCAATAAAATCCAGATATAAGCAGTCTCTCGTGTGCATGTAGCTTGAATGCTGTAAATCCCTTATAACAGGCTTTATGTGTGGACCTTTATCAGGCTCAAGTCTTGCTAATGTATGAAAGGTATCTTCTCACTGGTACTTAACTCTTTGCCTTGTTCTAATCTCAGTAACGGTGGTTTAGATGCTTATCTTCTACACACAAGTGCTACAACAGATGGACTGTCTGTCTTTGAAGTAACGGTGAGGCTGCCTGAAGCTAATAAACCTTCACCTTGGTACAAAGGCCCCTAAAGCCTAGTTTAATGGCTATTGCCCTTCCTTTGTCTTTTATTTAGAAATGTTAAAATCCACTTGGCACTCCAGAAGAGTAGACGGTAGAAGGTCTCAACTGTTTCTTGGCTTGACAACTGAGACAACGAATTGGCTCCTCTGGGCCGTGGAGCCCAAGAGAGAGCTGAGAGGAGGGGGTCCTCTCTTTCCCCCTGCTCCTCACTCCAGCTCCTTCCACACCAACAACTAACTCTAGACTCCCTGACTATGCCTGACCTGAGCTATATATAGAATATGGTGCTATCCCAATCTAGTGGTGGATGTATGTACTGCACCTAACAGCCTGTTAACAGGGATTTTACTGCTAAGTCACAGTAAAACATAACATAGCATGAGCTAAAATATGACAACTTTGTACATGAGTGCGACACTGCATAAGTAGCTCTGTATAAATAGAATAACAAACCTTTTTTTATTGATAGAAGATTTTTTATAAATCTAGCCCACCTGTTTAAAATTTTACTGTAGGTAACAAACTATCAGTATGCCAAGAAAGGAAAAAAACTCAGTTTAATTCAAATCAAACCAATAATTCTTCAATCTCACCCATGCCTGGTCGCTTTGCGTTTTTTTTTTTTTACCTAGATGTTCCAGCCAGCCCAGGGCCGGGACAAGGTATTTTAGTGCCCTAAACAGATTAGGCAAATAATGCCCCCATCGTAGAATTAAGTATAAACCAAGTTGCTTGCTAATAAAACAAATTTTTAGACATTTTTTAAAAGATGCAGACACAGTCAGAATACATTATTATTCAAATGATGAAGTACATGGGAGATATACCATATTGGACTGTAGTATTCAGGTTAAATTGCTGTGTTGGCACTTTGTGATAAATAAGTGGGTTTTGGGTTGCAGTTTGGGAACTCGGCCTCTAAACGGTTCGCCACCACTGGTATAGGGGATTAAGAGGTAGCAGCCGCACCTGGACCTGGAGCCTGATGAGGCATAAAGACCCTTCTGCCACATAACAATGGCACTTGGTAGCTGGGGGCATTACAGATTTTGCATTGGGGAAAAGTCAGCTTCTGCAGGACCTCATGATACACACCTCGGCTGCAACTGCTACTGAACATCATAATACCTAGAATCTCATTATAAACACCTCAGCTAGTGCAGCACACCATAATACACAAGTTCAACTTAACCTCATAAGGCTTTAATCACATCTATGTTAGAGGCTCAGTTGGGCGTTGAATGACTGGTGGGGAAATTGGATCACTGCAATAGGGACCTAGTGGAAGGTTGGAACAGTGACACCCACGGAATGCAATAATATTTTAGATTGGTTGATAAAAACACTGAGTGTGGCTGAGACGCAACTCCCAAGCTTAGGTCTGACGAGTGAAGGAACTAAGAGTCTGGGGAGAGCATGTATGGGGGTCTTATATGTTTCTATCTGGTTGGGAAGAAGGAATTTGAGACCTTTATTCCCGGCAATGGTAGGGAGTGATAGTGGATAAACATCCCCACCTTCATGGGTTGTCTAGTTATTTTTTTCATGGAACAAAACATTGGAGAGTAATGTTTGTCTGACATAAAAAATGAAAGTCTGCTTTTTCCCCCCAGAAACAATGCCACTGTTGTTCATGTTTTATTTTTCTAGCATACTTAAGACACTGACAAGATACTGCTGGTTGCTACGAGGATAGAAAGAATTGTCTTGCTGTTGGGACAGAGCCCTTTTCAGTTTAGATTGTTTCAGCAAATATAACAAGTGTATGGGAACACTTCCTTCAAATATGCCCACCAGAGAAAAAAAAACACATACTGTACATTGGTACTTAAAGGGCATCTGTCAGCAGATTTGTCCCTATGAAACTGGCTGACCTGTTACATGTACACTTGGCAGCTGAAGGCATCTGTGTTGGTCCCATGTTCATATGTGCCCGCATCGCTGAGAAATATGAGGTTTTATTTTACCTGTATATATGAAAGTGCCTCTAGGAGCAACTGGGGCGTTGCCATAACACTTAAAGGCTCTGCTCTCTCTGCAAATTTGGCATCATAATTGATATGCTGTGAATTAAATGAAATGCGGTACTTTTCAATACCAGCGAGTGCCATCCTATTGATAAAAAATCCTTCTAAGAGAGCTGAGAGCAAAGCATAGCATTTTCTGCCACAGTTAGAAACAGAAAATAATGTCACCTACGATACAAGGACACTTCTTCAGTCAATATTTTTCACCTGTGTGAACTATTTCATGTGCTGCACTACTTAAAAATACTGTCTACAATTTTTCTTTATAAACCCCAGGGAGTCCAAGTACCTCCTAAGTGGTACATAAAGTGAGAAATATCAGTGCCGGGAAATGTGTTCAGAAGCGAAAGAGTGTTCTTTTCATTTGGTGTAAACCCCAGATAACTGCCTGGCTGCTGTAGAGGAGAGGAAAGGGTAGGCTCCCACTCAATCCAGACAGTGTCTAGGCATGGTAACCATAAGTACTGAATGTTCTTTGGAACAGATTCATAGGCAGCTTCAGTGTGAGGCAACATCTGGTCAAGTGCCCAAAGCATCGCCTCATCCTCCTTGTGACTCCTGTAGAGTAACCAAACACTCCACAAAACAACTCAATGGCTCCAGCCAACGGCCAACTACGCCATACTTAGTTTGTGGGCCAGCTGTCCTATATAAAGTCTCTAGTAGCGCCACCCAGCATCTCTAGGTCTATGCGCTCCCACACTGGCAAGGCTCACTGCCATATCATTCTGAACCAATCATGGCATCAATAGGGGTGAACCATCATAGCCATTACAAGAATGGTATCAGAACAGCAAAGCACCACTTTCCAAGAATCCTATCTTTTTTTACTTTTATGTTTTTATGTCATGATTTTTTCGGTTTTGTGTTTACGGTGTTCACAGTGCGCTAAAGATCACATGACAGCCTTCTTCTTCTGCAATATTTCCGGCTACAGTACTGTGTGAAGACCTATTTTCCGCATAGCAAAGCCAAATTTTTATTGGTATCAAACTGGGGTATATTCAAGATTTTGATCATTTGAGGTACATTTAACATTTTAAACATTTTTAATTTTTTGAGGGGGAGTCGGCAAGGTAATAAAAAAAAAAAGGCAAATTACCCATTTTATTTTTTTTCGGCATTCACTGCGAGATAATTAGTTTTTTAATAATTATGTTTATGATCTCTTAGAATGCTATTGCAGTGTATGAGATCTTGAAAGGCTTCCCATTTAGGGGAAAATTATTATTGCAGGCTGTGGGCCCTCAGATCGGAGGACAATGAGAGTCCCCTCCCTCTATTTACTCACCAGATGTCATAATTGCTATTGACTTCAGCATCTAAGGGATTAAATGATCTGATCCAGTTATTGCGGCCGGGTGTCAGCTGTATTAAACAGCTGACAACCACTAGGTATGGAGTTGGATCAGTTTGTGATCCCGCACAACCTTCACACAACGCTGACATACTATTACATCAGAGCACATTAGGATAAAGGCCCTATATGACATATGAATAAATCAGTAATGTTTGTCATCTCCGCCAAAACTGACCAGAATAGAACAAAAAACATAAAAAGGTGTTACTCTTATGAAACACTTATGAAAGGTTCATGTACAAAGATGTGTATGACGCATCTCTATTGCCTAATCAGCAATAACTCTTCACATACTACAGATGAGGTTTCCTCTTCCACACCTTAAGGTGGGTTTTGAAGCCAACCCCAGGAATGGATCGTTAACGGCTGGTATGTATAATGGACGGACCTTACCTCCTTACCGCTGTCTAATGAGCCCCGGGGAGGTCACAATGCGGCTGCCACAACCCTGCCCGCTTTTAGGAGCCTGTGGCTGCATGAATTTGCAGGTTAATGGAGGCATTACTATCAAATATGTAGTGTAGCCATTGGTACAGGCATGTCTTTGTGTTTTAAGGTGGATTCACTAGGCCCGGAGCTTAATCCCGAGGGATGCTGTATAAGTTAGGTAGTGGCCACACTTTATATTTTCTGCATTAGAAGAGAATAAAGTGGGCTGAGGCCTGACTGAACCAAATATCTTTGAGTTGGAGTGAATTTCCTGCTGTGCTGGCCTGTCAAAATCAAGAGATGCTTATCCATAGGTTTATTCCCCCCTTGAACATGTTACAAGCAACAGACCCCTAGTAAGTTTACCAGCCACCGTGCCCCTTTAATAATGCCTGTCACATACAGCACCTGTAGTAGTGCCACACAGATCTTTATAGGAAAAGGGGCATCATGCTTGTAAAGGATGATCTACGAATGTCTGCTCTGTCATGGCAGAGGTCACTTCTAGTGCTTCTACTTCTTAGTACCTTACCTATAATTGAATTCTACAGTATTCTGAATTTAAACTTATTAAATAATGTATTTTTGAGAGGTCACCAAAACTAGCAGACATACCATTTTCAGAGAAAATATCACTCGTGGTCGGCTTTAGATATGGCATGAAAAACTGATAAATTCTCTGTGAAGATTACAAATGTTTTGTGATAAAACTAAATTAATTTTGTGCAGATACACATTAGTTTAATCACATGTTCTTAAGATTACACAATCCTTTTTTTCTGCACATGATGGAATGGATTACTATGGAAATTGTCAATGGGAGAACTTGATTATATGCTTCTGTGAGTAACAACCAAGGTCTTTTAGGTCCGTTCTTTACCACACTAACGACTCAAAGGCTTTATGCAACTGCTAACATATGATAGACACATGGCAGAACCTTACATTAGTGAGGACCCATGAGCGTGGACCCCACCAGTCACTAGAAAGAAGAAAGTCTCTAATGACTCTCCAAGTGTCATGCCCCTTGCTAAATGGATGGCCTTCACTGTCCCATTGGAGTCTATGAAAGCCCTATCAACATTAGTTTAGAGATCTGGGGATCTCCATGCGGAGCTTTGAAGGGGCTTAGAACAGCCATGGAGGTCTCTTAGCTCTAAAATCAGAAGCCTCTTCTGTCTACACTACCAAAGGCAAGTTAAGCGCTCTACTGATTTAAAAAATCATCAAAAATAGAAATGTGAAGGATAAACTTACAGTGGAATTCTGATAAAATCTGCAGCATTTTATTAAAGGGGTTGGCCACTTTCTGGTTATTTTTGGCCAATGCGTTTTTCTTTACTAAATCTTTTGTGCTGTCCACGTAAAGGCTCTGTCCATAAAATGGCTGCTGCTGGAGAGTCATGTGAACAGGCAAACCACCTCCATGTGATGCCTTCTCCATTCAAACACATTGCACGTGCACTAAACTCCCAACAGAACAGGGGTATTTGAATGGAGGAGACATCACATGGAGGTGATTTGCCTAGTCACATGACTCTCCATCAGCAGCCATTTTATGGACAAGACATCTGTGTGGACACCTCAAAGACTTGGTAAACAAGGGGGCACACCTTATGAAATATAGAAAATGGCACAGAATTTCAATAAAGGCTATATTAGTAAGTGCCATAAAATCAGCACACAAACGTTGGCTAACAATAAAAAAAAAGTATCCACCCCCTTTAAATCTAAGGGGGTCAGTTAGTTTTCTTTTGGCCACATAGAGAACAATCCCTTTAGTAGCCATGATAATGTAATGGTGGAGATACTGGGGGTAATTTATCAAACTGGTGTAAAGTAGAACTGGCTTAGATTGCTCCTGTCATTTTCCAAAATGAAAGGAGGAATCTGATTGGTTGCTAAAGGAAACCAAGCAAGTTTTTTCCTTCGCACCCGTTTTATAACTGACCCCCACTGTATATACATGAATAATAAAGATTTGTGGTATTTTTTTCTATTTTGTGTCCTCAGCACTTCACTTGTGGAGCCGGAAATACTTATTGTATTTACTGCTGTGTGTATCAGGATATTGAGCGTTTATTACAAGTGGAAGTGTCTTCTACTGTAGGATTTACGGTTATTTTATTACTGCCTATGAGAGCCGGAGTGACTGATCACGCTGTCAGTAATCTACATGGTCGGCAGAAATACATATCTGACCGCCTGCAGAATGTATAGAAAGAGATTTTGAAGATTAGGCCTCTTTCACACTTGCGTTGTTAGGATCCGGCGTGCACTTCCGGCGCCGGAAATGCCCGCCAGATCCGTAACCACGCAAGTGACCTGAAAGCATTTGAAGACTGATCAGTCTTCAAAATGCTTTCAGTGTTACTATTATGACAGCCAGGATGCTACTAAAGTCCTGGTTGCCATAATAGTAGTGGGGAGCGGGGGAGCAATATACTTACCGTCCGTGCGGCTCCCGGGGTGCTCCAGAATGACGTCAGAGCGCCCCATGCGCATGGATCCCGTGATCCACGCACGTGGGGCGCCCTGACGTCACTCTGAAGCGCCCCGGGAGCCGCACGGGCGGTAAGTATACTGCTCCCCCGCTCTCCACTACACTTTACCATGGCAACCAGAACTTTAGCGTCCTGGCTGCCATGTTAACCATTCAGAAAAAGCTAAACGTCGTAGCTTAAGGCCGGATCCGGATTAATGCCTTTCAATGGGCATTAATTCCGGATCCGGCCTTGCGGCAATTGCTCAGGATTTTTGGCCGGAGCAAAAAGCGCAGCATGCTGCGGTATTTTCTCCGGCCAAAAAACGTTCCGGTCCTGAACTGAAGACATCCTGATGCATCCTGAACGGATTTCTCTCCATTCAGAATGCATTGGGATAATCCTGATCAGAATTTTTCTGGCATAGAGCCCCGACGACGGAACTCTATGCCGGAAAAGAAATACGCAAGTGTGAAAGAGCCCTTAGACCGTTGGCACAATTCTTTTACTGATAAGTGCAGCCAATGGATATGAGATGAGACCATCTTGTGCTATGTACAGTAATGGAAGTGGAGAAAAGTTTTTTCGGTGTGCCACCCAGAAAGAATACAATACAACATGAAAAGTTACATCAATTCTGACACCACCAAGGTGGTGTAACGTGCATCTTGTTAAATTTGTTTAAAGCAGTGTGTTGGGTGCACCACAAGTCCCTAAAGGTCAGAATTAGATGCCATTTGTCTGACGCGGAAGGAAAGAACACGTCCAACACCTCTATGTTAATGTGGCACTTAAAAGGCATCTGTCAGCAGATTTGTACCTATGAAACTGTTTGACATGTTGTATGTGCACTTGGCAGCTGAAGACATCTGTGTTGGTCCCATGTTCATATGTGCCCACATTGCTGAGAAATATGATGTTTCATTATATGCTAATGAGCCTCTAGGAGCAATGGGGGCATTGCCATTACTCCTAGAGGCAGAAACAATGATCTAGCACCAATAAAATTTCAAAATGGTCTTTATTGCTTGTTCATAGCAATACACGTAAAGGGGACGACACTCTGATTGGACTTTGACGCATTTCGGACACCATTGTTATGACTAAAGACACTGTTGTGTCCGAAATGGGTCAATGTCCAGTATTGCTACAGGAGCCTCTAGGGGGCTCATTTGCCGTTTTCATATATTTCTCAGCAATGTGGGCACATATGAACATGGGACCAACACAGATGCCTTCAGCTGCCAAGCGCACATGTAACAGATCAGCCAGTGTCATAGGGACAAATCTGCGGATAGATGTCCTTTAACTTCTTTCCGACCGCCTCACGCAGGATTGCGTCCTGCGGGCGGTCGGTTCATTCCTCCTTGACGCGCTCCTGAGCCCGGTGGAACGCAAATGGAACGCACCGCCGGGCTCAGGAGAAGTGAGTCACCAGCCTGCCAGCCAATGATCAGTGCTGGCAGGCTGGTGATTTTCAAAATCACCTATGGAAAAAGGTGATATAAGTTTTATTTACAAATATATGGGTTTTATAAGGGATCTGTGCCATGTGCTGGGTCCTTTTCATCGGTTGGACCCAGCACAGAGCACAGATCCCAAGTAAGTGCACCAATCACTACATATCAGGCCCTGATCACCCCCCATCACCCTAATTAACCCCTTAATCACCTGTCAATACATAGTGAAAGGGAAAAAAGTGATCAGTGTCACTTTTGTGAACTGTCACTTTTTTTTTTTCACCAGTATTGAATGCTAGGTTTAGGTTAGTTTAGGTCCCTTTGGTAGTTAGTTAGCGTTAGCGCCCAGCTTACCGCACTGCAGTCACTGATTCGCTGATTAGCGTAGCGCTAATCAGCGTTTGTACTTTTATAATATCTGTAAGTGATCAGAACTGATCACGGTCAGATATATAATAATACTAGTGTCACTTTAGTTCGCCCTCCACCCCAAACGCAGTGTTTGCCCGATCAGACCTGATCGGTCGCCCACACCTGCGTTCACCCACGCCCGCCCCGCCGCAGTGACAAAATTTTTATTTTTTTTTTGTATCACTGCACAATCACTTTTGTTTTGATCTTTTTTTATCAATCGCAGCGGCTTCTGTACTTCGCTACACTCCCATTTGTAAGACAGGCTTGCTTTTTGTCTTGGGTAGTCTCAGGGAATACCCCCTAAATTTAGACGCCCAAATGTCAAACAAGGGGTATTCCTCTGAAGAGGCCTACAGGATTCTGACCCAGTCGGATGAGGAATGGGAACCCTCATCTGACGAATCTAGCGGGTCAGAATACGAACCTGTAGAGAGCAGTGGCAGTCTGACCCAAAGTTCGGATGAGGAGGTTGAGGTCCCTGATAGCACCAGGCGTACCCGGCCCCGTGTTGCTAGACCGCAGGTTGCGCAGGATCCGCTTCAAGGGCAGCAGAGTGGGGCTGGCGCTGCCGGATTACATGGTGAGGCATACACCAGCAGCGCAGCCCGTCCTGGACCTAGTACCAGCACTGCCGTACAACATGGTGAAGTGGCGAGCACCAGAAGGGTAGTAGAAGCTGGTACGGTGGCACGTGCAGTAGTTTCCCCGTCGCAGCCACCGCAAAGACAGGCCCGTAGAGCCCCTAGAGTCCCTGAGGTGCTGGCAAATCCTGATTGGCAGCCCCCAACTTCAGCCGCACCAGTAGTTCCCCCTTTCACCGCCCAGTCAGGAGTTCGGGTGGAGACAGCTCAGATAGGATCGGCGCTGGGGTTTTTTTAGCTGTTCTTCACTGCGGAGCTCTATGACTTAGTCGTGGCAGAAACAAATCGGTATGCCACTCAATTTTTAAACGCCAACCCGGGAAGCTTCTATGCCCAGCCTTTCCGGTGGAAACCAGTCCAAGTTTCCGAACTTAAAACTTTTCTGGGCCTTCTCCTCAACATGGGCATTACAAAAAAACATGAATTGCGGTCATATTGGTCCACGAACCCAATTCATCACATGCCCATGTACTCTGCTGCCATGTCCAGGACACGTTTTGAGACCATCCTGCGTTTCGTGCACTTTAGTGACAACACCACCTCCCGTCCCAGAGGCCACCCAGCTTTTGACCGGCTCCACAAAATTCGGCCCCTCATAGACCATTTCAACCTGAAATTTGCAGATTTGTATACCCCTGCACAAAACATCTGCGTAGACGAGTCCCTAATACATTTTACCAGGCGCCTTGGCTTCAAGCAGTACATCCCAAGCAAGCGCGCCCGGTATGGGGTCAAATTGTATAAGCTCTGTGAAAGGGCCACAGGCTATACGCACAAATTTCGGATCTATGAGGGAAAAGATCAGACCCTGGAGCCGGTCGGTTGCCCTGACTACCTGGGGAGCAGTGGGAAGATAGTCTGGGACTTGGTGTCACCCTTATTCGGCAAGGAGTACCATCTTTACGTGGACAACTTTTACACAAGTGTGCCCCTCTTCAAACATTTGTTCCTAGAACAGATTGGCTGCTGTGGCACTGCGCGACCTAGTCGCCGGGGCTTCCCCCAACGGCTCATTACCACCAGACTTGCAAGGGGGCAGAGGGCTGCATTGTGTAACGAAGAATTGCTCGCGGTGAAATGGAGAGACAAGCGTGACGTTTACATGCTCTCCTCCATTCACGCAGACACGACAGTCCAAATTGAACGGGCAACCAGTGTCGTTGAAAAGCCCCTCTCAGTCCACAACTATAACCTCCACATGGGAGGGGTGGACTTCAACGACCAGATGTTGGCCCCGTATTTGATTTCCTGAAGCACCAGACGCTGGTATAAGAAGGTGTCTGTATATTTAATTCAATTGGCTGCTTATAATAGTTATGTTCTCTACAGTAAGGCTGGGAGAACAGGATCCTTCCTCAAATTTCAGGAAGAGATCATTTCGGAACTCCTGTATCCAGGAGGTTCCGTGGCCCCATCCACCAGTGTAGTTAGCCGTCTACACGAGCGGCACTTCCCCAGCGTTGTGCCTGGTACCTCAACCCAACCGCCACCCCGAAAAAGATGTTGTGTCTGTAGCAGGAGTGGAATAAGGCGTGACACCCGTTATTTCTGTCCTGACTGTCCTGACCACCCTGCCCTATGCCTAGGGGAGTGTTTCCGGAAGTACCACACTCAGGGACCTAGGGACAGCACATCACAGGTAGTTTTTACAATCAGGCTCAAGGGTCTCTCAGGATACTAGGTTTTGAGAGACCCTAACACATAGGGGACGGTGCTGCTGTGGTACTGCAGAAGTGTGAAACGGTAGAAACCTTTCACTTGGGATAACGTGTATAGTGTACTTCTCACCATCTCTGTGTGATTTACACTTTACACATTGTCCCATGGGAAAGGAGAGGTTTCTTCTAGGAAAATAAAGAGTGATATGGTTAAAAAAATAAAAAAAAAATAAACAGGTAGCAAGAAAAAAAAAATCTTGAGTTAGTTCAGGTTTTAAAAGTTCCGTTTTTTTTTCATGTTCAGGTTTTATAAAGTTTGTAACGTTCAAGTTATGTGCCTGCTGCCTGTAGGGGGGCTGAAGTGGTTAAGGAGGTACATGTGGGTGACACTAGTGGATTTCACTAGAAATTTCTCTATTTCAATGGAATACACAGAGTATACAAACCAGTCCAGGCAACTTTAGGTGTGAATCTCCGCCAGGATTTAATTTATCATTATTGACATATCTATCATGTATGGTATATGTAATTATAACATTATGTGGAACATTTTGTTAGTTTCATAAAGACTAAGAGCTATGGCATTAAACTGCCACGTGTGCAGCTTTCTAATGAATAAAGAGGGAGCTGCACAACCTCACCTGATATTTTAGGGGGATATGGTACTCGGTGAAATGCTATGACTAAGGATTTTCATATTTGAAACGCGTAAGCCTGGTTACTGTTGGGACAGTGTGCAGACTGTTTTTCATTTTGCTACAATAAAATACTGAACTGGTATTTTGTGGATATGGAGCCGGTCTCTGAACTTGTCCGTGCACCTGTCAGACTCAGTTTCAGCAAGGTGAGCTGGTTTACTTTAGGTGAGCTTTAATAAGTGGCACTAAAACTTTATGAAAGAAAAACATTGGAGTATTGCCAGGCTGTATGTTTTAGCCACACTAACTCAATAAACTCAAAAGAAATGAAAATGCACCATGGTAAGGCAATGGACAGGTTAAAGAGGACCTGTCGCCTCTACTGACATGTCAGTTTTAGTAACTGCTTCCATTCCCATTGCAATAATAATATTGGAGCATCTATTATTATGACTGTATTTTGTGTTTCTCCTCTATTATTCCTACTATAAATATATGAATGACTTTCCAATTGGGTGTCACCAGCTCGGGGTTTTGCACTGCACAGTCTGATACCAAGAATACTACTAGAAATACAGATATGGGGGGAACATACAAGTAACTACTCTAAAAACATATCTCAAAAATTAATACCCCTAAATATTATTCCCAATCAAATGGCTAGACTCTATGGCAGTACAAAACCTATAAAAACATGAGCCACTAAAACCAAACTTTATAGGGAATATACTTTATTAATACATACAAACAATAAAATTCTCAAAAAGGAGTCACACTTGGAAGAATGGACGGTAGCCCAAGGATACACACGCAGATCTCATCCAATGCAGTGCTCCAGGCTAAAAAAAATAACCAGGAGCCATTGGCTCCTAAAGTAAAAAATTTAGGAGCCAAATTAAATTTTTTAGTCGACAAACTTAAAATGCATATAATTAAAAGAAGGACTTGGTGGAGAAGATAAGACACAGGTCACGGTAGTGAGCCAGCTCTACATATAAGAGAATACAGAACCACATACCTCTTACATCCAGTGGCATCTTCTGGGGGACAAGGTGACTAAAAATTGTGAATTGCACGGTTTGGATATTTTTTCTGTTCCGGCCTTCACCAGAGCGGAAATATTTTATAATATTTTAATAGCCCACATTTTTTCGGACGTGGTGATATGTAATATGTTTATTTTCTATTGTTTGTAAATTTTATATGTAAAATTAGGAAAGGGAACGATTAAAACTTTTAGTATTTTTGTTTTTTTATCTTTTTTTTTTTTACTGTTTATTTAATAACTATTTTCCCCCTTAGGGGCTAGAACCTGGGATCATTTTCATCCTATTCCCCCTGATACAGCTCTATCAGGGTGAATAGGACCTCACACTCTCCCTGCTGCCCTGTGCACAGTACACACAGCAGCAGGGAGCTGACCATGGCAGCCAGGGCTTCAGTAGCATGCTTGCTGCCATGGTAACTGATCGGAGCCCTGGCAGTGTAATCTGCCACTGCCACCAATGGAGGCGAGGGGACCCTGTAGCCACCAAATAACAATGAGGGGGGGGGGGGCTGTGGCCTTTCATGGGTCCAAAAATTAGCAACTAAGTAGCAGGCTACATAGAGCGGCGCCCAGGGATCCAAGTGCACTTACTATTATTCCTGGGCACCGCTCCCTTCGCCTGCTGTGGCCCCTGGTATTTTCAACATTCAGAGCAAGGAGGAAGAGATGCCAGTGTCTCTTCTTCTCCCTGACAGCAGCGCTGTCCAATCGCAGCTCAGAGCTAGGGAGAAAAAAAACCTCACTGTCAGTCACTAATAGCTATACACAGGGGAGGTGTTATCAGTGATTGATAGCATTCTCTGTGTAAGTGTGTATACATAGATAGCTGTCAGTCACTGATAGCTGTACACAGGGGAGGTGTTATCAGTGATTGATGGCATTCTCTGTGTAAGTGTATATACATAGATAGCTGTTAGTCACAGATAGATGTACACAGGGGAGGTGTTAGTGATTGATGGCATTCTCTGTGTAAGTGTGTATACAGAGATAGCTGACAGTCGTTGAGATCTGTACACAGGGAGGTGTTATCAGTGATTGATAGCATTCTCTGTGTAAGTGTGTATACAGAGATAGCTGTCAGTCATTGATAGCTGTACACAGGGGAGGTGATATCAGTGATTGATAGCATTCCTTGTGTAAGTGTGTATACAGAGATAGCTGTCAGTCACTGATAGCTGTACACAGGGGAGGTGGTATCAGTGATTGATAGCATTCTCTGTGTAAGTGTATATACAGGGATAGCTGCAGTATACGGGCACTTTAATACCTGTTTACTACCAAAGGGTCACGTTTGTGCTGGTGTTCCCCTCATCTGTGGGGAAAGTGTTGTGAATATATCATAATGTTATGTACCTTTAAGTGGCTTACATGTAATGGCCTGCAGTAATGTGAGGATTGTTATGTAGGTGTTAGACCACTAGGGGAACTGTTGAGTAGGGCTATATATAGCTAGGCCAGGGCAGGCTAGAGTCAGTGCAGACCCTGGAGTCTGTGAATGCCACATGTCACGGGCCTAGGCAGGTCAGCAGGAATCAAGCTGAGGCAATCCTTAGAGCAAGAGGTATTGTAATGTCAGAGGAGGTACGCAGCAAACTGGAGATTCAAGGATATAAGCCAGAAGTAGGGCATTGGGGCCTTGAAGTATAATTGCCAGTCAGGACAAGCCAGGAAGAAAGTAAGGTTATCCTGCAATTCAAAAGTCCTGTTATTTTACCCTCTGTTTACCTTGCTGGATATAAGCCTGCTGTAACTGAGACTGTACCAAAGCCCATTGTCTGCAAAAGAACTGTTTAAGAGAGTGCCTTCTGTATTACCACTGTTTCAGTAAAGTTGGAATTCTGTTTCAAGATACAAGTCTGCACCTCCATTATTCCCACTATAAATACGGTGTGCCACCGTTTACTGGCACTGGCGTCACGAAACATCAGGGACTTAGCCATAGGCACGTTAATCTACAACACCAAGGGCACCTCACATTGCACCTGGCTGTGTCCCTCGAGAACCCAGAGAGTGCCCCAGAGGAACAGCGTGCCGGCCTCTCCATCACTGGCATTCCCCAGGTTAGTCCCACACATTGCTCTGACTGGGGGATGCTACATTTTGGCGTCACGAACAGGATACGCACGTTTTATGGACTGTGAGCAAAACGTGAACTTTGTGCCTTAACCAGTTTGCCAAGTGACAAAACGCCTGTTTGTTTATTGAACTTTTTGTGGCCAAGACTTGTACAAAAATCACCCCAGCAGTGTTCCCGGATATTGCGCTGGTCTGGAGGAAAAAGCGCGGTGTGAAAGTGTGGAATTATGGACTGTTTTACGTGTCAATACCACCGCTTGCTGTCAGTGAATTGACTTATACTACCCAAACATGGCCGCCTGAACTGTGGACTTATCTACTGCGCCATCACTACTCCTTGCTGGCGGGAAAACTTAGCGCCAAACTCTGCAGCGTCACCGCCTTATTCAAATTTTCCAAGCTGGACTCCACCTACCTTGGGCCTGGAAGAACGCAGACGCTGTTCCCCGTCGGAGTAAGTCCGAAGCTCCGCCCCTCCGGCCCAACGTCTTCGCGGGAAGGGACGCTGCGCAAGGGATTCCCGAAGATTCCCGTCCTTCCGGATCTCGCGAGACTTGGACTGCGCTGCACCGGAGTAAGTACAAACTCCTGGGTGAAATAATTCTACACCGGAGGGGGTCACCTGGTTAGTAAGGCCCGAAAAGGGGACACCGGACTCTTTCCACCGATTGCACTCACTGGTCAGTAACCCCGCCAGCGCGACATCGGACCTGTCGCTACCTCTTAAAGGGACCGCACGCCCAATTAATCTGCACCATGTCGGACTCGGAGTAGCAGAGCAGCCTGCCCCCAGGGAGCCAGTGGCCACCAACAGTATTGCGCCTGCCAACATGATGCCGCTGACGATGCCATACTACTTTGGGGCCCCATGGTTTCCCGCTACGCCGGGAGGCTCATAATTTAAAAGACTTCCAAGACAAAATCCTGGCCCTGTTCCGGCTCTATCCTATCAACCCGGAGCAGCAAATGGAGATTCTGTTAGCCCAGTTGGAAGGAGCGGCCCGCCGAGAAGTCATGTCCTGGCCCAGTTCTGAGAGGAGTACCATAGAGCAGATCTTTGACCGCCTCAGCACTACCTTTGAAGCCAGGACTGTGTCTGAAATAAAGATGCGCTTCTTCAGTAAGAAACAAAAGCCTGGTGAGTCACTCCGTGATTTTGCTTTATCCCTCCAAGAGGCCTGGAGGGCCGTCATTCATATAGACCCTAGAGAGGTTGACACCCAGGATCAAACTCTGAGAGAACAATTTATTGCGGGTGTGAATAGTGAATCTTTAAAAACTCAATTGAAAATGTTGTCGGCTCAGCACCCTAGCAGTATTTTCCTGGACTTTAAAGAACTGGCCATTAGTATTCTGGGACAACACCTGCCAACGGAACCAGTGGCCCATCCCGAGCCTTCTGTCCGTAATTCTAAGCTGACTGATGCCAACCTGCCAGGGGCCAGCCAAGCCGCCCAGACTCCAGTGCCTGATACAGTAGCTGCTTTGATGGAACAGGTCAATTACCTCACTAAGAGCCTGGAAAAAGTCTGCAAGAAACTGGAAGAGTGGGAGAAACCCTTAATGCTGGAAGATGAGCTCCTTCTGCCTCAAAAGCCTGGCCCCCTGCGTATCAGGAAGTTTATCCCAGAGATCCTGGGAGACGTTCAAGTGACCGGTTTAGGAACCGCAAGCGGCCTGTCTGTAACTACTGCAAGAAGTTGGGTCATACTGAATCTACCTGCTGGCAGTTAAGCGGGCCACCCTCGAGGCTGAGGACCGCCCCTCGGGAGGTAGAACAACAGGTCCAAGGGATCCAAACTGGATGCCCCGTTATGTGGGGTCCCGTCCCAAAATAAACGTCCGGATCAATGGAGTGCCTTTTGAAGCGTTGCTGGACACTGGGTCTCAAGTCACCACTATTCAGCAGTCCACCTTTAATCAGTTCTGGAGTTCCAGCCTGCTTACCCAACCACCGGAGTCCTGGCTGGAGATAATTGCAAGCAATGGTAAGCCCATAAAAGTCCATGGATACTGGGAACCCACTCTCCAGGTGGGAGAAGCCACTTTACCACAGCAAGGAGTGATCGTGGTACAAGCCGAGGGATAAAGGGGGTCACCCGTGATTGTTGGGACTAATGTTTTCAAAAATTGCTACCCTGAGGTACTTGAAGCTCTCCATCAGTCCCTGCCTGCAGCTTCCTCTGCCTCCAAGAAGGTCCTCCAAAAGACTATCAGCGTATTGTGTGCTCAGCAGAGGTTTGCAAATGAAAAAGGAGAGATCTGCACCGCCAGGATCCGTGATAATAGGCCAGTGACTCTACCTCCAAACTCCCAAACCCTCCTGTGGTGCCGTGCTGTCCTGGGAGTCCAGGGCCAAGACTATCCGGCCCTGGTGGAACCTGTCCAGATGGAGAACTACCCATATGTGAGAGCTGCCAAGTGCCTGGCGACCGTCTCCCAAGGTAAAGTACCTGTCCGTCTGATTAACCTCAGCGATCATCCTGCTGTGCTTACTAAGCACTGTCCTGTTGCCCAGCTTTCCCAGGTATCCTTCCAGGATGTCATCCGCCTGCCTGTCACCGAGAAGCCACCAGCTGCCACTCGAGGACCTCTTCCTGCGGACGACTCTCCAGTGCCCTGGTGGAAGGAACTCCATGTCGGGGACGAAACTACCCCCAACATCAACTAGAGGGACTCCTGAACCTAGTAAAGCAACACCATCAAGCCTTCAGTAAGCATGCAACGGACTATGGAGAGGTCAGTGTCATCCAACACACCATACCCACTGGCTCTCATCCTCCCATCAAAGAGAGGTATAGACCCATACCACCAACTTCATACCAAACTGTTAAAGAGATGATCCAAGAAATGAAAGACTCAAACATAATCCGGGACAGTCGTAGTCCCTGGGCTGCACCCTGGTTTTAGTAAAAAGAAAGATGGTGGTATCCGGTTTTGTGTAGACTACAGAAAGATAAATCAGATCACTCACAAAGATGCATATCCATTGCCACGTATTGAGGAGTCTCTAACTGCTCTAGGCTCCTCCGCCTATTTCTCCACCTTAGATTTAACCAGCGGATATTGGCAAGTGCCCATGGCCCCTGAGGATAGGGAAAAGACTGCTTTCACCACCCCTATGGGCCTGTTTGAATTTAATTGCATGCCATTTGGACTGTGTAATGCCCCGGGACCTTTCAAAGATTAATGGAGCGGTGCTTAGGCCATAAGAACTTTGAGACAGTGCTGTTGTACCTGGATGACGTTATCATCTATTCTAAAACGTATGAGGACCATTTAAAGCATTTAGCTGAGGTGTTTGAAATCCTTATTAAATACGGCCTCAAGATTAAACCGTCCAAATGTCACCTGCTTAAACCTGCTGTAAAATACCTGGGACATGTTGTAAGCGCAGAGGGAGTTCAGCCTGATCCTGATAAGTTAGCTGCTGTCCGAAATTGGCCGGTCCCTACCACGGTGAAAGAAGTGAGGAGCTTCCTTAGCTTCGCTGGCTACTACCGGCGCTTTATCCCCACTTCGCTCAAATAGCGGATCCAATCCAGGAACTCCTGAGGGGACAACCAAAAAGAGCCCAAAGACTCCTGTCCCCATTGAATGGAATGAAGAGAGGAGATTGCATTTCAGTTGTTAAAGAAAAAGTTGACTGAACCTCCCGTGCTGGGGTACCCAGATTACAGTAAGCCATTTCACCTTTACACAGATGCCAGTAAGAAAGGCCTGGGAGCAGTGCTAGCTCAAGTACAAGAGGGAAGAGAGAGAGTAATAGCTTACGCCAGCCGGTCCTTAAAGGGAGCTGAAAAGAATGATCAGAATTATAGTTCTTTCAAATTGGAGTTTCTGGCCTTAGTGTGGGCGGTAACGGAAAAATTCAAAGACTATTTGGCTGCCACTCCATTTATTGCATTCACTGATAACAACCCTCTGGCTCACCTGAATACCGCTAAACTGGGGGCCTTAGAACAGAGATGGGCCTCCCGCCTTGCTAATTACGACTTCACTGTAAAATACCGGGCTGGCCGTTCAAACGATAATGCTGATGCCCTGTCAAGGCTCCCCCACTGAAATAGCACCAGATGACATACGGGATGCCTGGGAAGATGTAGAGATGCCAGCATTTTATAACCGGTTTGCTCAACAGGACCAAGCTCAAGCTGCCAACAATGGAACCTCTGACCCTCCATCCTTTGATAAGCCTGCATCCAGAGAAGAAAAATGGATTAAGTTGCAATCAGAGAGTAGAGTTCTCGGTGAACTGCTGGACTTCTTCATCAGTGGCAGAACCCCTGAAAGAATTCGGCGAAAGACCGCAGACCCAGAACTCATCAAATTGTGGAGGCAACGTCAACAACTTTTCCTTCAAAAAGGCCTGTTGCTGCGACGAAGCCTGGATCCAGTGTCAAATGACAGAGTGCACCAGATCCTCATTCCACGTCGTGATGCAGGTATGGTTTTAGAAATGTATCATGACAGGTCTGGACATTTTGGGGTTCAAAAGACTGAGGCCACTGTCCGTAGGCGGTTCTACTGGGTTGGAATAAGAGAGGACATTGAGAGGTGGTGTCGGGAATGTACAGCCTGTGCCCTAAAGAGAGGTGAACATCATGATCAGAGAGCACCGCTGCACCCTATTATAAGTACCACCCCTCTTGAACTGGTTGCTATTGATCACGTAAAGTTGGAGCCCAGTCACTCAGGGTATACCTATGCTATGACTATTATTGACCATTTCACTAAGTTTGCCGTAGCAGTGCTTGTGAAGGACCTGACAGCCAAGACGACAGCTGAGTTGTTCTGGAAACACTTCCTCCTGCCTTACGGCTGCCCAGAAAAGATCCTCACCGACCAGGGGTCTGCGTTTGAGTCTCATCTGTTCCAGGAGCTGTGCCGACTACACAATTGCCAAAAGGTCCGGACCACGGCCTATCATCCACAAGGTAATGGACTCTGTGAAAAGATGAATCAGACCTTGATTGAAATGTTGAGAGCCGTGCCTCCTGAGACCAGAGGAGATTGGCCTAACTTGCTATCACAGCTCATGTATACTTACAATAATACTATCCATTGTTCCACTGGATACACTCCTTTCTACCTGTTGTTTGGGCGTCAGGGTAAATTGCCTGCAGATCATTCCCTGGATGTACAAGTGCTGGATGACATTAATCCTTTGCCTAAGGCTAAATGCACACGACAGTTGTTTTTCTCGGCTTCCGTTTCAGTTTTTTTTGCGGATAGGACAGGAACCCATTCATTTCAATGGGTCAGCAAAAAAATGCTGACCGTTCATCCGTGTGTGTTCCGCGTCCGTTGTCCGTGTTTCCCTTCAGCAAAAAAAGTAGTGCATGTCCTACTTTTTTCTCATTTGCGGACGAGGATAGGCATTTATTACAGGGGATCTGTGAAAACAAAGGAATCCTCCAAAAAAAACTGATGGACCATCAGTTTTTTTTGCTGATCCCGATTTGCGGACAGCAAAAAACAACTGTCGTGTGCATGTAGCCTTAAAACTGACTGGGTAACGGAACATCAAAGGCGCCTGCTTAATGCCAAAGAAATTGTCCAGGAGCGCATGGAAGGTGCCCGGGAGCGACAACAAAAAGACTATGATTTGGCGGCCCATGCAGAGCCCTTGGCTGTGGGGGATACAGTGTGGTTAAAGAACAATCACCGCACCAGTAAACTGGACAGTAAATGGGAGAGGACCCCCTATCTTGTATCTGCCATCCCTAATGCTGAAACTCATACCTATGAGGTCACCAGAGAGGGTAAGGGTTCCCAAATTGTTCACAGAAACCGCCTGAAACTCTGTATTGACAAGGAGCCTGCCGTTGGAGATTCCGGATCCGAGTCTTCTGAGTCAGATTCCATTGCTCGGCCTGCTGAACCTATGCAGGCCATAGCGGACTTGCTGAATGATTCTGAGCCGCTTCACTGGTTCCTTACACCCTGGTTAAACTTTGGGGTGCCTGCCCCGGCACCTGCTGAACCTGCAACCGTAGCAGGCCTAGCTCAGGGTGCTATTGAAAGGGGTCCCACTGACGTGGATCCTTCTTGTCCCCCTGTACCCGTACAAGAGGAGACCTTGGCTCTAAGGAGGTCTACCCGGTCTACTAGGGGGCGCTTACCAGTACGTTTTGAAGACTATGACTGTACTGGAAGTGTTTCCCGACAGGAAACCTCTGTGTGAGCATCATCCTTTTTAAGCTTGTGCCCAGATATGGACTCCCTATGTGCGAGCCTCTATGATATGTTCTTATTATGGACTTATGCATTTTCATATGGACTATGTGATGTTTTATGTTCTTATTATGGACTCATGCATTCTCTTATGGACTATCCTGGTGTTAACCATTGATTTGCTGTACCAGGTCAGCATCACAGTTCTGCATTAACAGCCTGCAAGCAGAGGACGTCGCCCCTTGTCACCGCGCTTCACCTTTTCCAGCTGGACCTGATATGATTATTTATGCAGATGTCATTCATATGTGTCTGTATATGCCTGCATGTGTTTTGTGTCTTTCAGGAGAAGAATCCAGTTGGGTGGGCCCCTGTTGGAGTACGAGGTCGTACTCAGTTTAAAGTCGTGGGGTATGCAGTATACGGGCACTTTAATACCCGTTTACTACCAAAGGGTCACGTTTGTGCTGGTGTTCCCCTCATCTGTGGGGAAAGTGTTGTGAATATATCATAATGTTATGTACCTTTAAGTGGCTTACATGTAATGGCCTGCAGTAATGTGAGGATTGTTATGTAGGTGTTAGACCACTAGGGGAACTGTTGAGCAGGGCTATATATAGCTAGGCCAGGGCAGGCTAGAGTCAGTGCAGACCCTGGAGTCTGTGAAGGCCACATGTCATGGGCCTAGGCAGGTCAGCAGGAGTCAAGCAGAGGCAATCCTTAGAGCAAGAGGTACTGTAATGTCAGAGGAGGTACACTGCAAACTGGAGATTCAAGGATATAAGCCAGAAGTAGGGCATTGGGGCCTTGAAGTATAATTGCCAGTCAGGACAAGCCAGGAAGAAAGTAAGGTTCACCTGCAATTCAAAAGTCCTGTTATTTAACCCTCTGTTTACCTTGCTGGATATAAGCCTGCTGTAACTGAGACTGTACCAAAGCCAATTGTCTGCAAAAGAACTGTTTAAGAGAGTGCCTTCTGTATTACCACTGTTTCAGTAAAGTTGGAATTCTGTTTCAAGCTACAAGTCTGCACCTCTATTATTCCTACTATAAATACGGTGTGCCACCGTTTACTGGCACTGGCGTCACGAAACATCAGGGACTTAGCCATAGGCACGTTAATCTACAACACCTCACATTGCACCTGGCTGTGTCCCTTCAGAACCCAGAGAGTGCCCCAGAGGAACAGCGTGCCGACCTCTCCATCACTGGCATTCCCCAGGTTAGTCCCACACATTGCTCTGACTGGGGGATGCTACATAGCTGTCAGTCACTGATAGTTGTACATGGGGGAGGTTTTATCAGTGATTGATAGCATTCTCTGTGTAGGTGTGTACACATAGATAGCTGTCAGTCACTGATGATGTACACAGCCCCCCCCCCCCCCCATGCTATCAGCTTCTCCCCTAGTGCTACCATCTCCCGCTCCTAGACATCAGCCCCCAGCAACAGTAAAAATACTTACCTTTCCTGTAGGGGCGTTGTCGACACTCCACACCTCTTCCATCCTCTTCTTCACCGCGATGCAGTGCGACCTGACGTCACACAGCGTCAGGTCATAGTGCGTGCTTACGTGCTTATGTCCTGACAATGTGTGTACATCAGGATCCAGTGCAGAGCGGTGCAGGCCAGCAGGATTTAATCGAGTAATTGTTGCAGAACTACTGGGTTGATTTATTTTTCCATTACATTATACACTGCTCATATCTAGGGGTTACAACCACCCTGCAATCCAGCAGCAGTGGTCGTGCTTGTACACTATAGGAAAAGGCTAGTAAGTGCCTTGTATTAAGTTTGGGGGCATTTATCAACCTGGTGTAAAGTAAAACTGGCTTAGTTGCCCATAGCAACCAATCTGATTCCTACTTTAATTTTCCAAAGAAACGCTCCAAAATGAAAGGAGGAATCTGATTGGTTGCTATGGGCAACTAAGCCAGTTCTACTTTACACCAGTTTGATAAATGACCCCATTAGCTACATGATAAATGATGTTTGCTGAAGTGAAACAACCCCTTTAAGATTAGAAATGGATCAGATGGACATTTAAACAATATACGAGTAACAAATATTATCACTAAACTAAAACCCAGTAAACCAAGATTAAAGGGGTTGTCAAAAATGTCGATATCGATGGCCTATTGTCACCAGTCAGATGTTTGAAGAGACTACAGTGCTCCGGTGAGTGCTGCAGCCTTTTCCTATGTCAGTGATTTCCCGTTCATCAGTGACATGGCGTACACACAGCTCAGTCCCATTCACATGAATAGATTTACCACCGCCACCGAGTGAATGAATACCACCATACTGATACTATATAGAAACCACCATACAATGACCATATAGTGGTAGATAGCAGCTGTACACATAAATAAGTGATCATAGTACATTATATCCAGGGACAGGTGACATATTTTCTGATTGGAATCATTCACTTCACTCATGGAAGCTCTGACCATTTTCTGCCACATTTGCAGGGACCGGTTTTGAAAATTAGGGAGGATCCCTGCATCTACAGAACGGACAGGGATAGGACATGTATAATTTGCAGAGAGGACATAGGGGTGTGTGTTGTTTTTTTTAATGCACCCATAGAAATCATTGGGTCTGCGAGTAACGTGAAGGGTATGGATGCAAAATATGGTCATGTACATGAACCCTAAGGGAAACACAAGTGGGCATCCAAAAACAATACTTAGATTATATACATGTCCTAAAAAAGTGATGAGAGAGAGTTGTATTTCAAGACACACTACCATTTAATCAGTGAAAAAAGCTTACACCCAAGTGAACACACGAGGGCGCCTATGAGCGCCACGGAGGTTACACAACAGAGCAGACGCTCTTCTCCCGTCTATGTAGAGTGAAAGCCACACATGAGAACAGTTCGGAAAATGCCTTCCCAGTTTTGCTCAGCGGCGGCCATTTTGCCATGGTTAAGTTCGTATTGTGGGACATTTGTTACAACCGTTTCAGCCACTCTATAGCGGAGACCGAGGCGTGCATTTCTGTAGCAGCTCTAGTGATCACATATCGTTCTAAATAATGGTAGTGGCCTAAACTCCGTGCGCCTTAGGGACCTTTTGACATCACGGGGTCACGTGACATCCTAAACTCACCATGTGAATCACTATAAACACCATTATTAGGATTAGTTTTTATTATTTTTATAGATCACTAATGTCTATTACCAGAGCGCATGTGATTTCCGTTTCCTGCATGGAGTTTAGCCGCTACCGTAGATATTAGCCTGCCGCTTCAAACCCACGTGACTTTAGGGTGTCACGTGACCCTGTGACGGCACAAGGTCCTTACGGCGCATGGTATTTAGCCACGACTGTTGTATAACTATAGTATTTAGCCTTTACCATTGTATAAGCAGTGTGTGAGCTGCTCTCCTGTGCTGGGTAGACGACAGCGCTGCAGTTCTGTGTGCAGCTATGAGGGTGCTTATCGGTGAGATAACAGGACATGATGTTACTGGCTCACTTATTACAGCTATAAGTTACTGGTGTTCTAATGTGGATATATATGTACACACACACACACACACGTTACTAGTCATTATCAGTCATGAGTGGTTTCCAGAGGTTAACTCCTTAAGTACAGGAGGTTCTTATGTTTTTGCTTTTTCATTTTTCTTCACGGAGCCATAACTTTTTTATTTTTCCATTCACATAACTGTATGAGGCTTGTTTTTTTTGCGGGACAAGTTGTACCTTCTAATTCCACCATTTAATATGGATTCAATGTAGTGGGAAGCAGGGTAAAAAATCCAAATGGGGTGGAATTAGGGGGAAAAAACGCAGTTCTGCCACAGTTTTATAGGTTTTGTCCCTACGGTGTTCCCTATTCGGCAAAACTGACCTGTGCCCTTCATTCTCTAGATCAGTATCATTACAAAGATACCACTTTTGTATAGTTATTTTTTTTGTGACATCACCATATTCTGACCCCCAAAACTTTTTTTTATTTTTTTTTATAGTTTTTTATAGCTCATTTTTTGCAGGACGATCTGTAGTCTTTATTGATGAACAGAGATGAGGGACGGTCGTACAGCTCACCACTGAACCACTTTGCCAGGTCCTAATCCGGGAAAAATGTGGCGCTGCACGGAGAAGCTGCTCCAGAAATGATCCAATGGTGATGAGAGAAATCCAGCACTGCGTCTCGATGAAACGATTCTTTATTGGTCACTTTGGTGCAGATTCACGTGCTGTGCGTTTCAGACGCATGCATGTCGTCCGTCATCATGGCATAAACTTACAGAGCCAGGATATATTACACAAAAACCCACTGTTATTGTAAACAATAATTATTACCAAAAAATCTGATGATAATATCAGATTGTAAGTTTAACCCTTTGCATGTGAATTCGCACTTTATGGATCTTTTTAAGAAATAACTAATAAAGAATCGTTTTATGGAGGCGCAGCGCTGGATTTCTCTTATCAGTTTCTATTGATACCGTTTTGAAGAGTGTGTGACTTTTTGACCACATTTTATATTTTTGGGGTAAGTGACAAGAAGAAAAAATGGCAAATTGGGCATTTAGATTTTTTTTTTCTGTTACACAATTCGCTCGATGGGATAAATATATTAATAGTACAGTCGTTTTTGGACACATTGATGCCTATGATGCTTATTGTTTATGTATTTATTTTTTATTCTAGGGAAAGGAGGTTGATTCAAATTTTTTGATTACATTTTTATTTTTTTTTTAACTTTTTTTACCCCTCTGTGAGGCTACAAGTTGGATTTCATTTAGCTAAGGCCTGATACTCACCACCAACACGAATGTGCATTTTGCTGAACCGAAGGTCTGGCCCTCAACAGGCCAGTCCTATACTTTTCTGTGATACCTACAAGAATAGGACATGTTCTATTTTTTTTTTTGTGGGGCAGTGGAACGGAGATATGGAAGCAGACAGCACACTGAGTGCTGTCCGCACCTTTTGCGGCCCCATTGAAGTGAATGACCCTGCATCCGAGCCGCAAAAAATGCAGATCAGATGCGGAACAAAAACCACGGTTGTGTGCATGAGGCCTTATACTTGTAGCTCATGGAACTACAGTATAAGTTCCATTGGCGGTTATCCTATGGTGGCCTTCCACCTGCAGGCCTCCATAAGAACTGCAGAACTAATAAACTGTGTCTCTTCAGAGAGACTCGGCACATTAGAACAAAGGACCGGCTTCCCCGATTGCTGCACGGGGAGCCAGTCCTAATCCGGAAGTGCGTGCTTCTGGGTTTTTAACTATTTAGATGCCACGGTCGTACTTGAGGGATGTTCGTCATTTATTCTAATATGCTGGGTCTCTCTGAAGAGACCCAGCATATTAGAACTGTAGTTCCTATGTTGGCCAGCAGGTGACAGGCCAACATAGGATATCTGCATAATCAACTTATAGTGTCATTAAATGGGAAATACAGTATACGTTGTCATCAATTGAGTACTGTATTTAGTAGCCTCCTATAGGGGCTATAAAAAAAGTTAACAAAATATTTTACAAAAATATATATAATTTTTTATCAAAATAGAAAAATTTAAATAGGGAATAAAAAACGAAACCATAAAAACCTCCAGAATCCAAGGAGTTAAAGGGTTTGTACCGTCTCAGACTTTGAGGACATATCACCCTCCGGGACTTTGCTGCCTCCATTAAGTCTAGTGATATGCCCCCAGAGTCTGAGATGGTACAACCCCTTTAAGTTGGAAATACTAAAAAAGTACTAACCTATGAAATACAGGGATTACAGTCCTTGAAAAGTAAGAGCAAAATCCATGTATTTAGCAGTGTTTTGTCTGGCAGAATGCCGGTATTTATGCCAGAAACTAATCGGACCCCCGTTATACTGGAAAGGATTCATTGGGCATCTGGCATATGCCGTATTTGGCAGTTCCTGTTTCTATGGCGGAACAGAATACCGGAACCTAGCCTAATATGGTGTGTCTTAGGCCCTTTGCAGACGAGCAAGTTTTCCGCGTGGGTGCAATGCGTGAGGTGAGCACATTGCACCCGCACTGAATCCGGACCCATTCATTTCAATGGGTCTGTATACATGAGCGTTGTTTTTTCACGCTTCACCTGTGCATTGCGTGAAAATCGCAGCATGTTCTATATTCTGCATTTTTTACGCAACTTAGGCCCTATAGAAGTGAATGGGGCTGCGTGAAAAATGCATACGCAAGCAAATGCGGATGTGATGCGTTTTTTTATCACTGATGGTTGCTAAGAGATAATGTTTGTAAACCTTCCGTTTTTTTATCACGCACGTGAAAAACGCATCAAAACGCATTGCACCCGTGTGGAAAAAAACTAGACAACGGAACGCGATCGCAGACAAAACTGAATGAACTTGTGAAATAGCGCATTTTTAACTGAAAGCATCCGGACCTAATCCGTGACGCTCGTCTGCAGGGGGCCTTAGTGGAGGATTTTACAATCACTGGTATACTAGTAACAGTGCCGCTTTATCGTTGTAGGAGGAGGCAGCGGGTTCATTGGTCAGTCATTGTCTCAGTTATTGAAAAGCAGAGGCCATCAAGTCACTATTATATCCCGCCAACCTGGACAGCAGAGGATCACATGGGTAAGGAGGCGGAAAGTGGGGTTTACCTCAACAGGTAACATGGAAACCAGAAGCAAACTAAAAATCCTAGGAAATGTCCGGACTAGTTCATCAGGATCCATTCTAGTAGATGGAGAACATGGCAGGCCCAGTACTGTTTCTGAACCTACTACTAAGACGAATGTCCCAAAAACTGGTGTACATGCCCTGCGCCACATTTATTATGCGTTTAGCCACTTTTTTCCACCTGACTTGACAAGAATGGGTTAAAAGTGCAAATCAAGCCAGCTGATAGTTGGTGTCAAGCTCCTGTGGGAGCGTGATTTCCCGATACGGACACTGCTCCTTTCCCAGGACGCACGGTTTTATATTGATTTCTAATGCTGCGTGTCTCTGCCTGTCTTATTTACACAGAATTAGACTAATATAATGCCGTCCGTATAATTCGGTAATGGCGTGTGGTCCTGTGTTTGGAGCAGTGTCCATGACGGGACACTGTTTTCCACACTGGACACGCTCATCTGAAATTGTCCGAAGGTGTCTATTGATGCACCACATCTGTCATCCAACCCGAGCCCCTGTGTCTAAGCTTACAGTGTCTGACTATTCAAAAGTTTAGTACATCTGATCACACGGTATACACGAGTTACAGAGCAACCTTATTTTCAAAAGATATCAGTTAAACTGTTTAAAGGGGAGTGGACTGAGATGTGTAGTTCTGGCGCTCTTTGTCATGACAGAGTTACACCCCAACATCATGGAGAGGTAAGTACATAACGGGAAGTGTAGGCGCTGCCTTCAATACTGAGCGTTCCCTACCAGGTCATGTCACCCTTCAGTTCAGACCATGAGATCTCTTATGAGAGTGCTTCTAGTAATGATTTTCATTTGTGTCTGGAGTTATGGTGGTGCTCCATCCTTGGTGTCAAACAGAGAAGGGCCAGATTTTGGTCCCAGGAGCTGTGGAGATTCTATAATGAAATAAGTGGCAGAATTAAAGATATCTCAGAGTTATCTCTCTGGGTTTTTACAATAGGACCTCTGCCAATCAATGTTTTATGAAGAAATCCCAGCGAGCGCCCGGTCTTTCGTTTATGTATCCTTTATTTCATCTGTAACAATGTATCAATAGGGACAGTGGACGCGTTTCGGCCCGTCCATCCTTCGTCGGGCCGAAACGCGTCCATTGTTACTATTGATACATTGTTACAGATGAAATGAAGGATACCTAAAATAAAGCCCAAGCGCTCACTGAGATTTCTTCATTACGTTGTAGATCTTCCTCCTTCCCGCGCTGGCGCCTAACAAGGCTGAGTGCCGACCATTTTGGACTACAATCAATGTTTTATGAGTTTTTTTTACTGATCCTATAGAACCAAGCCCTAGGAAAATCATTGAATCGGTGCCATTGTTCTATGTGCACATATGGGGGTAGAAGGGTACATATGATTTGTCAATGAAGCTAGACAAATCAAAATAAATGTAAGTATCAAAAAAGGGGAATTTTTAAAGGGATTATCCAGGCATGCTCTTCTGCCCTTTGCAGCATTGGGTGTGGAGAGGGACACAAATGCATGCCGGATGGTTGGGTCGCTGATGCCCAGCAAGTATCATGCACAAGCCCTATTAGGTAGCACAGAACCCTCGCATGATGCTTGCTGGGGGACCTCTCGTTCACCTGGCATGAGGTTGTCCCCCTCTGTACTTTAATGCTGCTCGTGAAAAGAATTGTTCTTTTCTACCTCCAGAGGCCGTGTAATCCCGTATACAGTGTATTATACCATTAGAAATACCTTTTTATTATACAATGATTAAGCTTTAGCCTAGGGCTACACGGCGACAAAGTTGAGAAACATTTCATGTAATGTAATTCAGTGGAGTCCCAAATAATCCATCCAAATCAGATTTTTTTTTCAGCTGTCACATCGCAGTATATCATTGCGACACCGTTGAAATACATTACATGTTGTACTACAAATGTCGCCGTGTAGCTGTACGCAATTTGTCATGAGACTTGCTGTCGCGGTGCAGCTTGTATACAAGAACTAAACAGAAAAAAACGCATTCAGAGTCGTAAAGCAACACGTTCTTCCTTGTACCGGACGGCAGAGACTGAAGGCTATTGCATGAATGATATATGCTCCATTTTTAAACTTTTCGTATTTTTTGGTCTGATAGACAGATGTCTCCAAAAAGGGTTTGCCCCCGTGTGATGCAGTTGTGAACCTGGCCGGAGAGAACGTACTGAACCCCCTGAAGAGGTGAGACATAACGCAGAGGGATACCCGTTTTGCCATCATTGATTACTATATGATTCTAAATGTAACCTTGGTCCGATAAAATGATTGTATCCCATGTATATGACAAAATATAGTAAAGTCCCATATGATTCTGACCCAGATTAAAGGGGTGGGTTACACAATCAAACCTGTACCTTTTAAGTATCAATTATTTTGGGTCAGTCTAATATTTTGTCCCTGGTGTCAGACTGCAGCTGGTGTAATAGCGACACTGTTGGTTGTGGGTGAGACCCTCTTTTGTTGTTTCTTTTTTCTTTCAGGGGTTGGGCCATTCCAAACATTGGTGACATATGGCTAGCATATGCCACCAATGACACTTTGGTGTGGTTCCTACCTCTAGGACTTACACCTAGCTCTAGAACAAAGCCTCCAAAGTGAACAAGGTTGCACCCACACAAGTGCAGCCACCCTCCGCTTGTGCGGTGCCCTCTCCATTCACTTCTGTGGGAGTTCTGGAAATAGCCAAGCACTCTCGCTTGGCTCTTTTCGGAACCCCCATAGAAGTAAACAGAGAGCATACTACGCATGCACAGTGCTTTCTACTTTGCTTTGGGGGCCCTGTTCTAGAGATAGGTGTGGGTCCCAGAGGTGGGACATGTCTGACATTGGTGACATATTTTGTGAGATGGGACAACCTCTTTAAGGGTAACCTTATAAAGTAATAGCCTATCCCTACCATATGCCTCCAAACTATTATCAGTGCAAACCTCTAGGATCCCATCGATCCTGTGAATGGAGGGGACATGGCGCTGTGTCCGCTTCTAAGTTTTCAATGCTCAGTGGTGGTCCTGGCACTCTGCAGGAAGCTGCAGCCAATCACATTCACTTGGGGCCGCGCTACTATTCATAGAGGGTAACTGGGGCACCACTGTGCAGGTAAAAGTAAAAAAGTGCAAAGTGGATGCAGCTCTACAACAGCACTACATCCACTTTGTTCTCAGGATCGCTGGGGGTTTCAGAGGTTGGACCCCCTCTAGTCATAAAGTGATGGCATATCTTATGAACAGCTTATTCCTTTAGAAGATAGGAAAACCCCTCTGAATCTTATATTTGCTTTCCAAGGTGAAAAGTTGGTGTCCGATAATCATTTTTACCACCGTTTTTTTTTTTTTACCACCTTCTATGATAATATATTTTTCCCCATTAACCAAGATCACAAAACAAAATGGGAAGCAATATATGAGCACTTCATGCTTTCACATCCTCATTCTCCAAGTGGAAACTGCTGGTCAGTGTTTCTAAGATATCTGATCATTGACGTGACGATGCAGTATAATAGATGACATGTCCTATGTGGAGTAGAAGCTGCAGCCCGTGGTGACATGTAAACTTGCCTTCATCGTATCATGCTGCGAGCTTATCTGGAATATTACATACTGCTGGATGTTTCAGGTCTTCCTCTTTTTTAGCCAATTGTATATTTACCTGGAAAACTTTTTTAAAATTTTTCTTTATGATGGAACCTATAGGCTCCAGTATTCTAGCTTTATTGCCATATGGCTACAGTAGAGTCTAAGCGATGCCCTAAGCCATGAAGGTTTACAGAACCGGGTTCTGGAGAAATATTTTATCTAGGTCTCATTACAGTCAGACATTTTCATGGATGCACAATACAGCTAGAGGATAAATGTTGGCCCCTAGTGATCTGTGGGCTTTGGCTGGCTCTAACACTCTTTTGCTCCATTTCCAGTCTACACACCATCAGATATAACAGCTGGTATGTAAAAGATGAGAATTCTACGAAATACCGTATTGTTAGGTTAATGACTTACGGTAGTTTTGTTCTTATTAGGAACAGTAAGGTTGAAAGGACACTTGTTTTTGGGCAGTTTGTCCATTTTTAGCTGCCAAAAAAACTTGAGTTGACTAGCTCAGTGGAGAAGAAGACTCACACCCAGACAGTTTTTGGAATATGTTCCTTGTTCTCTGAGCTGGGCTCCATTTCTATTGATGGCAATTCAGAAAGGATGGGATGACGGGACTTCTGAACTGAAGTAGGAATTCGGACTTATTGCGGACACGTTTTGCATCTGACATGGTGATAGTGGTGGTGGTGATGGGTCGAGTAAGGCTACTTTCACATTTGTGTTGCTAATTCTGGTATTGAGATCCGCTGTTCTCATCTTTTGCGGCCCCATTGAAATTAATAGGTCCACACCGTTCTACAAAATTGCGGAACTGATGCGGACCCATTCATATGGTCATCTGAATGAGCCCTAAGGGTACATTCACACAACCGTAATTCTGGGTCCGCATCCGTTCGTATAGCACCGGCTAGTGTTCGAGAAATAAAATCCTTGTCTTGTGTGCTAGATGGACCGAGCAGTTCAAACAGGAAGTCATTGCCAGCAGGATTGAGACTACGCGCACGATTACTCAAGCTATTAGCCAGTCTCCGAGCCCTCCACACACTTGGGTGGTAGTTACCGGAGTGGGTAAGCTGAATTGAGGTATTTTAACACTATGAACGTTTTCCCACCTGAGAGCTATCCTATCTTCATATCTGCCTCTTTGGCCTCCTAGGATATTATCCACCCAGTCAGACCCAGCAGTATACTGAAGACAGTCCTGGTGGCAATGCAGACTTTTTGTCTCGCCTTGTGAGAGACTGGGAGAGTGCAGCAGAGCTGCCTGCTACTGAGGGCAATCCAGTCACCCAGCTGGTAAAAGTACGAACAGGTAAGCAGAACTTCTTCTGAATTGATATCCGGTTATGGTTTGGAGCTCAGTTAATTATGGGCTTACACAACCTCCGTGCGGGATTTTTATAGACATTGACATTTTTTTAAGGAGGCAGTATATGGCAGGCAGAGCAGAGTGAGTTTTGAATACTTTTGTACATTAGCTAGGATGGAATTTAGTTCAGATGTTCTGGATCTTTAGTTTGTCCACATTCATTCGAGAAGTACCAGGCACATTGAGGTTGATGTATTGGACTTTCTGCTTGTGAAATTCTTAGGGTGCACTCACATCACCGTTCTTCACCGTAACTTTCCGTTCTTCTGATCCGTGAGAAGAAGCGAGAGAGAAACAAAAAAACGGATCTTGTTGCATCAGTTATGCATAGGATTGCATAGGATCCTATTTATTTTTTTTCTTCTTCTGAAGGATCAGAAGAATGGAAAGCTAAACACTGATGTGAATGCAACCTTACTTTACAATGATGTGTAACTTAATTAACCCTTTCCTCTGTCTATTAGGTGTAGTTTTGGGTCGAAATGGTGGTGCTCTTCCTACAATGCTGTGGCCCTTCCGGTTGTGTCTTGGTGGTATACTTGGTTCTGGAAAGCAGCCATTTCCTTGGATTCACATTGAAGACCTCTGCAGACTCTTATGTCACACTGTTGAGCAGGAAGGAAAAGCTGGTGGTATACTGAATGCAGTATCGCCCTCTTCAGTTACTGACACCAATGCTGACTTCACAGGGGCCCTAAGCAAGGCACTGGGACGTCCTGCCTTCCTATTCACTCCAGGCTTTGCTGTTCAGTTACTGTTTGGGAGTGACAGAGCTCCAATGCTTCTGGAGGGTCAGCGAGTAGTCCCAAAAAGGACCCTGCAAAGTGGATTCTCCTTTCTATATCCAGAACTTGACTCTGCACTTGCTCAACTTTTGAGCTAAATCACAATCAAAAAATTACTTATACATTGATCTATACTTTTATTGGCTTAGACATCTCACATATTTATCAAGTCTCAGTATGGATTACATGCACTGTCCATTTTTATTATGCAGATACCCAAGCGCTGTACTTTACTGTCTCCATCAGTCACTTAGACATTGAATGGAGTGAGATGTGTGACCCTTCTATTTAAATGCCTCTTGGAAAGGGGCCTCAGGACCTCCATTTTAGTGATTGGTCAGGTTCCCAGCAGTCTGACCCTCACCAATCTTACACTTATCAGTCATCCTGGAGTGACAAATGTTTGTAATAAAAAAACCTTGAAGTGATTGAATTGTACGAGTATATATTTTATGAACTGTGCTGAAATAATGAAACATGGAATTTATAGGGGTTGTCCCATCTCATTAACTGAGTCCCAAGTTATCTAAATCCTCAATAAATGCCAGTTAATAATTGGCATGTATTTTCCAAATTGCCTGCTTTACTGGCAGTTTCTAATTTTCAAATTATCCGGCATCAGGGTGGGGCAGTCAATAGCAGGATGCGACTGAGCGATGCTAGGGAGGCTTGTTCCTGGCATGGCCTGGGAGGGTACCAGGCATTAGAACTCGGACAACCCCTCTAAGCTCTTCCCCGATAATCCCCCCAGTTCTCATCCTATAAGCTACTGCTTGAAAAGGTGAAGCTGATATTATACTGCTCAATGTTTGGGCAGGACGGGCAGCAGTCATGTCCATCAGTCTATTACACTGGACCATGCAAAGTACTGTATATGAGGGAGGACTGATTGGCACCGCAATTCTTCTACCCAATTCAGTTCTACTGATTATCCCTGATTACTTAGGGTAACACATCATGTATGAGCAGGCTAACATGGACCAATTATTGAGAATGAGTGTTCCAGGGAACGCCTTTCCCCAATAATTTTTAACTGCTATAAGAGTAAATACAATTTTCCATTTCTGTTTTTCCCAGAGCCATAAGGCCCCTTTCACACGGGTGAGAATTTCACCCGCACTGAATCTGGACCCATTCACTTCAATGGGGCTGTGCAGATGTGCGGTGATTTTCACGCATCAGTTGTGCGTTGCGTGAAAATTGCAGCATGTTCTATGTTCTGCGTTTTTCACGCAACGCAGGCCCCATAGAAATGAATGGGGCTGCGTGAAAATCGCAAGCATCCGCAAGCAAGTGCAGATGCAATGCGATTTTCACGCATGGTTGCTAGGAGAAGATGTAAGTAAATTGATAAACATCAATTTACTGTATTATTTTCCCTTATAACATGGTTATAAAGGAAAATAATAGCATTCTTTATACAGAATGATTACTTAAATGTGGCTTAAGGGGTTAAAAAATTAACTCAACTAATCCAATTGATCGCGCAGCCGGGCATCATCTTCTTTCTTCTTCTTTGAGGACCTGCAAAAGGACCTTTCATCTTCTATCTTCATTCACCTGCGCTGACGTCACTGCGCTCACCAACTTTGGGGAAAGGGGGTGATTTTGAATTTTAATATTTTTTCATTTTTAAAAACTTTTTTTTTAGGGTACTTTCACACTAGCGTTAGAGGAATCCAGCAGGCAGTTCCTTTGCCGGAACTGCCTGCCAGATCCGGAAATCTGTGTGCAAACTGATACCATTTGTATCCGGATGTGGATCCGTCTGACAAATGCATTCAAATACTGGATCCGTTTCTCTGGTGTCACCCGGAAAAATGGATCCGGTATTTATGTTTTTCACATTTTTAAAGGTCTGCGCATGCTGCTGCAGTATTTAGCCTCCTGTACTCTGATACCCCTAAAAGAAAATCCAATGTGACCAACTGCCTTCAGAAGTCACCTAATTCGTAAATAGAGTCCACCTGTGTGTTGTTTCGGTACCAAAATTTTGATTCAGTATCGATACCATAAAAAAGTATTGCGATACTCGATACCATTCGATACCACGCAAAAAAAAAAAAATGCCAAAAAAGCTACGTGCATTCCTCATTTATGGAACGTCCGGCCAATAATACAACAGTCCGATCCTATTTTTTGGGAGGACAAGGCGACTAAAATAAAATGGCGAATTGTGCAGTTTTTCTTTTCTTTTTTTCTCTTTTATGGGCGTTCACCGCTTAAGAGGATTTTTTTAATAGTTTGGACTTGAGACGTAGTGATATGTAATATTTTATTTATTGTTTATATATTTTATATGCAAAATTGGGAAAGGGGGTGATTTATACTTAATATTTTGGTGTACTTTTTTAACTTTTTTTTTTTTTACATTTTATTTATTAAAGGGGTTATCCAAGTTATATTTATTGATGACCTATCCTCAGGATAGGTCATCAATATCAGATCGGCGGGGGTCCGACACCCGGCACCCCCGCCGATCAGCTGTTTGAAGAGAAGGCGAGCGCCGTGCCAGCGCTGCCTCCTCGTCATTGTTTACATGCTGGCCGTTGCATCTGCAGCGGTGAGCAGGTGTAATTACACCCAAGCCGTTCCATTCATTTCAATGGGACGGCTCTGTAGTATACACTTGTATAGAAACGAGCCGTCCCATTGAAATGAATGGAACGGCTTGGGTGTAATTACACCTGCTCACCGCTGCAGATGCAACGGCCAGCATGTAAACAATGACGAGGAGGCAGCGCTGGCACGGCGCTCGCCTTCTCTTCAAACAGCTGATCGGCGGGGGTGCCGGGTGTCGGACCCCCGCCGATCTGATATTGATGACCTATCCTGAGGATAGGTCATCAATAAATATAACTTGGATAACCCCTTTAACCATTTCCCCCTTAGGGGCTAGAACCTGGGATCTTTTCATCCTATTCACCCTAATAGAGCTCTATTAGGGTAAATAGGACTTAACCCTCTCCCTGCTGCCCTGCGCTTCAGTAGCGTCTTGGTTGCCATGGTAACCGATCGGAGCCCCAGCATTACACTGCTGGGGCTCCGATCACTGCCACCAATGAGAAGGAGGTGAGGGGACCCTGTGGCCACTGCCACCAATGCTTTTAATACTGGGGGGAGGAAGGAATGGGGGCGCACTGGCCACCAATGTATTTAATAATGCGGAAAGGGGGGAATTGGACAATGTCTAATACTGGGGAGGGGCGCACTGGCCACCAATGAGTAGTGTCTTTTACTATACAGATGCAGGCAGAAGAAGCTCATTGCCGGCACCTTCCTGTGACCGGGCGCTGCGACCCGCGGCAGTTAACCCCTCAGGTGCGGCACCTGAGGGGTTAACTGCCGCGGGTCGCAGCGCCCGGTCACAGGCAGGTGCCGGCAATGAGCTTCTTCTGCCTGCATCTGTATAGTAAAAGACACTACACATTGGTGGCCAGTGACCCCGCCTCCTCCACCCCTCGTGCTCTATTGGTGGAAGCAGCACAGGGGGCGGGAGAGACTGCCTCCTTCTCCCTGTGCTGCCGAGGAGAACATGGCCGCGCTAAGAGCGGCGCAGCCACGTTCTCTGATACTGGGCTGTGCAGTAGCGCAGCCCAGTATCGATAAAATACTAATCCTGGTATCGAGCTCGATACCAGAGAAAAGTATCGATTGGGTATCGAAAGTTCGATACCCGAAACAACCCTAGTGTGTAATGTATTTTCAGTATAACTACAGCTGTTGTGTGAAGGCCTCACACGTTTGTTAGTGAACATCGGTGATCAAACAGCATCATGAAAACCAAGGAACACACCAGACAAGTCGGGATAAAGTTGTGGAGAAGTGTCGGATCCGTTTTTTGCTTCCGTTGTGTTTCGGTTCTGTTTTTCCGTTCCGTTTTTCCGTATAGTATATACAGTATACAGTAATAACATAGAAAAAATTGGGCTGGTCTTAAAATTTTCAATAGATGATTCCGCAAAAAACGGAACTGATACGGAAGACATACGGATGCACTTCAGTATGCTTTCCGTTTTTTTTGCGGACCCATTGACTTGAATGGAGCCACTGAACGTGATTTGCGGACAAGAATAGGACATGTTCTATATTTAAACGGAACGGAAAAACGGAAACGGAAGTCATACGGAGACACTTCAGTATTTTTTGCGGTCCCATTGAAGTGAATAGTTCAGTATACTGTCAGTATACGGTCCGCAAAATACTGTCGTGTGCAAGAGGCCTTACAGAGCACTGTTCAATCCATCATCCAAAAATGGAATGCGTATGGCACAACTGCAAACCTACCAAGAGATGGCCGTTCACCTAAACTGACAGGCCAGGCAAAGAGAGCACTGATTAGAGAAGCAGGCAAGAGGCCCATGGTCGCTCAGGATGAGCTGCAGAGATCCACAGCTCAGGTAGGAGAATCTGTCCACAGGAAAACTATTACACTCAGTTCACACTTTCGCGTAAAACGCCGCGTTCGAACGCGCAAAAAAACGCACAACAGTACAGGAACCATGCATTACAATGGAGGTGGTTCACACTTGCGCGTTTTAATGCGCGTTCGTAGGCGCCTATAAACGTCCGACGCATAGGCAAGTATGTTCGCGTTAATTCGGGCGTTTATCCAGCGTTTGGTTCCAATAGACTTCAATGGGAAACGCGATAGGCGTGTTGTTCGGGCATTTGTGCAGCGTAAAACGCGCCTATGGATGCGCGTTTTACAAAGTTTGCAAAATGCTAAATCAGCCACCATGGAATGTCACACCTCTAAAGCACTCAGATTGGCCAAACTATATCATTGGTCATTGGCCAACTATGCAGTCAATCACATAAACGCGCGTCAAACGCGCCTACACTATTTACCAAAACGCTGGAAAAAAAACGCGCCTAAACGCCAGTCTTGAACGCACCAAAAACGCTAGGCTTCAAAACGCTCAGGTCTGAACCCAGTGTTAGGGCTCTTTCACACGAGAAATTATCACATGTAACATGCATTAACAACGGTTCTAAAATCTAGCCAGTTTAGTAGCCTAATTAAACAGTAGTGTTCTGCATAGCAGAAATCATCTAAATCAGGGACGTCAAACTGTGGCCCTCCAGCTCTTGCAAACCTAAGGCTCCCTACATGTAGGATCTTTACTTTGGACTTTCTCCTATCACAGGTTGTGATTCGTGTATGTATTGCATATTTGACTGATGACTGGTCTTTCCCTTTGCATTTAATTCTATATAATATTCAATGTCACAGCTATGCAACTTTATTAGCTATAGGCTATCCAGTCATGATGGAGGTTGTAGTCTTGCAACAGCTGGAGGGCCACAAGTTTGACATCTCTGATCTCATTGATTTAACTCATTATAGCTGGCTAGATTGTGAATGTATGCTTGTTGATGCAGTAACAGCATGACAACTACGCTGTGTGGCAGCACCCTGAACGGACTGCAATAACGAGCAACCAGCAAACAATATTCAATGATTATTGCTTTGTGCAATTCTCATCTAAGGCCACTTGCACGTGTTGCGGAATACGCATGGTTTTTCTGCGCGGATTCCTGATGCGGAAAAACTGCAGCATAGTACAGTACCAGCAAAGTGTATAGGATTACACAAATCCAATGTAGACTTTGCAGATTTTTTTCTGAGCGGAAATTGACCTGCCGTGCGGATTTCCAAATCTGCAGCATGTCAATTATCTTTGCAGTTTTAGCTGCGGATTTCCTGCTTTTTCCATTTAAGGTTGAGATCTGCGGCAAAATGGCATCAATTCCACATCAAAAAACGGTTCGAAATTGCAGGTTTTGGTGCAGATATCCGTAGGAAAATTGTGCGGATCGTATGTGCAGGCAGCCTAATAGGGCAGACAGATCTGAGCAGGAAATTGAGAGTTAAGAGGCAGATTCTCTGTGTATGGGCAGACATAATGAACAGCAAGTGTCTGCCAACTAGCTCTGAAAAAAACTTAAAAATTACAAGACGGACTAAAGAGGGAAAACTGTTAAAAAAATGTCAGCTACAAGTCAAATAATGGCCTGGAGTAGTGTTATGCCTCCTTAGACTTTAAAAAGCTGTCTTCTAAGTCACACACAAATGCCCCATGCACACGACTGTATGTATATTGCGGTCCGCAAAAAACACGGATGACATCCGTGTGCATTCCGTATTTTGTGGAACGGAACAGCTAGCCCCTAATAGAACAGTACTATCCTTGTCCGTAATGCGGACAATTTTAGGACGTTCTATTTTTTTGCAGAACGGCAATACGGTCCTACGGAAATGGAATGCACACGGAGTAACTTCCGTTTTTTTTAGCGGACCCATTGAAAT
This sequence comes from Bufotes viridis, assembly GCA_033119425.1. Classification (NCBI taxonomy): domain Eukaryota; kingdom Metazoa; phylum Chordata; class Amphibia; order Anura; family Bufonidae; genus Bufotes; species Bufotes viridis. The sequence goes on along the minus strand of CM065589.1, from coordinate 203,404,117 downwards.
GAATGGTTCCGTATACGTTTGTGTGCATGAGGCCAAAGGGAGAAAGTTTTTGGTGGCACAGAGTCACTGAAAATAAAAATGGTATCAGAACCTGTGCTGATATAAAAGAAAGCTTCCTGTAAGAAAATAATCTGACTGCCAGCTGTGGAGCAGGAAATGAAACTAATAGATAGCAGACTAGGAGTGGTGCCATCCTCCGCATTCACGTAATAATTGCTAATTACTTATTGGACCTTTATTTTTTTTGAACTACAGTAACTATGTAACATAGTCCTCTAATTTCATTACTATAATAAAAAATGCCTTTTCTTGTCCGCAATTGCGGACAAAAATAGGACGTTCTATTTTTTTCGGGAATGGAATTTGCGGATCCGGAAATGCGAATGCGGACAGCACATAGTGTCCGTTCCAGCCCCATTGAAAGTGAATGGGTCCGCAAAATTGCGGAACGGATGGGAACCCAACTTGCGGACGTGTGAATGGACCCCAAAACTGCATATATGGAAAAACTCCATAGTGGTACTGTGTGTAAAAAATAAAAAATGCAGTGGAAAAAAGTGAGCATACCGCAACTAAAAGATGAAGGACAGGCTAAGCTAATAAAGCTCAGAGCACGCATGTTTATTTAAATGAGAACAGTGTTAGGCCCCTTTCACGTCAGCGTTTTTGCTTTCCGTCCTAGAGTTCCGTTCTTGGGGCTCTAGGACGGAAAGATACTGATCAGGATTATCCCAATGCATTCTGAATGGAGAGAAATCCGTTTAGGATGCATCAGGATGTCTTCAGTTCAGTACTGACACGTTTTTTGGCCGTAGCAAAATCCGCAGCATGCTGCGGGTTTTTCGCCAGGCCAAAAATCCTGAAGACATGCAGCAAGGACGGATCCGGAATTAATGCCCATTGAAAAGCATTAATCCGGATCCGACTTTAAGCTAAACATCGTTTCGGCACATCGCCGGATCCGACGTTTAGCTTTAATGAACGGTAACCATGGCAGCCAGGACGCTACTAAAGTCCTGGCTGCCATGGAAAAGCAGCGGGGGGCCGGGGGAGAAGCTACTTACCTTCCGTGCGGTGGCCGGGGCGCTCCTCGATGACGTCACCGGGTCCCTGCGTCGCATGGTTCACATAGCCATGCTATGTGAGCAATGCGCCGTATGGATCTACGGCGCATTGCTCACAAAGCATAGCTATGTGATCCATGGACGCAGGGACCCGGTGACGTCATCGAGGAGCGCCCCGGCCGCCGAACAGAATGTATGTAGCTTCTCCCTCGGCTCCCCGCTTCTTTTCCATGGCAGCCGGGACTTTAGTAGCGTCCTGGCTGCCATGGTTACCTGAAAGCATACTGAAGACTGATCAGTCTACAAATGCTTTCAGCTGTCTTGAGTTGCGACCGATCCGGCGGGCATTTCCGGCGACCGAAGTGCACGCCGAATCCTCACAACGCAAATGTGAAAGAGGCCTAAGGGTACTTTCAGACTAGCGTTATTCTTTTCCGGCATAGAGTTCCGTCAAAGTGCTCTATGCCGGAAAAGAACTGATCAGGCATATTCCCATGCAATCTGAATGGATAGAAATCCGTTCAGTTTGCATCAGTATGCCTTCAGTTCAGTCACTGTCAGGCATTTTGGCCGGACATAATACCGCAGCATGCTGCGGTATTATGTCCGTCCAAAATGCCTGATCAGTCGCCGGAATTAATTTACATTGACTTGTATTAGTGCCGGATCCGGCATTGGGAAACAACTGAAGGACGGATCCGTCCTTCCGGTCTGCGCATGACAAACGGAGAGACGGATCCGTTCTTACAATGCATTTGTAGACGCATCCGCATCCGGATCCGTCTACAAATGCTGTCAGTTGTGACACTAAACGGCGGATCAGGCAGGCAGCTCCGACGACGGAACTGCTTGCAGGAGACAAGTGCCACAAGTGTGAAAGTAGCCTAATAAACCTTAATACAGCTTATCTAAGAGTATATGCACATAGGGGCACATTTATTAAGACAGGCGTTTTAGACCCCGGTCTTAATAAAGGCCCATATCTGGCGGAGGATCCCCCAAAGTTATGAAGGGGTGCTGGCGCTAGTTCTAAATGTAAGACACCTTCCTAGCTGTCTTACATGTAGACCATTTTCTACGCCTGAAGCAGGTGTACAAAATGATGAATAAGACAGGCCTGTTGGCCCTTCCCCAGCCCACACCATGCCCACAATTTTAGACCTGACGTGAGCGGGGCAGAGTTGCAATCTGTGCCTGAAATATGCCTAATTTAGGCGTATTTCAGAATAGTAAATGACACCCATAGTGTGTATTGGTATGTAGAAAATTTGTATAAAAAACACATAAAAAAGTGTACTAGTTTTTTTTTTGGGTAAGGTATTAAGCGTTAAAGAAGTACAGTGATTCTTTAAAGACATTTACAAATACAATATACCCTAGAGGAGCACCCAATGAAAAGTAAGATATACATCTGTGGTAAACTCAGTGGCCTCGAGGGGATAACAAGTGTTCTTTCTTTCTGTGACCATGTCCACATCTTAAAGAAAGGATTTTCCCAAGGTAGAAACATTCAATATATGTAGAATCTGACACTGCGTTAGGACTTTGCTCGGTTTCTATTTCTTGCATGTAGGATCTGTACTTTGGACTTTCTCTTATCATGAGGTATCGTGTATGTGTATATTTGATTGCTGTCTGGCGTGCGCCATAAGTTGCTAATTTTTAAACGTTAAAGCATTAATAAATGTCCCCCTGTATGTGTGGACATTAGGCAGTGGCGTGGTGCAAAGCAGCGCCAAAAAAGTTAATAAATGCAGTTTTTTACCATCAGTAGTTGTGGCTCATTTTAAGAAGTTCTTGACGTACTGATTCTATGGAAAGCACAGCTTGAAATGTGTGATGGATATGCTATTGATATCATTAAAGGGAATCTGTCACCTGCATAATACCAAATTTTTTTTCTCCATTAATCCAGGTGTAATAAATTACCTTATTTCCATATGTCTTCTTCTTTTAATTGTATGCCTTGCCTTTTCTTCAAAAAAACGCTTTATCCGATATGCTAATTAGGCTGTAAGGAGCCCAGAGGGGCGTTATTCCTTTTCCAAGGTGCCCAGGAACGCCCCCCTGATGCGCCCGGCCCGCCTAAATTTGAAAAAAGAAGAACGCCTCCAGCATGTAAAATCGCCTTCCAGAGGCAAGGCTAAGTGCTCCAACCCCCGCTCCCCACAGGTCCGCTCTCTGCTAGAAACATCCCCGATCCTCCTCTCGCACGGCAGCCCAAAATCCCGCCCAGGCGCAGTGACGCTGTTGAGGCTGTTGCCCTCAGTTGCCGTACCATCACGCAGGCAACCGGCGGCACTGCGCCTGCGCGGGATTTCAGGCTGCCATGCAAGAGGAGGACCGGGGATGTTTCTAGCAGAGAGCGGACCTGGGGGGAGCGGGGGTTGGAGCACTTAGCCTTGCCTCTGGAAGGCGATTTTACATGCTGGAGGCGTTCTTCTTTTTTCAAATTTAGGCAGGACAGGCGCATCAGGGGGGCGTTCCTGGGCACCTTGGAAAAGGAATAACGCCCCGCTGGGCTCCTTACAGCCTAATTAGCATATCGGATAAAGCGTTTTTTTGAAGAAAAGGCAAGGCATACAATTAAAAGAAGAAGACATATGGAAATAAGGTAATTTATTACACCTGGATTAATGATTTTTTTTTTTCGGTAATATGCAGGTGACAGATTCCCTTTAAAGGGAACCTGTCATCAACTTTATGCTGCCCATACTAACGGCAGAATAATGTAGAGACCAATGAGTTGATTTCAGCGGTCTGTCATTTATAGGTTAAAAGTAAGTGGTTCCGAGAACCAACATCACAATCATTGCAGACTGGGCCTGGAAAAGAGTCCCGGCCGCCTGAGAAGAGTCCTGGTTATTCATGAATTCCTGCTCTCCTGCTGATGACTGACAGGCTTCTACCTAGTTTTCTCCCTTTCTTTCTAGGAGAGAACTGCCAATCATCAGAAGGAGAAGGAGATTATGAATAACTATGACTTCTCAAGAAGATTTGACTCTCTTCAAGGCCTGTGCGGCAATGATTATGATGCTGGTTCTCAGCAACCACTTACTTTTAGCTCATGAGTGACACCGCTGACATCAGCATTTCTGTCACTACTTTATACTGCCCTCAGTGAGGAACAGCTGGCCTCTAATAGAACAGTACTATCCTTGTCCGTAATGCAGACAACAATGGGATATGTTCTATTTTTTTGGGGAATGGAATGCACATGGAGTATCTTCTGTTTTTTTTGAGGACCCATTGAAATGAATGGTCCACCAAAAAAAAAAAACAGAACGGACACTGAAAGAAAAAACGTTTGTGTGCATAAGGGTGCTTTAGGGTGGGTTTACATCACATTTTTGACATCCGTTTAATGTATACCTTGGGAAAGAAGGATATAAAAGTGTTTTATACTACGTTTTTCTATCCTGGAGAGTCCAGTAAAAAAGTATACTTTTTTTTACAGTGAAACAGTATGACATCAGTTTAAGACTGCTTTTACATGGGCGAATTTTCCACGTGAACGCATTGCACCTGCACTAAATCCTGACCCATTCACTTCAATGGGGCTGTGTACATAAGCAATGTTTATCATGCATCACCTGTGCATTGCGTTAAAATCGCAGCATGTTCTATATTCTGCGTTATTCACGCAACGCAAGCACCATAGAAATGGATGGGGCTGCGTGAATAACGCATTGCATCCGGATGCAATGCGTTGCATTCCGTTTTTAGCGTAGCAACAGTAGAAGGGAAATTCCACAGGAAGTGAGCATTTTCAGTGTGTGGTTCACATACTACCTATGCTCCAGAGGCAAAAGTTTGACATGTGCTATGCTCGAGACAATAGTTTGACATGTGCTATGCTCCAGAGGCAAAAGTTTGACATGTGCTATGCTACAGAGGCAAAAGTTTGACACCAGTTTGACAAAGTACCCAGACCCGAAGCCGGACTTCATCACTGAAGTCCGGTTTCGGGTGGAGTATTCTGTATATTTTATTATTTTCCCTTATAACATAGTTATAAAGGAAAATAATAGCATTCTCAATAGAGAATGCAAAGTAAAAAGGGCAATAGGGGGTTAAAAAACAAAAAAACTAACTCACCTGCTCCATTTGATCGTGTAGCTGCCGGTCTCCTGTTTTGTCTTCAGCTGGGCGGGGGGTGAAGGACCTTGAGTGAGGTCACTGGGTCACACGGTCTAATCACCTGCTTCCATCATGGAATTTATTTTTAACCCTCTATTGCCCTTTTTACTTTGCATTCTCTATTGAGAATGCTATTATTTTCCTTTATAACTATGTTATAAGGGAAAATAATAAAGATCGGGTCCCCATCCCGATCGTCTCCTAGCAACCATGCGGGAAAATCGCATCGCATCCGCACTTGCTTGCGGATGCTTGCGATTTTCCCACAGCCCCATTCACTTCTATGGGGCCTGCGTTGCGTAAAAAATGCAAATTATAGAACAAGCTGCGATTTTCACGCAACGCAAAAGTGATGCAGGAAAATCACCGCTCATGTACACAGCCCCATTGAAATGAATGGGTCCGGATTCAGTGCGGGTGCAATGCGTTCACCTCACGCATTGCACCCGTGCGGAAATCACACCCGTGTGAGAGGGGCCTAAGGAACAACTCATGTTCCTTCGTGATATCATGGACATGCTCCCATAAGTATATATATCATCATAAATGCTTAGTAATGTATTTTACATTATTGTATTGACCGAAATCAAATGTGTCATTGTAAAAACATATTTTTATTAATCAAATGGCAAGAAAAAACAGACTGGATCGCACATCCACAATGCTTAACCCTTGATATACGCTCTTCAGCTAAATACTATGGTACTAACCCCCCATATCGCATGCAGATAGTGGAGACATTAGTTTACATTTTGATCAAAAGGTAGTAAGCCCACTCACCAACGTCACGGTTGTCTCCTAGAGCGGGTATCTACTCTGTCCATAATCTGACGAAGGCGCCATGCTGCATGGCGACACGTGGCACCATCCCAGCAGGCCGCAGCTACGCAGGCCAGCCAGAAAAGCACCACGACAACAGAGGCCACCATGCAGCATAGCACCGTCTGAACAGAAGCCTAATGCAACCTGCTCAGTACTAACAGAAACAGGACTAACACTAGTAGGTCACTCACACTCTTATGCAGTCTCCTGCTAATAAATTAAAACCGCCTGTGGTATGTGGGAGGAGTGCTGATGCCAGGAATAAACAAGAAGGAAGACGTGACGTTGGTGAGTGGGCTTACTACCTTTTGATCAAAATGTAAACTAATGTCTCCATTATCTGCATGCGATATGGGGGGTTAGTATCATAGTATTTAGCTGAAGAGCGTATATCAAGGGTTAAGCATTGTGGATGTGCGATCCAGTCTGTTTTTTCTTGCCATTTGATACATATTTACCTTCCTTCTTGTTTATTCCTGGCATCAGCACTCCTCCCACATACCACAGGCGGTTTTAATTTATTAGCAGGAGACTGCATAAGAGTGTGAGTGACCTACTAGTGTTAGTCCTGTTTCTGTTAGTACTGAGCAGGTTGCATCAGGCTCCTGTTCAGACGGTGCTATGCTGCATGGTGGCCTCTGTTGTCGTGGTGCTTTTCTGGCTGGCCTGCGTAGCTGCGGCCTGCTAGGATGGTGCCACGTGTCGCCATGCAGCATGGCGCCTTCGTCAGATTATGGACAGAGTAGATACCCGCTCTAGGAGACAACCGTGACGTTGGTGAGTGGGCTTACTACCTTTTGATCAAAATGTAAACTAATGTCTCCATTATCTGCATGCGATATGGGGGGTTAGTATCATAGTATTTAGCTGAAGAGCGTATATCAAGGGTTAAGCATTGTGGATGTGCGATCCAGTCTGTTTTTTCTTGCCATTTGATACATATTTTTATTAATGTTTTCTCTATTGAAGAACGGAGGACAACCTGGAAGAAGACACTGAGCAGGCTGGCCAGCAGCATTCTTCTGTAGCTGAGGAGGAGAATGCCCCTTCCCAGGACCCAGAAGAGATGGCAGAAGAAGGACCGTACACAAGCTCCAGGCCCAACATCCCTCCTGCAGTTGAGTCCGCATCTTCACTTCAGCCGGCGGCATGTCGGAAACGGTCGTTGCCAACAGCTGATGTGGAGGTGAATAGTCGGGTCCTAGACTACCTGTCATGGCTCGCCAGGAGGACCATTATGAAATGTATGGTTGGAGTCTGGGCCCTCTTTTGAGATGAGTCCAGGAGGATTTATATCTGCGGACTTAAGGCGCAGTTGGGATCGTTTTGGAGGCAGCCACTCCTCCAAACGACCCTACTGATTTTTTTTGGCGCTAGAAAATTGACACTCCTATAGGAATATAGGCCACCACCTAGGGCTCCTGCAAATATCACTTTCAGGGCTCCCCACTACCCTCCTCCTCGTCCAACATTAGCCCCTCCAACCCAACAATATGGGCACCAATACAGTGGTGACACATCATATGTACACCATGGTCCCACCCCAGCTCAGGTTGCTCCACCCCAGCACTTTGGACCCTCTTTTCAGGGCACTTACCAGCCCTCTCAATCTGATGTTTCCCCGCCTACACCATCACGTTATTTCAACTTGTAATGTTGTTTGTGATATATTGTTTTATATTTGATTGACATTGTCAGATCTGACTATATTGGTTGTACTGTTATGGCCTTGATTTTTTTTTTATACAAGTAATATACATTATACTTGTATGTACATAAAGTAGTAAAGATGAATTATTATACTGTCATAATGAGGGATTCATTTATATTTCTCACACATTTTTAGGTATATTTTATGCATGGGAAATATGTAAGCTCGCAACCCACGTCAAGGGTCCTCTTAGTTTTGCGAGTCCCTAACTTAAAAAATTAAAATATATACTAACTCAAAAATTATCCATTCAGAATACATACAATGTATAATAAGCTTGCAGGTCATATATCAAAATTATCTTGCTCAACGTGAAGAGTGCTGAAAAGGAAAAGAACCAGTAGCAGACATGAAATAGTCCGAAAATTGGTTGCGCACTCTGAGTTCTGCTGAACCAGCTTGTCATGGCCGCTGTCTTCAGCCGTGACCTTCCGTACATTCGTGTGCTGCAGCTCCTCGCTGCAGCTTCGTTCCAGTGTGTTGGTATGTGGTATTGTATGGGTTAACTCCCATGTGTGTCTGTGATTCTGTTTGGGTTAACTCCCCTGTGTGTGTGTATCTGGAGTTAATCCTCTCTGTCTGGTCCATGGGTGTGGCCTCTTTGCTGCACCCATGGAACCTGTATATATGGCTGACTTTGCCTTAGTTCTGGGTCAGCTCTCCTGGTGTGTGTTTGTCCTGTCCTGCTCCTGGTGTGTACTGTCTCCCATGCTGCTGACCCATGGGATCCGTGTTTGTCTGTTCTCTGTAGGTTCCCCTACTTGTTCATTGTTGTTGTACACTGCTTGTTGTTGTCCATTATTTGTTGTCTCAGGCTTTGTTGTCCGTACTCCTGTGTCTCTGCTTTTAGTTCGCCTGTTATGTTATGTCTTGCCTTGCTATGTTTCCTGTCTCCTCCGAAAGGGGGTCTGTCGTTCCTCGGAGGGGGAGCATTCGTCTCTGTCCATGTTCTCTGTTCAGCAAGCTCTTGCAGCTTCCTTGCTGCAGAGTGCTTGGGCAAGGCCACGCAGTTCCCACTGGTGGAGCAAGACCTTCTCTGTCCATTGCCACTCCTGTGTCCTTGCCTGAACTCCCGTTCGTGTTCCCTGTGTATGTCATGTTGCTCTGTACCGTCGGTACATGCTTGTACCGGTTGTCACTCGCTCCTGGGGTCACTGTCTAGTTCACGCTCCAGAGTGGACCCTGGCAACTTCCTGCGGCAAAGCCTATCCCTACCATCTGGGGCCCTAGTGAACACCAGGAGTTGCTTAGTCACGCCATTCTGGAGTATTACTAGACAGTGGCACAGTGGGGGATCCTCCCACTGCATTGACGGTACGTAGAGCTTATGTTTCTCCGTGGTTTTCCATTTGTACATTAAACACTGTTTAGACCGTACCTTTGTATCTCGTTTATTGTGAAACGACGCGGAGGTCTTTCGCGGGACCTCCAACTCGTGACACAGCTCTTCCAAGATGAGAAGGGTCTCCATGGTCTGCTGAAGTCAAGACGTCCACATCTTCTTGAGCAATGGCCTCATAAAAGTGAATGTAGATATGGAGCACTACACACGCTTTTATAACCTTATTTACATTTTCAGGTACATCTGGATGGCCGAAAGTAAAATTCGCCATTTGCTGACTAAGATACCGAAGGAACACTCATCAAACCTTTTGGCCCTGCTTAATCTATAGTTAAATGTGCGCCTTTTCTCATCTAATCCTCTCCTGAGGAAAGGACACATCAGGTTTGGCGATAGGGCAAACCCCTTATCGCCAACTAAAACATATGGGACAGGTGGGCCTGAGGAGCCAGGAAGAGGAGCTGGCTAAGGAAGGTCCAGTTCGTTGGACTGAAGCCACTGACTCATTCTGGAAGCCCGGAAGATGCGATGAATCTGCTGAACTTCCATAGGCCCCGATATCTACAATTATAAACCTGTAGTTTGTGTCAGCCAAGGCTAACAAAACTACAGAGAAAAACTGCTTATAATTGTAGAATCGTGACCCTGAGTTCGGTGGCTTCTTCACCCATATATGCTTCCCGTAAAGGGCACAGTTGGGGAATTGTGCCCTCTCCAGGAAGCCCTGGGCAATCTGAAGCCACTGCTGCCTTGTTGGTTGTGGCAGCACTTCAGCTTCCAAGCGCAACCAAATTGTGGCACAGGTTGCCCTCACTATCCCTGCTATTGTGGATGCCCCCATACGAAATTCAAAATGTAAAGAAGTTTCCCGTTGCCAAAAATCTGTGAACACATAAAAAAACAACATCAGATAACGCTATAAACACTATCACATTTATTTGTATATTAGGCACATTTACATCATCAATATATCTGAAATAAACTACTTTTCTGTTCTTATAAATGCACACACGTTAACATACCTCAGAGTGATAATGAGCCACTCCTCAGCTGAAACACAACACCGCGTGTTGGTGTTCATGAAGGTCAAGCCAGGCCCCAACTCCCCCAAAAGCCGATCAAAGGTAGGGATGGACATTCGGCAATAGTTGAAGAATTTTGCAGGGTGCTCACGTAGGTCTGCATACAGACTTGTAAACTGACCTTTGCAAGCCCGCTTCGCAATTATGGGGTGAACCCACATCCTCTTCCTCTGCGGTTCCTCCTCTAGAATTTCTCTCCGCTCTCCAAAGTATCGGTACAACAACCAGTGCAAAAGCACATGGTCAGCGTTTGATATGGGAAAAGATGACATCCTGCTAAAAGGAACCACTTCAAACAAACACTCCACACACTTTTGATCCACACAAAATGAAGCTTCCCCACAAATAAGATCATGCTGCTTTTTTTATATGTGTTACCAATGAACATGTGACTATAGAGGATGGTTGCTTTTTTTTCACGCGTGTTAAAAATGCATGCCATCCGGATGCTATCCGCACAGAAAAACTCAACACTGAATGCAATCGCACTCAAAACAGACTTATTTTAGTACAAAAATCGCACAATTTTAACTGAATGCATCTGTAATGCATCCGGCCCAAATCCGTGACGCCCGTGTGAAAGCAGCCTACGGCATTCGTTAACATATACTTTTTTGTATATGTTAAACGGATGGCAAAAACGTGATGTGAACCCAGTCTTAGTCCCCTTCACATCACTTTTTTCTTTCCTTTTACAAACCTGATATAAAAGTTAGATTGGTGCTGGCATGAGTGGTGGAACCCCTAATAAATAAACCTGGTTTGCACCTTTTAAATTTATTTCAGCATATAAAACGGCTTCACGTATGAACGGCAACTCAATTTAAAAATATACATTTTATTCAGAAAATCTGCACCAAAAGTAAAAGTCACAATGTAAGGACATAAAATGCTAACTGTACATTTTGATATTATTCCACATGTAGATAAAAAAAGAAGATGAAAAGCATATCAAGTGTCAGATGTCGATAGTACCCACATTACACAGTTCATGATTTGTAAAACTTAATACATACTATTACTGAGATCACTCATACATTCTATTACTTTTCTCTTTCTTTTTATGTCTTAAATTTGCTGCTTGGAAGGTATGCGCTGAAAAACCAGTGAGTCCTTTGTATTGAACATCAGTAGGTACAATTTTTTAAAGAGCAATAAATAATCCAGAGCAGACCTTCATAGTGGCTTCCATTGAAGATTCAGCAGTGTTTATATCGGTGTACAAAATGTTTGGTCACTTATTTGCCTGTAGTTCAAAACTTGAGGTTTATAAGAAGTTCTGAGAGCTTATTGAGATCATTTAGACATGGCTCCTTTTGGAGTATAAAATCCACTTTAATGTCCTGTTTAGGAAATATACTTAAGAGTTCACATCTCAGCCTCTCAGTGTCTATGGAGGAACGGACACTTTCATCTTGTCTCTCTTTATATACAACTGGTTTTCTGTCCCGAAGGTTGAGGACCTCTGTTTGAGAAGATGGTTTTGGTTGAGCATGGGTAGCCCTTCGCCCAGCAAATGAATGACCTTTGGCTTTAGCCCTATATAAGTAAATTTTTGTTAGTAAGAATGTGATACAGTGCTGATATTATCACAAGCTATTTGAGATAACTTACTTAGGTAAAGAACTCTTTGTAAGGAACTCATCCAAAGGTGGCCCGTTTCTCCCTAGAGGATCATCTGGAACCATAAAGATATCTCCAACAAAAGTGAACTGCAGCAATCTGGATACCCCCGAGATATGAAATAGGAGAAATTAATGTGACTGATACAAAGAAATAAATAATACTTTTTGGAGTTATAAACTGGCTTTATAGGTACCTGTCCTTTATGATGTTCTGCCAAGCATGAGATTCTGCAAAAATGTCCCTTAGATAATCATTTGTGACTATTACGCCGTCTGTCTTTTCTGCCAGTTGTAGCATAAACCTGTGTTGGATCGAAAAGTAAATTCAGCTGTTTAATACTTTTATTTCATCTAGCAAACATAATTGAAATCAATACTAATAAAAAAAGGATCAACAATTTACCCCTTAAATGGGTTGTCTCACATCAGCAAGTGACATTAAGTAGAGAAAGTTAATAAAAGGCACTTACTAATGTATTGTGAGTGTCCTTATTGTCTCCTTTGCTGTCTTGATTCATTTTTCCATCACATTATACACTGCTTGTTTCCATTGTTACGACTAGGGATGAGCGAATTTCATGTTATGAAATTCATTTGCGCTTCGTTTGGTGGTAAAAGCTGAATTGCATTATGGATTCCATTACTACGGACCATAACGCAATTCTATGACGGAATGATTTTAGAGGCATTCCGTTATTCATCCCATCATAATAGAAGTCTATGGCCTGCATAACGGATTCTTCCCGTTTCCGTTATGCAGGAGAGGACTCTTCGTTATGCAGGCCATAGACTTTTATTATGACGGAATAAATAACGGAATGCCTCTAAAGGCATTCCGTTATGCATTCCGTCATAGAATTGCGCTATGGTCCGTGGTAACAGAATCCATAACCCAATTCTTCTTTTACCATAACATGAAATTCGCTCATCTCTAGTTACACCCACCCTGCAATCCATCAGCGGTAGCCGTGCTTGTACACTATAGGAAAAAGCACTGGCCTATGTGTGCTTCCACGGTCCAGCACTTTTTCCTATAGGGCGTAAGTACGACCGCCGCTGATAGATTGCAGAGTGGTTGTAACCATGGAAACCAGCAGTATATAATGTGATGGAAAAATGAATCCAGCCAGCAAAGGAAGCAATATGGATAATAATAATAAATTAGTAAGTGTATTAACTTTCTTTACATAATAAATGCCATTTGCTGAAGTGACACAACCCCTATAAAGGGTTTGTAGGAAATTTCACCATTTTAGGTGCACTCCCATGGTCCCCACCAACTGGCCAACACCTTTTCTTATATTGTGCAAGCACCGCTGATGGATTGCAGGGTGGTCATAACCCCTGGATACATGCAGTGTATAATGCGATGTAAAAATGAATCAAGCCAGCAAAGGAGGCAATATGGACAATCATAATACATTAGTAAGTCCCTTTTATTAACTTTGTCTATATGATAAATACCATTTGCTGAAGTGACACAACCCCTTTAATGATACTGCTGTTAAGGGCTTTAAAGGAATATTTCCATCTTGGACATTGGGCGCATATCGCTAGGATATGCCCCTAATGTGTGATAGATGTGGGTCCCACCTCTAGGACCCGCACTCATACTTAGAGAGGGGCCCACAAAGTACCAGAGGGCCACTGAGCATGTGCAGCTGTCCTCTATTTCTATGGGACTGCCAAAAATAGCCAAGTGGTGCGTTTTGGTATTTTCGGAGGTCACACTGAAATGAATGGGAAGTGGCGTTTTAGAGGTAGGTTAGGAAGCAGGCTCCGTTTTAGAGTTAGGTGCGTGTCCCAGAGGTGGGACCTGCACCTATCAGACATTGGAGGCATATCCTAGCAATATGCCCCCAATGTCCATGATGGGAATACCCCTTTAATGACCAGCTTAGTTTTTTCATTTTAATTTATATTATTTTTTATTGTGCTTTTTATACTGTTTATAATGTGAGAGATGGGAATCAATTTTGTCTCTGAGTACAAAGAGTCTTGGAGGAGAATTACAGAATGCTGACATGGCACTCACATGCCCCCATTATCTGTGTTCTGTTCCCTAAAAATAACATTTTGTTTCAGTTTCATTACCTTGTATAATAACTTTTCTTGAGTTTGATTTTGCTGACAACGTACGCAATCTGTATTGCCCCTTTGGATGACAGCCAATAAACTTGCTATAAGAAGTGTATGTTTTGAAACAATAAACAGACTACTTGATTCAGCCATTTTGACTGTGTGTTTTCTCTGTGCACACATAAAATCTCACTGGATTTGGACCCCGATAATCATAGAGGAAGGGTTAATTGCCCCCAACAGAATTTGGCGCCCAACGTGGGGCTCGCCTAATGGACCTTTCATCGATGTCCCAATAAACCCGGACAGACACTAAGAGGACGTACAGACTTTCAAAGACAGCGCTGCAAGGTAAGAGCTCTTATCTTACTTCCACTCTGTGCCTCACTCGGTGTCTGTCTGAATCAGTACATCCTTGAAGTCTAAAGGTCTGTTTACAGTCGAGCCAGTTTGGTAAGGAATCCTATATATATATATATATATATATATATATATTGTCGGGCATTTTCATGAGTGTATATGATACCTGATCATTTTATAGTCCAAAATAGATGCTCATTGTCTTTAAGAGACAGGCTGAACCAAAGTTTTGATACACAGCTGGAACAGGCCAAGATTTGAAGTCACACAGAGTTCAGTCTGTGTAAAAAGTTTACTGAATACTAAATACAAAGAACATTGTATTTTAAAAGTTATTGCCACAGATGTGGGCTTATCTGTTGGGAGTACACTGGATTCTCCAGACATGTCCATCTGAAGAGAACAAGGCCCATTCATATCATTATGGTCCATAGATCAACAGTGTGAGAAACATTCAGAGAGACGCCTAGAGGTCTATCTTTAGTTATTTTAATGTCTAAACTAATCCTTATCTCTGATTTACGACGACGAGGATCAAATGTATATAATACAAGAGTACCATAATTAACTCTTTATAGTATGGTGCTAATAGCTTGCACAACAGTGCCATCCGGAGACAGATGGATATCATGACACCATCCTCCATAGTTGCATTATGGGTAAATATGATCTCATAGGATCATTACCATATGAGCGTATGATTGGAAGATCTTAATCCATCGGGAAGGTAATGTAAGATAAGGATTGGGATATTTACTGTTGGAAGAAGGGGATTTCCAACAAGCAAAACAAGCGAACAAGCAAAGAACATTCCAACATTCCAGGATAGAGCATCAGGATCATCATCATAGCAGAACGCCCAAGAGAGAGGGGTCTATCAATATGAAAGTCATGGTGAGACATGCGATGATGGACCACCCAGCTTTCCTAGGAGCAGAAGTGTGATTCCTGCTTGGACTTGGTAAGAGACATAAAGAATGATATTTCATTTTATTAAGACTAATTGGATAATAAGGGTGAAGTCATACCATCTAGATTGGCGAATACATAAACACATTAATTAATTCATCATCTCCATATTGAGATGTAGTCTTAGGATATTGTGAGGCTTCATTCTACCTGCAGAAGAATCAAGACTCATAATCTAGCAAAGTATTAAATGATTGTATATACATAAATATATGGATAATAACATTCTTCGCCAAGCTAGGTGATAAATTCCCACTGGAAAGACTTGTTCCAAGTTCTTCCCATTTCTGTTGTGTGTCTTAATAGTCTTACCAAGTCATACATGTGAAAATAGTCCAGGATGGGGCGGAAGGATACAGTTATCTCTTCTAAGTTATATCCTTGGATGGATTTGCCCATTCCTGAAGTCATGTGAGGTGCAGTTGGTTAGAGGGGGGCAGAATGTAGTTAGCATTCGATATTGATGTCTAGGATTAGACATGCCCATCATGATATCATGAGGTTTCCTCTGGACAGAGGTGATGTATATAATTTAACTTCTTGTTTTGATATCCTAACCAAATAATAGCTTTGTTATAATGTGACAAGTTGCTTCTACTCACATGTATTGCTAAGCTTATATTGCTTTATATCAATGATAACATTGTGTTTATTTACTTTTTTTATTAAGCTTGTTATGCTCTATATCAACTCCGTATATATTCATTTGCATTTATAATTGTGTTTATTTATGTTTAGAACCTTGTAACCAATAAATCTGCATGTTTTTATAATACCTGCGTATTATTATTTAATGTCAAATCTCACATGAAAAGAACTTATTATCTGAGGAAATAGTCGGCCTCAGGTGTGAATTGTATCGATTGGGTTATCTACAATTCACCAGGTCATGATTTCATGAAGTTATGAAAAATTAATGGTTAATTATTTTTATGACCATAATTAATAATTCTTAATTGAATTATTATTATTCCGACAATATATATATATATATATAAAATTCCTTTTATTGGGTAAGGACAATATGGATGTTCATGACGACTGGAATGTTGGTTTAACTCTTGGAGTACTGATATATGTCTGTTTTGTTCTTTATGTCTTATGGAGAATTACTGTTAATGCCAGAAAGGGTAATCAAGAACCTTGGAACCCCATGTTAGGGTGTTGAATCTTGATTATAAAATTTATTTCAGTCTAGAGTACACTAGGTAGACATAGTGAGGAAATTCTAGGGAAAGTGAAGGTAAAAATAGACGTCTGAACTAATTTTATGGCATTTTTGTTGATATTATTTGACATAAAGTAACAATGGGGAACAACATTAGTGTCCCAGAAAGCTACAAGACAGCAAAGACTTTGGTTGAAGAAAGGGAACGGAAAGATGGATTGAAGAATGTTGATAAAGTGTTGGAAAAGGCAGGTATGAAACATGGTAATCTGATTCTGGAAGTCTGGGAGAAATTTAAGAGAACCGATAGTGGTTGGATTAAGGATCATTGATGTGAAGAAGTAGTTGATATTTGGATCAAAGTTGCACGTGAAGCAGAGACTGAGGGATGGAGACGAGAAGTTGTTAAGGGAAGATTGTTGTATATGCAGGAACAAAGGACTGACGAAACTGACGTGACTCACAGAACAGCTGACATACCACCAACCCTGCACGTACCGCCACCATATCCTTCAGCCCCCCCGAGGACTGCAAGTAACGGACCTGAAGGGTGGATGTGTAGGGTTTGTGGAACTTAGAATCCTGACTGGGTAGAATGTTGTAGAGTTTGCAAAGCACCCAGACACAGACCACCCGCTGGTATATACCCTGTGTTAACCAGGCCCCAGATCACTCCTTACCCTCTGACTGTAACCACAGGAGACAGTAGAAACATATGCTGCCAGCCTGAGAACCATTTGGACTGATATCGGCTGGGACCAAACGGGTCCCATGGGGGAAAAACTGTTGACATCTGCCTTCATGGAAGGTCTGCGACCCACCTTCCAGGCTAAGCTAAAAGCATGCAAGCCTGAATGGCAGGTCACACCATTACCTCAGTTAATTGCTGCTGCAAAGGTTCTGGAGCTGGACATAAAGAAAATCCCTGTAAAAATTTTTGGCCAGAAGTCCAGTTACAGACCGAATAAAGAGGAAATTAGGTGTTACAATTGTGGTAAACCTGGCCATGCAAAAAGAAATTGCCGTGCCCCCAGAAAGCATCAAAATAGCAATCCTGAAGAAACTGATGGTCAGCCTAATCAGGCACTGACCATGCCAGGAGATGCCCGCTTGGTACTGCATACAAAAACCAAAGAGGTAGGGATTCAACTACATGTGCCTGTGTCTGTAGGGAATAAAAAAGCAGTACCCTTTTTGGTCGACACAGGGGCAGCCAAGACAGTGGTAGACCAATCTTTCCTTCAACCTCACCAATTGTTCCCCTGGCATGTATCGGCAGTGGGATTCACCGGGGAAACCATATACATTTGTGAATCTGAACCTGTAAAACTAAAAATTAAAGATAGTACAGTGGTTACGCTACTCCTGGTGAAAGAGGATTTTCCCGAACCTCTCCTGGGGACTGATGTCCTTCAAGCCTTGGGGGCCCACATACATTTCTAACCTGATGGTACTACTCGGGTAGATTTTGACACTCCTGAAGAGATCTTATGTCCATTGATAGGACTCTGATTACCAGGCATGATGCCCCAGACCTAGAGGCACTCCAAGCAGTCCCTCAGGAACTGTGGGCAACTACTAAAACAGATATAGGGAGAATGCCAGTGACCCCTGTAGCAGTTCATCTTAAGCCTGGTTGCCAGCCTCCCTGGGTTAAACAGTATCCTTTTAGTCATGCACAAGAGATGGCCGTGGCTAGTCAGATAGATGTATTTCTTCAGGCAGGAGTGTTAACACTCCCCTATTCCCAACACTCCCCTATTCCCAGTTAAGAAGAAGCCAGTAAAGGGACAACCTGTTAACTACAGAATGGTTCATGACCTCTGAGAGGTGAACAAGGTAACAGTCTTGCAGACTCCTGTAGTCCCAAATCCACACACTTTTCTGTCAAAGGTCCCTTCAACTGCTACCTGTTTTACTGTTGTGGATCTTGCAAATGCCTTCTTCAGTGTTCCTTTACATCCTGAGTGCCAGTATTTGTTCGCATTCACATTGAAAGGCAACCTATATACCTGGACTCTTTTACCCCAAGGTGCACAGAATTCACCTACCATGTATACGCAGGCTTTGCAATCTGTTCTCACTAACTGGACACCTCCTGGTTCGGTAGTACTCCTTCAATATGTGGATGATCTGCTTTTATGCGGAGAATCTAAATATCGGTAAGGAGGCTTTGCTGTCACTGTTGATTTTCTTTTATCAGAATGGTTGCAAAGCCTCAGAAGACAAACTACAATTTTGCAAGGACAAGGTTGTCTTTTTAGGGCACTGCCTCTCACATGGTACCTTGCATTTAACACCAGAAAGAAAGGAGGCAGTAAAAAGGATACATGTACCCAAGGGAGCACAGTCTTTGCGTGTCTTTTTGGGTCTTGTGTCGTATTGCCGCCCATGGATCAGGCATGCCTCTATGTTAATGCGACCTTTGTATGATTGCTTGTCATCCGAACCATTCCATCTTACAGAAGAAGCCGTGAACAATTTTCATACACTTAAACTCTGTATCCTGTCAGCCCCTGCATTAGGCATTCCAAAGTTTGATGAGGAATTTTACTTGTTCTGTTCTGAAATGCACGGTTACAGTACTGCTGTGCTTACTCAGAAACATGGAGACCGTCAACACCCAGTGGCATACTTTTCAGCCAGACTGGATCCTGTCGCTCGAGGCGCCCCCTCCTGCGTTAGGGCAGTCACGACAGTGCAGGCAATAATTGAAAAAGCCTCAGAGATAGTGTTGGACTACCCGGTGATTGTGCAAACCCCCCATTACATACAGGGCATTCTCACACAGGTGCAACCAAAACATATTTCTATGGCTGGATAACAAACTCCACTGTGCACTCCTCATGCCAGACAATATTTCTTTCAAAAAATTTACTACTCTGCATCCTGCTACTTTGTTACCAATCACAGATTCAGAAATGGGGAAGGGTAGCACAGGTAGCCTTTTATCTGATTTTGCTGAAAATGATCCTCATGATTGTATACAGTTAATGCAACAAGAAACTTCAGGATTTTGTCATGAGAATCAAAAACCTATTGATAACCCTGATTTTGAGTATTTTGTAGATGGAAGCAGGTTTATGGGAGAGAATGGCAGGTTCCACACTGGATATGCAGTGGTAACACAGCATGAGGTAGCCATTGCTTAACCACTCCCTCTGCACATGTCTCCGCAGGAGGCAGAGCTGAAGGCACTCACTGACTCA
This sequence comes from Bufotes viridis, assembly GCA_033119425.1. Taxonomy (NCBI): domain Eukaryota; kingdom Metazoa; phylum Chordata; class Amphibia; order Anura; family Bufonidae; genus Bufotes; species Bufotes viridis. The sequence goes on along the minus strand of CM065589.1, from coordinate 203,384,546 downwards.
CTGAGGCATGTAAAATGGTCAAGGGAAAGGAGGTGAACATCTACACGGACTCCAGGTATCCTTTTGGTATTGCACATGACTATGGACCCATATGGCGGGCTAGAGACTTTTTAACTTCTGAAGGTCAGCCTATTAAAAACAAAGACTCTGTGCTTTAACTGATGAACTACTGTTGCTTTTTCTACAGTAGCTGCTCGATTTGTACAAGGTTGTATGGTCTGTGCATTGAACAACCCTGGCCAAGTGGTGAAGACTCCAAGCAAGCACACCCCTAGGGCACTTTACCCGTTTCAGAAACTGCAGATAGACTACATACAACTATGAAAGGTAGGAGTGTATGAATTTGTTCTCGTGTGTGTTGATCTCTTTTCAGGTTGGCCAGAAGCCTTCCAAATAGCGAAAGCCAGTGCCAAGAACACTGCAAAGAAACTGGTCAGTACTGATATGCAGGTATGGTTTTCCTGAGGTTATTCAGTCAGATAGAGGTTCTCATTTCACGAGTGAAGTGATGAGGGAAGTTATGCAGACATTAGGGATGACCCAAGCTTTCCATACGGCTTACCATCTCCAGGGCAGCGGCCGAGTTGAGTGCCTAAATGGCACACTGAAACTGAAAATACAGAAAGCCATGCAGGAGACCCAGAGGCCCTGGATAGAGTGTTTGCCATTGGCTCTATACTCAGAAAGGACTACCCCAAACAGGAAGACATGGTTATCCCCATTTGAGATCCTGTTTGGAAGTGCCCCTAGGCTAGGGCTGTACTTTCCCCATCGGTTGCAGATAAATAATGATAGTTTTACCAGTTACATGCAGGCAAAAATGTTGGAACACACGCATAAACAAGTGTTTGCTTCACTTCCAGATCCTGACTCAGTAGAAGGAACTCACAGTCCTTCTACTTCAACCAGGTGACTGGGTGGTGATAAAGAGGCACGTGAGTAAAGGCCTGGATCCCAGATTTGATGGTCGTTTCCAAGTTCTGCTGACTACACACACCCAATGGTGAAAGTAGAAGGAAAACCCAACTGGATTCATGCCTCACACTGCAAGAAGGTGCCGAGTCCTGAAGATTAGGATCCTTATACTGGTAGTCCTGTCTCTGAGCATCAAAGCTCTGCATGTGAACCTGAAAAATGACTGGGACAATGCCCTTATCAAGCATCATCAGGTCATGTTGAAGAACATGACAGGTGTGGATAAATATAAAAACTGTTGGATCTGCACTCACAGTCCTATGAGTTCAAAGACTATGCCTTATCTGGGCATTCCAGTACCGTGGTCAGAGCTAGCCAATATTAACTGCAAAGACTTCCGATCTATTAGGAGGCCAGAAAGTGATAGCCTCAACTTTAATTGTACAGCAGTCCCCCTTCCTTATTGCAGGGTGGGCAGAGGCCCCTTGGTGGCAAGCCAATGTTACCGCTCTGAAGGACAAAACTGTTCGAGTATGGGACTTTGATGGGCGAAAATGGGCCACAAATAAAGTGCTGAGGCTTCATTTGGGAGACGTTGACTTCCCAGTGTTAGTCTCTTTTGCACTCGCTACAGGATATGACTAAACTGAAGTTCTCATTATAACAGGGGTACAGAGGACTCTTTATAATGCATCATGGGGACATATTCATAAGTTTAAACAAGTGTAGCAGTCACTGCGGCTGCCTATATTCTCCCCTTTTATTTGACTTATAACTATACTCTTCCTGGTGATCTTTATTTTGCTTGTGAAATGGCAGCATATAAGTGGATTCCACATGGAGTCTCTGGAGCCTGTACTCGTGTCCGGTTGACTCTGGCCACATTTATGCTGTCACATGATAAGCTTAACATAAATGCTGTGCCTAAACATACACTATATAGAAGAGCTGCAGATAACAATCCCAGACTTAATGGAAGACCTCATGTAGTGGAGATGAGTATTTCAAACAAGTTCCTTAGTACTCTGTTTATCTATCCAATGATAATGCAGATGTGGGACAAGTTTATGGTGGCCACAGATTATTTGGATGATCAAATATGGGATGTGTTGGGGATGCTAAACCAGATCAATGATGTCCAGTCCCAGCTAATTGTGGTAACCAACCAGCATACCCTAGTCTTGGATTATTTAACTGCCAAGGAAGAAGAATGTGTCAGGTAATAGGTCCCGCCTGTTGCCATTATATAGACACACAAGGTAATCTCCGGGTAAGAGCAGGAATAGGGAAAATGAAGGAGATGCGTGAGAAATGGCTAGAAGCCCACAGTATCAAGAATGATAATTGGTGGGGTGACACATTTTCATTCCTAAATCCTGCAACTTGGTCTTCGAGGTTGACCGCGACATAGAAGGGGTTTGCTGCGGGTGAGGGAGTCCATTAAGTGCTGTGGCAGGGACCCGATGAGTGAGAAGGAAGCCCAATGCCGTGCAGAGGCTGCCCAATGCCTTGCACGGCATCGGGACTTGCCTTTTATGGGTGCCAAGAAGATCCAGCCTCAGGCAATCTGTTAGTATATTACTACAGATGTATTGTAATGCATTGCAGAGGGAATCAGATCGCCAAAAGTTAAAGTCAGAAATAAAGTTAAAAAAAGTAAAAAAATAAGTGTTTTCAATAAAATAAAGTTTCAAGTAAAAAAAGAAAAAAAAAAAACATTCCGCTGATTTTATAATAAAAAATAGAAAAAGAAAAAGAAAAAACACATATTAGGTATCGCTGCATCCGTAACAACCAGCTCTATAAATATATCTCGATAAACCCCATCCGATAAACACCATAAAAAAAATCAAATGAAAACGGTGTAAAAAAAAGCCATTTTTGTCACCTTACATCACAAAAAGTGCAACACCAAGTGATCAAAAAGGTGTATGTCCCACAAAATGATACCAATTAAACCGTCACCTCATCCTGCAAAAAATGAGCCCCTACATAAGAAAATCGCTCAAAAAATAAAAAAACTATAGCTCTCCGAAAATGTAGACACAAAAACATAATTTCTTTGGTTTAAAAAATGGTATTATTGTGTAAAACTTAAATAAATAAGAAAAAGTATACATATTGGGTATTGCCATGTCCGTAACGTACTGGTCTATAAAAATATCACATGACCTAACCCCTCAGGTAAATGCTGGAAAAATAAATAAATAAAAACTGTGCCAAAATTACCAATTTTTTGGTCACCTTTCCCCATAAAGTGTAATAATAAATGATTAAAAAATCATATGTACCAAAAATGGTACCAATAAAAACGTCAACACTTCCTGCAAAAAAATGGCCCCTGCACAAGACAACTGGCAGAAAAATAAAAAAAATAAGCCATTTAGAAAATAGAGACACAGAAACATAATTTTTTTTCAAAAATGCTTTATTATGTAAAACTGAAACAAAGAAAGTAGACATATTTGATATCATTGCGTCCGCAACAACCTGCTCTATAAAAATAGCACATGATCTACCCTGTCAGATGAATGTTTTAAAAAAAAAAAAAAAAAAACTCTGCTAAAACAGCCATTCTTTTGGTTACCTTGCCTCACAAAAAATGTAATATAGAGGAATTAAAAATCATATGTACCCCAAAATAGTACCAATAAAACTGGCACCTTATCCCCTAGTTTCCAAAATGGGGTCACTTTTTGGGAGTTCCTACTGTAAGGGTGCATCAGGGGGGCTTCAAATGGGACATGGCATCTAAAAATCAGTCCAGCAAAATCTGCCTTCCAAAAACCATATGGCGTTCCTTTCCTTCTGCGCCCTGCCGTATGCCCTTACATTAGTTTACGACCACATGTGGGATGTTTCTGTAAACGCAGAATTAGGGTAATAAATATTGAGTTTTGTTTGGCTGTTAACCTTCGATGTGTTAAAGAAAAAAATAGATTAAAATGGAAAATCTGCCAAAAAAGTGAAATTTATCAATTTCATCTCCATTTTCCTTTAATTGTTGTGGAACACCTAAAGGGTTAACAAAGCTTGTAAGATCAGTTTTAAGTAACTTGAGGGGTGTAGTTTCTACAATGGGGTAAATTCTGGGCAGTTTCCACTATGTAAGCCCCACAAAGTGACTTCATACCTGAACTGGTCCTTAAAAAGTGGGTTTTGGAAATTTTAAGAAATGCTTCTAAAAGTCTAAGCCTTCTAACGTACTAAAAAAATAAAATGACATTTAAAAAGTGATGCCAACATAAAGTAGACATATGGGTGGGGAATGTTAAATAATAAATATTTAATGAGGTATCAATTTCTGTTTTAAAAGCAGAGAAATTTAAATTTTGAAAATAGATTTTTTCATAAAAAGGCCTACATGCACACGGCCTCCGTTCCGTTTTTTTTGCGGATCCGATAGTTTCCTATTCATTTCTATGGATCCGTTAAAAATGCGGATGCCTCTTCCGTTGCCTGTCCGCATCAGCTGTCCTCATTTCACGTCCGCAAAGAAAATATGGCATGTCCTATTCTTGTCCGCAAAAAACAGTTTGCGGACCCATAGAAGTCAATGGGTCCGCAAAAAATGCGGAAGACCAACAAAAGCCATCTGTTTGTCATCCGCATCCGTTTTTTTTGCGGATGGTTGCTTGGAAACCAGGGCACTTGTACAGGTACTTTAAGAAACTGGTTCAAGCAAAAAAAACAGAAGACACACGGAAACACAACCTACAAAATTTTCGGACACACGGAACAGATGTGGATATGAAAAAAAAAGGAAGACGGATCCGCGATTTGTGGACAGCAAAAAACAACTGTCGTGTGCATGTAGCCTAAAGGTGAAATATATTGACTCAAATTTATGACTATCATGAAGTACAATCTGTAATACAGAATGCTTTGTAGAATGTTGAATAAGTGGTTTAAAATAAAAAATTAACTTACCTTAGCCACTTGATCGCGTAGTTGGCGATCTCTCTTCTCTCTTCAAGCTTTAGCTGTAGTCTAAAGGACCTGTGATGACGACACATCACATGGTCCAATCACATGGTCCACAGGTCCTTTAGACTACAGCTAAAGCTTGAAAAGAGAAGACAGATCGCGATCAAGTGGCTAAGGTAAGTTAAGTTTTTCTTTTAAACCACTTATTCAACATTCTACAAAGCATTCTTTATTGAGAATGCTAATATTTTCCCTTATAACCATGTTATAAGGGAAAATAATAAAATCTCCAGAATACTCAACCCGAAACCGGACTTCAGTGATGAAGTCCGGCTTCGGGTCTGTGTACCAAAAACGCGCGTGCAAAAAGCATCACAAAAGTTTGCACACGCGCGAAAAAATTGCGCATATTCCCGCAACGCACCCGCATCCTATCCGGGCATCAAACATAACGCCCGTGTGAAAGAGGCCTTAAAGTTGTTTTAATATATGTCAATAAAATGTGTACAAGAAAGGGACAGTATCGAGATTATTGAGACAATCCGGATGACCGCGTCACCTTCAGGGAATCCAGGATTCACACTGGTAGGTGGGATTAGCCCATCGGAAGTACCTGAGGTGAGGCTTGCAGTCCCCAGATATCTCAAAATAGGGGAATTGTGAGAAATGGAAATCTATTTTGTCCCTGAGTACAAAGGGTCTTGGTGGAGAATTACAGAATGCTGACATGGCACTCACATGCTCCCATTATCCAGAAGTATATAATGTGATGGAAAAATGAATCCAGCCAGCAAAGGAAGCAATATGGATATGCCTTGTATTAACTTTCTCTACATAATAAATGCCATTTGCTGAAGTGACACAACCCCTATAAAGGGTTTGCATGAAATTGCACCATTTAAGGCTACTTTCACACTGGCGTTTTGGATTCCGTTTGTGAGATCAGTTTCAGGGATCTCACAAACAGTCCAAAACGGATCAGTTCAGCCCCAATGCATTCTGAATGGATAAGGATCCGCTCAGAATGCATCAGTTCGGCTCCGTTCAGTCTCCATTCCGTTCTGGAGGCGGACACCAAAACGCAGCTTGCAGCGTTTTGGTGTGTCTGATGATGCAGAGCCGAACGGATCCGTTTTGACTTACAATATGGTGCATTTAAAAATTGATCCGTTCCCCATTGACTTTCAATGTAATTCAAAACGGATACGTTTTGGACTTTGTCTTTTTTTTTTAAAGCTAATGCAAACGGATCCGTTCTGAACAGATACAAACGTTTGCATTATAGGTGCGGATCCGTCTGTGCAAATACCAGACGGATCAGCACCTAACGCCAGTGTGAAAGTACCCTTAGTTGCACTCCCATGGTCCCCACCAACAGAGAGGCCGACACCTTTTCCTATATTGTACAAGCACCGCTGATGGATTGCAGGGTGGTCATAACCCCTGGATACGTGCAGTTTATAATGCGATGGAAAAATGAATCAAGACAGCAAAGGAGGCAATATGGACAATCACAATACATTAGTAAGTCCCGTTTATTAACTTTGTCTACATGATAAATACCATTTGCTGAAGTGACACAACCCCTTTAATGATTCTGCTGTTAAGGGCTTTAAAGGAGTATTTCCATCTTGGACATTGGGCGCATATCGCTAGGATATGCCCCCAATGTGTGATAGATGCGGGTCCCACCTCTAGGACTCGCACTCATACTTAGAGAGGGGCCCACAAATACCAGAGGGCCACTGAGCATGCGCAGCTGCCCTCCATTTCTATGGAACTGCCGAAAATAGCCAAGTGGTGCGTTATGGTATTTTCGGAGGTCACACTGAAATGGATGGGAAGTGGCGTTTTAGAGGTAGGTTAGGAAGCAGGCTCCGTTTTAGAGTTAGGTGCGTGTCCCAGAGGTAGGACCTGCACCTATCAGACATGGAGGCATATCCTAGCAATATGCCCTCAATGTCCACGATGGGAATACCCCTTTAATGACCAGCTTAGTTTTTTTGTTTCATTTTTCATTTTAATTTATATTATTTTTTTTGTGTTTTTTATACTGTTTATAATGTGAGAAATGGGAATCCATTTTGTCTCTGAGTACAAAGAGTCTTGGAGGAGAATTACAGAATGCTGACATGGCACTCACATGCCCCCATTATCTGTGTTCTGTTCCCTAAAAATAACATTTTGTTTCAGCTTCATGACCTTGTATAATAACTTTTCTTGAGTTTGGTTTTGCTGACAATGTACGCAAGCTGTCTTGTGCCTTTGGATATAAGAAGTGTATTTTTGAAACAATAAACAGACTACTTGATTCAGCCATTTTGACTGTGTGAGTTTTCTCTGTGCGCACTTAAAACCTCACTGGATTTAGACCCCAATAGAGGAAGGGGTAATTGCTCTAACAATAATTCATACTAAACATGTTGAATTCCTCCTTAAGGTTATTATGTTTGTGTAGACATATAACAAGTGTAGTTTTTTTTTTATAATGTAAAATTACATAGATCCCCAAAGAGGTTATTAAAGACCTCTGTGGGACATTATTATTATTATTATTATTATTATTATTATTATTTTTGTGTGTTGTCTTGTGCAGTTTTTCTCTATAATTGGCCTTCTGTAGGAGCCCATAGTCCTCTATTGCAAGGATAGTCAAAGTCCAAACTGATATGGGTCTGCTAAGAACCAGCAGCCCTGCTATGCTGGAAGACACCTGTCCTTGTGATTGTCAGATTCCTTTATTCACTAAGGCTGGGTTCAGACTTGAGCGTTTTACAGCACGTTCCTACGCGCTGTAAAACGCTCAACAGGCGAAAACCCATGTTTCCCTATGGGCATGGTTCTCACCTGAGAGTTTTACAGCGCGTACGAACGCTCTGTAAAACGCCCTACGCCCAAAGAAGTACAAGCGCTTCTTTGTGGCGTATTGTCGCGCGTCCCCCATAAGGATATATAGCGCAAATGCGCGCACGACGCGCAATTTTTACTTTCATTTTCACGATGCGAAAATAAAAGTAAAGATAGAGCGTCGTACGCACGAAGCGGGACGCGCAGGTGTGAACCCTGCCTTAGTGAGCACTATTTAGGCAGGGTTCACACCTGCGCGTACGACGCTCTAGTTTTACTTTTATTTTCGCATCGTGAAAATGAAAGTAAAGATCGCGCGTCGTGCGCGCGTTTGCGCTATATATCCCTATGGGGGACGCGCGACAATATGCCCCAAAGAAACTCCTGTACTTCTTTGGCCGTTTTACAGCGCGTTCGTTCGCGCTGTAAAACGCTCAGGTGAGAACCATGCCCATAGGGAAACATGGGTTTTCGCCTGTTGAGCATTTTACAGCGCGTAGGAACGCGCTGTAAAACGCTCAAGTCTGAACCCAGCCTAAGAGCTTATGTAGACTGGGTAGCCATTCACCCAAGCTGCTCCTGCTACATTGTTCTGCAGCAACACAAGCACTGTCTGCCATTAAAGGGCAGTGGACAGTCACTATGGTTTTAAAGGCTAAGACCACTTTCACATTATTTTTTTCTATTGGATTTATTGTGTAATAAAAAATCATTTCTGTAATTGATTTTAAGTAAAAATTCTCAACCATTTGTCTTTTGCAGCATGCGCAGTGTTCACATACAAATTACGCTGTTCAATCCCATTCAGAGCAAAATCTATCAGGCAAGTGAATGCACACTCAATCTGTAGCTCTTAGTTCTGCTTTACTGAATAATCTTTTAGGTCGGCATATTACCACCAAGTAAAATCAGAAAGACAAGGGCTACAGAATGAGCTCACACTCACTGACCTGACAGATTTTTCCTCTGATTTAGGCTACATGCACACGAGCGTATTTTGTTTCTGTGTCTGTTAGTTTTTTTTGCGGATAGGATGCGGACTAGGGCTGCACGATATGGGAATTTTGTGCGATTGCGATTAGGGCCCTAAAAAATGCGATAATGATATGCGATGCGATATTTTAAGGGAATTGTGCTAGAGGTCTATCTGCTTGGATTTTGAAGGTAAAAGCACACACAGATGACTGATAATGTGAAATGTAGTTATGTTGAACTCAAGAACTGAAATGCACAGTGTTTTTCAAAATAAAATACATATTTGCAACTGCAAACAATATTTTACTGCAAAAGTACAAAATACAAAACCTGCCAATTAAAATAACGACTTTCCCCGCACTGTAACTTGTGTGTCATGTAGAAAGTCAACCATCGCTTTATAAGACGCACTGCCATTCCCCCCCACTTTTGGGCGGGAAAAAGTGTGTCTTATAACGCGAAAAATACGGTAATATAATTGCAGCATTTTTAAGTCGGCAAATTGTGATTGCGATATGGCGATTAATTGCAATTGCTTTTGCGATATATTGTGCAGGCCTAATGCGGACCAATTCATTTCAATGGGTCTGCAAAAAATGCGGACAGCAAACCGTGTGCTGTCCACATCAGTATGTCCGTTCCATAGCCCGCAAAAAAAAAAAAACAACATGTCCTATTCTTGTCCATTTTAGGCATTGTTACAATACATTCGCAAAAAAAACAGATGGCATCAGTTTTTTTTTTGCGGATACGCAATTTGCGGACCACAAAGCACATACGGTCCTGTGCATGTAGTCTTACAGTGAGCAACCTACAATGTATGTGAGCAAATGCAGCCTGTAGAAGACAAACAGCAGAGGAATTTTGCCTTAAAACCATTGCCAAAAATTATTTTTATGATATATTACATTTTATTCAATGAAAAGTTAATGTGGTGGTGTCCATTGCCTTTAAGGCTCAGTTCATACAGTTGAGGCCCAATGCACACCATGATATTTCACATCTGTACTATACTGACCTGAATACAGTTGTACAGTTTGTATAAAAGCACACAAATATAACCCACTAAGTATTCTATTCAAAACATTATTATGTTAACCCCTAACCATGTTGACCATAGATTACGAGAACATCTATGGCTCCATAAGAACACGTTGGAAAGTTACATTGGTCACATTATACACAATTAAGGGAACACCTAAGCTGCCCATGCACATTCAATAGCTGTTGGTCAACAATCATAGCCGACAGCTATCTTTCCCGTCTCCCTCCTGGCACTAGGTCTGCCATTAGTGCCCTGTTCTCCTCTGTGAAGAGAACACACTGTGCACATGTCATAAACAAGAAAGGATGGAAACACCATGGTGAACATTATGCTCCTTCAACATTACCCAGAATGACTGGTGGTCAGAGGAGGCATTTACTTGGGGAGTTGCACAAAACTCCACATAATAGCCAACAGTCTGCTGTTAGGTATCGGGATGACATCCTCCAAGCTATTGTCAGATCATACTCTGGTGCAGTGGTCAATGGGTTCTGATGGTGCAGGACAATGCTCAGCCTCATATGGTCAGAGTGTGTAGGCAGTTCTTAAAGGGGGTCTTCCAAACTCCTGATATCAATGACCTGTCCTCAGGATAGGTCATTAATATCCGAGCAGTGAGCTATTCCATGCAGCTGCTAGCACTGGAAATACCACTTTGAATGGAACAGGAATCACAACTCTGTTCAAAGTAGTAGCTGCAGTCACCTATCTCAGCCCCTACACTTTGAACGGAGCTGTCTGCTTCCTGCTCCATTCATAGTGCTAGCTCCTGTGCCAGAGGCTGCAGGGAAAAGCTGATCGGTGTTGGACCCTCACTGATCGGGATATTAATGAACTATCCTGAGTATAGGTCACCAATGGCAGAAGCCTGGAAAACCCGTTTAATGATGAAGGCATCAGTGCCATTTACTGGCCCTCACATTCCTCATAGTCGCTGTCTAATCAGGAGCATGCCCAGATGAAATTCATGCAAATTGGATCAGCCTGTGAATTGAATTTTGTACTTTTCAGGATGATTTGCAATCCAACCCTCAGTTGGTTGATCACTTTGCTTTCCACTGACCGTCGGTATGTCATCATGTTCTCAATGAATTACACAATTCATATCAGTAAAGATTTTCAACTGAAATCTTCAAGTTCTTTAGGATCCAATTTGTGTTTCCTTAATTTTTTTGAGCAGTGTACAATGCTATATCTTGTTTGCATTCCTTATGTAGACCATGGACTATGAACGGAACCCAAATATAATAACTAATTCTGAATAATGTAATGTTCCACAGCACCAAGTAATAAAAAGGGCAATGCAGACAGACATGGTCACCGGTAAAACCAAAGTAATTACGGCACAAAATGACTGCCTGGCAGTGAAATAAATGTAACTTCATATATGATGTTTATCTGTTACCTCGTAATTTTACTGGAGTCTTTGAAACTGCATAACCAGGGGTATAACTGGGGGGTGGGGGGCTAGGGTATGTGCCAAACTACTTTATCTAGGCCATGGTATTTAGATACTTGGTGAAGGCAGCACACTTTGCACAGGGTGTAGGATTACATAGCTGTGATGTAAGAATCATTCCAAACTCAATAGAAAACATTCCAGAAGCATTAGGTGTGATTCAGGACCATGAATATATAATGTCTGTGTGAAATGTGCCTATGGAGATACACCTCGTGTGAATCACTGCAATTATTTGACCTGTTTGTGGAGAACTTAAAGTTGCAACTTTTGTGCGATTTGGAGAAAGTAGTATTATAGAGGGCAAACATGCCAATCGCCCAGGACCTCTGCTTAAAGGGATTTTATGGGAATTAAATATTCATATGCCAATCCTGGCACCCCCTGCCAATCAACTGTTTGAAAACGCTGCAGTCTCTTCATAACATCACAGACACAATAGTGTAGGGTATATATCAACCATGCTTGCTTTTGCAGTTCAATCCAATTTACTTGAATGGGACTGAGCTTCCCAAAAGCCAATAGATGTAATGTCAAAGGCCTTGGAAGAGACCACAGCACTTGCCCGAGTGCCACTGGGAATTTGACCCATCTGATAAGATAAAGATCTGATAAGATAAAGATGACCTATCCACAGGATAGGTCATCAGTATTTAAGTCCTGGACAACCTCTTTAAGTATCTCCACCACACATCTCAACTTAAATATCGTACAGTTAAAGACTTTTATATGCACCATATAGTTATACTATCTACATGTTACCATTATTTTATAAGAATAAGGTCCCCATGTACTTTATCTGACACTGAACATGGGGTGATGATGCATTACTCACTTTATAATAATCACATCAATTACATTTTTCAATCACTTCTATTAGAATTCAACCCAAGAGAGAACCCAACAGAATCGTAGGAAAGCTGCAGCATGCAGTTTAAGCTATGTGACCTGCCTAGAAGTTGGCACCTAGCCTGTGTTTTATATTGCCCTTAGATTTATAAGTTGCAATTTTCAGTGTTACCTGTCATCATAAGATGTGATTCTTTTGCCTTCGATGGTTCTTGAAGGAGTGAAAGAGAGAAGCCCAAGATCATTCAGCTCAGTTAGGAAGTTCTGCTCTGTGAGGAGACATAAAACGGTCATGCACATATAAGCTTCCCAATAAAACTCTGTGCACAAATTTTGTATTTTTTCCAATTTTTCTGTTCCGTAAGGGAAGCAGAAACATTCTACGAATGGACTGTCAGATCTCTCATATGATAGACCCCAGCGTTGATAGATGGACCTCATTGATTTATAATAGGTTGGGGCCAGCCCCACCACAGTGTTCATCAGTTTGACAGGAGGGTAGCACTGCATGCTGGACTGTTATTGCTGTCCTATATGATGATATCCCACCATAAAGGCTCCAAACAGAGCTTTATTTAGTATCCTAAATAGAATTTATATCTCTATTGTGTGATGTATGAATTGATGGACTAAAGATGTTCATGGACATGTTCTGATGAAGATAATTGCATTTACATCTATCGTGTCTATAACTCAGCAAAGGAATCGATCATTCCATGTCAAAGACATTCCAAGATTAAGCGAAGCAATGCTAGGTTCTTGGAAATGTGCTGGAATACCGTTTGTGCCAAGAGAGATCAATCATAGATCCCTCGCGTGCAAGAGAACCATTCTACTGATTGCGGATATGCTCCTCAAATGTTCCTGTTGGCAGAGGGCATTCATTTATAACCATTACTTTGGGCACAATGGTATGGGCAATTTTATGTGCATTTTATGAATGCAATGGCACTGCTATTCTACCTCCATTACTGTATTAGGGTTACAGTGTGGAATATCTATGAGGCAGCAAAAATGTAGGGGGTTATGTGGCCCTCGTCTAAAACAGTCAGGCACTACATTTTGATTGGGTCACTCAGAAAACTCTGCACTGACATTTCATCTATATGTGTGGATACATTACTTTGATTCTGCTCTCCAGCTAATCACTGACATTACTAAATTACCAGAAAGGCTTTATGGAAATACAGAAGTGTCCTTCCTCACCTTTCCTCTTGGTTTTCAATATTCCGTGCCGCGAGATAACCAGTTTTGGAAACAAGTAATCTCTTCCATTACTTACAACATGCAACAAGAGGATATATTTCAAAACTGGTCATCTAGCATCACATTTACTTGGAGTGCCAGGACATCGTTTTATGGGCAAGGCAAGTTATACAGTTGATATTTTGGATACTTACCTATAGCCTTGCTATCCTTTTTCATCCTCCACTGGGGCACAAAGACAGTGATGTTGCGATGCCCTCTGTCCCAGAAGAACTGTACAGCTAGTGCAATGCCACGGCAGGAGAAAAAACGATGGAGACCATGTCTACAGGGGAATTTAAAGATGATATGTGACTTTTCTGTACTTTCAGTAATGAACATAATATTTTACTCATTATCAGTCATTGGCATGTCCTACACCTTTGTATACACGTGAGTCCTGCTAGGAATAGATAAAGAAATTTAAAGTGCTCAGATATCTTTGAAAGTCCCATAGCAGCAAATGGAGAAAGCTCTGGTGGAAGGAGAAATGCTCTGTGTCCTCATTATTCATGACGGGGCCCTGTTCTTGAGATAGGACCAGGTTGCAGATGTGAGACTGGCACCTATTGGACTTTTAAGGCATATCCTATCAATATTTCAGAAATGTCCAGATGGGACAACCCCATTAATCTGGGTTTCTACTGCATTTTTTCCACATTTTATTACTAAGCAGTTTCTGACCTCAACTACAAGTGTGGACAAGGATTTACACACCCTGAGGAATTTTTGAAGACCCCTTTACACTGCCTAATGTTAGGGCAGATTATCGCTAAAGAACATTCGTACAAACGCTTGTTAGAGATAATCTACATGTAAATGTAGCGGTCTCCTCTAAGCTACTTTCACACTTGCGCTTTCTCTTTCCGCTATTGAGATCCGTCATAGGTTATGTTGCTATGTTAAAGATAATACAACTGGATCCGTTCATAACGGATGTAGATCGTTGTATTATCAGTAATGGAAGCGTTTTTGCTGATCCATGACCGATCCAGCAAAAACGTTGGTGTAAAAGTAGCCTTACTGATAAGCAGGCGATTGTCCGGAAGGAATGCTCTCTATACTGTTTTGGAGGCCAAAATATGCATAGTCACAAAAAAAAGCCAAAAAACATAACCTTTGTTATAACTTATAATGAATAACCTATTATAATGAATAACTTATTCATGGAGATTGAATCATCGACGCATGAGATGGAAACAGACAAAAAAAAAACAGACCGATAAGAGGGCTCTAAAGCCTAAACCCCCAAGCCTAATACTTGGGGGTTCTATGATAGGGGTGATAGTAAGGTCCAAAAATCTATTCTCGGATGACCCTACTAATTCCTATAATGTTCTAATTCGTTTTCTACATTTTTTATTGGAGGCCAAGATACATTTATCTTGATGTTCAGTATGCACAAAGAGCGAATTCTCAGTAGTTAATATGAGTTGTTGAATGAGTCATGGAAAGTATCAGGTTTGCATTTTAAAGTGAAGAGAAGAAAGTGAGAGGAACAAGGGACAAAAGCAGAAATCACCGTTATCTGAATAATTGCAGTACATAAATAGATGTTATTTTCCCCTACACTCTCCAAAAATAACCACAGCAACAAAGTAGCTTGACAAGTCACCCAATCAACACTGCACATACTGTTTGGACAAGGGAGGCACACAAGGTTCCAACAATGCCTTTACAAAGTTCACCACTTTCTATAAGAATTACCAACTAAATAATAATTCTTACATGAGTACTAAGAAAGGGCAAATCCAAGATAAACCATCTCTAGGTACGTCAGAGTGACATGTCACATATCATCTCCCTACCTATTCTCATATTCAGAAGACACGTCTGACCAAACCCCTTGAGGCATAGACAGATACTTGACTGGAGATGTAGGACTCATTTCTCTCTCCAATCTGCTCCAATGATTTCAAAAGCATGAGAATTGTGTCTGCTCTTCCTAGGTACAGAACTGGATCATGCAGTATAAGGGTCTGTTTGCATCTCGTTTTTTTGCTGTAAGTCAAGTGGATCCTTTTAGACAAACAGTAAAAAAGTACACAAACATATGCAATTTTGTGGTTATCTTTTTTTTAAAAGTATACCTTTGATGGATGTGTATATGTTTTAATACGTTTGTGTCTGTTCTTTAAATAAAAACGTATCTGTTTTTTCTTAAACCTTTGTTATTTTAAAATAACGATTTTAAATGTATCTGGATAAAAACTGATATGTTTAACAGATGGAAATGTATTGTCTTAAGTTTCCATCCGTCTCCCATTCACTGCAATGTAAAAAAAAAACATATACCTGTGATGGCTAGCCTCCGGCACTCCAGCTGTGATAAAACTACAACTCCCAAGATGCCCCCTTGCTTAGCTGTTCTCAGAACTCCATAGAAATGAATGGAGCATGCTGGGAGACAGTCGTAGTTTCAAAACAGCTGGAGTGCCGGATCAGTTAGTCATCACTGATATACGTTTCTATATGTATTTTTTTCAGGACAGAAAAGCGTGGTATGCTACGTTATACTACGTTTAAAAAAATGTACAGAAATATAAACAGTGACAAATGGAGTAAAAAATATACACTTTTGTACTATGTTTGCCCAATTATAGTCTATGGGTACGTCAAGCCATACATTTCTTCTATGTTTTTTCTGTTTACAAACATATCCGCTTTCCGTACAGCAAAAATGAGAGCATGATATTACAGAGCTAGGTGCACTGATTGTTCAACCCCATATAGCCCCGACAGAAATGTCGCTAATGAGCGGGCGATGATCTGGAACATACACTTCTGTGAACATTTGCTCCCGGTCATTGCCCACTTTCTTGCCGCTTACACTCTGTAGTGTAGGTCATAGCAGCATGCACAATTCTGTTAACTGAACTTGGAAATAGCGGAAGAGCTTGTTGTCACACAGTCCCTCATGAGACAGAACTTTATATATCACATTATGTACAGTTCATGTATAAAGACTATGGGCCAGATTTATCATTAGCTGAAGTCACTTTAATGGAGTGAAAAAGTCGCAAAAAAATGCGCAATTGGTAAAATTGCGACTTTTTCAAGCTCTGCACTAAGCTCTCCAGTTTTGTGAAAGTGGGCGTGTTGTCTTATGTAAATGAATCTCTAGACAGATTTACTATTGCGTCCATTTAAAAAGTCGCAAAAAAGTCACAAAAAAATGCGCAATTTCACTCCAGGGGGACCATGCTTATCTTATGCGACTTTTTAATAGAACATTGCGACTTTTTTGTAAAGTCGGGCAACTTTTGTAAAGCCGCTTACTGAAGGATAAACTGCTACCGTCAAACCACATTTATCACAGTATTAAGGGACCATTAATAAATCTGACTATCCTAGAGGGACTTTGGGCAGATGTAAAAGTGGAGTAAGATGGAAGTGTAATGATAAATCTGGCTCTATAACTGCAGATCACGAGAGGAAGTTCTCTACAGCTGAGTTAGCAAGGATGCTGGGAGATTTCTGCTCTGAAGTATGTAGTAATGCAGTTCTGAATGATTACACATGCTAGGACACAATGCAATGTATCTACAAGGTAGGTAAGCTAGTGGGTCATCTGCATATGAAATGTCTACACATGGAACAGGATTCTTTGTCTTCATCCTACCCCCAGGGCACAGGAAGTTATGCAAAGGAGTTTTGCATTGTTCTTTAACTTTCAGTCCCGATGACGGGCAATCATGATACCCATCAGGAAATATATAACAATATAGAGAAATATCTAAACCTACTCATAATGTAAACACAATCTCATGAGCCCACATGGTAAACCAAACTATAACAGCAACCAAATACCATGGGTAAAGTTTAATTATCACAAATTTATTGAATACAAATAACAATAAAAAATCTATCACAATAAATCATAAAAATGGCAAGATAATGGATCCAACATGGACTGAGGACGCCCACCAAAAACTCCCGATCAATTGTCCATATATAATAAGAAACCGTAGTGTAAGTAAGTTCACAATCGTAGATGTTGTGGAGCGAGTCAGTAATATCAAGGTGACAGCAGTGTAAAGTATCAAGGATGCAATCTATTAGCAAAAATGCAAGTCAGTGTAAATATCAGTACAGGGATACTGACAGCCAAGATAACACTGATGACACTGCGGACTACATCCCCATCCGCATTATAAGTTATAAGTACAAATCATATACCTCCTACAGGTATACAGGAGGTGAGGACGCTGCCATTTGGCCTGATCATTTTGGCCCTTGGCTGTCAGTATCCCTGTACTGATATTTACACTCACTTGCATTTTTGCTAATAGATTGCATCCTTGATACTTTACACTGCTGGCACCTTGATATTACTGACTCGCTCCACAACATCTACGATTGTTACCTTACTTATACTACGGTTTCTTATTATATATGGACAATTGATCAGGAGTTTTTGGTGGGCGTCCTCAGTCCATGTTGGATCCATTATCTTGCCATTTTTATGATTTATTGTGATATATTTTTCATTGTTATTTGTATTCAATAAATTACTTTACCCGTGGTATTTAGTTGGTGTTATAAATATCTAAACCTGCCTAAGAAAACTGAGGAGATCAAGTTTACATTTATTACACCATGTTCACGTCCTGTTAATGATCTCCTGGCAATACACGCCAAATGTATCCATAGGTCTCCATTCATCTGGCAGAGGCCAAAAGGCCATCAGTATACCTTTTTTTGCAGAATGGAATAAAAACATATACCATGCAGTATATTTTTGTATGAAGGGACTCGGAGAGCAACGTATTCCACTGTATGCCAATGGGATACACTGCAGCCTGTTCAGAGGTATACATCAAGCAGAGGCTGAATGTGTGATGTGAACTCAACCTAAGGTATTGAAAGCAGCACCCTCACCAATCATACACTTATCCCCCATCTTATAGATAGGAGATAAGTGTACGTCTTGGCACAATCTCTCTAAGGGGAGACTGTACTTTGTGAGGAAGATTTTATTGTTTAACCAGCAAAAATAAGTATTAGGAACTCAGAACATTGTTACTTACATCTTAGCCACATTACTGCCATCTATAATAATATGCCTCAGTTGGCCATTTCCTTTTTCATTTCTTAAATTTAGCTTAAAAGGTGTCTGCATTGCTTCATTAAACCTCTGCACTCCTGTTACAACAGGGACATTGTGTTGATCTCTCTTTAGAATTTCATCCATGACCACAGGTTCCTGTTGGGCACCACCATTAAATATATCCTCCTCTGGAAAGTTTCTGTTCAGTGTTGCCTGCTTTCCAGCAGTGAATTGTACCATCATAGAGTCCGAAATGTTTGGTTCAGGTTGCAATTGAGAAACAGCGTTCTGCTGAAGCCTAAAGTCCATTTGTTGTTGCCCTTTTCCTTGAGGTTTAACAGCCATTGCAAAATCCTCGGGATTGTTTTTTTCATTCAGCTTTCTTAACAGTCCTGTCACAGAACCATCTCCAATGCCTTCAATTTCACTTGGTGAATAGCCACAATTCTTGGCTGCTGACTTCATCACTTCTAGAAGGTAACTATCATCGTCATCATTGTTGGAAAGAGTATCTGATATGCCTTTTGGCATTGAAGGCCTGGTATTTTGACTCATGAGCTGATCATGGCTAGATTGCTCCATATTAACTTTGTCTAGTATTTCCGATGGTTCCTGGATCCCATTCTCATGTAGCACTTTAAGAACAACAGATTCCTGATAACCCATTGTCTTAAAAAAATCTAAAAGCATGTTAAACTCTTTTTGTGTTCCCAAAGAAAATTGAGCTTGAGAGCCAGGATCTCTCTCATCCCTTCCCATTATGGTATCAAGCAATCCAGATATCTGCTTGAACTCATCATCATGTTCATCATCTAATGGTTCCACCTTTTCACTTAAGGTAGGCTCTTCTGCATGTTGACTAGAGGGGTAGTGATTGTTTTCCTGTACTGTAGGTCCCTTGCTGTTACTTATCTGCACTGGATGTCTGCTGTTATCCCATGTACTATCAGTAATTAGTGGCTCAGAGGCCCTTTTGCGCAAAACTTTAGTGGACTTTGATTTAGATATATCCATTAGCTGAGATGCTGCACTGTTCTTAATTTTTGGATTTTGGAATTCCACTGGAGCAGGGAAGAAAGGCCTATTGCTCATTACTGCGTCTGATGGTTGCATAGGTGTCCTTTCATGGGTTACTAACTGTTTCCCCCCGAGATACTTATCTTCTTCTACTAGGAATAGTAATTGTTCCTTTATGGAAGTAGGGAGTATTAGAAGATCCAGGGAATGATGATCATTATGCTTCTCCACCAGATCCTTGAAATTCCTTTTGATGGAAGCTTCTTGGTCATCTGCTTTGGATAGACTTTCATCTAAAAAAGTATGAATCCGACTCTGTGCCATTACCACTTCTTCTACTAGGCCACAGATTCTAATACAACCAGGAGTTTGTGGTTGCACACATGATGAAGTGGCTCGAATTAAGCAGTCAAGAAAAAGACCTCTTGCCCCTACAAAAATACAGTGCATCTCACGTGGGTAGTTGACATATTCCTCTAACTCTGGGGAGCATAGTCCTTTAATATAATCCTGAAGAGAGAAAGCAAACATTTCTTAGTTTTCTCATTTTGTCCATGCACATTTATTGGAAATAAATACTGACCATAAATGCTGATAATTTAATTTGACACAATGTCACCCAACTACCCCAGATACCTCTACACAGCCTAGTTAGGGGGTATTATGGTCACAACCCTTTATCACTTTTCTGGTGATAAATGTTATACAAGTCGGTGCCTGACTGCTAGAACAAGAGGATCCGGGCCCCTGCCAAGTGCAAGAGGAGTCTGACTGAAGATTTGGTCAAGCCTGCGTGCTGTACTACTTTCAATCTCTATGAGAGTGATGGGCACAGCTAAGTGCATCAATCCAACATTTAACTCGATAGGTGCTAAATGTTTGTAACTTGAATTTCCCCTTTGAGCTCAGTGCATGGGACTGAATCTGATTTTAAGCCTTTACCAAAGCTTCTAGCTTGTGCTCTCTCCTATAACATGGCTTTCAATCTCATATCTGCACTATACCAAAAAACAAAGGCTCAACTCCGCAATATGACTATCATGTATTGCCAAATACCCACATGCCTATGGTATACAAATTAATGCAAACACCTATAAAAAAACTACCAGACCGCATGAAACAATATTATATTTTATTATATTTCATAAGAGAAATCACAATAAAAACAAGGTCAGGGAAAAGGCGACATAAACCAGAGGGGGGCACAATGGTACCAACATCTATTAATGAAATAAAGTGCAAGTGCAAACAATGCTACAACTTTTAAAGGCAGAATCAATTACCCATAATGTGCCTTCTCTGGGATGGCGCCAACTCGGAGGAGGCACATTATGGGTAATTGATTCTGCCTTTGTAATTTGTAGCATTGTTTGCACTTGCACTTACACTTTATTTCTTTAATAGATGGAGCAGTATGAATTAGTACTATTGTGCCCCCCTCTGGTTGATGTCGCCTTTTCCCTGCACTTGTTTTTATTGTGATTTCTGTTATGAATTATAATAAAATAAATTATAATAAAATACAATATTGATTTCATGCGGTCTGGTAGTTTTTTTTTATAGGTATTCATATCTGCACTTGGCACAGAGCTCTTAGGCTGGGTTCACACGGGCGTTGCAGATTGGGGCCAGATAGGAGGCGGGTGCGTGGCGGGGGAAATCGTGCGAGTGCGCATGCAATTTCAGTCACTTTTGACTGCAATTGCATTGCGTGGTTCCGTTTTTTCCAAGCAAATGCAATGCGTTTTGCATGTGCGTGAGAAAAAACTGAATGTGGTACCCAGACCCGAACTTCTTCAGTGACGTTCGGGTTTGGGTTAGTTGTAGTGTACATTGTATTATTTTCCCTTATAACATGGTTAAGGGGGTTAAAATTTTTTTTAACTCACCTCTTCCACTTGTTCGCGTAGCTCGGCTGGTCTTTTTCCTTTGGTTGAGGACCTGGGAGGCAGAGGACCTTTGGTGATGGACCATATGGCGAGCGCAGTGACATCACCAAAGGTCCTTTGCCTCGCAGGTCCTCAACCAAAGGAAGAAGACAAGCCGGGCTGCGCGAACAAGTGGAAGAGGTGAGTTTAATTTATTTATTTTTAACCCCCTCAACCCACATTTTACTAAGCATTCTGTATTAAGAATGCTATTATTTTCCCTTGTTATAAGGGAAAATAATACAGTGAATAGACGTTTATCTCCTAGCAACCCTGCGTGAAAATCGCACCGCATCCGCACTTGCATTTCTATGGGGCCTGCGTTGCGTGAAAAACGCAGAATATAGAACATGCGATTTTGACACAACGCAAAAGTGATGCGGGAAAATCACCGCTCACCTGCACAGCCCCATTGAAATGAATGGGTCCGGATTCAGTGTGGGTGCAATGCGTTCACATCACGCATTGCACCCGCGCGGAAAACTCGCCCGTGTGAACCCAGCCTTATTTTGAGATTCCCCACTTGATCATTTAAAGGGGGTTTACACCATAAGGCCTCTTTCACACGGGCGCACGTTTGACGCCCGGATAGGATGCGAGTGCGTTGCGGGAATATGAGCGATTTTTCCGTGCGTGTGCAAACTTTTGTAATGCGTTTTGCATGCGCGTGGGAAAAATCGTCATGTTTGGTACCCAGGCCGGAAGCCAGACTTCATCACTAAAGTCCGGTTTCGGGTTGAGTATTCTGGAGAATGTATTATTTTCCCTTATAACATGGATATAAGGGAAAATAATAGCATTCTCAATAAAGAATGCTTTGTAGAATGAGGATTAAGGGGTTAAAAATAAAAAACGTAACTTACCTTAGCCACTTGATCGCGTAGTTGAGAGAGATTGCCAACTACGCGATCAAGTTTGAACGCGCTGTAAAACGCTCAGGTGTGAACTTAGGGTAAGGGTCCTTTCACACTAGCGTTTTCAGGATCTGGCATAGAGTTCCGTCGTCGGGGCTCTATGCCGGAAAGAAACGCTTCAGTTACATATGATACAACCACATGCATCTGTTTGAATGGATCCGCTTGTATTAACTTTAACTATTTTTTAACATTGCCAAGACTGATCCGTCATGAACTCTATTAAAAGTCAATGGGGGACGGATCCGTTTTCTATTGTGGCAGATTGTGGCTTCGCATCCCAGGATGGAAAGAATACCGCAGCATGCTGCGGTATTTTCTCCGTCCAAAAAACGTTCAGTGACTGAACTGAAGACATCCTGATGCATACTGAACGGATTTCTCTCCATTCAGAATGCATGGGGATAATTCCGATCAGTATTCATCCGGCATAGAGCCCCGACGACGGAACTGTATGCCGGATCATGAAAACGCTAGTGTGAAAGGACCCTAACAAAGCTAGAACCTGCCCTGTACCTCACATGCATCCAGAGATCTCCCCATTCATTGCTCCAGTTGAAGATTTAACCTTAGCACGTTCAACCAGCTTAGTGAAACGGACAAAAAAATAAGTAAAAGAACAAACAGCAGGTGGCGCTATACAGATACATTTTATTAAACATGCAATTACAAAACTATTCAGATACAGGTGGGAAAGCTGGATGGCAATCCATTTTTAATATATAAGAATGAAGCTGTCCACAATGCCGTCAGCAGCTCTAGCTGGAACTTCCATCAGCAGATGTGTCAGATTTAATGGGAAGATCAGCACTGCATGCATCACTATGTTAACCCAGGAATAACAGACCCCAGTAAGGAAGTATATGGGGTCCATTGGCAATGTTAGTATCCATCACACAAGAAAGCATATCACAGTTTCCTCTATAGACAGAAACTGCAACACAAGAGTGGACAAAGCCTTAGCTGTATTATTTTTTTTTAACAGAAATCTTTTTAGGGAAACCCATACAGAACAATTCCCCGTCCCATCTTACCTTGGCCTTTACTATGTTCCTTTTGTTACCTCGAAGCTGAACCCATATCTGCTGCTGTCCGGGTGATTGCAGGGATAACTCTTCTTGAGTAAGAACTCCTAAAATGTTCATTGTGATACCAAATATCCTCTCAATGTGTGAATGTTGGTCTCGTAGCTCCTTTTCCGATCCTCGAGGCACAGCAAATTCATCCATGCTGTTGCTGTCGTGCACTGCCTCATACTCACCCACAGCCATCAGCATTTTAAGTAGCACAGCTTATGCCTGATAGGAAATGATATACGGTAATAATTAAAGGGCTGAAGTCTTGCCCTATACAAGTGACACCCTCCTTTTCCAGCTCTGGATTCTTGTTGTGATCACAGATGTAATCCTGCCCTGACCCCACAACTGGACCTATGAGTAGCACCGTCTGCAGGTACATTAGGCAGACATCAGATACTTCCTGTTAGATCTATATTCAAACTGTATCTTCTATTTTCTGCACTTCAGAGTTTGCACTTGTATCTCCTTCCTCATTCTGTAATGTCCCTAACAACCCTCCCATTACCCCCGCCTATGTGCTCAGTATTTTCCTTTAACCTGTTGCTATGCACTTTATGTCGTTTCCCCTTATGTTCTCCTAGCCAGTTTTCCTACACAGAATCACTATAGCCCTACTGCAAGAATACGCTCCAGCACTTGCAATAATTTGCCATTTCTGTCTTCTATACCTACCATTAGGATATTTCTTCCTTGCTCTACAAACCTTGCCCGATCTCCGCCTCCCTATCATGATGACTGATGGGAAGTTCCTATGTTTGTCAGACTGGGGAATTCCACTTTTAGCTCACACAGGGGGGGAGGAGTAAAGTGAATATGGTTTCACAAGAGCTCAAACTTGTTCTGCATCTCTGTCTGCAAGCTAAGAACCATACTTGCATAGACTGTACGTACACATAGTTGAATTTGTGCTTATTGTTCCCTTATCACGGAAGTTATTGAAAAACGAAACAGAAACCATTCCAGCAAGCAGAATCTGTCTGCGCCCTCTGCTGGCAGTATTGCTGAACTGACTATAGACATAAGACACAGGATAACCGGCTGAGGGTATACAGTAGTTCTTTCCATACCTTAGGTCTCTTTCACCTGGGTGATTGATGATTTTGCATGCAATTTAAAGCTATGTTGTTGATTTTGTTCAGTGTTTTTGTTTTTTCTATCCAGATTGCATATGCTTGTCATCTGTCACGATAGAGCACGAATACTTTGAAATCTGGACATCTGTGGACATTTGCCCTTGTCTTTCTTATGCAAAGTCATCCTTACTTTATTTTACTTTGAAGGGTCGACTTGCACTAACTTATAGAGGACCTGTCACCCCTCCTGACATGTCTGTTTAATAGCTTCATGCATTCCCCATGTAATAACAATTCTGGAGCATCTATTCTTCTGTCTGTATGTTGTGCCATTCCTTTATTATTTCTACTAGAATTTATGAATGCATTGCTAACAGTCTGCAGTAAGGGTACAGAGGGGTGGTAACCAGTTGGGGGGTGTACCTGCACAGACTCACTCTATCCAATCAGTGCTGCCATTTTGAGACTATGCAAGTACGCACCCCAAACTTCTAGTTGGAATAATAAAGCAATGGCACAACATGGAGCCATAAGAATAGATGCTCCAGAACTGTCATTACATGGGGGGTGCATGTAGCTTCTAAAACAGGCATGTCAGGAGTGGTGACAGGTCCTCTTTAACTGTTTAATATTGTGTAACTGCATTTCATATGTTTGTTGTGATATATATCCTCGCTCCGCTATGTGCGCGGGATGCCGGCGGTACTGCGAAGGGAGAGCGCGCCGCCGGCTCCCCAAGACAGTAACCCCCTTCCACGAGGTGCCACCGGACCCATAATTACTGGAGTGAGTTTCCCCGGGTGAGCCAGATGAAATTTTCTCACCAACCTTGCAGCATGCATATTACTAGCCGGCACCCAAGACCTCTCATCAGGACCAAAACCTCTCCAATGGACCAAATACTGAAAAGAATTCCGGACCTTTATCACATCAATAATCCTAGAGATCTTAAATTCAGGTTGACCGGTAACCTCCACTGGGGGTGGAGATTCCTGTGTAGGGTATACAGGGGACACATACTTTTTGAGTAAAGATTTGTGAAAAATATTATGAATACGAAAAGAGTCACGCAATCGTAACTTAAAAGACACAGGATTAATAATGTCAACAATCTCATAAGGCCCAATAAACCGTGGGGCAAGCTTATTGGAAGGTACTTTCAGAGACAGATACTTGGTGGATAACCATACTTTATCACCCAACCCAAAATCTACTCCTCGAGAGCGCTTTTTATCGCATTCGTTTTTTAAAACTCTTGGGCTTTTTTCAGGTTCGACTGAACCTGGGCCCAAACTGTGCACAGTTGTTTAGCTACCACATTAGCTTCTGAAATTTGTGAAGAAGACGACGAAAATGAGCTAAAACGCGGATGGAAACCAAGATTACAAAAAAAAAGGAGACATACCAGTAGACGAGTTCACCTGGTTGTTAATGGCGAATTCAGCCAGGGGCGGATGTTTCACCCACAGCTGTTGGTTGTCAGAGACATAGCATCTCAGATACTGCTCCAGGGACTGGTTCAAACATTCAGTTAGACTGTTGGTTTCTGGATGAAAGGCCGAAAAAAAAGACAAAGTGATGTTACATTTACGACAAAAGGCCCCCAAAAACCTTGAGACAAATTGAACACCTCTATCTGAAACCACATTCTCTAGAATCCCATGTAAAAGTGTAACATTATCAACAAACAAAGAAGCGAGAGTCTTGGCATTAGGCAATTTAGGCAGAGGGATGAAGTGTACTATTTTACAAAATCTGTCTACAACCACCCACACAACCGTCTTACCCTCTGAAAACGGTAGGTCGGTGATAAAGTCCATTGAAATATTGGACCAAGGCCTACTAGGGATGGGCAGTGGTTGTAATTCGCCCACCGGACGGGACCTAGGAGTCTTGGACCTAACGCAATTCTCACATGAGGACACATATGCGTTGGGCCACTAATAGTGTGGGCCACTAATAAAACCTGGAAACAAGTTCCTTGGTGGCATTAATAGCCGGATGTCCACTACAAACAGAGTTGTGGCACTCACCCAACAGTTGGAGGCGTAAATGACCAGGGACAAAAAATTTATCATTAGGCGATTGTACCGGAGCCAAGTGTTGTCCCACAGAAATGTCAGTCTTCAAATCAGAAGACACCGAAGCCACAATGACTCCTGCCGGCAAAATAGAATCAGGTGGAGTGTCTAGAGGTTGAAAGAAATAAAAACTTCAGGATAGGGCATCTGCTTTCACATTTTTACTTCCTGGCCTGTGTAATATAAAAGTTAAAGCGAGTAAAGAACAATGCCCATCTAGCCTGGCTGGGATTTAAACGTTTAGCAGATTAAAAAAACATAAGTTTCTTATGGTCAGTAAGGAGTGTAACACGATGTTGAGCCTCCTCCAAAAGATGACGCCATTCCTCAAAGGCCCATTTAATAGCCAGTAAGTCTCCGTTCCCAATAACAGAGTTTGTCTTGGTCGGAGAGAACTTACAAGAGAAGAAGGCGCAAGGCCTCAAGTTGGTGAAAGTTAATGACCCCTGGGATAGTACAGCTTCTACCCCATCCTCGGAGGCATGGACCTCAACCACAAAAGGCTTCTCTTGGTCAGGTTGGACTAAAATTGGGGCATTCACAAAACATCTCTTGAGTGTTTCAAAGGCCTTTATGGCTTCTGGTGACCAATTCATTAAATCCGCTCCCTTCCTAGTTAGGTCAGTGAGAGGCTTAACAATAACAGAAAATTTTTGATACATTTCTGATAATAGTTCGAAAAAGCCAAAAGACGTTGTAACGCTTTCAAAGAGGAGGGTCTTACCCATTCCAGAATAGCCTGAACCTTCCCCAGATCCATCTTAAAGGATTGGGGTGTGAGAATATATCACCAAAAACTAAATTTCCTGTGCCCCAAAGATACATTTTTCAAATTTAGAGAAAGTTGGTTCTCTCGAAGGACCTCCAGTACCTGCCTAGTGTGGCTAATGTGGGAATCCCAGTCAGGTGAGTAAATCAAAATATCATCCAAATAGATGAAGAATATCAAGAATTTCCCAATAAATTGCCTGAAAATGTCATTAACAAAATTTTGGAAAACAGCCGGGGCATCGCTTAAACCAAATAGCATCACTAAATATTCGCAATAACCCTCAGGGGTATTAAAGGCCGTTTTCCATTCGTCCCCCTCCTTAATTCAAATGAGATTATAGGCCCCTCTAAGATCGAGTTTAGTGAATCATCTAGCCCCAATGAACCTGATTAAACAGGTCCGGGATCAACTGCAAAGAGTATTGATTTTTAAGAGTAATTTTGTTTAACTCTTAATAATCAATAGAAGGTCTTAACCCACCATCTTTTTTCTCAACAAAGAAAAATCCAGCACCCACAGGGGACACTGACAGTCTAATATGACCTTTCTGTAAACTTTCCTTCAAATAATTTCTCATAGACCCTCGTTCAGGACCAGACAAATTATAAATGTGACCTTTAGGGAATTTGGATCCTGGAATATAGATCGATGGCACAATCATATGGTCTATGAGGGGAAGGGAACTCGGCATCAGACATGGAAAACACATCACCGAAGTCACTGATGTAAGGGGCAGGTTTTTTGACTCGGTAACGATTCCAGCCTGAATAAATGGTAAAAAACACGAATCACATTTTAGTCCCCATTTTTCTAATTCCCCTGTGGACCAATTGATAGTAGGGTTATGCATTTGGAGCCAGGGCATGCCCAAAACTATTTCCACAGGTAAATTCCTTAATATCAAAAAGGAACAACTCTCCATATGACAAGCCCCCACAGTCAAGGTTACCTCCGGCGTACAATATTCCACAGTACCGCCCACCAAGGGAGTGGAATCAATACCTATGATGTGTATAGAGTTAGAAAGAGACAAAATGGGTATTCCCAATGACACGGCAAAATTATGGTCAATAAAGTTAGAGGCGGACCCTGAATCAATGAAAGCCTTCCCCGAACCCTTACACGAGCCTAAAGTAATAATCACCGGCAACAATATATTTTCTTTAACTACCTCTGGGAGTACCTTATCCTTCTAATCGTCAGGCCGGGAGGTCCTCCTGGAGAGAGGAATCTTAGGGCATAGTCGTACCCAGTGATCAGATTCTCAGCAGTAGAAACAGGCACCCCACTGGTGTCTTAGATCCCTCCTGGTCTTACCAAGCTGCATTGGCTCCTCTGGATTATTCTCCACTTTGGCTCTAAAGGGTAAAGAGTCCAGTTTGACCACCACCTGTGGAAAAGTCACATGTTTTCGTCGTCTCTCCCTAATATGTCGGTCAAGTCTAATAGCCAAGGTCATCGTCTGTTCAACAGTGTTAGTTGTGGGTTAACTGACCAACATGTCGTCTAATTTTTCTGAGAGTCCAGTTCTAAACTGACACCTAAGTGCTGGATCATTCCAGCCAGAGGAAACGCACCATTTCCGGAACTTGGTGCAGTATTTCCCAACTGATCTGTCCCCCTGACAGAGCTACTTTAATTGAGACTGAGCCACAGTTGATTTATCAGGTTCATCATAAAGTACCCCCAAAGCCTGAAAAAACGTTCAACAGAAACTAGGCAAGGAGAGTCCGTGGGGAGAGAAAAGGCCCATTCTTTTGGGTCCCCCTGCAGCAAAGAGATAATGATGCCCACTCTTTGCTATTCGAAACCCGAAGAATGAGGGTGCAAATAAAAATAAAGTTTACAACTTTCTTTATATGTAAGAAAAAATTAGCGATTTTCTGAAAAACAATCAGGCAATTTAACGTAGGGTTCAAGGTTCTGAGTTGAGGAGGCCACTATAGGTGGTGTCTGAAGCAACTCCTGATGCTGTAGCATTTCTCCCAATTCCTGAAGCACTTGGGCAAGATTATGTACCTGGTCCGTGAGAACCCGCAACGGGTCCATGATATTGGTAAGGCCTGTAATTCTGTCATGTAGGGAAGGGAAGAGTGCAGCCCTAATATCCACCCGCACCTCTATCCCTACCTACTTGCACAGCCTGTCCTAACGGATGGTGTAAAACTTGGCGACGGTCCCTAGCTTAGATACATGCAGGGGTCTAAGGAAGAAAAAGAGCGTAAACAGAATCAAGAAAGCAAGGGTCAAAACCAGGAAGTCACGCAGGGATACAAGGAGAATACAATAACGTGGTCAAGATAATCCGAGGTCAGAAGCCAAGAGGACACGTAAATACCAAAAGAGGGTAGCAAAGCCGAGGTCACAAACAAAACTGAGGTCAAAACAAACAAGGTCTCAATATACAGAATGATGGTGAGGGTAGCAAGACCAATCACAGGCAACCTGTGGCCAGCAGGCTGCCTGTTTAAATAACCCCAACAGGTGAGTCACGTGACGTATTGCACATAACACAGCTGAGCGCCGATTCATTATTATCGGAGCTCAGATCCCCTGTTGCTCGTTGCCTAGGGCACGGAGGACATTGGCCACCCTGAGGAGACGTGCATGTCCTCCCCGTCCCCTGGTCCCCGTGGAGGATGCCTGCAGCACTGCGAAGGGAGAGCGCGCTGCCGGCTCCCCATGACACCAGACTAGTTTACCATCACAATCAGACAGACTGACCTTTTGGATGTCTGCTTTTGCTCTATTATGTCTGAAGACTTGTTTTTATCTGGATAAACTGCTGGGTTTTTGCCATTGAGTATTATTGAAGCTCTAATGTAAGTAAATGGTAGACCAGAATTGTTACATTGTATTTGTTTGGGTTGTGTTTCTCCACTCCACCCTTTACACTAGAAGGTTCCAGTCTAGATAGAAATGGTATATAAGGAGAGCAGTCACAGCCCCTAGTGTCTGCTGATAGGGATCAGTGCTTAGAAGAGACTCTGCCAGTATGCTTGGGTGACTAAAAAAAAATGCTGAGATAGGAATGTTGAGCCACAGACCATGGGTTACGAGCCGCGTCACCAAGGAGCCAATCAGACTACTGAGCCACAGACCGTGGGCCTCCAGCCTTTGGCCAGGGTACCAGCCTTCTTAGAGAGAGAGGAACAGCTAGCTCATGCCTTTCCCCAGCATCAAACCCTTCTTCTGCCAGGGAGGAGACTGGAGAAGCCAGCCCAGTGACTTGCTTGTATTTTTTTGCACTTGAGTTCCCCCAGTAAAGAAGCACACTGGTTTACTGCAGATCCTCTCTGGACTTAATTCTCATTGGGATGCACCACGCCTTACCATCCTTTCTGAGGAGCAGCAACACGTGATGACACCTCAACAGTATCACCTCAACAGATGACACCTCAACAGACACCTCACAGTATCTATCAGGATCCATCAATTAAAAATGTACTATACACAGATACAATTTTTTTTTCACTACAGCATTTACTTGACTGGACCAGTCCTGCAAGAAGACAGAATATGCTATAGTTTTTCCTGAACTGACAAATGGTCGCTAAAAACAATGCTGGTTCTGTCGGGGGAAAAGCCTGCTGGATCCGTAACTACCATGTGCTTCCGGAAGTTCATCCGGGCCCAGTCGATATAATAATGGACCAGCCTCCTGGCATAATTGCTGTGTTGCGTCCGGATCTCCGCCAGTCCCCATTATAGTGAATGGAGCTGGACGAACTTCCGGTAGCACACGGTAGTTATGGATCCAGCAGGCTGTTCCTCTGCTGAAACAACCTGTTGGAACCAGGAATGCCAGTGTGAAATAGGCCTTAAGGTGAACCTACACTTTAAGCAATTTTCTTGAGTTGCTGGCCACAAGAATAGATTGAAAAGCTTGAAAATCTCTTCAAAATGCTCCAGTCAAGCGAGTTGCTAGCAGTTTCTTAATTGTTACATACTAAGGGGGAGATTTGTCTTCTCCATGAACCAGGCACATGGACTGCTGGAACTTTCATTTAATTTATGATGAGGCGTGCATGTGGTCAACTGGTCATAAATTAAATAAAACTTCCTGCAGCACAGGAGATATCAAGACCGGCATAGCAGACACTGGTCTTGATAAATCCTTCCCTCAGGGTAGCCCTAGCCTTATGTGTGAAGACTCAGTTCAGGTAAAGTGACATTGATGCATAGTTCTAGGGCTCCTGCACATGTCTGGTTTCCAGACGTGTTTCCCACCCAGACCATGCCCCAAGCTTACAGCCTCATAGATCCCTATGATGATGTGCGTTTGGGTTAGTAAACCTGAGGTCAGGCTAAAACATATGTTTGGAATCTGGAAATGTGAATTTTTCCTTAGGGGCCATTCACACAGTTTTTTGTCAGCTGAATTTGGTGCACCAAACACTGCAAGGCAGCCTTACAGAAATCGGTTGGAGTGGTTTTAATAGGTAAAGGAAGGTCTATAGGCTTGGAAAGTATAGTTTGTAATTGGATTGAAAACTGGCTAAAGGACCTTGTCCAGAGAGTTGTGGTCAATGATTCTTATTAAAAATGGTTCAGGGTTATAAGTGGTATACTCCAAGGTTCAGTGCTGAGTCTTCTATTATTTAATTTATTTATTAAAGACTAGACATTTAGCCCGTTACAATAACGGGCACTAGAACTGTAGTGCATAAACATTAGTAGGAACAGTCTATATTAAATAGCAAGGGTATTTGACCACATTGTATTTCTTGTTTTATTTTATTTTTTGTCAAAAAGTCAAAAGTAAATAATAATAAAAATAAAATAGAAACGTATATCTCTCAATACAGTAAGTATAATTATTATTGCCTTAGTGTAAAACTTTGTAAAAATCTGCAATATACAATATTTGAAGCAGAATGTATTTTTTTACCTCTTGAAAGTTTTCTATAAAATGTATTTATAGACAACATTTCTTGTAAATATTCTTCTCTGAATTTGGCAACAGTTTGCCTTGTTCAGGACCATCTACAACCTTTACAACCAAATCTGAAAAAGTTCTAACTCTTGATAATGCAACATATAATGTAACTGACCGTGGCTGGTTCTGGCAAGTAAATGCCAACTTTTTCTAAGGTTTGCCCCTGAGCTTTATTAATTGTCATGGCAAAGGCTAATGTACCTGGAAATTGTCGCCTTCTTAAGGTAAATTTAACCATTTCCCCTTCAGCTGCACCTGTTATTACTTGAGCAATAATGAGGTTTCTTTTCAAGTCTTTAACAAGGAGGCGGGTTCCATTGCACAATCCTCTTTTAGTTATTATATTCCTAAGGAGCATAATTATTGCTGCCTTTTTAAGGTTCAGTTTATGCCATGGCATTCCTGTTAGAGTCAGCTCATTAAGAAACTCAATAGGATAGTTCTACTTATCTTCCTCAGTTGAGTCATCAATTGAGTTTGAGCTGAGGAATGTCACAGTATCTCCTTCCAAAATGTTCTTCGGGCAAATAATACATTTTTTTGTTATCTTTGAGATATCAGCAACTGGAATTCTTTCTCCAAATAAGTCTTTGACAATATTTCCTTTACATAACATTTTTGAAGGGTTTTCAATTATGTCATGAGGAACCACTGGAAGTGTTTGCTGAAAATCTCCACCAAGTAATACAACTTTTCCTCCTAAGGGTTTGTGGTTAAACCACTGTGAGAGCAATAGACGGGGCCATTGTACACTCATCCCAAATGAGTACTGTAGATGATCTCAAATTTTTTAGCATCAGCAGAATTGAGACACATATTTGATATTGAGTTCTCAACTATCGGAACAGGTAATTTGAACTGAGAGTGGTATATTCTTCCACCCTCAAGAAGATTGGCTGCTATACCTGTTGAGGATACAGGGAGCAATGTTACCTTCTCCACGAACTGTGCTGAGAAGGGTTTTGTACCACTACCTCCTGGACCATCCAAGAAAAATGCAAAGGTTGTAATTTTTGCTTGTAGACAATATTTTTTATTTCATCATGATTCAAAAAACCTTGTTCTTGAATGACAACATTTGCACAATCATGACCATTGTACACAAAAAGGTATTTGTCACTTTTCACTGATGCGCAAACTTCCATATTAATGTGGCAATTGTACTTCAACAATAGGTAAGGATTATATGGTACAACCCAAGAGTTATCAATTTTCTTTCCATTAAGAATTATAGTTTGGCCTGTATTTCTTCTCTTGTACTTTGGATAGCCATTGCTGTTAGCAATAGTTTTTTGTTGGAATTCCTTCGGAAAATCCTTACAGCATTTGTCATACATGGAGAATAAGGATTGAGTACTCCACATGGTCCATGAATCATATGCTTTGTTACAATCCTATACAATAAAATCCCTGTGTGCGTGCACGTCCGTATGTGTGTGCCGATTTGTTAAGTGCGCATGCACGGCGCGCCGGCCAATTGGCACAAACGCACGGACACCGCCTGCAGCACCCATACCTGTGCGCCCGACATTTACAGGGGGGAGAGCGCCCGGCGGCAGTCTCTGTGAGCGGAGGTGAGAGGCCACATCCATCCATATGTGCTGTCCTCTGTCATCCCGAGCTGCAGGCAGCTGATGCGGGGAAACTTCCCCACCCCCTTCCTCCCCTCATTACTCTGACTACATCTGTACACTACAACCATGACATTAGAGAGAGCTAGGTAGGGAGCTACAGCGGATATATATTAGAGATGGAGGGGGATACAGGAGGAAATACATTGTATACATATTACACTCCAACCTCCATCATATTATACTCCAACCCCCATCATTGTACACATATTATACTCCAACCCCCATCATTAGACTACAGCCCACATTGGAGTGTAATATGTGTATAGTGATGGGGGTTGGAGTGTAATATGTGTGTAATGATGCGGGTATATTGATGCTGATAGATCCCTGCACCGCGCATGCCTAGTATAACAAACGGCACACGGACACAGGGCACTCACACAGGGATTTTATGTGATTGGGGCTGGAGTGTAATCCTACATAATAAAATCCCTGTGTGAGTGCCCTGTATCTGTGTGTGTGCACCGTTTGTTATACTGGGCATGCTTCGCGCAGGGAGCCCATCTCCGCCATGCCTCCTCCTCTCCCTCCAGCTTCCTCTGCAGCCACCTCACACCCCGGAATCCCCATCATTACACAAATATTACATTCCAATGAGGGCTGTAGTGTAATGATGGGGGTTGGAGTGTAATATGTGTACAATGATAGGGGTTGGAATGTAATACATGTGTAATGCTCCCAGCCTATGATAGCTTCCCTCACTTACTACTGTGCGGCCATTTCCTGACTTTGGTGCGCGTGGTTAGGGCAAAATAGGAGCGAGGAAAATACGGCCGCTGAGGGGACTAACATGTGCCCCCTGTGCTGACAGATACCCGGGGTCCAGAATCAGAGGGTCCCCAGTGCTCCCAGCTTTGTCCCCCCAGGATCTTTGAACTCTAGGATGCAAAGCTGCAGCAGGTACGTCGCCACTCTTTCCCCCCTGGTGCGCAGGTGTGGGCGGTGCGTAAGGGTGTCCGGTATGTTGTGGCAGACTTCGGCTGCAGGGCCTGGATCCTGGGGTGTCAGGAAGCCGGAGGGGAAGGAGGAGGCGCGGTGGAGCTGGGCACAGCAGCGGGCGGATGCACGTGTGTGGGCAGTGCGTGCGGAGCACCGTGTGTTGATTAGCGGGTGCGCCATGCATGCGCACGCTCACTTAACTAACCGGCACAGATGCACGGTCGCACACACACATGGATTTTATTATAGAGGATATATTTTTACTATAATAAAAGCTTTGTGTGCGTGCTCAGAGCTGTGTGTCAGTGCGTGTAAGGCAATAATTGAACTGTGCATGTGCGGCGCGCCGTCCAGTCAACACACGGTGCTCCACACGACGCCCACACTGCCCCCACACCAGCGCATGGCGCAATCACCGCTGCCCCACACACAACTTCACCCCTGCACACAGCAGCGCGCACAGCGCTCCGACGCATGTGGACCGCACCTTCCACACCTGCAAGCCGGCCAATCACAGCCGCCGCTCGCAGGTTATAGTGTGCTCTCCACGTCCGAGCGCCGTCATTACTATTCGTACATCACACAGCTGCACATTCCCAACTCTCTCAGCCACAGACAGCAGCCGCTGCCAGCAGTCTCAGACAGCAGTCAGTGCCAGCCATCTCAGCCATCAGTCAGTGCCAGCCTTCTCAGCCATCAGTCAGTGCCACCAGCCACAGCCACCAGTCACAGTACCAGCAGTTTCAGCCACCAGTCAGTGCCAGCCGTCTCAGCCATCAGTCAGTGCCACCAGTCACCGCCAGCCGTCTCAGCCATCAGTCAGTGCCACCAGTCACAGTGCCATCAGCCACAGGCACCAGTCACAGTGCCAGCCGTCTCAGCCATCAGTCAGTGCCACCAGTCACAGTGCCATCAGCCACAGTCACCAGTCACAGTGCCAGCAGTCTCAGCCACCAGTCAGTGCCACCAGTCACAGTGCCATCAGCCACAGGCACCAGTCACAGTGGCAGCCGTCTCAGCCATCAGTCAGTGCCACCAGTCACAGTGCCATCAGCCACAAGCACCAGTCACAGTGCCAGCAGTCTCAGCCACCAGTCAGTGCCAGCAGTCTCAGCCACCAGTCAGTGCCAGCCATTTAACCCATCAGTCAGTGCCACGAGCCACATCACCAGTCACAGTGCCAGCAGTCTCTGCCATCAGTCAGTGCCACTAGCCACAGTAACCAGTCACAGTGCCAACAGTCTCAGCCACCAGTCACTGCCAGCAGTCTTAGCACCACCAATCAGTGCCACCCATCTCAGCCACCAGTCAGTGCCATTTAATACAGACTGTTTCTACTAATGTTTATGCACTAATGTTCTAGCACCTGTTATTGTAATGGGCTTAATGTCTAGTTGCATATAAGCGAGGAGTGATTTCTATGTTAGGAATTTCAGGCGAGACAATCTCATCTATCAGTTCTTCATTTTTTGGTTTACAGCTTTCTTTAAGAATAAGAAGTATCTGAGCATGTGGTAAACCTCTCTTGAAATTCTATCAAGTAGACCATTGCTTTTGGGACTCCAAAAATATGTTTTTTACTGATCATCAATTAGAGCTTGCAACTAAATGTGTTTGTCCATCAACAGTTTGTCCATGTTGTAGGTTATGTACAATCTCTTACCATTTGGGATTACATGTCATTGTAATAAAAAGATCTGGTTTTCCATATTTTCTCACAATTGCCATAGCATCTTGATAATTTTGTTACATGTTACTGGGGCTCCCTGCAAATGAAGAAGGCAAAATATACCGTATTTTTTGCCATGTAAGACGCACCAGCCCATAAGACGCACCTAGGTTTTGAGGAGGAAAATAAGGAAAAAAATATTTGGGTTTTGAACTAATGGTGGTCTGTGGATGGGACTATTATTGGGGATCTGTGGGTGGCACTGTTATGGGGGATCTGTGGGTGGCACTGTTATGGGGGATCTGTGGATGGCACTATTATGGGGGATCTGTGGATGGCACTGTTATGGATCTGGGGATGGCACTGTTATGGGGGATCTGTGGGTGGCACTGTTATAGGGGATCTGTGGATGGCACTATTATAGGGGATCTGTGGATGGCACTGTTATGGATCTGGGGATGGCACTGTTATGGGGGGCTTCTGGGGATGGTTCTTTTATGGGGATCTCTGGATGGCACTATTATGGGGGATGTGTGGATGGCACTATTATGGGGGATCTGTGGCACTTATGGAGCATCTGTCGGTGGCACTTATGGGGGGAATCTGTGGATGGCACTTATGGGTTGGATCTGTGGGTGACACATATATAGCATGTTATGCTATATACCTTATGTGTCATCCACAAATCACCGCTATTACAGTGTCATCCACAGATGCCCCCCCCGAGTGCCATCCACTAATAGATTGGGGCCTGCCGCTCACAGTAGCATTTATCTCTAAGTAGGAATCCTTGTCCTCTTAATAACTAACTAAAGTTGCGCTGTCCCCGTATCCCTACTTACTAATCGCGTCCTATAGCAGGCAGAGCGGCGCAGCGGCTGTCAGGGTAATGTCCTCATTGAAGTCACGCGCCTGCTTCTGCACTGACAGCTTGCTGTGGCTGAGATTGCTGGCACTGACTGGTGGCTGAGACTGCTGGCACTATTGCTGGCTGAGACTGCTGGCACTATTGCTGGCTGTAGCTGATATTGCCATCACTGACTGGTGGCTGAAACTGCTTGAACTGACTGGGGGCTGTGGCTAAGACTGCTGGCACTGTGACTGGTGGCACTGACTGATAGCTGAGATGGCTGGCATTGATTGGTGGCACTGACTGGTGGTGCTGAGACTGCTGGCAGAGACTGGTGGCTGAGACTGCTGGCACTGTGACTGGTGGCTGTGGGCACTGACTGATGGCTGAGACGACTGGTACTGACTGGTGGCTGAGACTGCTGGCATTGACTAATGGCTGAGATGACTGGTACTGACTGGTGGCTGAGATGGCTGGTACTGACTGGTGGTGCTGAGACTGCGGCTGAGACTGGTGGCACTGACTGGTGGCTGTGGCTGAGACTGCTGGCTGCGACTTGTGACTGAGACTGCTGACACTGAGTGCTGGCTGCAGCTGAGAATGCTGGTACTGCCTGGTGGCTGAGACTGGTGGCTGTGGCTGGTGGCCGAGACTGTTGGCTGTGGCTGACACTGCTAGCACTGTGACTGGTGGCTAAGACTGCTAGCACTGACTGATGGCTGAGACGGTTGGCACTGACTAATGGACGTAATGGCGGCGCTCTGAGAGAGAACACCACAGAAGACGGTGATTGGCTGGCATGCACGTGTGGGCGGTACGGGTGGCGTGTGGGGCAGCTGTGATAGGATGGCGCGCTGGTGTGGGCGATGCAGGCGGCGTGTGGTGCACTGTGTGTTGATTGGCCGGCGCGCCGCACATGCGCACTTCAATGATTGACACCAGCCCTGAGCATGGACACAGGGCTTTTATTAGTATAGATATCGAGGACGGGATTAATAGCACCATTTCTATTTTTGCAGATGACACTGAGCTGTGTAGTACTGTGCAGTCTATAGAAGATGTCCATAAAATACAAGCTGACTTGGACAGTCTGAGTGATTTGGGCATCAACTTGGCAAATGAGGTTTCAATGTGGATAAATGTAAAATTATGCATCTTGGTAGTGTTAATCTCCATGCATCATATGTCCTAGGGGATGTAACACTTATAGAAAAGGATTTGGGTGTCCTTGTAGATGGCAGATTAAATAACAGCATACAATGTCAATCAACTGCTTCTAAGGCTACCAGGATATTGTCATGCACTTTGTAAAGTGGTAATACTACCACTTTACAAAGCGTTGGTGCAGATGCAGTTCAGTTCTGGGCACCAGTCCATAGAAAGGACGCTCTGCAGGTAGAAAAAGTACAGAGCAGAGCAACTAAACTGATATGGGACATGGAGGGTCCTAGTTATGATGAAAGATTAAAATAATTAAATTTATTTAGTCTTGAGAAGAGATGTCTAAGGGGGCACATGATTAACCTATACAAATATATAAATGAGCCATACAAAAATTATGATTAAAAACTGTTCCAAGTCAAATGCCCTCAAAAGACAATAGTGCACTGCCTCCGACTGGAGAAGAAAAAGTTCAGTCTTCAGAAGCGTCAAAGCCTCTTTACTGTAAGAACTGTGAATCTGTGGAATAGACTTCCTTAGGACGTGGCCACAGTAGGAACAGTGGCAAGTTTTAAAAAGGGTTTCAATGAATTCTTAAAAGTAAATGACATTAATGCTTATGAAAATGTGTAGAAATCTGAGTCTCACTTCCTTCTGAGATTCATGTCCCCACCTATCTCTTGGTTGAACTTGATGGATTTATGTCTTTTTTCAACTTTTTCAAGTATTAACTATGTAACTATGGTTTATTGTCAGAGCCGTGTCAAGAAAACACATGCATTTTTGACACATCATTCTTGATCGCAGTCGCATGAATGACAGCACAGCCTCCCGTTAAAAACAATGTGAGCCAGTTTCCACGCGGCTTTCTGACAGATTTTAGCTCAGAATTCAGCTCACAAAAACTCTCTGTAAACCACCTTTTTGGGTAGGTTCATACAGAGTTTTTTTGAAGGAGGTTTTGATGTAGATTTTCCTGCAGGTTTTGTGGACACATAAATTAGAGATGATCAAAGAAGAAGGGTTCTCACATGACCCTGAGAGGATGTGTGGAGAAGGGTTTGCCGTGAATGTCTCAAAGGCCGATAGGCAGCCTGGATGAGCCAATCAGTGCTGCAGCAGGCAGGGAGGTGCCCTTGCAGAAGAACTAGAACTTCATTCTGTGTTGGTCTTTCAATGAGGGTGGATAGGTATAGCAGTGTCTGACAGAAAGCTATCTTAGGGACAGTGTATGATCGCAATCAAGCTTCTATAATAGTGTGTGCGACAGTGAAAGGAAAGGCTAGAAAGAAGAAGAATTGGGTAGAATAGAGAAAGCCAGGACGTTAGAAGTGAGAAGTTGAGACTGGGTGTACATTCTAGCACAGCTGCAGCAGAACCTCAAAAGAAGCTACCTGCAAGAACATTTCTTTTTATTTTTCCCCTTTCAACAGAAATACAGATTTTTTTTCCTTAAGTGTTGGTATGGGGGGAATATGCTCAATCCAACTGTACAACATGTATTTTACCATCCAGAAGAGAGCATTTTAACTGCTCAGCGAAAACACTTAAAATAATAGTCCAAAATCTGGGACAGAGCATCTCCGGACAGTAAATTTTATTTTTGGGTTTGGGAAAATAGCAATAAGTGTAAAATGTGTGTTTTACAATACAGATGGTAACATTTTAACTCTCAGTGAAAACTTTTGAAATATTAGACCAAAATCTGTCAGAGCATCTTCAGATAGTTTAAATGTATTCTTTTAACAGCATTTTACACCTCTGAGTGAAAACACGTAAAATACTAATCCGAAATCTGTGTCAGGGCATCTCCAGACAAGTTTTTTGGGGGGTTTTGTGAAAAATAGCAATTCAAGTGTACAACATGTTTTACAATGCAGAGGGTAGTGTTTTAAATATCTGAGTGAAAACAAATGAAATACTGGTCCGATATTTGTGTCAGGGCATCTCCAGACAGTTGAAGGTTTTTTTTGTTTTGTGAAAATAGCAATACAAGTGTGTAACGTATGTTTTGCAAACCAGAGGGTAGCGATTTTAAATCTCTGAGCAAAAATATGTTAAATGCTAGTCTGAAATCTCCAGACAGTTGAAGGTTTTCTTTTGTAAAAAAATAGCAATACAATTGTGCAATGTGTGTTTTACAATACACATTTTAAATCTGAGTGAAAAACCTTAAATACTAGTCCAAAATCTGTGTAAGGCATCTCCAGACAGTTCAAGGTTTTTTTTGTCCTGCGAAAATAGCAATACAAGTGTGCAACGTGTATTTTACAATATACAATACAAAGGGTAGCGCGCTAAATCTCTAATTGAAAACAACTGATATACTAGTCCAGGAATGGGCAAACTGCGGCTCTCCAGCTGTTGCAAAATATGATAGCTGATAGCTGTAAGCAGTTCTTGCATGCTGGGAGTTGTAGTTTTGCAACAGCTGGAGAGCCGCAGTTTGCCCATCACTGTACTAGTCCATATTCTGTGTCAGGGCATATTCAGCCAATTCAAGTTTTTTTTGTGTGCAAAAAACAGCCATACAAGTAGGAGACTTACAGGAGGCGTCGCAGTGTAATGGCCGCATCTTAAACAAGCCCCAGACACACCGCTCAGAAGAGGCTACCCCACGCTCTCCCTGTCCAGTACTGAGGGCGGCCACTGTCCGGATACGGCTAGGATAAGGGCGAGAAACACCTATACTGGCTCTTCTACATCCCTGGAAGCCCCAGAGACCACCTTCACTACTGCGGCCTGCGCTGACCTGCCCGCCGTTGCCTCGTGGCGGCAACGACCTTCAGCAGCCGCTCGCAGCATTTACTATCCAGCGCTGCGGCGCTCTCACAACCACAAGGCTACTGCCTCCCTCCGGCTGTGCCACAGGACCGGGTGAGATTGAAGCATGACACAGGGGCACATAACCCCTTTACTAACTGGGTAGACATCCCGGCAGGCGCACCTTCATTTTTGAGCCATTAATCTCAGAGTGCGGTCAAGGAGGGCTGTTTATGCACCAGCACTGCAGTGTGGGACTCTGCCTCATACTTTCTGATTTATAAACACAAGCTGCTTGTTGCCCACATTATACTGGCACTATATCGGCAGAGCTTGCACTATTACAGTTTCCCACTGGACTGAGGGGAGGACTGCATAAGATCGCTCTGACTGTATATTTGGGCATATCAACCTTCAAATTGCTGGGCTATTATCTACAGTTGGGTTTAAAATTATTCAACCCCCAATGCTGTAAAGGGTTTTAGGGAATTTAGTGTACATTTGTAATTGTGTTCAGAATGAAATCTTACAAGGACTTTTTAAAGAACCAAATGCAACTAAAATGACATCAATTGTTTTTGTAATACAGTATTAAATGTTTTTTTTGTGAATTCTTCATTGACACAATTATTTAACCCCTTAAAGACCACTCTTAAGAACAGAGGTTCATTCAAGTGTTTTCTATCAGGTATTGAAAACACCTGTGGATGTCAAGGAGCAGCAATCAAGCATAATAAGCACCAATTAGGCAAATGTAAAATGACTGTGATACTCGGCTCCTTCTAGACATTTACTGGTGTGTTTACAAACATGGTGAAGTCAAGAGAATGGTCCAGGAAGACAAGAGAAGAGGTGATTTCTCTTCACAGGAAGGGCAATGGCTATAAGAAGATTGCAAAGATGTTAAACATACCAAGAGACACCATAGGAAGCATCATTCACAAATTCAAGGCAAAGGGCACTGTTGAAACGCTACCTGGTCGTGGCAGAAAGAAGATGCTGACTTCGACTGCTGTGTGCTACCTGAAGCGCAAAGTGGAGAAAAGTCCCTGTGTGACTGCTGAGGAACTGAAAAAAGATTTGTCAAATGCAGGTACTGAAGTTTCAGCTCCGACAATAAGGCGCACACTGCGTAATGAAGGCCTCCATGCCAGAACTCCCAGGCGCACCCCCCTGCTGTCTCCAAAGAATAAGAAGAGTCGACTGCAGTATGCCAAAAGTC
Source organism: Bufotes viridis (assembly GCA_033119425.1). Lineage (NCBI taxonomy): Eukaryota > Metazoa > Chordata > Amphibia > Anura > Bufonidae > Bufotes > Bufotes viridis. Next base: position 203,342,193 of record CM065589.1, on the reverse strand, counting down.
ATGTGGACAAACCACAAAAGTTTTGGGATAGTGTTCTGTGGACTGATGAAACAAAATTAGAACTGTTTGGGCCCATGGAGCAACGCTATGTTTGGAGGAGGAAGAAGGCCTGTGAAGAAAAGAACACCTTGCCTACTGTGAAGTGTGGCGGGGGGGTCAATCATGCTTTGGGGCTGTTTTGCTTCTACAGGTACAGGGAAGCTTCAGCATGTGCAAGGTACCATGAATTCTCTTCAGTACCAGGAGATATTGGATGAAAATGTGATGCAGTCCGTCACAAACCTGAGGCTTGGGAGACGTTGGACCTTTCAACAGGAAAATGATCCCAAGCATACCTCCAAGTCCACTAGAGCATGGTTGCAGATTAAAGGCTGGAACATTTTGAAGTGTCCATCGCAGTCACCAGACTTAAATCCGATTGAGAACCTCTGGTGGGACTTAAAGAAAGCAGTTGCAGCGCGCAAGCCTAAGAATGTGACTGAACTGGAGGCTTTTGTCCATGAAGAATGGGCGAAGATACCCGTAGATCGCTGCAAGACACTTGTGTCAAGCTATGCTTCACGTTTAAAAGCTGTTATAACTGGAAAAGGATGTTGTACTAAGTACTAAGAGTGAATGTCACTTGGGGGTTGAATAAAACTGATAATGATATGAGCACAGAAAATACATTTGTGGTTATTTCATTATAAATGTTATGTTATATTTGTCTGACTTACAAGTGCCTCTTTGATTTAATTGTAAACAAGATGACTGAAATGATCAAAATCAATGTCAAACTGGCCAAAACACTCAATTTCAGTGGGGGTTGAATAATTTTGAACACAACTGTATACCTAAGCCTTTATTGCATTGCCCACCACTGGATCTTCATATCGATGGACTTAATTCACATCTGCTATAAGCTACCTATAATCATCACCTCATTACTTCTCTTTAGGAACTTTTGTTTAATTCCTCATGCAATACAATTGCTAATGTGACTCCACTGCTTTCTTTACATTGAAGCTCGACCTATACAGCGAATATCCACTCTGTTGCTACCCCATGGCTAAGTATGGGAAAAAGTAATAATCTAAAACTCTGACTCCATCCTCTCCGGTACATATGTCTGCAGACTCTATTATGGATACTTCAAAGGCGACAGCCCAGGCTACCTCTGATCTACTAATGCCAACTATTGATACTAGGTTGGCGGCCTTTCAGTCCTCATTGGACCTTATGAACTAAGGACTATGGAAAGGATATAGGGCTAAGTTGAATAATAGCGGGGATAATGGACATCCCTGTCTCGTCCCTTTGCTCATTTCAAATGAGGAGGAGCAAATAGAGTTAACCCATATTGTAGAGCGGGGATTATGGTAAATCATCTGAACAGCAGTACAGAACATGGGGCTATGAAGATATTCTGAAGATATCTCAAGGACACTCGATCAAAAGCCTTGTCAGCATCTAGGCTAACTAGGATATTCTTAGTTTGCCAATGTACTCTGCTAGATTGGCGTTCCTCGTGGCAGTAAGGATGATGGTAACCGGTATTGAGGAAGTTTGTAAGGTATATCCAAATAATTGCTCCGGAGCTCCAGATCATTAAAATGTTTAGCTGGGTATGGTTGCTCAATGCCCCAAACGTGTTTTGGAGCTTACTGCTCCTTCTTCAAGAGTAACACCGAACAAGCGGAAGTGACGTCACCGGATGTGACGCTACACCCGACATCGCTAGCTAGAGTGGCCTGCCCTGCATGTGGAGACGCCGCTCTTCATCTGTAAAATGATCCGTGGGAGTCCAATCTTATACATCAGGAGCGGTAATGTACTAATGGGATGCTATCACTATTAAGCACCATACTTTGACTGTTGTACTTACCATGTATTCTATGGACACAAACAAGAATACAGTAGCCACGGAATATTAGGTACAGATAGTATAACCTCTACACAACCCCTGGACATAATTCTCTGGAGCAAATTAACTCTTTTCTGGCAAATTAACTCTGGCAAATTAAATGGCTTTATTTTTAGTTTTTTTTTATGGTGTGTATCGGACTGGGTGGATCATGTGATATTTTTATAGAGCCGGTCGTTACGGACGCGGCGATACACAATATGTGTGTTTTTCCTTTTTTTTTTTATTATTAAATCTGGGGAAAGGGGCGTTTTCTTTCTTTTTTTTACTTAAATTTTTTTTTTATTAAAAACACTTTTTAACTTTATTTTTTAAATTTTATTTCTGTCCCGCTCTGGGACTTCAACTTTTGGGTTGTCTGATCCCCTCTGCAATGCTTTACATCTGAGTCATACACTAACAGGTTGCCTAGGAGACCCAGCCTGAGGCTGGATCTCCTGGGCACCCATAGAAGGCAGGTCCCGATGCCGTGCAAGGCATTGGGCAGCCTCTGCACGGCATCAGGCTGTCTTGTCACGCATTGGGTCCCCGTCACAGCAGCGCAGGGAAGCGATGCGCTCCTTCACCCGCCGCAAAACACTACTATGTCGTGGTCAGCACTGACTGCGGCATAGAAGGGGTTAATCCGCCTTCTGTAAACAGCAATGCCGGCGGATACAGCAGTGGCCCGGCTACTAGAGACTGCCGGCCCGATCACCATGACGTACTATTACGTCAAAATGCAGGAAGTCACTGACTTCCATGACGTAATAGTAAATCACATGTCGGGAAGGGGTTAACAACTTACAATATAACCTTCACTGCTACTCCCCAGTGGGTTATTTTAACATATTATCTGAGGAACAGCAATGTCTCCCTAGACGAGATAAAGCTTTATTACACATTTGGGCGGCTGCTACAAGAAAGAGTCTTTTACATTGATGGCTATACCTTCTATCCCTTTTATTCAGGCCAAAATAAATTTCCTGTTTAATATGGATTGGATTTACCTTATCAGATAAAGAAAAACTGACCAAACGTTTTTTTGAAAAATTGTCTTTTATTAATACCCTTTCTACTTACATTAGGTCTAAATTCATTTCACATTTTTAGCATACCACATGGTATTTATATGAGGTCCTACATGGACGCACAACTCTTCAAACTTCGGCTAACACTTGAGGTTTTCCAGAGGAAACAGTCTCTTGAGGGTTTGCACACGGGATTAAGGGGAGGGATGGGAAAGGGGGCAATGTTCTTGACATTACTGTTCACCAATGTCTCAGTGTATATCGCCTTGTTACCGGTTTTGCTGAACTGTATTTGCTTAGTGATGTGATGATAAAACAATAAATACCTACAGTTTACCTCACAAATACATAAGAGTAATTAATCGCCACTGGATAGACATATGAACCCCAATATAGCACAACAACCAGTGTACAAATTAGATAACAAAGTCTGATGTAAAATACATGTATCAAAATTTATTAGATAATTAGACAAAAACAAAGTACAAAATAACCACTGAAGGCCCAGTAATAAACCTGGGCACTACCCGGAGACTGGTGCCACAAGAAACGGTCCCACAATCCAGAGAGGGCATAAGATCATAAATACCGATAGCCAGAAATGCCCAACATATGTAAACCGTCAAATGACAGACAATAGTAAGTCACTAAAACGGGTAATGTGAGACAAGGCCAGCAAACCATTGAAAAATTATAATAGTTGCGGTGAATGTGGGAAAATGCCAACAGACACCGACAATACTCGAACGGTAAGAAGTATAGACAAGTGTACAGACAATGGTAGAGCTGGCCAAGTTACACAAGTAAACCCAAATACAAGCAAATCAATACTGAGCATATAAAGGCAAAATAAAATGTGTGTTGTAATTACCCATGACTGGGGTGGACCTGGATCACGGCACCACTGACCACCTTGACGCGCGTTTCGCCCAAATGGCTTCATCAGATTTTGGGAAAAAAATAGCCATACAAGTGTACAACACAACATGTGTTTTACAATCCAGAGGGTAGCATTTTAAATCTCTGACTGACAACACTCGAAATACTAGTCCGAAATCTGTCAGGATATCTCTAGACAGCTCAAAGATTTTTTGTTTTAGGAAATACATGTGCAACATGTTTTTTTACAATACAGAGGGTAACGTTTTAAATCTCTGAGTGAAAACACGTTAAATACTAGTCTGAAATCTGTGTCAAGGCATCTCCAGACAGTTTAAGGTTTTTTGGTCTGGCAAAAATAGCATTACAAGTGTGTAACATGTGTTTTACAATCCAGAGGGTAGCATGTTAAATGTGAAAATACATGAAATACAAGTCCAAAATCTGTTAGGATATCTTCAGACAGGTCAATGATTTTTTTTGTATTATAACATATAGCAACACAAGTGTGAAACGTGTAATATAGTAACATAGTTTATAAGGCTGGAAAAAGACAGCCTGTTAACTTGCAAGTTGATTCAGAGGAAGAGAAAAAAAAACTCAAATTAAGGCAATTGAAATAACTGCCTGGATCAACAACCTTTCTCCAGAAATCTAGTAACTATAACCTGTTTACAATACAGAGGGTAGCGCGTTAAATCTGTGAGTGAAAACACATAAAATACTAGTCAAAAATCTATGTCAGGGCATCTTCAGACAGTTCAAGGTTTATTTTTGCAAAAATAGCAAAACAAGAGTGCAATGTGTGTTTTACAATCCAAAGGGTAGCATTTTAAATCTGAGTGAAAACACATAATTAATATTAGTCTGAAATCTGTGTCAGAATATCTCTAGACAGCTCAAGTTTTTATTTATTTTTTTGAATAGCAATATAAGGGTTTGTTTTATAATACAGAGGGAAGAGTTTTAATTCACAGAGCGAAAACATGTGAAATACTAGTTGAATGTGTCTTAGGGATTTTCTTTTTTTCAATCAGGTTTCTTTTTATTGAAATAAAACACATTATAAAGATTACAACCGAGAGGACGTTGTTTCTTTTTTTTTTTTTTTTTCCCGCATGTACAGTGAGACATATCACTAATGCAATCAAGTCAAAAGGCACAATAACGGTGTACGCAGACACCTAACACATTGCAAAAAAGAAAAGTCTAGAACGTACGGAAGATGCCTCTCGACAGGATACAAGCACGTCCAAGAAGTCAGTTAAACAATGTCAACCAGTTTTTCAAACACTATAACATCCCCACCCCCCTCCCACCCCGGACAGAGAGACAGCGACTAAGAACAGGCAGATACAGGCAATCAGGTGAAGGACAGAATATAAGCAGGTAAAATACTATAGACGGTCACGGTAAACCGTCAGACTTGAACCTATAAAGGTACCCTAGCCAACGACTGAAGCACAGCCTTTTGTCCTCTTAGACAATCCCGACCAATGCTTGCGAAGCTAAGTGCGCAGACTCCACCCAACCTTGCCAAATAGACATAAACTTAGCAGGACATCTCCTCTTGACATAAACTCCTCTTTCAAGCCGAAGAACCATATTCATTCTATTAACGTACTCCTGTTTCGAGGGGAGGTCTCCCGAATCCAATGTTTGGCAATCAGAACTCTGGCCTGAAACAGGAGACGCTGTATACATAAAGAGACATTGTCCCCGGAACCTGAATTTTCAAGCAGACCTAGGATACAAACTCTGGGGTCATCAGCCAGTCGTACACTAGTTACAGTAGCTATAATAGCTCTGACATCATTCCAATATGGGCGCAATCTGGCACAGCTCCAAACCATATGGAGGAGAGTTGCTTCCGTCATACCACACCTGGGGCACTTGGAGTTCGAACGGATACCAATTTTATAAAGGAACATGGGGTCCGATATACCCTATGTATAAGAAACAACTGTGATAACCGTTGTGACTCACTAAGAGTCAGCGAGGAGTGAGGGCCAGAATATCCGACCATTGTTCCTGGGACAGGGTACCTACATCTCTTTCCCACCGACTTCTCGCTCCAATGACGTTTGACGAGAAGGCGTTATCCATAAGATATTTGTAGAGTACAGAAATCAAACCCCTGGACGAGGAGCTCCCCAATAGATGCTTAAGTACAAGCGGAGAATCAGAGATCTGCACACCTTTAGGAAATTGTGTCTGGAATGCATGCCTCATTTGTAGAAACTGAAAAAACGAGGTGTGAGGCAGACTGAACTCCTCCTGTAGTTGAGCAAAAGACTTAAAAACACCTCCCGACTGGACTTGCTCCAGGAACAATATTCCTTTTTCCTCCCATGGAGAAAAGCCCTCTAGTCTAAAGATTTCAGGTAAAAGGGGATTACGCCACAAAGGCGTGACTTCAGTCTTAGGGATTTTCACTACAGTTTACGGTTGTTGTTCTTTTTTTTTTTTTGCGAAAATCAGCAATACAAGTGCATAACACATTTTACAATTTTACTATCCAGAGGGTAACATTGGAAATCTCTGAGTGAAAACACATAAAATACAAGTTCAAGTATTTCCCCCCCCCAAAAAAAAATAGCAATACAAGTGTGCAACATGTGTTTAACAATCCAGAGGGTAGTGTTTTAAATCTCTGTCTGAAGACATGTGAGATACTAGTCCAAAATATATGTCGGTGTGTCTCCAGACAGTTCAAGTGTTGGTGTGTGTGTGTGTGTGTGTGTGTGTGGGGGGGGGGGGGGGGTGGTCATAATCTCATAGTAGGTTGACAACTTGTATATTACACTATAGAAAGCTTTTTTCAGAATTTACATATTTGAACGCATATAAGACACTAGGCTAAAATCTGTTAGTGGCACCGATACTGCATTATTTCCAAAGTAAATTGTCAGTATCAGTGTTTTCAGTCTGCTTTGAGAAAAGGGAAGAACATTTTATTATGCCTCTCTGTCTTTAAGCTCCAGTAAACAGACATGCAAACTGTTCTATACTTTGTGTGACTATGTACCTTAGGCAGAAAAATACCTGGAATATGGAAAGGTTCCAAACAAAAGACCCAGGACCAGGCCTTCTACTCCCAGAGCCAGAATGTGGGTAGTAGCAGCACCAGCTATCCAGCCAAAAGTATTAGTAGGTTGCCGTTTTCGCTGGCTTCAGAAAGGCGTAACATTATCATTGAGGATGAGATTGTGTATTGGATGGCTCATCCCTCCTCTCAGTTACAGCAGGATGATGTAGAGTTAACTTATGAGTCTGAAACCATGCCTTAGAGCAGGCATGTCCAAACTCCGGCCCTCCAGATGTTGCAAAACTACAACTCCCATCATTCCTGGACAACCTACAGCTATCAACCTGAAGAAGGGCATGATGGGAGTTGTAGTTCTGCAACACCTGGAGGGCCAGAGTTTGGACATGCCTGCCTTAGAGCCATGGATCACAGGATTCCTCCTGGTCCTCCTCCTTGCAGCCCCAGAGAAGCCTCTCAGTGGAGTCCTTTCTGTCTTCACTGCCCTTTTCTTATCTTCCTGTTGACGACTTGAGTGAGAGCAGTCAGCATTTGGAAGAGGTTCAGGAGGAGGCGGGGAACCTGTACATAGCTGTGTTGGTGATGGTAATAGTGGCACCCCTAGCCACGGTATTGGCAGTGGGGGCAGCGACATTGGCAGTCGGGGAAAATACAAAGCAGGGAATCGGGAGGGAGGCCAAGAGCCCCCCATGATATTTCACAGTATGATAAAATTGGCAGGGAGGGTGAGGACTCTGATTGCTGATTGTATGTTGGACAGGAGCAGGCAGAGGATTGGGGTGTTCAGTAGGTAATATCAGAGAAGGAGTGTGGTGGCAGCGACATCAATAACGAGCAGAGGTAACGTACCACCCAAAGAACTGCTAGGGCCATATCTGCTTTGGAAACTGGTGATGCCGCTCACACTGTTGGTGCGTTAAGCCCTAAATGTGCCAGAGCTAAGCCAAGCTTGACTGCACCAGTATCTCCTGCCTGGCAGTTTTTCTCCATGCCATGGGCAGTTAAACACAAACATACTTATAGAAAGATGACCCTCATTGGCCCAGAAAATTTCTAAATCTGAATATACAAATAGCCATTGGCTATATCATTCTGTTTTAGGCCTAAATTAATTGTTATAAAAAATTAACTTATTATATCCATCTAAAATAGACACAGAGTTGTACCATATATCTCATGAAATGTATCCTGTATTCCTCTGTGCTACATTATCACAAAAAAGTCTTAACATTAGTGTGTCATTTTTTCCTTTTTTCAGATCCACAACACAACAGACATTATCCAGAGCTCAAACTTCCACTCAGAGTATAAAATAAATAAATACAAACCTCAATACCACTCCTATGGCATCACTTGGTGGCTCACAACCTTTGTTTTTACGCAATCATCAAACAGATGACAGAGCAGCGACAGGGTACAAATATGCAATCGATTCAAGCATCACAAAGTGCACAGATACCAAACCTGTCCGGGGAGAAAAATACGACCATTGCCCCCCCTTTTTTAAGCCATTCAGGGGTACAGCTACGGGATCAAGAGAGATGGGGTTGCAACAAAAAAAGGGAGAAAAATCTGATTATGAGAGATCAGAAAATAAACAGATTATAAATCTATAAATCTGTCATCACACATTTTAACCAAAGCGGAGGAATCATTATTGTCAAAAGGTCTAACATTTTCACCAGCACCATTATACGACAAATTTATGTGGATAACAGATATAAATTTATTTGCACTAAAACTTGCCCTTCATAAGATGCATTTACATTCGGAACATGATATAAAATTAATACAGGAAAAAGAGAAAGAACGTATGGAAGCCTAGGAAAGCTTAATAAATGAAAATGAGGGCCTTGAAATTCCTCCAGATCCGCCATTCACAACATTGAAACCCAAGTCAAAATCTACGCCACCCCTTTCTCAGTATAAGGAAATAGATGCATTTGTAACCTTGGTGACGCAAGATATACAAACTTTGAAACTCAGAAAGGAATGAAGTAAATGTAATCTAACCCCTTCAGAGAATGGGGAACAACTGAGTAAAAATGAAACATTAAACCTAGTGACAAGGGAGGCAATATTGTGATACAGGATAAATAAGATTATGTCAGTATGGCCCTCCGTCTTCTGAATGATAAACAAACCTATCAAATTCTCTCTACCAATCCCACTTAAAAATATCTCCAAGAATTAAAAGAACTCATTAAAAGAGCAAAAACTGAAAATTTGATCAGTAAAGATGAATTCCAGTACTTCTATAACAAAGCTCCGACTGTCCCAACATTTTATGCCTTACCCAAGGTACATAAAAAGTAAACACCAATTCCAGGTAGTGTCAGGGAATGATAGTTTAACACAAGGAATAAGTAGCTACGTTGACCAAGAACTAAGAAGTTTTGTAACAGCACTCATATATAAAAGATACCAAAGATCTTCTACTGAGAATCAGTGATATGTCTCTCCCTCCAAGTACTTTTTTTTTTTTTTTAGCAAGCTTGGATGTAGAGTCCCTTTACAGCAATATACAGCACTATTTGGGTCTAAATGCAACTAAATGCTTTCTAAACACAAAAAGTGTCACTTTTCACAAACACAATGATTTTGTTTTGTCACTACTTGAGTTTATTTTTAGAACACAATTATTTTATGTTCCAGGAGCGGCTCTATAAGCAAATTAAAGGGACAGCATGTGCACCGACTTATGCAAATCTTTTTATAGAGTGGTGGGAAAATCACGTGGTGTTCACTGATGAGATGTCACATGATTTATTGGGGCAGGTATATAGATGACATCCTCATCTTTTGGAAGGGCAGTAAATCGTTTTTTCAGGATATTGTTAAGAAGCTAAATGCTAATGATATTGGTAAAATATACACATGAGATACAGGAGGAAGAGAAGTGTTTCTTCGATCTAAAAATCGGAAGATGGTAGTCTGAATACAGACATTTACAGGAAATCAACGTCAACAAATGGTTACCTACACTGGACCAGTTGGCATTTCCACCATTAAAAAGAGGGATACCAACAGGACAGTATCTCAGAGCACTGAGAAATTGCTCAGAGGAGAACTCTTTTATGGCTGAAAGTGGGGAGTTATTTCGTCAAGCTCAAGAACGTGGCTATCCCATACGCAGGGCCGGCGCCACCCATAAGCAGAGTACGCCACCGCGTAGAGCGCACTCTTGCTGGGGGCGCCGGCTCCCGCCTGGGCTGACACGTCCCTGTGTGCGCACCGCCCGGGCGCAGTATTAAGGCAGACAGTGTGAGCACTTCCCTAGTGTCAGTCCCTGTGGAGTAGCGTGGCCGAGCTCTGTCCGGTTCCGCAGGTACAGGCGCTTTTGTTTCCTGTACCTGTCCGGACTGACAGGAAGTGCTCACTTGGTGTGCACTTCCTCTCAGTCCGGCCGGGTACAGGGAACAAATGCTTCTGTACCCGCGGAACCGGACAGAGCTCGGCCACGCAACTCCACAAGGACTGACGCTAGGGAAGTGCTCGCACTGTCTGCCTTAATACTGCGCCCTACTCCACAGGGACTGACAGAGTGACACAAGGGGGGAGGGGGGAATGAGAGTGATAGGGGGGGGGGTGAGAGTGACAAGAAAGGGCGGCCACACCACACCAGAGGGACTGACACGAGGGAACAGAGTGACACAAGAGGGGCAAGAAAGAGAGTGACTAGGGGGAATAAGAGTAATGATGGGGTAATGAGAGTGACAAGAAGGGGAAAAGAGTGACACAAGGGAGGGGGGTAAGAAAGAGAGTGACTGGGGGGGGGGGGGAGAGGTTGACATCCATCACACACACACACTGCCTCCCTTACACACTGAAACACAATGCATCTCTTCCATTCACACGTCCAAGTGTGTTTTGCGGATCCGCAAAACACGGACACCGGCAATGTGCGTTTCGCATTTTGCGTACCGCACATCGCCGGCACTCTCATAGAAAATGCTTTTCTTGTCCGCAATTGCAGACAAGAATAGGACATGTTCTATTTTTTTGCGGGATGGTAGTGTGGACCCGGGAGTGTGGATAGAAATAAATTGGTCCGCAATTCCGTTCCGCAAAATGCGGAACAGAATTGTGGATGTGTGAATGGAGCCTTACACATGCAAACACAGATTCACAGAACGCACTCTGTACACACATTCAGAAACACACAACACAAACCTTATACACAAACACGAACTTCTTTCTATCCCTTGCACACACCCACACTGCATCACCTACACACTGGTCTCCCTATACACTCCCCACACACACACACTGCATCCACTGCACACTGCATCGACTACACACACACTGCATCCACACTGCATTCACTGCACACTGCATCCACTACACACACACACTGCATCCACTGCACCCACTACACATCCACTGCACACACACTGCATCCACTACACACACTGCATCCACTACACACTGCATCCACTAAAAAAAAACACACTGCATCCACTACACACACACTGCATCCACTACACACACACACACTGCATCCACTACACACACACACACACTGCATCCACTACACACACACACACTGCATCCACTATACACACACACACACTGCATCCACTACACACACACACTGCATCCCCTACACACACACACACACACTGCATCCACTACACACACACTGCATCCACTACACACGCACTGCATCCACTACACACGCACTGCATCCACTGCACACACACTGCATCCACTGCACACACACTGCATCACCTACACACACTGCTATCCCTATACACTACATTCCATAAGCACACACATTAGATTCTCTACAGCAACACATAACACATCCCCTACACACTTCACCCACTGTGAACAAACTCATGGGTGGAACATGTAGGTGGACTTATGGGTGGGCCTTATGGGCATACTCTCCTGGGGCCCAGACCTTGAACTGTGTAAAGGGCCCCAAAAAATGGAGCCGCTTCCCGTTCTCCCAGAACATTGATTTTTGCCTCCAGAGAGCCTGTCCCACACCAGACCAGTGGAGCCAGAGCCCATCATCATCCTCATCTGGGTGTAAGGAGGCGATCTAGTACATTATTCATGGGACTAGTCTCTAATTTACCTCATATTAAAGGGACACTATAGTCCCCAGAACCTCTGCAGCTAAATGTAGTGGCTCTAGTGTCAATAGCCTTTCCCTGCAGGCTTTTTAATGTAAACACGGCGGCACTCGTGTTAGTTAATTAGGCAGATCATATGGGTGGGGCATTGTGATGTCACATGGGGGGGGGGGCGGCAAACTTTTCTTTTGCCTAGGGCGGCAAAAATCCTTGCACCGGCCCTGCCCATACGTCCCCTTAAAAATGCCTTTAATAATACAAAGATGAACAAACGAGAAGATCTTTTAGATCCAAAGCTAAATGAAAAAAACACAAATAAGATGCATAGGAACATATGACGGTTATTCTAAAGAAATCAATACCATTCTGAAAAGGCATTTGCATATATTACAATCAGAAAGAGATTTAAAATCATCAGTTATTAGTTCATACCTGAGCGTAACATACCGGAGAGGACCTAATCTCAAAGATCATCTCGTATATAGTCATTATTAAGAACAGAAAAAAAAAGATGGCCCAAGAGGATCGGTACCATGTGGGGACTGTTCATTTTGTAAATTTATTTTGAGAGCAAATTTTTTTTCCAATCTAAGTGATGGTAAAAGATATGAAACAAGGCAAAAACACACAGGAATTGAGACAGCGCATATCTGGTCACATAAGCGCCATTGAAACAAATAAGGATACATCAATTGCACGCCATATCAAATATTTCCATCAAAATAACCCAAAAAACCTCAAGTTTTGGGGTATTGAAAAAGTAAAAATGGGACCAAGAGGGGGAAATTTGGATAAAAAAAATTACTACAAAATGAGTTAACATGGATATATAGGCTCAATACTATGAGTCATATAGGCCTCAATGAGGGCTTTTCTTTTTCAGCCTTCATATAAATAGGGGATAATAATAAAAAAAAGATACATAAGTAATGGAGATATTTTTTTTTAAAAAGCCGCATATCACACTTCATTCACCCGATTGTAGAGATTTTTTTTTTTTTTATATTTAACCCCTTAAGGACACGGCCCTATTTCACCTTAAGGACCAGGCCATTTTTTCAAAATCTGACCACTGTCACTTTAAGTGTGAATAACTTTAAAACGCATTTACTTACCCAGGCCGTTCTGAGATTGTTTTTTCGTCACATATTGTACTTCATGACACTACTAAAATTGGGTCAAAAAGGTTTATTTTTTTGTGTAAAAAAATACAAATTTTACAAAAAAATTTGAAAATTTAGCAAATTTTAAAGTTTCAGTTTCTCTACTTCTATAATACAAAGTAATACCCCCCAAAAAAGTGATGACTTTACATTCCCCATATGTCTACTTCATGTTCGGAGCATTTTGGGAATACTATTTTATTTTTTGGGGATGTTACACAGCTTAGAAGTTTAGAAGCAAATTTTGAAATTTTTCAGAAATTCTCCAAATCCCACTTTTTATGGACCAGTACAGGTCTGAAGTCACTTTGTGAGGCTTACATAATAGAAACCACCCAAAAATGACCCCATTTTAGAAACTACACCTCTCAAGGTATTCAAACCTGGGTTTACAAACTTTGTTAACTCTTTAGGTGTTCCACAAGAGTTAAGGGAAAATGGAGATAAAATTTTAGACTTTCGATTTTTTGGAAAATTTTTCAATAAAATCCATTTTTTCCAGTAATAAAGTAAGGGTTAACTGCCAAACAAAACTCAATATGGGTTGCCCTGATTCTCTAGTTTGCAAAAACACCCCATATGTGGTCCTAAAATACTGTTTGGCCAAACCGCAGGACATAGAAGGAGGAGCGCCATATGGGTTTCGGATGGCAGATTTTGCAGTACTGTTTTTTTACACCATGTCCAATTGCAACCCCCTGATGCACCCAAGAACAGAAATTCCAAAAAAGTGACTCCATCTAAGAAAGTACACCCCTCAAGGTATTCAAAACTGGGTTTACAAACTTTGTTAACCCTTTAGGTGTTCCACAACAGTTAATGGCAGATGGAGAAACAATTTTGGAATTTCGATTTTTTGGAAAATTTTCCAATAAAATCCATTTTTTTCAGTAAAATCCATTTTCATAGTAAAGTAGGGTTAACTGCCAAACAAAACTCAATATGGGTTGCCCTGATTCTCTAGTTTGCAAAAACACCCCATATGTGGTCCTGAACTACTGTTTGGCCAAACTGCAGGACATAGAAGGAGGGAGCGCCATACGGGTTTCGGATGGCAGATTGCAGATTTTGCAGGACTGTTTTTTTACACCATGTCCAATTGCAACCCCCTGATGCACTCCAAGAACAGAAATTCCAAAAAGTGACTCCATCTAAGAAAGTACACCCCTCAAGGTATTCAAAACTGGGTTTACAAACTTTGTTAACCCTTTAGGTGTTCCACAACAGTTAATGGCAGATGGAGAAACAATTTTGGAATTTCGATTTTTGGGAACATTTTCCAATAAAATCCATTTTTTTCAGTAATAAAGTAAGGGTTAACTGCCAAACAAAACTCAATATGGGTTGCCCTGATTCTCTAGTTTGCAAAAGCACCCCATATGTGGTCCTAAACTACTGTTTGGCCAAACCGCAGGACATAGAAGGAGGGGGGTGCCATATGGGTTTCGGATGGCAGATTTTGCAGGACTGTTTTTTTTTACACCATGTCCTATTGCAAGCCCCCCTGATGCACCCAAGAACAGAAATTCCAAAAAAGTGACTCCATCTAAGAAAGTACACCCCTCAAGGTATTCAAAACTGGGTTTACAAACTTTGTTAACCCTTTAGGTGTTCCACAACAGTTAATGGCAGATGGAGAAACAATTTTGGAATTTCAACTTTTTGGAAAATTTTCCATTTTAACCCTTACTTTATTACTGGAAAAAATGGGTTAACAGCTAAACAAAACTCAATATGGCTAAACGGCAGGATATAGAAGAAGGGGAGCGCCATATGGTTTTTGGAAGGCAGATTTTGCTGGACTGGTTTATTTACACCATATACCCTTTCAAGCCCCCTGCTGCACCCCTTGAGTAGAAACTCCATAAAAGTGACCCTATCTAGGAAACTACAGGATACGGTGGTGGTTGTTTTTGGTACTATTTTAGGGTAAATATGATTTTTGGTTGCTCTATATTACACTTTTTTGGAGGCAAGGTAACAAAAAATTTAATTCTAAAATTGTTTCTCCTTTCACCATTAAGTTTTGTGGAACAACTAAAGGGTTAATAAAGTTTGTAAAGTAATTTTTGAATACCTTGAGGGGTGTAGTTTCTTAGATGGGGTCACTTTTTTGGAATTTCTAGTCTAGGCTACATCAGGGGGCTTCTAATGGGCCATGGTGTAAATAAACCAGTCCATCAAAATCTGCCTTCCAGAAACCATATGGCGTTCCCTTCGTTCTATGCCCTGCCGTGTGGCTATATAGCCATTTACGACCACCTATGGGGTGTTTCTGCAAACTACAGAATCAGGGCAATAAATATTTAGTTTTGTTTGGCTGTTAAGCCTTGCTTTATTACCGGAAAAATAGATAAAAATGGAAATTTTGCCTAAAAATTAGTGTTTTGGCACCTTTTTTTTTTTTTTTTTTTATGCTGTTTATCTGAGGGGTTGGGTCAAATGTTATCTTTATAGGGCAGATTGTTACGGACGCGGCGATACCTAATATGTCTACTTTATACAATTTGCTTAGATTTTATACTATATTATCATTTTAGGAACAAAAATTAAATAATTTTACTATCTCCATAGCCTGGGAGCTACAATTTTTTTTTTGGTTGGGCGACTGTCTAATGTAGGGGCTCATTTTTTGCGGGATGAGATGGCAGTTTTAATAACACCATTTGGGGGTGCATATGACTTTTTGATCGCTCGCTATTACACTTTTTGTAATGTTATTTGACTAAAAATGGCTTTTTTTTTTACTCATTTTTTTAAATTTTTTTAACGCTGTTTATCCGAGGGGTTGGGTCAAATTTTATTTTTATAGAGCAGATTTTTACGGACGCGACGATGCCCAATATGTATGGCTCTCAGACTTTGGAGACACTAAAACAGGCATCCTCAAACTGCGGTCCTCCAGATGTTGTAAAACTACAACTCCCACCATGTCTTGCTGTAGGTTGTCTGGACATGCTGGAAGTTGTAGTTTTACAACATCTGAAGGGCCGCAGTTTGAGCACTAATACTAATAACATTTTTGGAGAAAAAAAGTTGTTTCTGTGTCTCCAAAGTCTGAGAGCCATAGTTTTTTATATATTTTCTAGGGGACTGTAGGGAATTATAAAATTTAGAACTCCATGGAAGTGTGATACTCCCTGAAGCAATTAATAACGCAGAGGCCCGGATGATCGGGGCAAGTGTCACATTGAGTGGTGGTGTCCTTCCGTATCCCCTCTTGTGACACACTCTGCACTTTTTTGGGTTCGTCCCTTCTTTCCAGTATGGGGACCACACCTGGAAAATGTTGGCCAGGGACGATCCGGGCCCCTCCAATTCCCGAGGTACTCCGACCTGCTCTTTCCCGGTCTGAAAAGATCAGGTCCTTGAGGACTGCCTCATAGAATTGGAGGAACGTCTCTGTGCTGCCAGCGCTCGGGATAGTACAAAGCGTTGTACATGGCAACCTGCACCATGTAGACCGCAACCTTTTTGTACCATGCCCGGGTTTTCCGCATGGCATTATATGGTTGGAGAACTTGATCAGATAGATCAACTCCACTCCATATACCGATTGTAGTCGACTGATACAATCGGGCTTGAGGACCGTTGCCATGGTACCTCGCACAGAGACGGGGGTGGTGCCGTTACCGTGGATTGTGGTCAGCATAAGGACATCCCTCTTGTCCTTATACCTGACCAACAGCAGGTTTCCACAAGTAAGGGCACGGGTATCACCCCTGGGGATAGGTACCTGGAGGGGGTAGGCAGGGAGGCGCGCTGATTTTTCCGCACAGTCCCACAAGCGAACGTGGATCTGGCGTAGAGGGCCTGATACAAGGGAATACTGGTATAAAAGTTATCCACGTACAAGTGGTAACCCTTATCCAGCAGTGGGTGCATAAGGTCCCACACGAGTTTCCCGCTAACACCCAGAGTGGGGGGACATTCTGGGGGTTCAATACGGGAATCTCGCCCTCAGTACACACGAAATTTGTAAGTGTACCCTGAGGTACTCTCACAAATTTTGTACATTTTCACGCCATACCTCGCTCGCTTAGTGGGAATGTATTGGCGGAAACCGAGTCTCCCCTTGAAAGCAACGAGAGACTCATCAACCGCGACCTCCCTTCCAGGTACGTAGGCCTGCGCGAATGCGGCCCCAAAGTGATCGATGATCGGCCGTATCTTGTACAGCCGGTCATAGGCGGGATCACCTTGGGGGACATGCTGCATTATCTGCATAATGCAGGCATTTCCGTATGGCCTCAAAACGCGAGCGTGTCATGGCCATACTGTACAGTGGGGTCTGGTAGAGGACGTCCCCACTCCAGTATTGCCTGACACTTGGTTTTTGCACTAGACCCATGTGCAGCACGAGGCCCCAAAATGTCCTCATCTCGGCTGCACTGACTGGCGTCCAGCCACCGGGTCTAGCCAAAAGGAGCCTGGGTGCTGAGCGACGAACTGTTGGGCGTACAGATTCGTCTGCTCCACCATCAGATTCACAAGTGGGTCACTGAAAAAAACTAAAAAGTCTATTTCAGTGAACCCCACTGTGGGAATCTGGATTCCAGGATTGCCAACAAAATCCGAAATCGCAGGCTCGTAGTCCACTGGGGACACCAGCTAAGTTCACCGGTGGGGGCTCCGGTGCGCTTATTTGGTGGGCCGGAAAACCAGTACGAGCCCCAGGGCTGCTCGTACTGGGGTGGGCCACGGGGTCCCTAGCATGTGAGGGCCCTGGCTCTGCCTGGCGGCGTCTCCGCCGCCTCGGGGCTCATCATCATCAGATGATGATGAGGAGGATGCAGATGACAGGAGGAAGGTGGGGTCATCGTCATCCTCACTGGCGCTCTCGGTGTCGGAGAGCATATGGGCATATGCCTCCTCCACTGAGAACATCTGGCGGGCCATGGGTATGTGTGTGTGCGTGTGTATGTGCGTGCGTGTAAAACTTTATTTGGTGTGCGTGTGTGTGGGGGCGGGTGTTCGCGTTAAATAAAAATTCAAACTCGCTGATCAGCAGCGGAAAGCTGATCAGCGGTTGAATAGGCTATGTGCTAACAGTGGCCGGACCTAAAGAGTGCCGGCCACAGTCAGCGCACGCACAAAAAAAAAAAAAAAGTGTGTGGCTCTGGGGGTGGTGCTGGGGATGCAGGTGGTGCTGGGGATGCAGGTGGTGCCTTGGGTTTGACACTGGAACCAGGTGCCTAAAATAAAGTAAAAAATTATTTTTCCATACATAACTTTCCTCACTATCCCTGCCTAAATATTCCCTCTCCCTTACTTTCCCTGTCCTACCTGAAGGTGCTGCTAGGGATGCAGGTCCAGGCGGGAAGCAGGTCCAGGCAGGGAAGCAGGTCCAGGCAGGGAAGCAGGTCCAGGCAGGGAAGCAGGTCCAGGCAGGGAAGCAGGTCCAGGCGGGGAAGCAGGTCCAGACGGGGAAGCAGGTCCAGGCGGGGAAGCAGGTCCAGGCGCCTAAGTCAAGATTTTTTTTTTTCCATACATAACTTTCCCTCACTATCCCTGCCTAAATATTCCCTCTCCCTTCCTTTCCCTGTCCTACCTGAAGGTGCTGCTAGGGATGCAGGTCCAGGCGATGGGGATGCAGGTCCAGGCGATGGGGATGCAGGTCCAGGCGATGGGGATGCAGGTCCAGGCGATGGGGATGCAGGTCCAGGCGATGGGGATGCAGGTCCAGGCGATGGGGATGCAGGTCCAGGCGATGGGGATGCAGGTCCAGGCGATGGGGATGCAGGTCCAGGCGATGGGGATGCAGGTCCAGGCGATGGGGAACCAGGTCCAGGCTCTCAGGATCCAGCGACGAGCTCCTTTCACAATGGCGGCGCTGCAACGAATGGGAGGAGGAGAGTGCTGCGGCGGCCGCTTGAACTTGCCGCCTCCTCCGCACCAGCCAATCAGCTTGAACTACCGCTGCCACCGCCCCAAAGCTAGGACGGTGATTGGTGGTGTGATATCACACCACCGATCACCGTTCCTTTCCGGTTCATGGGGTCACCGGGGACCCGAATGGATCGGAAACGCAACAAACCGCATGTCTGAATTGACATGCGGTTTGTTGCGATCGCTGATGCGGGGGGGTTACACGACCCCCCTCAGCATGTGAACATGGTTCCTGCTGCACGATCGCAGCAGGAACCATGTTTCTAGCGATTTTTATTTTTTTTTAATACGCGATTTAATTTAGGACGTATGGGTACGTCCTGTGTCCTTAAGGACTCGGACATTAGGGCGTACCCATACGTCCTATGTCCTTAAGGGGTTAAAAAATAAAGAAAAGAACAACAAATAAGAAATAACAAAAATAAGAACGGATGATTAGGACAAATGGAAATACATGAAGGTATCCCGTTGAGGAATCAACTAACAGTACTGTATTAAAAATAATCATGTTGACTAAGAGATTATACAAAAAGACTTTCAATTGACTGATACACGACCATGATTTCTAATTATTTATGAAAAGGAAGCCATAATTTGTAGAAAAGAATACAGGAGTAATTATAGATTATGAATTTATGATTAGAGAATAAAACTTAAGAGGTATAACAACTTACAGTTGATATGGGATATGTAAATAGTTTTAAGATAATAAAAATTAATATGCGCATTTATGCTTTCAGTTATTTTATTATTTTTTCATATTTCTCACATATTTCACTCTAAATCTCAACTCTGACAAAATATTATTGTATATATCAATATTAATTTCTGGTGATCATGGTATAGAAGATAATGTCATCTATCTTAAAATATAGACATTAATGAGTGAATAAAAGTATGGATTTTAGCTGGTATAACATGATCTTTTTTTATTATTATTTTTTTAAGAATCGGTACTAGCAGGGAAATAAAACAAAGTCCATAGACATGCGCAGAAAGGAGAGAGGGAGGGGGCGGAGCTAGCCACGCATGGAGGAAGACGTGTGAGCTTTGAGCTCCTCCACACAGCACCCGATCTACTAGCATTTTAAGAGCTAACACCGGCCCTGCCATGGGTAAACTCAGTAAAGAGAAGAGTGGGGACGCAGACCATGCTTCCAAGATGAGGAAATCTCAAGGAGACATGAATAAATACCTGCAGAAGAAACATGCCTCTCCGGCTAGGAGAAGCAAGATGGCGACCGCTGAAGATCCTGCAGCACACGCTGGACACGACTCAGATGACGCCAGCTCATGTGCGCCTTCGGACATCCAGGAGGACGCAGATCCTGCTCCTATAACCAGGGCGTTTCTGCAACACTCCCTACAGCAGTCGCTTGCCCAGGCTCTGACTCCTGTTATGAAGGAGCTCGGCGATATCAAGACGGAGGTGACGCATATGGGCCAGAGAGTAGAGGCCCTGGAGGAGTTCCAGCAGACGGTTACGCAGCATAGCAAAGGCCTACACTCCCAGGTACAGGCTCTACACTCCCAGGTGGACTCTATATTTCTTCACCTAGAAGACCAAGAAAATAGGGGGCGAAGGAAGAATATCAGGATTAGGGGTATCCCTGAAACTGTAGTGGCTGAAGCCATGACAGATATGGTTCGCCAGATTTTTACAACGCTGGTGGGAGAAGAAAAGGCCAGAGACGTTGTTATTGAACGAGCCCACAGGGCTCTCAGACCGAAGCCTGCAGCCTCTGATCCACCCAGGGACACTATATGTGCCCTGTTGAACTATCTTGATACCGCGGCTGTGCTGAAGGCGGCGAGAGAACAGGAGGAGGTCACGTTTGAAGGGGAAAAGATCCTATTGTTTCAGGACTTAGCTGCGAGCACGCTCGCTAAAAGGAGAGCCCTAAAGCCGCTCACGCTGGAGCTTAGGAGACGGAGATTGCCTATGCGCTGGCTTTTTCCCTTCGGCCTCAGTACTTCGATCAACGGGCGGCAGTTCGCAATCAGGCACCCAGAGGATCTTTCTAAGGTTTGGGAAGCCCTCGAAATGTCACCCCTCGAGATCCCTTCCTGGCTCCCCTCGGCAAATATGGAGAAACTTCCTAAACTGGTGACACAGTCGCCGTGGCAAGCCGTGGTTAAGCAGAAAACGCCAAGGAAGAAACTACTTGTGGCGGACTGAAAAGTGACCTTTGACTTCTAGTCACGCGCCTTGTCTCTTCTGAGGACATTCGCTTGAGTATACCTAATCAGTCTTTCTCTAGACCACTTTACTCTGCTTTTTCAGGGCATCTTCAATAGCTACTGTATTTGCCCCCAGCTTGGATAGCTAGTCTGGTTTTATGCTTGCTATATTAGCTAGGTTATAAGGATTTGCTCATGCTATGTTCCACTCTCTAATTATGAAGGGGTGATGTGCTTCTACTAAGACATACAGTATCTTAATGACAGGCTCTATATCCCCTTGTTAATATGCTTTACAGAGGTAAAGGGCCCTTGTATTTAATAATGCACAACACCCCACCATGGCCAGGATTGGTCTAATGTTTGGCTTGGAGATGAGAGATCGGGTGCGTGGTTTGTTAACACCTTATTTACCACTCTCCACCTGTGTCCCCCCCCACCCGCGCTCTCATCTTCAGAGTCTTTTGCTTCCCGGCGCCTGATCGCGCCCATGGGGCCTCAGTGCCCTTGTACTATGTGCATATCTGTTATTATATTGGTTTTGTTTTATTGGTTAATGCTGGTCTTGCTAACTATCCCAGGTAGGTTAATAACTAAGCGCTTACTACACATAACGTTATGGCTCATTTGACCTGTGTCACACTTAATGTGAACGGGTTGAATACCCCTCAGAAAAGGAGTCAGGTGTATCATACGCTAAGGAAAGATAATCCTGACTTGATATTTCTCCAGGAGACGCACTATAGACATTTACATATACCTAATATGTCCAGTAAGCAGTTCCCAGAATGGCATCATGCCACATACTCTTCAGCCTCTAGAGGAGTGTCGATTGGGATTGGCAAGAATGTCCCTTTCCAAATCTCTACAAAATTAGCCGACCCCAAAGGCAGGTATCTCTTTATAAAAGGTAAGGTCCTAAACTCATTGGTCACTTTAGCTACGGTTTATGCACCAAATGAGGGGCAGACCAACTGGGTAATTAACACGCTTAGCTCCCTTAAACAATTTACTGAGGGACTGTTGATACTTGGCGGAGATTTAAATGTTCCACTTGCCGGAACCGCAGACACTACTTCTACTACTCCTCGTATATCTGAAAGACAGAGGCGCAGGTTAAAATTGGCATTACTGGACAGTGGAATTGTAGATGTCTGGAGACTATTCCACCCAGAAGTACGCGATTATACCTTTTTCTCAAAGGTCCATGGCACATACCATCGCCTTGACTACATATTCCTTTCCAGTAATGCTATTCCGGCAGTCAAAAAAGCGTCTATAGGGTCGATTACCGTCTCTGATCACGCCCCTGTGAGTATCCAGATACAGCTCAAAGACTTACCAGCCAGGACCTGGCACTGGAGGCTAAACTCCACTCTGATTGAAGACGAGGCGATTAGGGAACAGCTTGCTAGAACCATTGACACCTACTTTAGTATCAACAGCTTAGACCCGGTCTCTACACCAATATTGTGGGAAGCACACAAAGCCGTGGTGAGGGGGGAGCTAATTAGCCTGGGTTCTAAACTCAAGAAACAGAGAATAAAATTAATAGACTCTATATTGCTCCAAATTTCCACTCTGGAAAAATTGCATAAGTCGGCACTAACAACAGAAATTTTACTACAACTAACCTCCCTCAGATCCCAGTTACGCGACGTGTTAAACATTAAATCTGCAAAAATCATGCAAGCCCTTCGCTTCAAATATTACTCCCATGGTGATAAGGGGACTAAACTTATGTCTAATCTTTTGAAAGCCCAAAGAAATAAAACCTTTATCTCTGCTATCAAATCTAGACAAGGAACTAGACTAACTGAAACCCCGGCTATAGCTAGAGAATTTTGCAAGTTTTATATGTCACTGTATAATCTTAACACTTCGAATCCCCTATCCTCTATTGACCAATTGCAAGTGCAAAACCGCATTGACGACTTTCTGAGTTCCATTGCTATGCCCTCCCTCTCTGCTGAAAACAAAGCAGACCTCATGAGACCGTTCACAGAGGAAGAAGTGAACAAGGTCCTTCACTCTATCCCTTCGGGCAAGAGTCCGGGGCCAGACGGCTTCACTATCGCTTATTATAAAAAATTTGCTGCTTCTTTGGTCCCCCGATTTACTGACTTGTGTAATTCTCTTTTAGGTGGAGCCGTTCTGCCCCAGGCCCAGGAGGCGAACATTATCATCCTTCATAAAGAAGGCAAAGACCCGGAAGTGTGTGGCAGCTATTGCCCTATTTCCCTACTCAATGCGGATCTGAAATGGTGGGCGAAGTTATTGAGCCATCGCCTGTCAGTTCTGCTTCCCGGCCTTGTGGGGGAGGAACACGTTGGCTTCGTACAGGGGAGAGAGGGCAGACACAACATCGGTCGAGTAGTCAATGCGGTGAGTCTTGCTAAGAAAAAGAATAGGCCTTTGGTTCTCCTGGGGACCGACGCCGAAAAGGCTTTTGACAGAGTTAGCTGGCCTTTTATGCGCAGCACTCTGTTAGCCTTTGGCATTCCCAGTGGATTCGTAAAGGCAATTTTCTCTATGTATTCAGCACCGACAGCACGTATTATGGTGAATGGCACTATGTCGGACTCCTTTGCGATAAGCAATGGGACGCGACAGGGATGTCCACTTTCCCCTACCCTGTTTATCTTGGTACTGGAAACACTACTGTTAAAATTCAGACAATGCCCAGATATCAAAGGGATTCATATAGGAGGTTTCCACCATAAATTGGCAGCCTTCGCAGATGACTTGTTATTAATGATAACTAACCCAGGTGAGGCTATGCCACATGTATTAGACATCTTCGACTCCTTTGGCGGCATCTCCAACTTTAAGATTAATCTAGAAAAATCAGAAGCCCTAGGGGTTTCCCTTACTTCAACCCTCCAGAGACGATTAAAAGCCTCATCTCCTTTCAAGTGGCCCTCAGAGGCAATTAAATACCTTGGGGTCCTGATCCCGTCGAATCCTAGCAAGCTGTTCCAATTAAATTTCCCCCCGCTGGTGTCTAAAATCCAATCCTTCTTAAACAAACCTTCAGTGACCAAGGTATCCTGGATAGGTAGAAAAAATGTCCTAACCACGTATATCCTTCCCCAAATACTATATTTATTTCGCTCACTTCCGAATGCAGTCCCTAAAACTTATTTGGACAAACTGAAATCATTCATGTGTAATTTCCTTTGGGCTGGAAGGAAAGCTAGATTGCCTTACTCTCTACTCGCGCGCAGGAGAAGGAATGGAGGAATATCTCTTCCTGACATTTACTCCTATGTTCAGGCTATTCATATGGAGAGGTGGCTAGCACTGACGAATGTTACGACTCCGTCTTTGCATGCGAGTTTGGAGAGGGCAATGCTTGGAAGGGGGAAGGAACACCTGCTATGGTACACTTCGAAGTCTAGTCTCTTATCCGATATTACTAGTGTCCTCACCAAAAACACGATCACATATTGCATGAAAACACCCTTACTGAATATGGGTCTCAATCGACTATCCCCAGCGGCCCCCTTGACAATTATTCCACATGTTTTGTCCAGCAATATAACAGAACCTAATCGTATCTGGACCTTGGTCTCTAAAGTTAGAGTAGGGGATCTTCTGAAATTAGCGGACTCAGATGATTTTTTCGGATCCTTATGTGGGCGCTCAACGTATGTGGGCCCGGAAATGCATAAGAGGGACTTTGAAAACATGTGCAGGAAATTTCGAGCTACGGTTAATGCCCCTTTATCGGACCCTACGTGGTTGGAAACCCTGGCCTTACTGCCAAAATTGCCCCAAAAGCAGCTTTCTCTAATCTATAAGCAAATCCTGGCGAAAAGAGACACACTCCCCCCTAGATACCTAGGCGAGTGGGAAACTGAACTCGGTATCCAATTTGACGATCACGCTAAAACCTTCATTATGTCCCATTCCACGGGTTTTCAAGATGCGTGAGGGTTCAGGAAAACTCATTAAAGATAATAACTAGATGGTACCGCACTCCTGAATTCCTACATAAGATTCATGTTATTCCATCGGACGAATGTTGGAGATGCCATAATGAATCTGGCAGTATATCTCACATTTGGTGGTCGTGTCAAAAAATCAAGCCGTTTTGGGAGACAATTGAATCTGTAATCAATAAGGTATGCCCCAATCAAATTAAGCTATCTGCCCCTTTGATATTATTGTGGAAGCCAGAACCCTTTTTTACTCCCCACAAGAACAGTCTACAAACGCACTTGATCACCGCGGCCAAACTACTTATCCCCAGGTTGTGGCGTTCAGAAGATCCCCCCACTCTCGCTATGTGGCATGTGAAAGTGAACCAACTTTGTAGGATGGAGGAGTTAGCGGGGTGGGAGACTCACAACAGAAAGGGTTTTCTTAAAACATGGCAGCCCTGGATCTCTTACTTCTCCCAGCTCCCCGAGAATAGTACGCATAGACAGGGTACCTAGTACATATACACGTTTTAGTTAGGTGACACTTATATACCAACTCTTAGGCAACATGTGAGACCCTCTCTGAACTGCAATAGTTAGTCATATCGGAGACCCCTATATTATAATCACTTATGTGAGTTCTGTGATTATCGTTATCTGTATTATATAGCAATCTTGTGAATTAGGTTGAATTTCTAACCCTTCACTGGGGGTTCAGTCAAGCCAGCATATGTTTTGTATGTTTGTTCGTCTTATTTGGTTATGTTATTGCGTTTTCTTTTTCTCCTTTTCCCTCATGATGGCAGAGGAATGAGACTATATTCTGTATCTATGCTCACGTCATAGGATTCTTCATCGCGTGATATGTAAGATCGACAGATCCTGGCACTTGGTATTACTATCTGTATCCTGATGATTGTTCATCTATGTTCTCATCTAACTGATTGATATGAGATGTTACTTCATTCTCATCCATATATGTACAATTGCCTCTACTTTTGAATAAAAAGAAAATTGTCAAAAAAAAGAAAGGAGAGAGGGGAAGCATCGGTGAGGACAGCGCGGCGAGAGGTTTAGGTAAAGCGTTTCAAGCGCTCCAAGTTTAGCACGCAGGCGGGCACCTCAGCGATGTATTGGACAACCTGAATCAGCTTGTCAGAGTATGATTCCTTACCTATAGGTCTGGTGATCATCATGTCCATGCTCCCTTAGGTGTTTCGAGGTGTCAATCTGATTGCGAACGTAGTGAATGGGCAGAAGAAGGAGAGGATGATCCTTGGTTACTATAAAGATCTGATTAGCCCACTGCTCGTATTGCAAGCTCCTGAAGACACCACATAAGTGGCGAAACATGTTGGGGGAGCTTTGTTTCTTGTTTTAGCATCAGGGAATATGTGTTTGAAAAAGTAAGGGGTTCGACCTGCAGGCTAGCGTGGGGAGGAAAAAATAGTAAGCAGGGATCTCAGAATTAAACAAACTAAGCTTTATAGTGTGGCATTTGATATTAAGAGACTCAGATAAGATAAAGTTAATGCTGGTTGATATAAATTACCATACTGGCAACAAAGTTATTTGCCAGTAAAAACAAGCTAAGAGCTTTAGAGTGGTAGTTAATACTAAGAGATTCAGATAAGATCAAGTCAATTGTTGGTTGATCCAAATTATTAAACTAGCAGTAAACTTAGTTGCCAGCAAAAAATAAATCAGAAGCCACAAAAATCTAAGATGAATGTAGCGGAGAAGTGTGTGAGTTAACACAACTGCTGCCCATATCAATACCCAGCTATCAACTATCTGGGATATATAAAGGATCTGAAAAAAGGAAAAACTAGCACGCTAATGTTTTTCCCTGGGTTTTTAATGTCATTAAGGCTTTTTTGTGATAATGTAGCACAGAGGAACACAGGATACATTTCATGAGAAATATATGGCTACAACTCTGTGTCTATTTTAGATGCATATAATAAAAGTTAATACTTTAGGCCTAAAACAGAATGGTATAGCCAATGGCTATTTGTATATTCAAACACAAACATAGGCACCAGCTATATTAAACTACATGAAGCAGCATTACCCCATCCAGTGGTCAAACAGAGTTTTGTACTTCTCCTGGTCTCCCTTGCGGTAGCCAGGCCGCATCCACGGGCAGTACGGTACCCCTAGTTCGGTACCAAGGTTTTTTACAGTAATAATTAATTCCTGAAGTTATTACAGAAAGTCTCACACGACTTTGCGAAGGAATAACTTCGGCTCATTGGAGCCACTACATTCTAACACTGTACGGAGCAGGAACTCCATGCAGTATTACAACTAAATTTTGTCTCATTCCTAATTATCATTGAGGATGAGATTGTGGATTGGATGGCTCACTCCTCCTCTCAGTTACAGCAGGATGACATAGAGGTGATTTATGGGTCTGACACTGTGCCTTGGAGCCAGGGATCACAGCATTTCTCCTGATCCTCCTCCTTGCAGCCACAGAGAAGCCTTTCAGTGGAGTCATTTCTGTCTTCAGAAAAATAAAATGGGGTAATGATTTCCTCCCTTCGAAAGGAACCTCAATGCCCAGGTTCTGGCCTACGTACACTTTGGTCTGTCTCCGTTGCATACCCTATTCCCTAACCCCATGGACTTCTGGGCAGGCAGACTGGAACAGTGGCCTGAATTGGCACAGTTTTCTCTCAGCCTCCAGTGTCATCTAAAAGATGGTTTTCAGCATTGCATGGGGCATGGTGAGACCCAAACGGACCTGTCCTCTGCCCATGTCCAAAACATCACTTGTCAAAATGAACCAAGCCTCGATTCAGGAGGATTTTCACACTCCTCCAACTGGGGCTGATGCATAGATCTGGCCTTGCTGATTGTGCACTATTTTGCCATTGTTGCTGTCTGCCTGCCATTGTGTTGCCTGCCTACCATCATGTTCTGTACGGCTGCTACCTGCCAACATTTACCATATGGCTGCTGCTGCCGCCACCTCCACTACTCCTTGCTACTAATTCCCTAATGCCACTACTATTAATGCTATGCAACCACCACTACTACTGAGTATGTAGCTGCTCCTGTCCTGACCTCCCAGCACTGACTGGGTCACATAGCATTATATGGATTTATGATGCTATGTAACCTTTGCAGTTCTGGAATGTATTGTTTAACACAGCATTATCAGTGTTATAAAATACATTCCAGAACTCTAAGGCCTCTTTCACACGGGCGTCATGTTTGACCCCCGGATAAGAGGCGGGTGCGTTGCCGAGATATGCACGATTTTCCTGCGCGGGTGCAAACGTTTGTAATGCGTTTTACCCGCGCGTGAGAAAAATCGCCATGTTTGGTACCCAGACCCGAAGCCGGACTTCATCACTGAAGTCCGATTTCGGGTCTTCTGGAGAATTTATTATTTTCCCTTATAACATGGTTATAAGGGGAAATAATAGTATTCTTAATAAAGAATGCATAGTAAAATGAAGTGGAAGGGGTTAAAAATAATAAAAGTTAACTTACCTTAGCCACTTGATTGCGGAGTTGCGATCTGTCCTCTCTTTTCCAGCATCAGCTAAGAACTAAAGGACCTGTGATGACGTCACATCACATGGTCCATCTTACCATGGTGAAACACTGTCCTCATCAAAAAGTGGGAGGAGGAAGCTACCTCTAGCTCCCATAGATTTATGTGCTTGCTCTTAGAGGAGGAGAGGAATAATCTAGAAGCCAAGCCGATTGGGGGCATCGATACTAGTCAATTCACTACAACTGTAACTGACATAGACCTGCTGGCCTCATTGAGGACTATATATAACAAGAATGAAAGGTCTCGAGGTGTTACGGTTAATGCGGGGGCAGGGTATGCCCCTTGCAAACTAATAGGTCAGTGGTGTCTGGCTGTTTGCCGTCACCCAATGACATTAGCCCTGTTAATAAAACAACACAAACCATTAACACGTCCGTTTTGAGTTAGTGCAGTTAAAAAAAGGGTTAAATCCTTTCTGCACTAATCTCTGCAAATTGTAAATAAGTGGCTGTAACTTAAGACAGAGAGGTCTTTGTTATAGTTTTTCATCAGCATCAGTGACATAATGGAGCGATGTTTGCGACATTTTGGAACGATGCGGCTGTTAGATGGAGGATTGAGACCACTCCTCCGGAGTATGTTTATATTACCGTACCCCTGACCGAATCTTCTGTGACACGATCGGCATATTTGAGATGTCAGGTAAACAAAGCCGGGGACGCGTTCAAGATCCCCATGGAAATAGGAACGCCCACTGATTAGGTCACTTCCCGTAGGCGCGGTGGTGAGTGCCGCACACTGTTTCACAGTGTGATATCAGCGGCGCTCCCCTGCCCCAGAGGGTTGTGATTGGTCGCAGTGTACTTGGGCGTGAATTCTGTGGTTTAATCCACACGCCCCCCTCTGATGAAATAAGCCAAGATTGGCCAACTGTATCTCAGGGAGGGCTCAGTTTGAGTATTTAAAGTCGGCACTCTCTATCTACTCTGCCACTGCCAGAAACCAGATCAGGGGGAAGCGCTGCCACTGCACCAGGCGCCCCCCTGACCATTCTATATCCCTATATCAAGCTATAAGCGGAGGGAGAGCTAGACAGAGCCGAAGTTCCAGAGGCTGGGGGTCGCCCTTTTCGGGGCGGGTGCTCCGACTACAGCCACATAGGGTCTACACCAATTAGTGAGCTTCAGGGTCAGGATATAGTGAGCCCCCCGCAGGGTGAAAATACAAGACCCCCAAAGCCCGGATACCTCATCTGGTCCCACCTCAGATAGCCCTATAGACACAGGGAATGATCATTTAGTGTAAGAGTGACCATACAAATATTTTAAAAGTTCTAAATAAAAGTTAATTATTACTCAATAAGGCACACTCTTATTATAGTATTCACAGTTAAGCTGATGAGTGTATCTGGTAGATCACAATCTCTATCTGTAGATCTCCAATTGTTACGTTTTGATTCTATAGTGTATAACCAACGCAGATGGCAGGTTTCCTGGCAGCTAGTCCAGACCTTGCAGCCTGGGCCACTGAGGCCAAGAGTGTCTTTTCGGAAACAGAGTACGTCCAAACTAATTTTTCTAACAGCATTAAAAACGTTTTCAAAGATTTAACAAGTGCCTATAAAGATCTAATAGTGTCCTGGTGGGAAATCCAATCCCTAGAACATTACTTAAGGGAGAAAATTGTACCAAAGGGGCTGAGTATTAATCTAGTACCGGCTGATAGACTAAGAAACACTGTCCTCATCAAAAAGTGGGAGGAGGAAGCTACCTCTAGCTCCCATAGATTTATGTGCTTGCTCTTAGAGGAGGAGAGGAATAATCTAGAAGCCAAGCAGAAACGAGTAAATAATCTGAGAGAACAAGCACTTAAATTTAGGGAGGAGACACAGTTTACTAAAAAAGAGGAGCTCCTCCAGAGTACAATAGATAGGTTCCAACACACCATACGCGAGAGGAAACACCAACAATACGTCAGGGACTCTTTGGAGTTTAAAGAGAATAGGGCCTATCAATTCCTTACAAAACCCACACAAAAAGAGGCACAGAGTGAAGTTTCATCGTCTGAGGCAGAGGGGTCAGAGCCCGTACAAGGGCGTACGTCGAGAGGAGGAGGTAGAGGTCAGAGAGGCAGGGGCAGAGGAACAAGGGGGCATAACAGAGGCTCTAGGAGACACTATACTGGGACTGTACCAACATGCGACACCTCAAGCCATACCCCCAATGCCCAATCCTCAGGTTCACAGCCTACCTTGCCCTCTTTTTTTAGCCCAAACCCCCATGTTGCCACCTTACCATCTAAGAAACAAGGCACAGGGGGGTACGGACACATAAATACACTCCAAATAATTAACCTGTCATCGTACAGCCTGACCCCAGAAGACAGATCGCTTCTAACCAAGGGTCTGTCTTTTGTGCCCACGGTGCAGTATGACCCCTTTGAATGGAGTAAAGATATTGCTCTTTTTACAAGGAAACTACTATGACACAAGCATTATGTCTCACAAGACCGTAAGAAATGTGTAGGGTTAAATATGAATCCACAAGAACTGGAGGCGACTAGAACACTAGTGAGTCTACTGACGGAGGGGGAACGCAAAAGGGGGGAAGGCCCCTTTACAGAATTAAAATTAAAAAGTACTCAAATGCCACCCCCCATACCTGACTCCAGTGTGACAATTTTTAATAAACTGGTCCAAAGGGACTTGGAGGAATTAAGGAACCCCAAAGGGGGTTTAAACCTCACAAAAGGAGAATACCTAGCCCTTAAAAATTTAGAAAGGGATCGAGGGCTGGTTATAAAACCCTCAGATAAGGGGGGCAATTTAGTCCTCCTGGACCAGGCTTCCTATAGGAAGATGTGCCTGGACATCCTTGAAGACAGGAGGACTTATGAGCCCCTACCTGAATGACCCTGGACCGGTGTATCTCTCTGAATTGAAAGAGATCCTGACTAGGGGGCTGAGAGAGAAGCTGCTGAGTGAGGCAGAATATGATTTCCTCCTGCCCCAGTCTCCAGTCACAGCCACGTTCTACGCCCTACCCAAGATACACAAGGGTACCAAACCCCTAAAAGGACGCCCGATTGTGTCTAGGGTAGGGAGTATTACTCAGAATGTAGGCATTTATGTGGACAAAATCATTCGCCCGTTTGTGGAAGCGTTGCCATCCTATATTCGGGAAACGTCTGATCTCCTTCTACGATTGAATGGAGTCAGTCTTGACGACAATACTATATTTGCCTCCATAGATGTGGAGGCATTATATAGCTCCATTCGTCATGACCTGGGGCTGCAGGCAGTAGAGATGTATCTATCTACGAGGGACAGGAGAATGGCACCTCATAATCACCTCACATTGGAACTATTGAACTTTGGCCTTACTCGGAACCACTTTGTCTTCGGTGGCCGCTTCTACCACCAGCTCAGGGGCACCGCTATGGGCAGTTCTTGCGCACTGTCCTATGCAAATTTGCTCCTGGGCTGGTGGGAGGCCAAATACATCAGGTCTGAGGAGCTGGAATGCTGGCAAGACAGGGTGGTTCTATGGCTAAGGTTCATAGATAACATTTTTGTCCTATGGAGGGGATCTGAAGCCTCATTCTCCAATTTTGTGGAAGTCATCAACCACAATGACCTGGGTTTGAGATTCACTAGTGAATGTAACTACAACTCTCTACCCTTCCTTGATGTATTAGTGGAAAGGGGCCCAGATAACAATATTGTCACCTCAGTCTATCGTAAAGCCACAGCAACTAACAGCTTGCTCCACTGGGAGAGTGCCCACCCATACTCGCTCTGTAAAGGTATACCGAAAGGCCAATATCTAAGACTCCGTCGAAACTGTTCGACATTTAAAGCATTCAGGAGCCAGGCCACTGATTTGAGAACGAGATTTAGGGATCGGGGCTACCCAGATGGGGTCTTACGTACAGCCTTCGAGACCGCCTGTAGTGAGGAGAGGGACTCTCTATTGGTCCCTAAGGCACACCTGAGGGATGGGCAGAAGATGTTCCGTGTCATTGGCATGTTTGACAATGCCCACCAAGAGGTAAAAAGGATCCTGACTAGACATTGGGATATCCTTAAAGCGGATCCCGATCTAGAGGACTTTCTGGCACCATATCCACAAATCACATTCAAAAAGGGTCGCAGCCTTAGGGATAGACTGGTGAAAAGTCACTTTCAACCCCCGGAGGTACCAGGTAACTGGCTTTCTAGACGTCCCCTAGGGACATTCAAATGTGGAAACTGCGTGGCTTGTGATCAGATATGGAGGACTAAAACATTCACGTACTCTGCTACCCTAAAGTGTTACACCATTAGAGACTTCATTAACTGTCTCACTACTGGGGTTGTCTATCTGGCCCAGTGTACTTGCCCACTGGACTATGTGGGCAAGACTAAGAGGGAGTTTAGGCAAAGGATAAGGGATCATGTGAATGATGCCCTAAATAAAAAAGATACAGCAGTGGCGCGTCATATTTGGCAGTGCCACAATGGTGACATTGGATGTATTAAATTTGTTGGCATCCAACAGGTCCCACGACCAACTAGGGGAGGAGATTGGGACAAAATGATCCTGAGGGCGGAAGCCAAGTGGATATATAGGATGGACTGTGTTACACCAAAGGGACTCAATGAATATCTGTCCTATAAACCATTCCTATGACCTGGCATGCCCCATCGACAATCCTCTCACCAATGGTTTCTATGCAAGGTGTTTGTCCAAAATCTGAGAACCCGTGAATCTGTACCTGATCACTATATATGGCCATTATGTAATACGTCCCTAGAGGATGTGAACCAGTATTATGGATTGTATTGGGCCACTGACTATTGGGGGCATCGATACTAGTCAATTCACTACAACTGTAACTGACATAGACCTGCTGGCCTCATTGAGGACTATATATAACAAGAATGAAAGGTCTCGAGGTGTTACGGTTAATGCGGGGGCAGAGTATGCCCCTTGCAAACTAATACGTCAGTGGTGTCTGGCTGTTTGCCGTCACCCAATGACATTAGCCCTGTTAATAAAACAACACAAACCATTAACACGTCCGTTTTGAGTTAGTGCAGTTAAATAAAGGGTTAAATCCTTTCTGCACTAATCTCTGCAAATTGTAAATAAGTGGCTGTAACTTAAGACAGAGAGGTCTTTGTTATAGTTTTTCATCAGCATCAGTGACATAATGGAGCGATGTTTGCGACATTTTGGAACGATGCGGCTGTTAGATGGAGGATTGAGACCACTCCTCCGGAGTATGTTTATATTACCGTACCCCTGACCGAATCTTCTGTGACACGATCGGCATATTTGAGATGTCAGGTAAACAAAGCCGGGGACGCGTTCAAGATCCCCATGGAAATAGGAACGCCCACTGATTAGGTCACTTCCCGTAGGCGCGGTGGTGAGTGCCGCACACTGTTTCACAGTGTGATATCAGCGGCGCTCCCCTGCCCCAGAGGGTTGTGATTGGTCGCAGTGTACTTGGGCGTGAATTCTGTGGTTTAATCCACACGCCCCCCTCTGATGAAATAAGCCAAGATTGGCCAACTGTATCTCAGGGAGGGCTCAGTTTGAGTATTTAAAGTCGGCACTCTCTATCTACTCTGCCACTGCCAGAAACCAGATCAGGGGGAAGCGCTGCCACTGCACCAGGCGCCCCCCTGACCATTCTATATCCCTGAGGAGCCACTTTACAGTGGCGAAACGCGTCGGATACGATAATTACCAATAGGGCTTTCAGAGCTTCAAGTTATAAGCGGAGGGAGAGCTAGACAGAGCCGAGGTTCCAGAGGCTGGGGGTCGCCCTTTTCGGGGCGGGTGCTCCGACTACAGCCACATAGGGTCTACACCAATTAGTGAGCTTCAGGGTCAGGATATAGTGAGCCCCCCGCAGGGTGAAAATACAAGACCCCCAAAGCCCGGATACCTCATCTGGTCCCACCTCAGATAGCCCTATAGACACAGGGAATGATCATTTAGTGTAAGAGTGACCATACAAATATTTTAAAAGTTCTAAATAAAAGTTAATTATTACTCAATATGTCATACAACGTACCACCCAAATGAATTTTACCTCCTTTTCTTCTCACTAATAGAGCTTTCATTTGGTGGTATTTCATTGCTGCTGACATTTTTACTTTTTTTGCTATTAATCAAAAATGCCAGAAATTTTTGCAAAAAAATGACATTTTTCTCTTTCTGTTGTAATTTTTTTTTTTTTTAAACGACATTTCTATATAAATTTTTCGCAAAATTTATTGTTCTACATGTCTTTGATAGAAAAAAAATCCAATAAGTGTATATTTATTGGTTTGGGTAAAAGTTATAGCGTTTACAAACTATGGTGCAAAAAAGTGAATTTCGGCATTTTGAAGCAGCTCTGACTTTCTGAGCACCTGTCATGTTTCTTCAGGTGCTAGAATGCCAGGAAAGTATAAATACCCCCCAAATTACACCATTTTAGAAAGAAGACACCCCAAAGTATTCACGGAGGGGCATGGTGAGTTCATGTATCATTTCATTTTTTTTCACAAGTTAGCGGAAAATGACACTTTCTGAGGAAAAAAATAAAAATAGTAAAGTTTCCATTTCTGCTAACTTCTGGCAAAAAAAAAAAAAATCTCCCACGGACTCACTATGCCCTCAGTGAATACCTTGGGGTGTCTACTTTCCGAAATGGGGTCATTTGTGGGGTGTGTTTACTGTTCTGGCATTTTGGGCGGGGCTAAATTGTGAGCAGCCATGTAAAAGCTAAAGGTACTCGTTGGATTTTGGGCCCCTTTGCGCACCCAGGCTGCAAAAGAGTGTCACTCATGTGGTATCGCCGTACTCAGGAGAAGTAGGGCAATGTGTTTTGGGGTGTATTTTTTACATATACCCATGTTGGGTGAGAGAAATATCTCTGTAAACTGACAACTTTGTATAAAATTTTTTAAAAAGTTGTCTTTTACAGAGATATTTCTCACACTCAGCAGCGGTATATGTAAAAATACACCCCAAAACACATTGCCCTACTTCTCCTGAGTACGGCGATACCACATGTGTGACACTCTTTTGCAGACAAGATGCGCAAAGGGGCCCAAATTCCAATGCGTACCTTTAGGATTTCACAGGGCATTTTTACACATTTGGATTCCAGACTTCTTCTCACGCTTTAGGGGCCCCTAAAATGCCAGGGCAGTATAAATACCCCACAAGTGACCCCATTTTAGAAAGAAGACACCCCAAGGTATTCCGTGAGGGGTATGGTGAGTTCATGTAAAATTTTATTTTTTGTCACAAGTTAGTGAAATATGAGACTTTGTAAAAAAAACAGAAAAAAAAAAAAATCAATTTCCGCTAACTTGTGCCAAAAAAAAAAAATTTCGGTGAACTCGCCATGCCCCTCACGGATTACCTTGGGGTGTCTTCTTTCCAAAATGGGGTCACATGTGGGGTATTTATACTGCCCTGGCATTTTAGGGGCCCTAAAGCGTGAGAATCCAAAATGCGTAAAAATGCCCTGTGAAATCCTAAAGGTACTCATTGGTTTTATGGCCCCTTTGTGCAACTTGGCTGCAAATAAGTGTCACTCATGTGGTATCGCCGTATTTAGGAGAAGTAGGGCCATGTGTTTTGGGGTGTATTTTTACATATACCCATGCTGGGTGTGAGAAATATCTCTGTAAATGATAACTTTTTAAAAAATTTTATACAAAGTTGTCAATTTACAGAGATATTTCTCTCACCCAGCATGGGAATATGTAAAAATACACCCCAAAACACATTGCCCTACTTCTCCTGAGTACTGGCGATACCACATGTGTGACACTTTTGCAGCCAAGATGTGCAAAGGGCCCTAAACCAATGAGTACCTTTTAGGAGGGCTTTTTACGCATTTTTCTTCTCACGCTTTAGGGCCCCTAAAATGCCAGGGCAGTATAAATACCCCACATGTGACCCCATTTTGGAAAGAAGACACCCCAAGGTATTCCGTGAGGGGCATGGCGAGTTCATAGAAGATTTTTTTGGCACAAGTTAGCGGAAATTGATTTTTATTGTTTTTCTCACAAAGTCTCCCTTTCTGCTAACTTTTGACAAAAAGTTCAATTTTTCATGGACTCACTATGCCCCTCAGCAAATACCTTGGGGTGTCTTCTTTCCAAAATGGGGTCATTTGTGGGGTGTTTGTACTGTTCTGGCATTTTGGGGGGGCTAAATTGTGAGCAATCCTGTGAAACCTAAAGGTACTCATTGGAATTTGGGCCCCTTTGCGTACCTAGGCTGCAAAAAAGTGTCACTCATGTGGTATCGCCGTACTCAGGAGAAGTAGGGCGATGTGTTTTGGGGTGTATTTTTACATATACCCATGCTGGGTGAGAGAAATATCTCTGTAAACTGACAACTTTGTATAAAAAAAAATTAAAAAGTTGTCGTTTACAGCGATATTTCTCACACACAGTATGGGTATATATAAAAATACACCCCAAAACACATTGCCCTACTTCTCCTGAGTACGGCGATACCACATGTGTGCCACTTTTTTGCAGCCAAAATGCACAAAGGGGCCCAAATTCCAATGAGTACCTTTAGGATTTCACAGGGCATTTTTACGCATATGGATTCTCACGCTTTAGGGCCCCTAAAATGCCAGGGCAGTATAAATACCCCACATGTGACCCCATTGTGGAAAGAAGACACCCCAAGGTATTCCGTGTGGGGCATGGCAAGTTTACAGAATTTTATTTTATTTTTTGGCACAAGTTAGCGGAAATTGATATTTTTTATTTTTACAAAGTCTCATATTCCACTAACTTGTGACAAAAAATAAAATTTTACATGAACTCACCATACCCCTCACGGAATACCTTGGGGTGTCTTCTTTCTAAAATGGGGTCACATGTGAGGTGTTTGTACTGCCCTGGCATTTGAGGGTCTCCGCAATCATTACACGTATGGCCAGCATTAGGAGTTTCTGCGATTCTCCTTATATTGAGCATACGGGTAATGAGATTTTTTTTTTCCGTTCAGCCTCTGGGCTGAAAAAAAAAAAATGAACGGCACAGATTTCCTCATTCGCATCAATCAATGTGGATGCAAAAATCTCTGCCAAAAATTGTGCAAAAAAAAAGTAGTAAGGCCCCATTCACACGTCCGCAAAAATGTCCGCATCTATTCCGAAATTCTGCGGAATAGATGCGGGCCCATTCAGTGTGAATGGGGCCGGCGGTGATGCGGAGAGCACACTATGTGCTCGCCGCATCAGCATTTACGGAGCTGCGGCCGCAAACTTCCGGGTTTCGGCCCCCAAACATCCGGCCGAAATTCCGCAAAAGATAGAGCATGTCCTATTCTTGTCCGCAATTGCTGACAAGAAAAGGCATTTTCTATATAGTTCTAGCAATGTGCGGATCCGCAAAATGCGGAAAGCACATTGCCGGTGTCCGTGTTTTGCGGATCCGCAAAACACATACGGACGTCTGAATGAGCCTTACAGGGGGGTGATTAGTGACAGGGGGGTGATCAGGGGTTAATTGGGGGTTAATCAGTGACGGAGGGGGGGGGGGGGAATGGATAGGCGGGTCTGTGTGGCGATTGGTGCACTTACAAAAGTTTCCTTTGGTGGTCCCAAGCAAAAGGGACCACCAAAGGAACGAACAGCAAGCATATCAGACGCTGTTAACAAAACAACGTCTGATATGCCATTTTTTTTTCACAGGAAATCTCGCGTCTCGCGAGATGAAGCGCCCGCGAGTCAAGGAGGAACAAACCGACCGCCCGCAGGACGCAATCCTGCGTTAGGCTGTCGGTAAGAGGTTAAGAATGCTATTATTTCCCCTTATAACCATGTTATAAGGGAAAATAATAGAGATCGGGTCCCGCTGATAAACAACCATGCGGGAAAATTGCACTGCATACGCACTTGCTTGCGGATGCTTGCGATTTTCCCGCAGCCCCATTCACTTCTAAAGGGCCTGCGTTGCGTGAAAAACGCACAATATAGAGCATGCTGCGATTTTCACGCAACGCAGAAGTGATGCGTGAAAATCACCGCTCATGTGCACAGCCCCATAGAAATGAATAGGTCCGGATTCAGTGCGGGTGCAATGCGTCCTCCTCACGCATTGCACCCGCGCGGAAAACTAGCCCGTGTGAAAGGGGCCTAAGGGTTACATAGCATCATAAATCAATACAATGCTATGCGACCCCGTGAGTGCTGGCAGATCAGGATGGGAGCTGCCACATATTCACGCTGCGAGTTCAATGCGTGAAACTTGCCCATCTGAAAGGGGCCAGAGGGGGAGAAAAAGCAAAAATGTATTTAAAAATTACTGACAAATTCTGTATCCTAGGCGACTAGAGGGTGTTCTATACCAATTTCCTGGGCAACTGGAGCCACTTTGGTTCGTGCTACATCCATTGGGGTCTAAACTGAACTTTTTAAAAATTTGGCGAATTGGAACTGAATCGAATCTCTAAAGGTTTGCTCATCTCTAGTATAAAACCTTCCTTTATATTTCCCATTCGTTTCAAATCCACTACTGGCTTTGGCTGAGAAACCTGCAGGAAAATCTTGTTTTGTTTTTGAAGCCAACGTCAGGAGTGGATTAAAAAATGAGAATCCCAGTTAATGTATGCTCTATTTATGATCTGTTTTTAAAACCAAAGCCAGGAACTGCATAAAAATAACCTAAAACTGTAAACCTAGCCTTTAGCTGTCTAGAGTTTCGAAGCATTGCCCCAAAATTTACAAATCCTAAAAATGGCGTAAGCTTAGACAGGCTGTCTAGACCTGCACCAGATTTATCACAGGGGCTCAGGATGGATGATAAATCTGGTGCAGAAATAGATACTTTTTTGTAACTTTATACAAACTATTGATTGGGTTTGAATTTTAGAGGGCGGGTACTTTATTTCAGCAATATACCACTAAATTCTAATGCCGATTAGGATTGACGCTAATATTACATCTTTACCTTCTGTGCCAGCTTACTGTTATGTTCACAGGGTGCTCCCTTCCATAAAATTGCTGAAGAGCCACTTGTTTAAATGCGCCATCATGCCTCCTCCATTAAAAAACAGTGCACTTAACTATTGACATCCAGGACTTGTGGATGCGCAGATAGCACGTATAACGTGTTTCAATGGAGGAGGCATAATGAAGGGTTGGGTTACATGTAAAAAAAAAAAAAAAAAAAAAAAAATTTAAACAAAAACAGACTCCATAAATGTAAAAAAATATTTTTAATCCAAGCAATAAATCTGCATCTAATAGAATGGTATTGTCACAATGAAGGTAAAAAACTGGGATCCAGCCCCAAGTTATTGCAGGAGTTACCTGGTGTAAAGAAAAGCTCTTTTGTATTTTTGTGGAAGGGATATATTTCCCAAGGAAAGGAAATGATGTGCCATTATGAAGTCAGTGAAATAGTTCTCTGAATCAACTGCTGACTCTCATTTGTACATGCTTAGGTCAGGGCTGTAATACAGACACATATAAGCATCACAAAGTAGACGTCGGGCATATGTTGGCATAGTCTTTGGGTCTTCTTGCTGTAGTTCTTCAGCTGTCATTTCCAAGTATTCAGTCACTTCTGGGCAAACAGTTACGCGAGGGATGTTGAAGCCATTCTGTCCTCCTAAAATGAGAAAAAAACAACACCCAAGGGGATAAATGTGATGAAATGGAGTGTCAGAAATCAAGATTTACTGATGAAGGGTATAGGAATTTTCTGATGGTATATGGGTAGCTTTGCAGGAAGTGTGCACAAGTATAATGAGAACTGGCAGACTGGATCATACCATAGAGCTGGAACTCACCTTCCCGATCAGCCATACTATCGAAGAAAACCCACAGAGGACGATTGTCAGAGTTCATTCTAATGAAAGCCACGTAATGACTTGTTTCTATACATAACACAGCATAGAGCTTTAAACTCTGTCTCTGTAGCACAGCTTGGCCATTCAGATTTTCAGGGACACTGAGGTTTCTTGGTTGGTGGCCACATCTTTGCCTGTGAAGGTGAACCTATCCATAAGGAAAAGTTAATTATGACTAAAGAGATCAATGTTTTCCAGAGCACTACAATGGATTATTTCAGTCTGATTAACCACACAGAAACGTAGTACCTGCTTGTTGCAGATGGCACAATACTGTTTTATTTGTCCTGGTGTTATCCCGAGATCCTCGTAGCAATCAAGGCATTCCACAACTGCTAGAGACTGACAGACTGAACACTGACGTGGGGCTGCAGGTATGAAAAAGAACAGGATATAGCACAGTATCTTAGAATATGTACATATAATACATATGTCTCCATCTCCTTCCCATCAGCCGTCTTTCATACACTATTTTCTGACTGTAATGTTATCCAGACATAGCAGCTTACCACAATGTTCCAAGTCAATGGTACTTTTTGTTCATTGCAAACAGAATCAGTCAAGAGAGAAGAGAAGAGAAAAACTCCCAGGATATAAGCTGAGCGCTGTGATTGGCCAGCGCTACAGCCTGGGATACGCCTACTATAACCAAGTGATACCAGGCTCCTCCTAGTATAACCAAGTCTCAGAAGATACCGGAGCCTATAACGGGCGAACGGAGCGGCACCCAGGGATAATAGTAAGTGCAGGGAGATCCCTGGGCGCCGCTCTACATGTCAGCATAGTTAGTACACAATTTTTACCCTGATGAAAGGTCCTCTTTAATTAGTCAATTACTCAATTATTCCCCCTATAAAGGTTATACTCAGTGAACCACACATTGTATTTAGTTTTTCTCTCTAGGTACTGAGGAGACAAGGACTCTGGGTGCTTTGCAACAGTTTTTTTCAAACTTTTTTCCAGGTTGTATATGTGGGGAGTTCCCTGTCCCCCGGCCTGAAGATGTACCAAGTGGATATATGAAAACCTTGGTCACATAATATAGCTGTGCCTGTTTTATATTCCAGTTTTACAGGTAAAATACCGGCTTGTAAACAGCTCGCACAAACGTGCCAAAGAGGATGTTGTACGGATCAGCTGGACCTCTGCTCAAGATACGGCGCAGTACAACCAGAAGGGCTGGAGCCATGCGCAGAGGGACGCCGCACGTCACTGGAGTTTCCCAGGCTGTAGACCTCCGGCATGCTTTACCGCTAGCACGCTCTGCCAGCCTGCCATCCCCTCTGCTTACTGAGGTAAGTAAGGTGCATTATTGTGATGTTTGCTTTCTACCACAAGTGCTGCCTATGCTCTATTCTGCCTGCACATCTTATTAGATACCTGGTTCTCACATCATGGTTTTCTTTTCTTCTCCTAATGAAGCCAGCAGGAAAAGAAAGAGCAAAAACAAACACCGACTATGACAACTCCTCTGATTTATGCACTGACTGTAAAAGCCAATAATCGTCTATACAGACTCAAGCTGGAGGTTTTCTCACCTCGTTTCAAGACCAATTGGCTGAGATTTTTAAACAAGCTAAAAATGCACGTAAATCTAAAGGACCTAGAACATAATCTGCAGTTTCTCCAACACATGTGGTTTCTGTGTCTGATTCTTCTTCTGTCTCTGAATGGAAATAGTTTCAGAGGATTCGGATTGTGACGACTCTGAGAAATATTATTTATTGCATAAAGATAAAATGAATGCTCTAATAAAAGCTGTTAAAGAGACTGTAGAATCAGACAAAAATGTTCATAATAAGACAAAAAGAGAAAAACTTTTTTAATTTTTCACACTGCAGTAACAAGGTATTCCCTAGTCACCCTGTGCTGAAGGAATGGCTCCAGCAGAAATCTGACACAGCAGAGGGAAACTCCTCCCAGGAGAGTGGAGTCTGAACACCAAGGTTTTCAAACAAGTGGTGAAGCAGATGGGTCAGCCAAAGTAAAAAGGTCCTCAAAAGAGATTGGTAGAGGGCTTGATAAAGACCAGTGAGGTCAAAACGTTGCTGTGTCTTCGGTGCTAATAAATTAGTGAAGAATTGGAATCATTGGAGTGCCGCAGTTCCTCTGTTTTTTTCTGCTCTACCAATCTCCCCAGTCGGTGAGAATAGATGGTCTTTCAATCAGCTGGAAAAAAGAGCTAGTCTATCTTTTCCCCCCATTCACAATGATAATGAAAGTGCCCAAAAAGACGATCCAGGACTAGGCGGAAGGTATAGCAGTTCTTCCCTTTTGGGAACATCCTAAAGCCTACAGTCCAACCTCCACGTCCATCCTGGGACTTATCAGTAGTGGTTACAGCATTGACCAAACTCCCGTTTGAACCGTTGCAAGCGACACAAATACACTGGCTCTCTCTAAAAACTTTCTTTTTTGTAGATTTAACCTCAGCTTGGAGAATCAGCTAACTACATGCACTATCGTGCAGAGAGCCTTATCTGAGATATCAAGGGGACTGTCTGGTACTTCGTAAAATGCCAGGGTTTCTTCCTATGGTGGCCTCCAGTGCCAACCTTAACCAGGAAATCGCTCTACCTTTTCTATATCCTGAACCTCAAGGCATGGAACAAGAGACTCTACACACTCTGGATGTAAGGAGAGCAGTTCTGACATGTGTGGAAAAAAACTAAGCCCTTCAGATCCACGGAGTGTCTGTTTTTTCAGCATCAAGGCCCAAACAAGGGGCGCAAAGCTAGCAAAGTGACCTTAGCACGATGGATACGATCCACCATCCAAAAATGTTATGCTCTCAGTGATCTTAGGTTCCCTCTACAAATAAAGGCACACTCTACTCGCTCAACCGCCACATCCTGGGCGGAATTGGGGCAGGTATCTATCCAGCAAATCTGTTCAGCAGCAACCTGGTCTTCAAGTTCAACATTCATGAAGCACTACAGACTGGATATGCTACAAGAGTGTTAGAACTGGTGTCTTCTCTCCCTCCCTGATCTCATTGCTGTACAAATCCCATTTGTTATTGTGCTGCTGTAGGACATCCAGGAAAACAAAAATTTACTCACCGAAATTTTCATTTCCCGTAGTCAGTAGGCAGCACAGCTTTCCCACCCTTAATAAACCTTTATTGCTGCATACAAATGCAGTGTGTGGTTCACTGAGTCTAACCTTTATAGGAGGAATAATTGAGTAATTGACTAATTAAGTGTTATAATGACTAATTAAGTCTTCGCTTGTAGCTAGGGAATATATATATCATGCAACTTGATGATTTTTAGCTATGACCTAAAATAAAAATTGTAGCAGAAAAGCTGGATGGAAAATGATCTAAAAGGCATCTGGTATATTAAAAACAAAACAATCATAACTGTGTATGTATATATCAAATAATTATTATAACAAACCAGTAAATGCTGTGTAAGTGATCTTGTATGTTCTTTAGGTTAGATTCCAATCACCTATAGCTTTGTAAAAATACTGAATGCCAATAAACGTAAAAGAAAAAAAATAATAATAGTAATATTATAACTACTCATACATAACAAATGTAACTATATTAATTCCCAAAGGAAATCATTCTCCCTTGGAAAGTGTCAGCATGTAGTATAGTAAGGCAGTCTAACCAGCAGAGGGAGATATCTTCAAAGCAGTATCTGGGCTAGATCATTACAATGCTGCTCTGTAGTTATCTCTTTTGCAGGTTTCACCTATAAAAGAGTATTCCCACCTCGACCTTACATTCAGCTGTGCTAGTCCTAAAAGGCATTGTGGCTGATCTAACAGTTCAAACCACCTTTTAAGGGCTATACCCATCTCTCCTTTCATGGCTGCTATGCTAATAACCAGAGTAGGCACCAGCCGGAGTTACGGAAACATTCGCTGTTGTCGTAAATGCCATAGTAGCAGTGAATGGGAGCAACACAAGCAAGGTACCATAGAAAGCGATGCCGTTTCCGGTAATCTGGGAGTCCACTGCTATGGGAGTTACAGAAACAGCAGAGTGCAGCCTGCTTGGACATTTCCATAACTCTCCCTATCCCCAACCAGCATTTACTCTGGTTATTCCCATCACAGCCATTAAAGGCTGA
Organism: Bufotes viridis; assembly: GCA_033119425.1. Lineage (NCBI taxonomy): Eukaryota > Metazoa > Chordata > Amphibia > Anura > Bufonidae > Bufotes > Bufotes viridis. The sequence continues at coordinate 203,297,646 of CM065589.1, read as the reverse complement.
CATAGGGATAAAACTTTAAAGGGAATCTGTTACCAGGAAAGTCAGTTGGACCAGTGATTATGTCTTGTAGAGTTACCCCAGCTGGAGGTAATGATACCTTTCACTTAGCTATCCAATGCTTCAATCTGGAGAAAAGGACTTTTAACCTATATGCAAATGAGCAGTTATGTGCACTGAGGGCGGTCTAAGCCACTCTGTGCACCCTTACTTCCTCCTGCTTCCTCCACCAGCCCCTGCCTAACTTTTTGACTGTCAGGGCCAGGCAAGATGATGATACAGAAAACTGACCCTGTCAATCAAGTAGAAGAAGGAGGGGCTGGCAGAGAGCAACGGTGCACACAGTGGCTTGGGTCCACCCTGGGTGCACCAAACCGGTCCTCTGCATATGATCAATACTGTTTCTCTACAATGAAGTAACAGATCACTAAGTGAACGGTATCATTACATTTAGCTGAGTAAGCCCTACAAGGCACTGTGTCTGGTTAAACCCCTTAAAGAGAGTCTGTCACCACATTTGGCCATTATAGACTAAGTACACAGCGCATTTGCCTAACAGTAGCTGATTCTAATGGTACCTTTGTTTAGTCGTTTTGCAGTTCACTGGAAGCAAAAACAGAGTTTAATCGGTATGTAAATTAGGGCTCGCAAGTGCCCAGGGGCGGCGTTCACATCGTTGGAGCCCAGGCTGTTCATCCTCTTTGGCTCATATCCCCGCCCCAGCCTCTGCCCGCCCTTCTCTTGCGTCCTCCATCGCGCGATCCATTGCAGGGTCGGAGCATGCGCATTGCGATGCCCATTCTGGACATGACTTCACTGGAGATACTGCGCATGCGCAGGGTGGCTTTCCTCTTCTCCTGTGGGCCTCTGGTCTGCCTCCCATTGGCCGGCGCATGCGCAGTGTACTTAGTCTATAATGGCCAAATGTGGTGACAGACTCTCTTTAAAGACAAAAGGAACTGCTTCATTTTTGGTGTTACTTTATGTGGTAATAACTTGATATGAACACTTCTACATATCAAGTTATTCGGGCCATGTGACATCATATTGCCAAGGCCAAGCTAGAAGAAGGCCATGACACTAGTAAGCAATGGTGCCTTCACAAACAGCTGATTGGTGCGGGTCGGTGGTGTCGGACCCCCATCAATCAAACACTGATGACCCATCCAGAATATAGGTCCATCAGTATAAAAGTCTTGGAAATCCCCTTAAAGGTTGTCATGTATTTCAAAAACACTATAAGCGCAATAAACTTAAAGAAGAACTCACACAAAAAATGTCATTCTCTGACCTTCTAGAAAGGTGCATGATGTAATCTGTAGTGAAGGTAATCTTCTTACCACCGTCTGTATTTGTGAGTTATACTTCCCTCCTGATCCTCAGCTGTGTCATGTGACCAACAATTAGACTTTCCAAATAACACAGTATCTTATGTGTGGACAAGTCAGTTTCTCTATGTATTCCTACGGGAACCTCACTCTCAGTCACATAGGAATGAATAGAGAGGTAACTGACTTCCTGTCCTGTGTCAGTTGGAGATCAGAGAGCTGGTCACATGACACAGCTGAGGAACAAAATGGAGGTTATAACATACAAATACAGTCACTGATAAGAAGATTACATTCACTACAGATTACATCTTGTACTATTCTAACAGGTCAGAGAATTAAAAGTTTTTGTGGGAGTGCAACTTTAACAAGTGAATACAGATTTAGGGAGTAAATTCCTGTATACTGCCTAAAAACACACATCTGAAAGTAAGAGGTTATGCATGTATTGTGTAACATACTGGTTGTCATCACAGTCATATGATAATGACTCAGTTCTGCATCGTATATTTACAACTGATGACTTGCATCTTATTTTAGTCTGTTTTTCAGTAGCACTTACTGTCTTCTAGAAGATCGGTTATATCCAGCTGTTGGGTTGGAATAATGGTATTAAACATCTTGAAGTTTTTTCCATTCCTGGGCATTTGAACGATAAGGCAAGAGGGAACCTGTCGGAACATGGGGTAATTATTTGCTAAGACTCTAGGACATGACAAATTATATATAATAAAGACAACATTAACAAGGTTGTTTGAGGGTTTTACAAATAAAGCTAAGAGCAGGTGTTCCCCAGTGGTGACGTTCAATACTGCCACATGACCATACATGATGGTGCGAAAATGCTGAGGCCAGTGACTGGCTGCTGCAGTCATTTGTATGTACAGGATGTCACCTCAGCAGGATAATACCCAAACAATGTCAGGGACCACCGAAGTATCAGCACTGAGGATTTAACTGGTGATTTTAAAAAAATCTTCATAGGGACAAACGATCGCTGTGGTGATCAGTCATTCCCGTAGAGTAGAGGTGATTGCTGCAATATGAATGCAGCTCTCTCCTCTGCTCACGATCAATAATTGCCTGGTCAGTCGGCCCATGTAGAGGGCCCTAACTGTATCAGTCGATAGAGTTGGAGAGTCTTGTGGTTCACCATTTTAATGCCAGGAATTGGGGTGGTATACTGGGTAAACGGGTTCAGGGATAATTTCTGCAAAAAGTTTGAATGTAGTGGAAAGCAGAAAAACTAGAGCAGTGTCAGAACGGCTGTGGAGGGGGAATCCTGGGGTTGTGTCATGCCCCCCCCCCACCCGAGTCTTACATCCTTCAAAATACAATCCTGAGAAATGGCTTGTTGTCTATAGTGACATGTCACTGCATTCCACAAAATAAGATACCATACCCATGTTTGTTGAATCAGAGGCTCTAGCACCATAAGCAAAGACTTACCTCCGTAAACTTGAGATCACCAGTAACCATGGACCACTCGAGCAATTGCTGTACTGAGGGTACATCCACTGACTGCTTCTTCTCCATGAAAATTTGATAGAATATACAACCATGGGGCTTTTTCTTTGGTGTTCTATGGAGTCAGAAGACAAATTATAAAAAGGCCTCTGTCACCCAAAGGCTGTTTTCACTCAAATACTTTCAGAATGATGTAAGAAACTCAATCTGGTCTGGTGGTTCTTCACATTATTTACACTCCTTGAGACCATCTGAACTTTAATTAATAAAAGTGCTTATGAATATTCATTTTTTCAGTTTCCGTTTCGTCTATAGGTCTCTGAATAAGTCAACTTCCACCATATAGAATGTATATGGGAGACTCTGAACTTCTACTGCCTTCCGACAGCAGATGTCAGGATTTAAACAACTGATTTGTTCTCAAGGTAGATAAGCCGCCACCAACAGGTGTCTGGCAGCGTCTCATTCCTCCTCTCCTGAAAATACATACGCAGAGGAAGAGGTCTCCATAAGGAATAGCTGTCGGCTGTGCCCAGCTTTAGACATATTCAGATCTAACTAATTATTTTTAAAGGACATCTGTCCGCAGATTTGTCCCTATGACACTGGCTGACCTGTTACATGTGTACTTGGCAGCTGAAGGCATCTGTGTTGGTCCCATGTTCATGTGTGTCTGAATTGCTAAGAAACATGATGTTTTAAGCTATGCAAATAAACATCTAGGAGCAATGGGGGTGTTGCCATTACACCTAGAGGCTCTGCTGTCTCTCTGCAAAGGCTACGCCCTCTGCAATATGAATGACAGGGCCAGGAAGGCCTGATCAAGTTTTCACTGCCCTATCGAATCAATGAAAGTGCAGAGGGCATGACTGTAGAGCTGCAGAGAGAGCAGAGTCTCTAGGTGTAATGGCAACGCCCCCGTTGCTCCTAGAGGCTCATTTGCATATAACAAAACTTAATTTTTCTCAGGAATAAAAGCAGATATGAACATAGGACCAACACAGATGCCTTCAGCTGCCAAGCTCACATGTAATAAGTCATTTTCATCCATACAAAACTGCTGACAGATGCCTTTTAAGACATTTAAAAATGAAGACAGAATTCCCAAAAGAATACAATAGAACATTGATTCTTACTCAAAAAACAGTGAACATAAAACATCCTTAATGCTCTGTTATGCTGATTGTATTGTACTGTAGCACCATACCTGACCATATTTTTGGAGGGGCAGGCAAGAACAGTAAGCGAAAAACATAGGAGAAGAAAAGTAGTCCTCAAGAGGAAAATAAAGGATCAGAATCAAAACTGTAAAGGAGGAACCACAAGGAAGACAAAGCTAAAAGCAGGGATATTCAAGGGTCACAATGTGGTATTGACCCTAACATGATTACTTAAATACCTAATATAAAAGAGGGGCTCCACCCTAAGGACTTGGAACAAGCGATTTAGAAATTCCTCAGGATCTAAAAAGCAAGAGCAGAGGTTATTGACATATTTTACAATTTAGCAAAAAGTATTATAACTACAGTAATCTCCCATGGACTAAACAGTAGTGGCAATCTAACAGGAATAAGCTCCACCTGTATGCGTAATGCCCTTTATCCTTGTATTAGCGGTCCCTACAGGAACCATATAAGCTCCAATGATGTGTAAACTCTAGACCAGGGGTCAGTAAACTACAGCACTCCAGTTTTAAAACTATGGCGTTTCGATAACAGCTGAGCAAGTGTGCACGCAGGAAGATATGGGCTATGATTTTAAAGGGGGATAGCCAACTAATCGGGGGGGTCTGACTACTGGGACTCCACCAATCATGAGATTTATCATCCAGTATCAGCCACTGTGATAAATTTGGTGCAGTTTAAGACTGTCCAAGTCTTACTTTTAGACAGGATTAGTAAATGTTCGCATAGGTCTTTATTTCCTTGAATTGAAACAGGGAGTTCAAATCGATGTATAACAGCCATTTGATTTAAGGGACTGCCCTTTATACCTCTGAAGCCACACACCTGAACTTGGATTTTTTTCAGTTTGCAAGTGCCGATCACTGGTAGAGCACAAGGTAGCTTTATTCTTTTATTCCATAAGATATAGACTATCCTTAGGATAGGTCATCAATGTCTGATTGGTGTGGGTCCAACTCCCTGCACCCCGCAGAGTGAGCTGCAGAAAGGCCCGGTGACCAATGGACAGGACAAGCCTAGAAAGAGGCCGCAGCATCACTGACCAGATATTAATGACCTATTGACTCCCGGACCAACTTCTTTAAGATCATCAATTTACCCACAATCTTAATGAACCCTGTAAAAGCATGTCACGTGAATTGTGGAGACCTTCCAACACGGTCATGGACAGCAGGTATAGATGTGTACCGACCAGGCGGTATGTAGTTACCTTTTTCCTCATTGGTGAAGCCAGTGTTCTTTCCTGCAGCCTCCAAAATCTTCCTCAAGGCCATTATTTTGGTGGCACAGACATAGCCATTTCTAAATTGATATTAGCAGACAGAATATGGGAAATAAGAGCAGTGATGGTAATAAGTCATGTTTTATACAGTACATAACTAACACAGGTTAACAAACTCTAGACAATACAACTCAACCCACACAGTTTTTTTTTTAAGTTTTTTTATTCAGCTAATATGGCAATATTAAGAAAATATGTTTGTTACATTCTTTTTACATATTTGCAATACACCGGCAATACTCAGGCATTAAAGGGAACCGAAACAAGTCAGAATATGAACTGGGAGGAAAAAGAAGGCAGCGTAGGACCCCGTGTGTCCCCATGGGTGCCCTATCATTGCTCTGTACAACACAGATCCTCAATACAACCATGTGAAATAAGCCTAAACTGCTGTACATATTCCATAATTAATGAGTACAGCTTTCTTAAAGGGGTTTTACGAGACTTTAGAACAGATGAACTATCCTCTGGATAGGTCATCAGTTTCTGATTGGTGCAGGTCTGACACCCGGGACCTCCGCCGATCAGATGTTTAGAAGGCAGCGGCACTGAATGAATAGTGCTGAGCGCGATTCCAAGCACAGCCACTATACAATATACGGCGCTGTGCTTGGTAAGCACGGAGAAGGCTGCGGGGCTCAAAAGGAGCACAGGTGCCTTCTCAATTAGATGGTTGGCGGGAATCCTAGGTGTCGGACACCCACTGATCAGATACTGAAGATCTATCCTGAGAATACTGTAGGCCATCAGTTCCTAAGTCTTGGAAAATCCTTCTAAAGTCTTCTTGCTTAAATAAAATGGGTCATTTGGCAGGGAACCACCTTACAATTGGGTTAGTGCCATCTATTTTCTGGCTAGTCTACAAGCTTCCTCTTGGTGCCAGCACACTAACCCATTTACTTCTATTCAACCATGCACACATCTGTATTTTTTTCGGATCCGTGTGGCTGTTCTGCAAATTCTAGAACACATCCAATTATTGTCCGTATTGTGGATGAGAGTAGTCCTTTCTGTTGATGGGAGTGAGACAGAATATAACTGTTTTGCAAAGCCGTTGTTTGAGGACTGTAATACAGACATGGCCTTGTGCATTAAATCTCAGCTTTACTCAGTAGCCCAGTCTCCAAGGAACATCAGGGTTCGCGGTCATTTGGGGAAATATTTAAAAAGAAATATTAAGTTCCTTTAATATGGGAAGATCTGCCGACTGAGCGTTGAAAAGATCGCTGGTTGGCCGCACATATTTCTGTGTAAACGGGATGTGCTGCCGCCTATATGTAAACTGTATGGGGATGAACTATTGTACAAATGACAGTTTGTCCCCCTTTTAGTTTTATCATTGATCAGCACTCCTTTCAGACGGAACCGGCTCCATGTAAAAGTATCCTTAGCATGCCTCAACTGGAGAACAGAAATCTGTTAGGAGAGCAAGATATTCTGGATACAATTGGGTAGAAATCCTGGAAATGTCTCTTGTTTCTGCCTCTCTGGGTAGTATTTTTTATTACAGTTCAAGAAAGGTATATTTATCTTTCTTTTTTACAGTGTACAGTTTTGCATGTCTGGTCTATAACCAAACAACGATAGTTTTTTCTTCAAGTAGATGTTCCTTTAAGAGGGCGTTTAGGGTGCATGTACTGTAGCTGTGAATACATGCATGCCGCCTGTATAAAAACAAGGCTGAATCTGTTTTAACACATACTTCGGTGTCTAGAAAACTGCCAATCTCTGCAGTCTGCTCTTGCCAGAAGTGACTCACTCAACGGAGCAGACGTTGGCAGTAATCTCAAAATATTTCTGCGTGCGAGGCACAATTAAAAGTCTTTTCCCTTTTGCGAATAAGCTTCTTATGATCCACCATTACATATTAATTCCAGCTTTACATGGAGCTTGGACTTTGCAATTTTAGGCCTCTTTCCATTACATTTCCTTCTCTGTTATAGGGGAAGTTGAGGAAAGCAGCTATACTATAAGCCATTTCTGCCAGCGTCTCCTGAGCATTGAAATAACAGAGCACCAACTTTAGCGGCCTCCATTTCCAGCCATATTAGAGCTTAGATTGGATACCTGGGTAAATGGCATCATGTTGATCCAAGTAAAAGTAATCATAAATCAAATACTAGCAGTGCATACCTAAAACTCACTTTTCTCTGCTGTGCACAGGACTTGTGTGGCAGTGCCCAACCCAGCCTCTGTGTGCTGCCTGTCCCTATTGCCCCCTGTCTACACGTAAACTGACTATTGAGAGGCATTTGTGGCATGATGCAGGCCGCAACATGCAGCACGTACATTTATGCTGCTTAAAGAAATTTAAATCCCTCTCCCAAAACAATTATTTAAATTCTGACTGTGTGGAAACTGAATATAAGTAAAGGGACGATTGAGGCTTGATACTATATTTCATCTTAATACCCACTGGTAGATTGCTGCTACACAAGGGGTATTGCTGCAGTAATCATGGATATATGCAGCTTAAGTAAAGAGAACCCCACAAAAATAGGATTTCTGTGAAAATGACTTAACTTTTCCTGTAACAACACCAAATAAACAGGACCAGTCATGGTTGTCCCCCGGGGGAAAAACCATAATGCATCGGATCCATTAGAGCAGTGTTTCCCAACCAGTGTGCCTCCAGCTGTTGCAAAACTACAACTCCCAGCATCCCCGGACAGCCTTTGGCTGTGCGGGCATTCTGGGAGTTGTAGTTTTGCAACAGCTGGAGGTGCACTGGTTGGGAAACACTGCATTAGAGGACATAGCACCCTATATCATCTGACTTGGCTGATGTTACAGAGTATTCACAATGTATTTTGACTCATACCGCTTGCCTTTTGGTCATTAAACGGGTTGTTGACGTGATGCAAACTGGTACAACGTTGCTTCATCAGAAAAGAGTACCCTAATCTTGAGCAGTGCACGACTGAGGACATTTCACAAAATTGAGTCTGGGATTAGTCTTGGTTTATGTGCAGGTTTAAGTAATGCTAATCCATAATCTATGGTGAGCTGTCGGCAAACAGTGATAATACTAATATCCGATCCTTCTGAAAGACTCTTTGGAGGCCACATAATAATGCGCTTTATAGAGCTATCATCATGTGTGGTTTTCTTAGGATGATCCCTTCTCTTTCCATCACTCAAATCCCCTGAATCCCGATATTTCGTGATGGCGTTATGGACTGCAGTTTTGCTAACTCTCCTCTTTCTGCTTATGTCACATTCAGAGTATCCCTCACTGTGTTCCCTCATAATAACAATAATGGCATTATGCCCACAGCAACAATGCGTATACAACCTCTCAAACTGCACTGGAAAGCTTCCGATTCTTCTGTCAACAATTATATGGTATAATGACAATAGCAGGATGCAGAATATGGACAGCATATGATGCAATTTGCAGAGATCGCCTGATACAAATAGGTGATCTTAAACTTCTTAATCTCTCACTCACAGCTCTCTCTGGTCTCTCTCTCCTGTGTACGGATCTGATCAGTGAATTTCAGACAGTGAACAGGGCGATTCCTTAATAAACTATACTACAAAGTTCACTATATTCACCTATACAATTTCATTAAGAAAAATAAAAGTTTAGGTACACTTGAACCCATTTAGGCTGCTTTGACAAAGCTAGTGTTTGGTCAGTGCGTCCTCACTGATTACCATCAGTGATTGTGATCCAAAACCATGAGTAAAGCCTACACCGAGATAAGGTATATAATAAAGACAAAGATTTGGCCCTCTTCCGTGTTTTGGCTCACCATCACTGACCAAACACCAAATTTGTTATCTGTGTAATGTGAAGACGTACACACACTATGTGTGTATATATATATATATATATATATATATATATATATACACACATACATACACACACACAGCTATATAGCTTTTAAACTGTACTTACTTGCGCAAAGGGTTGACTATCTCCGTGCGCAGCAAGTCCCGTGTGTCAGTGTAGGAATCGCTGTCATTCTTGTCTGGGGGGCGCAGAAGTAGAGTGTCCAGTGCAGACGAACAAGCAAACATGCTGAAACACAGAAATGTAACTAGGGATGAGCGAATTTCATATTTTTAAGTTCATGGGCGGGTGTGTGTGGTGGTATTTACTGAATTGCGTTACCACGGACCATAACGCAATTCCATGACAAAATGCATAATAGAATGCCTTTAGAGGCATTCCGTTATTCATTCTGTCATTCATTCTGTCATAATAGAAGTCTATGCCCTGCATAACGGATCCATCCGGTTTCTGCTATGCAGGAGAGGACTCCAGCATAACGGAAACCGCACGGATCCGTAATGCAGCCACAGACTTCTATTATGACGGAATGAATAACGAAATGCCTCTAAAGACATTCCATTATGCATGTCTTCATGGAATTGCATTATGGTCCGTGGTAACGCAATTCAGTAAATACCAGCACACACACCCGCCCATGAACTTAAAAATATGAAATTCGCTCATCGCTAATTATAACAACCAAACTGTAAGGTTATTCAGTACTGTAAGGGTTTAAAAAGGAGGGCAAAATTTACCTTTAGGCACTGGAGTACCAGTGCCTAGGGTGGCACGCTGCAGGATTGTAATAAACACTGCAAATACAGTACTTTTTGTCCCATGAGTACGTACAGTATCAGACCAGCTCCAGCAGCGGGAGTATGGGTCTGTTCATAGGAGCTCTATTATTTCCATTGTTCTGTTCCACTATAGAAGCAGAATAACATAAGTAACTGAAATGCTGGATTCAGCCCATAACTGACAGAAACGGAGCCAAACAGATATATCCCACTGACTATAATAGGGTTGGTTTGGTTTCTGTCCGAAAAAACTTTATTTTACGGAGAAAAAAAATCCTGCATGCAGGACGTCTCTCTCCACTTTCTTTGACAAGCTCTGTGACAAAGCCTTCAACGCAGATGTGAACATGCTCTAACCCCTTTTGACTGGACAGCGTGGCTGTGGTTCAGATTCTATTGACGCTAGTGCTAGTCACCACCCTGTTGTTAATTTATTCATTCATTCGCATATTATCCGTGGAAATAGAGCCTGAGGAACAGAGACACAGAGAATCAGATAGGAAATGCTCTGCAATCAGGGGGCCATGAAGCAATAAAGGTATATGGAGGAATATGATGCCAGTTAAATTTTCTTTGGGACAAGACAGGTGTATTACTTTATCAAAGGCTTTATATACAAACCACATAAATAGGAAGTCGTGGCACAAAACTATTGCGGCTTTTCACAGGGAGTTTGTGATCATTGTGAAGAAAAAAAAAAAGCACCCTAATAATGATAAAAGCTTGAGGAAACTATGAGCTAGGAAGCGTAAAAAACATTTTTATTGCTGGTGATATTGCAGGCAATCTCTGTTCTTCGAACATCCGTGCATGAACATTTACGTACAAGAGATTTCTGCTGTGATAGCAGCATTGCGATAAAAGGCACAGAACTGCTCATTTCGGAAAATATTATAGGCAGCCCATAAAATTTTTAAAACTGATAAAAGCAATGCTGCCATATGACATAATAAAAAAGCCATTTATAGTTTGTACACACATTAATTATTAATGCATCGCCTCAGCAGTGATCTAAAATAGAGGCCTCACGCAGGAAAGTAGACAGGCCTCACACATGGCAGAGCTGTGTGCACGGAGGCTGTTCTCAGGCGCACTAGAAGATAATAGCTTTATGTTACATGTCTAATATGGCACCATACTCTTCTGTTGATTTCATATGTAACAAGACAGAAAAAAAAATATATAAATAAAAACTATAGAGGGGAAAAATAAAGCGCTACTGAAATGTTTTCATACCAAACATTTTAGGCATGAAATTCTAGGTAGTTACTCCATCTTGAGGCTTCTCTCAATTACCACACTTGGCAATTATGGTAGAATGCAGAGGACACACTGCTCATAGGCACTCAGCTTTAAAGGGGTTTTCCAGAAATTTTACGCTGATGACCCATCCTCTGGATTAGTATTTGATCGGTCAGGGTCTGACACCCGGGACCCCCGCTGATCACCTGTTTGAGAAGGCACTGGAGCTCGCAGTAGAACTGCAGCCTTCTCTCTGCAAAGCAAGCCTTCTCACAGCTTTCCCTGCACAGCTTGCAGTCCGCAAAAAATACGGATGACGTCCTTGTGCATTCCGTATTTTGCGGAATGGAACAGCTGGCCCCTAATAGAACAGTACTATCCCTGTCCGTTATGCGGACAATAATAGGACATGTTCTATCTTTTAGCGGAACGGAAATACAGACATACGGAAACATAATGTACACGGAGTACCTTCCGTTTTTTCTGATGACCCATCGAAATGAATGGTTCTGCATACGGTCCCCAAAAAAAAAAAAGGAACAGACACGGAAAGAAGGCCTAAGCCATATGACGTCACTTTGGTGCAGCTCAGCCTCATTGAAGCGAATGAGTCTGAGCTGCGATACCATGCACACCCGCTATACAATGTACGGTGCTGTGCTTGGTTTGCAGAGAGAAGGCCGCGGTGCTACTGCCAGTGCCTTCTCAAACAGCTGATTGGAGGGGGTCCCGGGTGTCGGACTTCCATTGATCAGATACTGATGACCTATCCAGAGGATAGTATTGCAGCTCACGTAGTTGTATATTAGGTATAGTGAACATCCAGTATAGGGAATCTAGATGGATGTGACAAACTTATTATGATATTTTTGTGTTTATGTCATGCTCAGTGTTTCAAAGAGTTAGTGACCGAATTGTAGTTCCTGTACTTTATATTAATTATGGGGAGGGGGTGGTTTAAATGTTTAGATTTTTTTTACATTTTTCTTTAGCTTTCAAAATCATTTTACTTTTTTTTCACAAATCTTACGTCCCTTTAGGGGATTTTAACAAGCGACTTGTCCCGTACACTGCAATGAATTACCACTGCAGCCTGCAGGAGTTGCGCTATGTTCCTATGGAGCAATGCCACCTGCTGTGATGGCTTCGGTCCCTCTGAAGGATCCGAGGCTATCACAAGGAACAAACGGCTTACCCCTTTGCCGGAGTCATTCAGGCCCTGGGAGCACAGTGCTCCTGAAGAAAGCAGCCTGAGGTTACAATGGACCACAGCACCTGAGGGGTTAAATGTCTGTAATTAGCGTTATTGCCGCTTGAACACATCAGCATTGGGTGTCTGATGCTCTTTGGAGCAGGCCCTATCTTTAAAGACCTGATTTCTGCCAAGCTTGGGAAGGGGTCACCGTTAAGGCCTCTTGCACACGACCGTATGGCTTTTTCAGTATTTTGCGGTCCGTTTTTATCGGATACATTTTTCCATTTTTTGTTTCCGTTCCGTTTTTCTGTATGGCATATACAGTATACACTAATTCCATAATTAAAATTGGGCTGGGCTTTGAATTTTCAATAGATTGTTCAGCAAAAACGGAACGGATACAGAAGACATATGTAGTAGGTAGCTGGGCAATGCATCCTAAAAGGTGGGCAACTCCTTACTAAGGGTGCATTCCCATGTAGCAACCACAGGGTAACATGCAATACCGAGTAACTATCATTTAGGGTCCATTCACATGTCCACAAGTGTTTTGCGGTCCACAAAACACGAACACCGGCCATGTGTGTTCCGCATTTTGCGAACTGAACATGGCTGGCACTATAATTGAAATGCCTTTTCTTGTCCATGGCTGCGGACAAGAATAGGACATGTTCTATTTTTTTGCGGGCCCGCAGAACAGAGGTGCGGAAGCGGACGGCACACCGTGTTGAAAATGAATGGGTCCGCACCTGTTTCGGAAAATTGAGGAACGGAGGCGGACCCATTATGCGGATATGTGAATAGACCCTTAAAGGGGAATTCTCATCTCTAACATTTCTGTGGATTTACAATAAAAGTGTGACAAATGCTGACTATTTTGAGAACATTGCTTTATTTGCCTATGGCAGTGTATGGAGAGGTGGCTTAACATGTGTGGCTCTCCATTTATTTCTATGAGACAATGGTACCTGTGGTATCTATCAGACTCCTATAGATATTTCATAAAAGTCTTATCTGCAAATAGCACAGTGATAACTCTCATACAGATGATTTAGTAGATATTACCAGCAGTCATGGGCATAGCTATAGGGGGTGCAGAGGCAGCAGTCGCTACCGGGCCCAGGAGCCTGAAGGGGCCCAAAGACACTTGGGCCACATAAGAAGACACACAAAGCACTTAGGGAAGGGGGCCCAAGTCGAACTCTTGCACCAGGGCCCATGAGGCGTTAGCTACGCTCCTGCCTGCAGTCCTATGTAATACCACAGATAACAGTGATAACTCTCTGAGTACAGATAATGTAGTAGATGTTACCTGCAGTCCTATGTAACACCACAGATAACAGTGATAACTCTCTAATGTAGTACATGTTCAAAACTCTGAACTTAACAAGCACAAGGACAGCCACAGCAATTTTTTTTAACACTAAGCTATGCCTCTAACCCTGCTTAAAGTCCATCTATACATGTCCCAGTTCCACCCAGCCCCATTTGGGCCTAACAAAATTGAATCCCCCCTTGCAGTATAATGCCTCCTTTAGTAGCCCCTCACAGTAGTGCCGGCCCCTGAATTGTTAATAAAATAAAAAAAATACCACTCTCCTTGTTCCCCTGGTGAACAGAACACACATGACGGCTCCTGCTTCACCACTGCACTCAACTGTCTCTGTGTCCTAAAAATGTAAGACATGCCACAGCCCTCCCAGGAAGGCAGGACAGCCACTGAACTCCGGACTGTCCTGCCGGATCTAGGGCGGTACAGATACATAGGACTGCAGGTAACATCTACTATAGTAACACCTCAGGTAACATGGTGATAAATCTCTGAGTACAGAAAATGTAGTAGTGTTACCTGCAGTCCTATGTAACATCACAGGTAACATAGTGATAAATCTCTGAGTACAGAAAATGTAGTAGTGTTACCTGCAGTCCTATGTAACATCACAGGTAACATGGTGATAAATCTCTGAGTACAGAAAATGTAGTAGTGTTACCTGCAGTCCTATGTAACACCACAGGTAACATGGTAATACATCTCTGAGTACAGAAAATTTAGTAGTGTTACCTGCAGTCCTATGTAAAACCAGATAACACTAGTGTAGATCATGTGGTAGTGTTACCTGCATCGTTATTGTGTGTCCCAGTGCCTCCCCCACGGGACTCCATGCTGGTGGCGCTACCTCCTCCTCCTCCTTGCCGCGCTGCGGTTCAGTGCTTCTAATCTTTCAGCAGCAGCTCAGCCCCGCACAGAACGTCCTGATACAGCTGCATCAGGATGCAGGAACACTCTGGGCACGGAGACACAGACAAGTACACACAGACGCATACAAACAGGGACAGACACACACAAGGGCACATATACACACACATGCTCCCTGTCTGGCCCCTGCACAATATTTCAGCTAGAGCTCCTCTCTGTAACCACGGGAACACAGCTCTCCCCTGTAAGTCTGGTCACAGGGGCAATGACGTCAGGAAGGTCCTTTAGCCCACTAGGAAACAGTATATTGTGCCTGTTCTAAGTTCTGGGGCCACCCATCCCGGCAGTGCACATAACGAAAATTATGTGCATCAATGGGGTAAGCCGCCCTACAATTCAGAACATGCATTTTGTTGCAGTCCAGGTTGCGGGCTGCGGCCCTGGGCGGTCGCGCAGCTGAAAGGGGACACTGCCCAGCAGGTAAGGGTGGGGTCCCAATGAATAGAGAACTGTATTCTGCTTTGGGTTACTCTGGGGATAGCCCTCTGTATTGGACCTATGGGGAAGCATGCATAGGCCTAGTCAAGAAGGATCGAGTAAAAGGTGGTGTCTGGTGTAGTGTGCAGAGACAATGGATATTACAACGAACCTCACGGACATTTGTACAGTCACAGACTGTACTGATAATAAATTGCAGTAAGATATCTTCAGGAGATTACAAGAAAAATGTATAGATTTATAGAAGTAGTATACTCTACCAAAAAAGTGTTGCATCCAGATAGCAGGAGTTGCAGTGTCCTTGTATTCCTTTCTTCCACCCTATCAGACAATCTATTGCTTCACTGTCCGTGGCTGGTGGAGTGTTTTC
This sequence comes from Bufotes viridis, assembly GCA_033119425.1. Taxonomy (NCBI): domain Eukaryota; kingdom Metazoa; phylum Chordata; class Amphibia; order Anura; family Bufonidae; genus Bufotes; species Bufotes viridis. The sequence continues at coordinate 203,282,305 of CM065589.1, read as the reverse complement.
TTCGACACATTTACTGGTGTAGTCACGGAACGCTAGGGCAAATACATGGAATGAAACTACTAGCCAGACTCTACATTATGTGTGCACCGTCACCTGGAATGCTTACCAATAGAGTTACACCTTTGAATCTGATTGGTTGGTCCGTGCAAGGAATAGAAGCGGGAGTCTGGACGACAGTTGCGTAGCCTCACAAACAAAGCCTTATTGGACCCACACTGAAAATAGCGCACTCCTCTAAATGTCCCATCTGTGTAGGCGGACGGACGTTCCTCCTCCTTGGGGGTCAAACAATGAGAATTTAGCGTTAGGTTGCATATGATGATTCTGAAGTTCCTGGAAACATTACTGCACAGACATTCATCTTGACCTTGATCACCTTCCCTCAGTAGAGGTCACCATGCTAATATAATGGTTTGTGAGCCAGAGGGACACAGAGAGTGGAGCAGCCACTTTGTTTTAGTGATCAGTGGGGGTCTTTCCTCCTGCACCCCCACCGACTCCTCTGCAGGAAGAGGCCAAGTCAATTTATTATTTCAATTATATCTGAGGGCACTAAAGACAGGCAAAATCCAACCAGCTCTGGGAAACAACATAGTGGGATAGAGTACCAATCCATACACATAAGACTGTTCATATTGATTTTTGCAGATTGAGCATATGCACCAAATCAGCGGTGGCCGGTCATGGACGGTGCACTCACATTCATTTCTATGGGGAGCGCGCTTGGTGGTGGCCGGACCAGAATCCTCCAGCCACCACCTTGTGGGCCCCATTCCCGATATAGGTGCGGGTCCCAACAACGGGGGCATATCCTAGCGATATGTCCCCTTTGTCTGTGATGAGACAACCCCTTTAAATGCATTGATTCATCAGAATAGAACACCTTAGCTCATTCCTGCATTCCTGTGTAAAATAAATAATAACCTTGATAATTTTTACAATTACCTGCAGTCCAGCAGATTGCAGGTGATGTTTAAAGTGGTTGTCTGGTGGGTTTACATTTTTTTTTATATTTGGGGAGAATGGGTTAAAAAAAAAGGATTACTCACCTCACCTATTCCCTTCTGCTGACATTCCAACACTTTAAGGGTTCGCACTGATTATGATTTCCTGGTCCTGGCTGGCTAGGCAGGATACGGCTTGAGATGCCTGCTCAGCCACTCGCTGGGTGAGGTGGGTCCACAGGGCAGTCAGTGATTGAGCAGGCATCTCCTGGCACTTCCTGTGTGGTGATACAGGACCAGGAATAAAGACTATCAGGAGTTCAGTAAGCATTTGAATGGAGGCGGCTGGGGATTAGGGGGTTGAGCAAGGCTTCATTCGTGAACCCATTGTGCCCCACTGGCCATATGGACATAGCAAATGTCCAACATATTACATGTACAGTGTGTTCATTAGACATAAGGCAACAGACTTCATGGCAATTCAAGTCAACTGCATTTTGATGATCTGTATGTCAAACACATACGCCAATTACCTTCTATTGAGGTAAAATTACTCACTGATGATTTGATTCACCTTAGTCATTTCTGATATCAAAGCTTTACATCTTTGTGACTTCCACTAAGGGGTTGTCTCATCATGGACAACGGGGGCATATCGCTAGGATATGCCCCCATTGTCTTACCCCACTGCTGGGACCCGTACCTATATCAAGAATGAAGCACCGCAAGTGAAGAATAGCGCTGGCTCGGCAATTTCCGTCTGACCCACAGAAATGAATGGGAGCGGGGGCCACGCATGCGCGGTACGCTCCCATTCACTTCTATGGGGAGCCGGCTTAGTGCTGGCCGGACTGGAGTCCACCACCTTGCCGGGCTCCGATCCCGATATAGATGCGGGTCCCAGCGGTGGGACCCACACCTACAAGACAATGGGGGCAAATCCTAGCGATATGCCCCAATTGTCCATGATGAGACAACCCCTTTAACAATAATATTCAAACTATGCAACACTGGCTAACGTCTACTCTCTGAGCACATTCGTGCAGATTAAAAAACCCATGATAAACCCTTTACCATTTCAAGCCCTGCAATAGGTTCTGGACAGTCTGGGATATGCCCGATCCAGCGGATAACGCCATATATTGGAGGATCATTTACTTCAACCATGGAATTAGGTTCAAGACCTTTACTTAGAGCCTCGTCTTCAGCAGATGGACTAGAGGGACTACAATCCCTGGGAGGACGGTAGAGGCTAGATGGTGGATGATCTTCTGAAGGGTGATTCAAGTTTTGTGCCTCCTCTTCTTCAACAGGGTTGGTTAAGGGTTGTGGGTCATCCTCAGCTGAAAATATATATTTAGTTTAGTGATTGATTAGCCACACAAGTAAATAAGTTAGTTTTATGATGTGTATGCCTTATTATATTCATGGTGTGTTTTCTTCGGTCTAGTCTGAAGGGATGCAAATGAGCTCATAACAAGCTCTGCCTCAAAACCCACCAGATGTTAGGTAGCTATCCTTTAAGTCACTCACTGTTCAACCTATTAAGCAGGCCTTGAGACATGTATAATAAGTTAAGCCAGCATCTCATCTGCAGACAGCTGTTTCGGGGTGACTGGCCTTCATCAGTGCAGAGCAGAGAGTACTTGCTTTAATGGGTGAGAGGACTAGGTCAGGATTTGGTGCTGGTAAATGATCATTTTGGTGACCGCACGAACGATCATATTACCCAATGGATGAGCATTTGCCTTGTTTATTGGGTAATCGACAGCACCTATACACTGGAAGATAATCACTAACAAGTGTTCCTACGAATGCTTGTTAGCTATTATCTGGCCAATTCTTGGCCCATTTAAAGGGACCTTTACTTACCTCACTGATCCCCAGCTGCTGTTTTTCTGGGTTCCCATTGATTTCCACTTCCTGGTCCCAGTATGACATGCAGGAAATGCCTGATCAAGCCAATCACTGGCTAAGAAGGGTCACCACTGTGGCCAGTGATGGGCTGCGCAGGCTTTTTCAGGCATTCCCTGCTCTTCGACCCAGGAGCCGGACACCGGGAAGGACCTGGCACAGGGGACGGGTGATGTGTATAATACTTCTTTATTTTTAACCCAACTAAGCAGCCCCTTTAATGATTGTGATATTCTGTGAAACATCAAGGTTTCAAATGAAACATTAAAAATGACAGATGTTCTTCAATGGTCACTCATGTTTGGGGTATCTCACATTACTACGTACCTTGTAAAGCGTGTTCTTCTGGAGCACAACGCCTCACATTCTTTTCCTCTGACTGCGGGACATCTGCAGAAACAAGGCCAAACATCAGCAAGGTGGAGTCGTCAGATGTAGCTCGAGGCGGCCATCTTATTATGGATGGCACATGTCCTCATTTGCAATGTACACACAGAGAGACAAATGGAAGGGCATCCTCCTCTGTGGACTCTGCACGTGCTGGATGATGCAGAATACTTGTACCTTGCTGTGTTTGCATAGATTTCCCTATTTTTGTCGTGCCATTTATCTGCTCTTGGAAATATTAAAAACACAAAGGTGCATAATGAAGGTATTTTACAATTCTAATTCCAATCGAGACTCGGAGCTGTAGACTCCAATCATCCCATAATTCATACCATGTGAATAAATCACTGATTACCAGAGTTACGTAAGCACTTCTAGGATGATGGCTCCATTAAAATGTAATCCTGGTGACATTGGAACGTAAGTTCACTGTACAAAATGAGACGTGGAACTTTTAGGGTGAATCGCACTAGAGAAGCCTAAAAATAAAATAGTTTAAGAATGGAGATAATAATGTTCCACCAAAATAGACTGCCGATAGGACGTGCCGTGTCAGTGGGAGCCGCTATGACGCACATTACCTAACGGCCTGGACAAGGACGGCTTTCTATTCTGTACAGTATTCCTTTGTGATGTCCTTTACAGGAGTTGTCTAGGATTAGAAAAACATGTCAGCTTTCCTCCAAAAGATTGTGCCCTACTTGTGCCTGGTATAACAGCTCAGCCCCAGTCACTTCAATGATGCAAATACTAAACACAACCCTTGGACAGGCCAGGCGCTGTTTCTATAAGAAAGCAGCCATTTTTTTCTAATTCTGGACAACTCCTTTACCCCTTCCTGATGCAGCAATTTTCCATTTTTGCGTTTTCTTTTTCCGCTCCCTGCCTTCCCGGACCCACAACTATTTTTATTTTTCCGTTCACATAGCCGTATGCGGGCTTGTTTTTTGCGGGACAAGTTGTACTTTCTAATGCCATCATTTAATATGGCAAACAATGTAGTGGGGAGCTGGAGACAAATTCCAAATGGGATGGAATTGGAAAAAAAAACAATTCCGCCACAATTTAATGGGTTTTGTTTTTACGGCTTTCATTATGTGGGAAAACTGACTCATGCTCTTCATTCTGCAGGTCAGTACTAGGGATAAGCGAATAGACTTCCGAAGAAACATCCGAAGTCGATTCGCATAAAGCTTTATTTCAATACTGTACAGAGCTAGTGCTCCGTACAGTGTTAGAATGTATTGGCTCCGATGAGTCGAAGTTATTGCTTCTCGAAGTCTCGCGAGACTTCAAGTAATAACTTCATAAATTGATTTCTACTGTAAAAAAACAAGGTTGGAACCGAACCTGAATTCAGGAAACATTTTTTTTACAGTAGAAATCAATTTCTGAAGTTATTTGGGAAGTAATAACTTTGCTCTTCAGAGCCAATACATTCTAATACTGTACGGAGCTTTATGCTCATCCCTAGTTAGTACAATTACGGCAATACCACACTTGTATCGTTTTTCTTGCGCTTTAATACAGAAAAAAATAAAAAAAAAAACTTTTGACAAAATACATTTTTTCTTCTAATTGCCATATTCTGACCCCCATAACTTTTTTAAAATTATGTCTATGGAGATGTGTGAGGGCTCATTTTTTTGCTGGGCGATCTGTAGCTTTACTGGTACAATTTTGGGTTGTGTATGACTTTTTGATCACTTATTATTCAATTTTTTTCCCCAATTGGATCACAAGTTGCAATCAACATAAATAGAAAAATGTAATTTGCTCTATTATTCTATACAGAAATCCCTATGCTACAGTTCAGTGCTGCCACCTTCTGCTGACCTGAACTGTAATATACAAGTAATAAGCCTGGAAACCTAGTCCAGGCTCAGGCTCATTACTGTAAAGCAAGTGTTCCCCGATCTCCGCTGAAAGGAGACGTTCCTTGGGCTGCTGTTTCATTAAATCCTTCAGATGGTATGATCAAGTGAGATCATGGCATCTGAAGGGTGAAAAACCCAGAAGCTCACACTTCCGGGCTTTTTACCAGAATCCTGTGCAGCCAATGGGGATGCCGGTAATTGATTTAAATTAGCTGAATCTAGGACATTTAAGCTGCAATTCTTATTTTGGCCAAGAAATGAGTAAAATGTAGAAAATCCATGAATATTTAGAATTAAAAACAAAAAATGGTATTTTGTAGGCTCAAATATGAGCTTCAAAATCATAACAAAAAAGTAAAAAAAAAAAAGTTTAAAAATATGTAAAAAATATAAAAGTTTAAATCACCCCCATCATTATACGGAAAGGTATAATAAAAAAATAAATACATTAATAACAAAAAATATAAACATCATGGGTATCACCACGACTGAAGACGCCCGTACTATTAAAATATAAAAATATTTTTCCAATACGGCGAATGGTGTAACGGAAAAAAGGGTCAAAATGGCCAATTTGCCATTTTTTCATTGGTTCTCTTACCCGAAAAAAATTTGATCAAAAAGTCACTCAATGCAAAATGGTAAAAACTACAGATTGTCCTGCAAAAAATTAGTCCCCATACAGCTCAATGGATATAACTATAAGAAAGTTATGTGGTCAGAATATGTTGATGTAAAAAAAAAATACATATATTTTTCGAAGTTTACATTTATTTTTACACTATTTAGAAATAAAAAAAAAAACTGTACATACGTGGCATTGTTGTAATCGTACTGACCCAAAGAATGAAGGTCACAGGTCAGATTTGCCACAAACGGAACACAGTGGAAACAAAACCTGTAAAAAGGTGGAGGAATTGCATTTTTTTTTCCAATTCCACCCCATTTGAAATTTTTTCCCAGCTTCCCACTACATTGCATGTCATATTAAATGGTGACATTAGAAAGTACAACTTGTCCCGCAAAAAACAAGCCCTCATACAGCTATGTGAAATAAAAAAGTTATGGCGACAAAAACGACAAGAATAGGACTTGTTCTATAATTTGCGCTGCCTGTGTACCTGCAATTTCCCGAATCAGCTCAGGCAAATCTCTCTCAGCACTACCATAGTCTTAGGCTACTTTCACACTAGCGGCAGGACGGATCCGACAAGCTGTTCACCAGACAGAACAGCCTGTCGGATCCGTCCAGGCGCTAGTGAACCTGTGCCCCCGGACTACCGCTCCGGCCCCATTGACTATAATGGGGGCAGCGCATGGTGAGAGGCTGCCGGAATAAAACTACGACATGTCCGACATTCATTCCGGCAGCCTCTCGCCGTGCGCTGCTATGCCTCTGCCGGATCTCCGCCTGGCCCCTATTATAGTCAATGAAGCCGGAGCGGTAGTCCAGGGGCACATGTTCACTAGCTGTAGGACGGCTGTTCCGTCGGGTGAACAGCCTGTCGGATCCGTCCTGCCGCTAGTGTGAAAGTAGCCTTAGAGCTCATGCACACGGCCATAGCTGTTTTTTGCAGTCCCCAAATTGTGGATCCGCAAAACACAGAGAACGACCGTGTGAATTCTGTATTTTGCGTAACGGAACAGCTGGCCCCTAATAGAACTATCCTATCCTGTCAGTAATGCGGACAATAATAGGACATGTTCTGCTTTTTTGCGGAGTGGCCATGCGGACATACGAAAAAGGAATGAACACAGTAATTTTGTTTTTTTGCGGCCCCACAGAGTGAATGGTTCCGCATATGGGCCGCACTGAAAACAGAACACACACAGAAAAAATGAGCATGAGCTCTTAAATGTATTGGACTGGAGGGTTGGAAGGAGGATGGTGTGCCTGAGTATGATTCCTGGAGAATAGGGGGCAGGCAATAATGGGGAAATAACTTACTACTTTGAGGGATGGCGTGGTCAGTCTGAATGTGATTACTGGGGTGAAGGGCAGGTTACCATGGGGAACAAGCCTTCTGACTACTTAGCCTGAGATCACTGGGGGGTAGGGGATGATGGGGAACAAGCCTTCTGACTACTTAGCCTGAGATCACTGGGGGGGTAGGGGATGATGGGGAACAAGCCTTCTGACTACTTAGCCTGAGATCACTGGGGGGGTAGGGGATGATGGGGAACAAGCTTTCTGACTACATTGGGATATGGGAGGATGTAGGTCTGAATGTGATTCTTGGGGGGATAGAGAACAAACTTAGCGGCTAGGGGTTGGGTGGGAGCCTGAATGTCATTGGTGGGGTAGATGGGGAGTGATGGAAAACAAGCTTTGTGCCTACTTTGGGAGATGGGTGGGGATGGTGAGCCTGAATGTGATTGTTGGGGGGATGGAGAAACAATGAGGAATGAACTATGTGACTAGTCTTGGAGTGGGGTGAACATGGTCAGCCTGACTGTGATTGCTTTGGGGGCTAGGGAACCAGGGACAATAGGGAACCAGCTTTGTGACTATCTTGGGGTGGGGGAGTGATTATTTTTGTTGGGGGCGGTCGAGTTCTGGATATGATTGGTGGGGGTAGGTTTGAATGTTATTATTAGGGATGAGTGAATTTCATATTTTGAAGTTCGTGTGCGGGTTCGTATTGTGGTATTTACTAAATTGCATTATGGATTTCGTTACCATGGACCATAACGCAATTCCATGACGGAATGCATAACGAAATGCCTTTAGAGTCTATGGCCTGCATAACGGATCCATCCGGTTAATCCTCTCCTGCATAACAGAAATGGGACGGCTCAATTATGCAGGCCATAGACTTCTAATATGACGGAATAAATAACGGAATGCCTCTAAAGGCATTTCGTTATGCATTCTGTCATGGAATTGCGTTATGGTCCGTGGTAACGGAATCTATAATGCAATTCAGTAAATACCACCACACGAACTTCAAAATATGAAATTTGCTCATCCCTAGTTATTATTGTGGTCGTGGTTAAGATCTGAATGTGATTACAGTGGGGCATTCAGTAGCAACATCCTTGTACATGGGGGACATTATAGTTATATTCTTGTATGTACTTGCCACAATTATAGTACATTCCTATGCATAAGGAGTGCTATAATAACTCGCTTAGACCCATCTCCAACGCCCATGCTTGCCAAGAGAGTAAGGCCTCTTTCACACGGGCGTCATGTTTGACGCCCGGATAAGAGGCGGGTGCGTTGCGGGAATATGCACGATTTTCCCGCGCGGGTGCAAACGTTTGTAATGCGTTTTGCACACGTGTGAGAAAAATCGCCATGTTTGGTACCCAACCCGAACTTCATCACTGAAGTCTGGTTTTGGGTATTCTGGAGAATTTATTATTTTCCCTTATAACATGGTTATAAGGGGAAATAATAGCATTCTTAATAAAGAATGCTTAGTAAAATGAAGTGGAAGGGGTTAAAAATAATAAAAGTTAACTTACCTTAGCCACTTGATCGCGTAGTTGCTTTTCTCAGTTGTCTCTTTCCCTGCATCAGCTAAGATCTAAGGACCTGTGATGACGTCACATCACATGGTCCAATCACATGGTCCATCACCATGGTAAGATGGACCATGTGATTGGACCATGTGATGTGACGTCATCACAGGTCCTTTAGTTGTTAGCTGATGCAGGGAAAGAGAGGACAGATCGCAACTACGCGATCAAGTGGCTAAGGTAAGTTAACTTTTATTATTTTTAACCCCTTCCACTTCATTTTACTATGCATTCTTTATTAAGAATGCTATTATTTTCCCTTATAACCATGTTATAAGGGAAAATAATAAAGATCGGGTCCCGTTGCTAAGCAACCATGCGGGAAAATCGCAACGCATCCGCACTTGATTGCGGATGCTTGCGATTTTCCCGCAGCCCCATTCACTTCTACGGGGCCTGAGTTGCGTGAAAAACGCAGAATATAGAGCATTCTGCAATTTTCACACAACGCAGAAATGATGTGTGAAAATCACCGCTCATGTGCACAGCCCCATAGAAATGAATGGGTCCGGATTCAGTGCGGGTGCAATGCGTCCTCCTCACGCATTGCACTCGCGCGGAGAACTCGCCCGTGTGAAAGGGGCCTAACAGAAAGGAGCAGTCCAGTATTTGAACCTGGTGACCAAAAATTTGATTTGCTCCTAAATTTTTTTAGTTTAGGAGCAAATGTCTCCTAGGAATGTTTAACCTGGAGCGCTACAATAGTGTAGAAAAGATTAATATAACAACTGGTTTAATGGTTACCATTTTCTTGATCCTTCTCGCCAGTCCTCTGTGGACTTCCCTGCCTCATTCCACGTGGCATGAATACCAATGGTTTGGAGCGTGGCTCTTGACAGTTTCTGCTTCTCAAAACGGATTCTTCATGTCCTCCAGGAGTCTTCTCCTCTATTCTTCCTGATTTTCTTACAGGGTATTCAGCCCAATCCCTCTCCAACCTGCTTCCCGATACGAAAACCCCACAATTCTCGTCACAATGGAAGAATCTCTGACCACGAAATGTTCCGTCTGTGAAGCCTTTCCCCATGGCATGCCCCTGAAATGCAAGACCAGTCAACAAAAAATAAGTGGACTTAGGCTCTGTTCACACCTGCTTTGGGTTCTGTTACAGCTAAAAAGAGTTGCATAATTTGTGGGAGAATTTACAGATGTTTCCAACACACTTGACACGTTTCCAAAGTGTCTATACAATGGGGTGTGGTTTAGCAGAAAGGGGCGCGGTGTAAAGTGTGAAAATATGCGCCGAACATTTCGGTGCAAATATTTGGCATAGACTAAGCTAGATCCAAAGGGGAGGATGCGTCTAATTTATGATGGTATAGACTAAGTTAGAAGGCCCTCCATGCGGCCCCACCACAAAGGGTAAGACGTGTCCCACTCTTTGCCACATCTTGTGGATCGCAGACTCGTTGAAGTCAATGGGTCCTCACTGCAATGTGGTGTGCACACAGTCTGTGCCCCTGTTTTGCGGATCCACGATTTGTGGTCTGCAAAACGGACAAGGTCATGTGAATAGAACCTTAGACAGAATTAATCAATGCGGCCTACTATTGGCACAAGCAGGTTCTGCTGAAGTGTCCTCCGCTCACATGTGGAAACATAGCACATACTATATGAGGGAGCGTCTGAATGGAGCCTCTTATGCAGATGTGAACAGAGCCTAACCCAGGGGCGTAGCTAAAGGCTCATGGGCCCTGGTGCAAGAGTTCAGCTTGGGCCCCCCTTCCCTCTGTGCTTTGTGTGTCTTCTTATGCGGCACAAGGGTCTTTGGGCCCCCTCAGGCTCCTGGGCCCGGTAGCGACTGCTACCTCTGCACCCCTTATAGCTACACCCCTGGCCTAACCTGTTGTCTTGTTACTGACTGATAGCTCACCATAAGCTGAACTCCAAAAAAGATCTCTTGTTCCTGATTGACAGACCCCTTGTAACGAAGCACGCCCCTCTCTTTGCGTCCACTGGAGGACTTGACTTGGACCCGGACATGATCCCCAGTTTTTAGGTGCATTACTTCCCGCAGTCTTTTATGGTCCATATAAAAGGCATATCGCTCTTCTGTATCAGTGACTGCCAGTAATACTCTCCATACCAAAGGGCCGATCTCCATTCCAGACTCTGGATCCACCCCAACCACCTTCTCAGTTTCATGTACTCTGAGCCATAGGATGGGTGAATGGAGCAGAGTACTGTCTGTCCTGGAGAGGTGTGAGGAGGGGGCCGCAGTTAACGTTAGTAGACTCCCTCGCTCCACTTTGTCGTATTTGCCATCTGGATTTTGGAGAACTGATGAGAAGTCGCAAACAGCAATATATAAATTTGGAGACGACATTTCACTCCAGTTTCTTCAGTAGGTGAATCAAGAAGAAAACCATGGAACCTGGAAGAGAAGACACCCATCTGATTAATACGCCTCACTGCCAGCTCCACACCGGTTACATCTCGTCGGGAGGGACAGATACACTCATCCGAAAACTATATTACATGTATGCATGGCTTTACAGTAGCTCAATCAGGACCTATTTGTGCAAGGTCTCCACCACCACCACTGACTAAGCCCAGACACATTCAAGCAAATTCAAAGCGAGAAACTCGCTGCGTGCGTCAGTGAGCGGTCAAGTCCTGACCTCTGCTCCTCTAAAAGGGTTGCACAGCATTAGGGCCCATGAACCTAAGGGCTCCATGCCCGTGCTTCGGACAAATAGAGATTCGCAATGCGCGGGCACCGGCCGCGTGCACTCCGTGCTGGAGATGCGAACCCACTGACTTGAATGGGTCTGCGATCTGCAAGATACGGCAAAAGATAGAACATGTCTTATCTTCTGCGGTGAGGAGGGACGGACCCGAAAGCCCATGGAAGCGCTTCGTACAGTTTACACGGGGCTTCCGATCCGTGCCTCCGCACAGCAAATAATAGGACATTTCCTATCTTTGGCCGTATCTTGTGGATCACGGACCCAATTAAGTCTGTGGGTTCGCATCCGCAGCACGTATACTGGGGACCTGCCTTTAGCGATCCAGAATATGGTGATTTATAATGCTGTGTGACCCTGAGAGTCCTCGAATCTATTGTATTACACTGACAACATTATGTCAGTGTAAATCAGTAGACTTCAGAACCCTAAGACCACCTGTAAACGAATGCAGCTGAATTTCCGTGCGATTTATGTGCGTTTCTGCAGCATATCTGCATCAAAAACTGCAATGTCTAACAGCGGTTTTTGGTGCGGATTTGATGCTGTTTCGCCGCAGATCTCCCTTCGTTGGAAACGAATGCCGCAAACATACTTAACATGCTGCAAATTCTGAAATGCACTTGGCAAGTACAAGAAAAAATCTGCAAGGTGTGAGATTTGTACATTCGCATACACTTTGCTGGTACCGTAATACGCTGTGTTTTTTTTTGCACGGGAGTCTGCGTGGAAAAACCACACACATTTCGCAATGTGTGCAAGTGGCCTATAAATCAGTACAAGGGCTCATGCACGCGAACGTATTCTCTTTCCGTGTCTGTTCCGTTTTTTTGTGGACCGTATGCGGAACCATCATTTCAAAGGGTCCACCCAAAAAAAACGGAAGTTACTCCATGTGCATTCCATTTCGCATGTCCATATTTCCGTTCCGCAAAAAAAAAAAAACGGTGGAAAGGGTGCGTACCCATTCATTTTGAATGGGGACGTGATGGATGCGGAGAGCACACACTGTGCTCTCCGCATTTGCGGAGCGAGCCGCCGATCTTCTGGCCAGCGGCTCCGCAATAATAGAGAGTATGTCCTATTCTTGCCTGCAATTAGGCCTTATTGTCCGTATTACGGACAAGAAAAGTACTGTTCTATTAGGGGCAAAGTAAGGAATGCACAGCCCTGATGCTGTCCTGTCAGAGGAGCGGTGAACGGGACCTCTCACTGACACACGCTGATGTATATGTACACCTTGGGTTATGTAAAGATTTCGAATAGGGAGCCCCCTGCTATGGGTCCCTACTGATTTAGGGCTCACCCATACGACCGTATGTATTTTGCGGTCCGCAAAAAATACGGATGACGTCCATGTGCATCCCGTATTTTGCAGAAAGGAGCCCAGTAAAATGAATGGTTTGCGGACCCATTGAAATGAAGGGTTCTGCATACGGTCCACAATAATAAAAAAAACGGAAGCTAAAGAAACGTTTGTGTGCATGAGCCCTTACTCAGAGGCATTTTATTACAGGGGTCATGAGAAAAAAAACGGCATGCTCCAACATATATTACTTCTAGGGTCCCACAGGGGGGTATATTGCACTCTGGTAAGTGGGCATGATGCCAGTGACCTATGTAGGTCATCAGCGCTAAGAAAAGCTAAAAGAACTTCCCCTTCCTCACATTAACCCTTTCGCTTTCACCTTCTAGATTTTCAGCCTGCAGTCCACTGCCTGGTGATAAACACATCTCTAACAGCAAAGGCTTAGCTACAACTCCCAGCGTGCTATGCCAGAGGCAGGGCATGCTGGGCGTTGTAGTGTGTGTAACAACAGCCGGAGAGGCAGCTCACTAGCGCTTGTAATGATAAAAGCGGCAGCCATTTCCCGCACCCTCACCTTCATGTACTGTCTGCTCCCTCAGCACCGCACCAGTAACACGCAGGACTCTTCATCTGAGGGGATTCTTCAGGCTCCACAAACTTTCCGTCAAGACTGGGAATTTACAACAAGGAAGTGTAGAGAGGTGACAGCACGGGCAGCCAATCAGAGACGAGGAAGGGTTGTGAGAACCAATGGAGGAGCAGAAGGGGCGGGGTGGGAAAGTCCCGACTTGTGACAGAACGGGGAAGTATGCACACTGGACTGAGGAGCGTGTATATGTCCTGTGTGTACTGAGGAGCGTGTATATGTCCTGTGTGGACGGAGGAGCGTGTATATGTCCTGTGTGTAGTGAGGAGCGTGTATATGTCCTGTGTGTAGTGAGGAGCGTGTATATGTCCTGTGTGGACTGAGGAGCGTGTATATGTCCTGTGTGGACGGAGGAGCGTGTATATGTCCTGTGTGGACGGAGGAGCGTGTATATGTCGTGTGTGGACTGAGGAGCGTGTATATGTCCTGTGTGTAGTGAGGAGCGTGTATATGTCGTGTGTGGACTGAGGAGCGTGTATATGTCCTGTGTGTAGTGAGGAGCGTGTATATGTCCTGTGTGTAGTGAGGAGCGTGTATATGTCCTGTGTGTAGTGAGGAGCGTGTATATGTCCTGTGTGGACTGAGGAGTGTGTATATGTCCTGTGTGGACTGAGAAGTGTGTGTAGATGTCCTGTGTGGACTGAGGATCGTATATGTCCTGTGTGTAGTGAGGAGCGTGTATATGTCCTGTGTGTAGTGAGGAGCGTGTATATGTCCTGTGTGTAGTGAGGAGCGTGTATATGTCCTGTGTGTAGTGAGGAGCGTGTATATGTCCTGTGTGTAGTGAGGAGCGTGTATATGTCCTGTGTGTAGTGAGGAGCGTGTATATGTCCTGTGTGTAGTGAGGAGCGTGTATATGTCCTGTGTGTAGTGAGGAGCGTGTATATGTCCTGTGTGTAGTGAGGAGCGTGTATATGTCCTGTGTGTAGTGAGGAGCGTGTATATGTCCTGTGTGGACTGAGGAGCGTGTATATGTCCTGTGTGGACTGAGGAGCGTGTATATGTCCTGTGTGTAGTGAGGAGCGTGTATATGTCCTGTGTGGACTGAGGAGCGTGTATATGTCCTGTGTGTAGTGAGGAGCGTGTATATGTCCTGTGTGTAGTGAGGAGCGTGTATATGTCCTGTGTGTAGTGAGGAGCGTGTATATGTCCTGTGTGGACTGAGGAGCGTGTATATGTCCTGTGTGGACTGAGGAGTGTGTATATGTCCTATGTGTAGTGAGGAGCGTGTATATGTCCTGTGTGGACTGAGGAGTGTGTATATGTCCTGTTTGGACTGAGGAGCGTGTATATGTCCTGTGTGGACTGAGGAGCGTGTATATGTCGTGTGTGGACTGAGGAGCGTGTATATGTCGTGTGTGGACTGAGGAGTGTGTATATGTCGTGTTTGCACTCAGGAGTGTGTATATGTCCTGTGTGGACTGAGGAGCTTGTTTATGTCCTGTGTAGACTGAGGAGCGTGTATATGTCCTGTGTGGACTGAGGAGTGTGTATATGTCCTATGTGTAGTGAGGAGCGTGTATATGTCCTGTGTGGACGTGGAGGAGGCTGTGTGTACGTATGTCCTGTGTGGACTGAGGAGCGTGTATATGTCCTGTGTGGACTGAGGAGCGTGTATATGTCCTGTGTGGACTGAGAAGCGTGTATATGTCCTGTGTGGACTGAGGAGCGTGTATATGTCCTGTATATAGTGAGGAGCGTGTATATGTCCTGTGTGTATTGAGGAGCGTGTATATGTCCTGTGTGTAGTGAGGAGCCTGTATATGTCCTGTGTGGACTGAGGAGTGTGTATATGTCCTGTTTGCACTCAGGAGTGTGTATATGTCCTGTTTGGACTGAGGAGCGTGTATATGTCCTGTGTGGACTGAGAAGCGTGTATAGCTATCCTATGTGGACTGAGGAGTGTGTATAGCTGTCCTGTGTGGACTGTATCATATGTATATACATGTCCTGTGTGGACTGAGGAGTGTGTGTAGCTGTGCTGTGTGGACTGAGGAGTGTGTGTAGCTGTCCTGTGTGGACTGAGGAGTGTGTATAGCTGTCCTGTGTGCATTGTATCATATGTATATACATGTCCTGTGTGGACTGAGGAGAGTGTGTAGCTGTCCTGTGTGGATTGTATCATATGTATATACATGTCCTGTGTGGACTTAGGAGTGTGTGTAGCTGTCCTGTGTGGACTGAGGCGTGTGTGTAGCTGTCCTGTGTGGATTGAGGAGTGTGTATAGCTGTCCCGTGTGGACTGAGGAGTGTGTGTAGCTGTCCTGTGTGGATTGAGGAGTGTGTATAGCTTTCCTGTGTGGACTGTATCATATGTATATACATGTCCTGTGTGGACTGAGGAGAGTGTGTAGCTGTCCTGTGTGGACTGTATCATATGTATATACATGTCCTGTGTGGACTGAGGAGAGTGTATAGGTGGACTGAGGAGTGTGTGTAGCTGTCCTGTGTGGGCTGAGGAGTGTGTGTAGCTGTCCTGTGTGGGCTGAGGAGTGTGTAGCTGTCCTGTGGAGTGAGGAGTGTGTATATGTCCTGTGTGGACTGAGGAGTGTGTGTAGCTGTCCTGTGTGGACTTAGGAGTGTGGGTAGCTGTGCTGTGTGGATTGAGGAGTGTGTATAGCTGTCCCGTGTGGATTGAGGAGTGTGTATAGCTTTCCTGTGTGGACTGTATCATATGTATATACATGTCCTGTGTGGACTGAGGAGAGTGTATAGGTGGACTGAGGAGTGTGTATAGCTGTCCTGTGTGGGCTGAGAAGTGTGTGTAGCTGTCCTGTGTGTAGTGAGGAGTGTGTAGCTGTCCTGTGGAGTGAGGAGTGTGTATATGTCCTGTGTGGACTGAGGAGTGTGTGTAGCTGTCCTGTGTGGAGTGAGGAGTGTGTGTAGCTGTCCTGTGTGGACTTAGGAGTGTGGGTAGCTGTCCTGTGTGGACTGTATTATATGTACATAGCAGAAGGGGCGGGTGGGAAAGTCCCAACTTGTGACAGAACGGAGAAGTATGCACACTGGACTGAGGAGTGTATATAACTGTCCTGTGTGGACTGAGGAGTATGTATAGCTGTCCTGTGTGGACTGAGGAGTATTTACACTTAAAGAAATCCTTTAAAGATAGGGACTGAGGAATGTGTGTAGCTGTCCTGTGAGGACTGTATCATATGTATATACCTGCTGTCCTGTGTGGACTGAGGAGTGTGTGTAGCTGTCCTGTGTGGACCGGACAGGAGTATGTATAGCTGTCCTGTGTGGACTGAGGAGTGTGTATAGCTGTCCTGTGTGGACTGAGGAGTATTTATAGCTGTCCTGTGTGGACTGAGGAGTGTGTATCGCTGTCCTGTGTGTAGCTGTCCTGTGCAGGCTTGGATTGGCCCACCGAAGAGGCGGGGGATTCCTCGGTAGGCCCCTAGTCTCCCACACCCGGAGATAAGACGAAGAAGTAATTATTTCTCTTGTTTCTCAGGAGAGGTAATTATTGTAGCCTGTTGGTGGCAGTATCGCACAGCAATGCAGTCTCCTACTGGTGTAAATTATACAGGAGTACAGCAGTATCTTCTAAACTTCCGGCTGCTGGCAGTGAAGGAGGAGAGAACATGTCTGGCTATCCTGCCCTCCCTGCTGTCAGAAAACTGGCTGCTAGAGAGAAGGACTCCTCTGCGGTGCTGGGCTGATTTCTCTGGTGTGTGACAGTAGTGAGCTGTAGGAGACTGTAAGGGGAAAATAGGGGATTTGTTTATAGTAGACACAGATCTATGAATGTGTGCTGCTCTCTGCAGAGTTTAGAATAGCATTGGGGGGACTCTGCCCTAGGTCGCCCCCCAATGCCTCTGCTTTAGGTGCACCCTCATAAGTGCCCCAGTTCCAGATGCTCCCACTCTAAATGCACCCTTAATATTGCATATTTTCCAGTTACCCCCCTAATACCTCTGCTCCAGGATCACCACAATTACCCTGCCTGGGGCAATCCTATTGCCTCTACTTTAGGTGCACCCCCATAAATGCCCCCACTCTAAATGCACTGCTAATATTGCCTCTTCTCCAGTTTCCCCTGCTCCAGGATCCCAACTATTACCCTGCCTCAGGTGACCCTAATGCCTCTGTTTCAGTTATGACCCTCCATTTGTGCTCTTTGCTCATGTTGCTCCTTTAGCACCTTTGCTTGGGCTTTGTTAAAGGTTATGACCTGCAAAGGGGGTTGGACTTATGAATGAAAAATTCTGCACAGCGCGTCACATTCTCCAGTATTGACCAGGTTTTCAAGGTATCCCCACCACACCATAGGGCATAACTATATGATTAGAGGGGTCCGATTCTGTTCCCCCTTTTTGATGGTGTGACAGGCTACACATATGCCCTGCTGCTCCATTCATTCTCTTTTGGACCACTGGAAATAGCCAGCGCTGTACTCTGCCATCTCCAGCGACCCCATAGAGAATGAATGGAGAGGCAAAGAAAGGGTATATGCTCGACCTGCCACTCAATCAAGAAGGAGGATCAGTGGGGGCTCCAGCGTTCAGACCCCCACAGATCACTTAGTTATCCCCAATCCTATGGAAAGAGGATAACTAGAATAGTGGACTACATTTTGTATTTTTTTTTTTTTTTCACACTCAAAGAAATCCTTTAGGCTGGGAACACACCTAGGCGTTTCTGAATCGCGCGTATGACGCGCGTTTTTGCAATTAACCACTTCAGCCCCCCTAGCTTAAACACCCTTAATGACGAGGCCACTTTTTACAATTCTGCACTACACTACTTTCAACGTTTATTGCTCCGTCATACAACTTACCACCCAAATGAATTTTACCTCTTTTTCTTCTCACTAATAGAGCTTTCAATTAGTGCTATTTCATTGCTGCTGACATTTTGACTTTTTTTGCTATTAATCAAAAATTACCAAAATTTTTGCAAAAAAAATGACATTTTTCACTTTCTGTTGTATTTTTTTTTAAAAAACTACATTTCTATATAAATTTTTCGCAAAATTTATTGTTCTACATGTCTTTGATAAAAAAAAATCCAATAAGTGTATATTTATTGGTTTGGGTAAAAGTTATAGCGTTTACAAACTATGGTGCAAAAAAGTGAATTTCGGCATTTTGAAGCAGCTCTGACTTTCTGAGCACCTGTCATGTTTCTTCAGGTGCTAGAATGCCAGGATAGTATAAATACCCCCCAAATCACACCATTTTAGAAAGAAGACACCCCAAAGTATTCGGAGGGGCATGGTGAGTTCATGTATCATTTCATATTTTTTTTGACAAGTTAGCGGAAAATTACACTTTCTGAGGAAAAAAATAAAAATAATAAAGTTTCCATTTCTGCTAACTTCTGGCAAAAAAAAAAAAATCTCCCACGGACTCACTATGCCCCTCAGTGAATACCTTGGGGTGTCTACTTTCCGAAATGGGGTCATTTGTGGGGTGTGTTTACTGTTCTGGCATTTTGGGCGGGGCTAAATTGTGAGCAGCCATGTAAAACCTAAAGGTACTCGTTGGAATTTAGGCCCCGTTTGCGTACTCAGGCTTCTCCTGAGTACGGCGATACCACATGTGTGACACTTTTTTGCAGCCAAGATGCACAAAGGAGCCCTAAAACCAATGAGTACCTTTAGGATTTCACAGGGCATTTTTACGCATTTGGATTCCAGACTTCTTCTCACGCTTTAGGGGCCCGTAAAATGCCAGGACAGTATAAATACCCCACAAGTGACCTAATTCTAGAAAGAAGACACCACAAGGTATTCTGTGAGGGGTATGGTGAGTTCATGTAAAAAAAAAAATTGTCACAAGTTAGTGAAATATGAGACTTTGTAAAAAAAAAAAAAAAAAAATATCAATTTCCGGTAACTTGTGCCAAAAAAAAAATATTTCTGTGAACTTGCCATGCCCCTCACGGAATACCTTGGGGTGTCTTATTTCCACAATGGGGTCACTTGTGAGGTATTTATACTGCCCTGGCATTTTAGGGGCCTAAAGCGTGAGAATCCAAAATGCGTAAAAATGCCCTGTGAAATCCTAAAGGTACTCATTGGAATTTGGGCCCCTTTGCGCATCTTGACTGCAAAAAAGTGTCACACATGTGGTATCGCCGTACTCAGGAGAAATAGGGCAATGTGTTTTGGGGTGTATTTTTCCATATACCTATACTGGGTGAGAGAAATATCGCTGTAAACGACAACTTTTTAAATTTTTCTATACAAAGTTGTCAATTTACAGCGATATTTCTCACGCAAAGTATGGGTATATGTAAAAATACACCCCAAAACACATTGCCCTACTTCTCCTGAGTACGGCGAAACCACATGAGTGACACTTTAGGACCCCTAAAATGCCAGGGCAGTATAAATACCCCACTTGTGACCCTATTTTGGAAAGAAGACACCCCAAGGTATTCCGTGAGGGGCATGGGGAGTTCACAGAAAAAAAAATTTTGGGCACAAGTTAGCGGAAATTGATATATATATATATATATATATATATATATATATATATATATATTTTTTTTACAAAGTCTCATATTCCACTAACTTGTGACAAAAAATAAAATTTTACATGAACTCACCATACCCCTCACGGAATACCTTGGGGTGTCTTCTTTCTAAAATGGGGTCACATGTGAGGTATTTATACTGTCCTGGCATTTGAGGGTCTCCGAAATCATTACACGTATGGCCAGCATTAGGAGTTTCTGCGATTCTCCTTATATTGAGCATACGGGTAATGAGATATTTTTTTTTTCCGTTCAGCCTCTGGGCTGAAAAAAGAAAAAATATGAACGGCACAGATTTTTTCATTCGCATCGATCAATGTGGATGAAAAAATCTCTGCCAAAATCAGTGACTGCGGTGCGGTGGGCTGGGCGCCAACTACCTAACTAACTGGCGGTGATAAGGGACCCTTATGCCCCATTCACACGTCCGAAATTCTGTTTGCGGAACGGAATTGCGGACCCATTCATTTCTATGGGGACAGACTTTGCCCCGCTCGGATCCGGAATGGTGGATCCGCACTTACGGGTCTGCATTTGCGTTCCGCAAAAATATAGAACATGCCCTTTTCTTGTCCGCAATTGCGGACAAGAAAAAGCATTTTCTATATAGTTCTGGCAATGTGCGGATCTGCAAAATGCGGAAAGCACATTGACGGTGTCCGTGTTTTGCGGATCCGCGGCACGGATATGTGGATCCGCAAAACACATATGGACATGTGAATAGAGCCTTACAGGGAGGTGATCAGTGACAGCGGGTGATCAGGGAGTCTATATGGGGTGATCAGGGGTTAACAAGGGGTTAATAGTGGTTATAAAGTGGGGGGGTTAGTGTAGTGTTTGGTACAACTTTACAGAGTTACCTGGTCCTCTGGTGGTCGATCCCAGCAAATAGGACCACCAGAGGACCAGGTAGCAGCTATATCAGACGCTGTTAACAAAACAGCGTCTGATATACATCTTTGATCTAATTTATTTTACATTTACAGCCTGCCAGCAATTGATCATCGCTGGCAGGCTGTAGTAGCAGCGCGCGTTCACAGCAAATCTCGCCTCTCGCGAGATGACGCACGGATGCGTCCAGGAGGAACAAACTTGCCGCCGCCTGGACGCATCCGTGCGTTCGGCGGTCGGCAAGCGGTTAAGAAACGCGCATTATTGATATGCTATGATATGATATGATTGATATGATATGATTCAGTGATTTACCACTATTTTAGCATGGCCCATGGGCGCGTTAAAACGCCCCAAAGAAGCTCATGCTGAAGCGACAGCGTTTGGCGTTTTTTAGTGCGTTCAAACGCGCTGTAAAACGCCCAAATGTGAACCATGCCCATAGGGAAGCATGGCTTTTCACATGTTGTGCGTTTTATAGCGCGTTTGAACGCGCTGTAAAACGCTTAGGTGTGTACCTAGGGTTAAAGATAGGGACTGAGGAATGTGTGTAGCTGTCCTGTGAGGACTGTATCATATGTAAATACCTGTCCTGTGTGGACTGAGGAGTGTGTGTAGCTGTCCTGTGTGGACCGGACAGGAGTATGTATAGCTGTCCTGTGTGGACTGAGGAGTGTGTATAGCTGTCCTGTGTGGACTGAGGAGTGTGTGTAGCTGTCCTGTGAGGACTGTATCATATGTAAATACCTGTCCTGTGTGGACTGAGGAGTGTGTGTAGCTGTCCTGTGTGGACTGAGGAGAGTGTGTAGCTGTCCTGTGTGGACTGAGGAGTGTGTGTAGCTGTCCTGTGTGGACCGAGGAGTGTGTGTAGCTGTCCTGTGTGGACCGAGGAGTGTGTGTAGCTGTCCTGTGAGGACTGTATCATATGTAAATACCTGTCCTGTGTGGACTGAGGAGTGTGTGTAGCTGTCCTGTGTGGACTGAGGAGAGTGTGTAGCTGTCCTGTGTGGACTGAGGAGTGTGTGTAGCTGTCCTGTGTGGACCGAGTGTGTGTAGCTGTCCTGTGTGGACCGAGGAGTGTGTGTAGCTGTCCTGTGTGGACCGAGGAGTGTGTGTAGCTGTCCTGTGTGGACCGAGGAGTGTGTGTAGCTGTCCTGTGTGGACCGAGGAGTGTGTGTAGCTGTCCTGTGTGGACCGAGGAGTGTGTATAGCTGTCCTGTGTGGACTGAGGAGCGTGTGTCGCTGTTTTGTGGACTGAGGAGTGTGTTTAGCTGTCCTGTGGACTGAGGAGTGTGTGTAGCTGTCCTGTGTGGACTGAGGAGTGTGTATAGCTGTCCTGAGTGTACTGAGGAGCATATACAGTTGTGTTCAAAATTATTCAATCCCCAATGCTGTAAAGGGTTTTAGGGAATTTTGTGTACATTTGTAATTATGTTCAGAATGAAAGGACTTTTTAAAGAACCAAATGCAACTAAAATGACATCAATTGTTTTTGTAATACAGTATTAAATGTTTTTTTTGTGATTTCTTCATTGACACAATTATTCAACCCCTTAAAGACTACCACTCTTAAGAACAGAGGTTCATTCAAGTGTTTTCGATCAGGTATTGAAAACACCTGTGGATGTCAAGGAGCAGCAATCAAGCATAATAAGCACCAATTAGGCAGATTTAAAATGACTATGATACTCAGCTCCTTCTAGACATTTACTGGTGTGTTTACAAACATGGTGAAGTCAAGAGAATGGTCCAGGAAGACCATGCCAGAACTCCCAGGCGCACCCCCTTGCTGTCTCCAAAGAATAAGAAGAGTCGACTTCAGTATGCCAAAAGTCATGTGGACAAACCACAAAAGTTTTGGGATAGTGTTCTGTGGACTGATGAAACAAAATTAGAACAGTTTGGGCCCATAGATCAACGCTATGTTTGGAGGGGGAAGAACAAGGCCTATGAAGAAAAGAACACCTTGCCTACTGTGAAGCATGGCGGGGGGTCAATCATGCTTTGGGGCTGTTTTGCTTCTACAGGTACAGGGAAGCTTCAGCGTGTGCAAGGTACCATGAATTCTCTTCAGTACCAGGAGATATTGGATGAAAATGTGATGCAGTCCGTCACAAACCTGAGGCTTGGGAGACGTTGGACCTTTCAACAGGACAATGATCCCAAGCATACCTCCAAGTCCACTAGAGCATGGTTGCAGATTAAAGGCTGGAACATTTTGAAGTGGCCATCGCAGTCACCAGACTTAAATCCGATTGAGAACCTCTGGTTGGACTTAAAGAAAGCAGTTGCAGCGCGCAAGCCTAAGAATGTGACTGAACTGGAGGCTTTTGCCCATGAAGAATGGGCGAAGATACCCGTAGATCGCTGCAAGACACTTGTGTCAAGCTATGCTTCACGTTTAAAAGCGGTTATAACTGGAAAAGGATGTTGCACTAAGTACTAAGATTGAATGTCACTTGGGGGTTGAATAAAACTCATAATGATGTGAGCACAGAAAAGACATTTGTGGTTATTTCATTATAAATGTTATGTTATATTTGTCTGACTTGCAAGCGCCTCTTTGATTTAATTGTAAACAAGATGACTGAAATGATCAAAATCAATGTCAAACTGGCCAAAACACTAAATTTCAGTGGGGGTTGAATAATTTTGAACACAACTGTATATGTCCTGTGTGTAGTGAGGAGTGTGTATATGTCCTGTGTGAACTGAGGAGCGTGTGTAGCTGTCCTGTGTGGACTGAGGAATGTGTGTAGCTGTCCTGTGAGGACTGTATCATATGTAAATACCTGTCCTGTGTGGACTGAGGAGTGTGTGTAGCTGTCCCGTGTGGACTGAGGAGTGTGTGTAGCTGTCCTGCGTGGACCGAGGAGTGTGTGTAGCTGTCCTTTGTGGACTGAGGAGTTTGTGTGTGGACTGAGGAGCGTGTGTCGCTGTTGTGTGGACTGAGAAGTGTGTTTAGCTGTCCTGTGGAGTGAGGAGTGTGTGTAGCTGTCCTGTGTGGACTGAGGAGTGTGTATAGCTGTCCTGAGTGTACTGAGGAGCATATATATGTCCTGTGTGGACTGAGGAGTGTGTGTACCTGTCCTGTGTGGACTGAGGAGTGTGTGTAGCTGTCCTGTGTGGACTGAGGAGTGTGTGTAGCTGTCCTTTGTGGACTGAGGAGCGTGTGTCGCTGTTGTGTGGACTGAGAAGTGTGTTTAGCTGTCCTGTGGAGTGAGGAGTGTGTGTAGCTGTCCTGTGTGGACTGAGGAGTGTGTATAGCTGTCCTGAGTGTACTGAGGAGCATATATATGTCCTGTGTGGACTGAGGAGTGTGTGTACCTGTCCTGTGTGGACTGAGGAGTGTGTGTAGCTGTCCTGTGTGGACTGAGGAGTGTGTGTAGCTGTCCTGTGTTTACTGAGGAGTGTGTGTAGCTGTCCTGTGTTTACTGAGGAGTGTGTGTAGCTGTCCCGTGTGGACTGAGGAGTGTGTGTAGCTGTCCCGTGTGGACCGAGGAGTGTGTGTAGCTGTCCCGTGTGGACCGAGGAGTGTGTGTAGCTGTCCTGTGTGGACCGAGGAGTGTGTGTAGCTGTCCTGTGTGGACTGAGGAGTGTGTGTAGCTGTCCTTTGTGGACTGAGGAGTTTGTGTGAGGACTGAAAAGTGTGTGTAGCTGTCTTGTGTGGACTGAGGAGTGTGTATAGCTGTCCTGTGTGGACTGAGGAGCATGTGTCGCTGTTGTGTGGACTGAGAAGTGTGTTTAGCTGTCCTGTGGAGTGAGGAGTGTGTGTAGCTGTCCTGTGTGGAGTGAGGAGTGTGTGTAGCTGTCCTGTGTGGAGTGAGGAGTGTGTGTAGCTGTCCTGTGTGGACTGAGGAGTGTGTGTAGCTGTCCTGTGTGGACTGAGGAGTGTGTGTAGCTGTCCTGTGTGGACTGAGGAGTGTGTGTAGCTGTCCTGTGTGGACTGAGGAGTGTGTGTAGCTTTCCTGTGTGGACTGAGGAGTGTGTATAGCTGTCCTGAGTGTACTGAGGAGCATGTATATGTCCTGTGTGTAGTGAGGAGTGTGTATATGTCCTGTGTGAACTGAGGAGCGTGTGTAGCTGTCCCGTGTGGACTGAGGAGTGTGTGTAGCTGTCCCGTGTGGACTGAAGAGTGTGTGTAGCTGTCCCGTGTGGACCGAGGAGTGTGTGTAGCTGTCCCGTGTGGACCAAGGAGTGTGTGTAGCTGTCCCGTGTGGACCGAGGAGTGTGTGTAGCTGTCCCGTGTGGACCGTGGAGTGTGTGTAGCTGTTGTGTGGACTGAAGAGTGTGTGTAGCTGTCCTGTGTGGACTGAGGAGCATGTATTTTTGTCCAGTGTTGACTGAGGAGCGTGTGTCGCTGTTGTGTGGACTGAAGAGTGTGTGTAGCTGTCCTGTGTGGACTGAGGAGTTTGTGTAGCTGTCCTGTGTGGACTGAGGAGCGTGTATAGCTGGCCTTTGTGGACTGGGGAGTGTGTACTGAGGAGTGTGGGTAGCTGTCCTGTGTGGACTGTATAATATGTACATAGCAGAAGCTGCGGGTGGGAAAGTCCCAACTTGTGACAGAAAAGAGAAGTATGCACACTGGACTGAGTAGTGTGTATTGCTGTCGGTCACAAAAAATGACGGTTTGGCAGTTTATGATGTCATGCTTCGGTGTGGGAGGGAAACCCATACCGAACGTAAGAGGGAAAGCTGTGAGTGGAAAAGGCCTGGAAACTAGGGAAAGGAGCAGGTCACCTTCTAGAGAAACCCTAATCAAAGTCCTGACTGACTGCAAGTATGAACTGACCCCAGAGGTAGGTGAGTTCATACACAGGAACTGTGCTGCTAGACAGTTGAAATTTATATGGAATGTATATAGTTTAATTCATTGAACCATTTCATATGCAGTATTTCTATATTTAGTTATATGCTCCCATCTAGTGGCTGTTTTTGGTAATGCACTTGTTTTTCTTGTTCTTTGTTCTTCATACCTATGACTCATTTCCTTTCATTGCTCCACCCCTTCTTCTGTGTACTTCACTTCCTGTATCTTCCATGCTGCTTTAGCCACATGTAACAGGGACACATGTATTCTCATGCACGCTAATGAAAGCATCATCTTTTGACCGCACAATACCGGAATCTATCTGTTCTGCTGTACCCTGTTTTCTGACTTACAGAATAAAGCAACTTACATGGATAAACACGGTGTTGGTGAGTTCAAGCTATCTGATAAGGATTGTCCTCAGTGATTATATCTACTTATACAGGCCAGGCATAGAAGTCTCACTAGGGATAAATCGCTATTACAACAATCGGAGTTAAAATAGGAACCTAAAGTCCTAACTTACCCCGTAAAACGCTGGTACTAATGTCAGGACAAGAGACAACATGTTCCTCCAAACGGTAGGATGAACAGGAGTCTCTTTTAGGCCTAAACACAAATGACAGGAAAAAGAGCCACACAAGAAAACCCAAACAATAAACAAAAGGGGAAGAAGAAACTTAACTTCAAATGGCGATGGAAGCACAGAAACTCTGCCGAGATCCAAACACCAGCAATCCACAACAAGACTGAAGCTATAAATCGCACAGCATGGTGGGAGAAGCCACAATAAATAGGGAAGGTTAAATGACCACATAAGCAACACCTAAGGCAAGGGGTGTGGCCATTACCAGAAACAACACAGAAATAAATTGATCCACAAGGAACCTGTCAGATCAAACCACGTGTTGCCAGTCTCACTGATCTACTGGCACCTATCATGGGAGCGTCCGTGACACCTGTGTGGACTGAGGAGTGTGTCTAGCTGTCCTGTGTGGACTGTATCATATGTATATAGCTGTCCTGTGTGGATTGTACCATATGTATATAGCTGTCCTGTGAGGACTGAGGAATGTGTATAGCTGTGCTGTGTGGACTGTATCATATGTATATACATGTCCTGTGTGGACTGTATCATATGTATATACATGTCCTGTGTGGACTGTATCATATGGGTATACCTGTTCTTTGTGGACTGAGGAGTGTGTATAGCTGTCCTGTGTGCACTGCAGAGTGTGTGTAGCTGTCTTGTGTGGACTGAGGAGTGTGTGTAGCTGTCCTGTGTGGACTGAGGAGTGTGTATAGCTGTCCTGTGTGGACTGAGGAGTGTGTATAGCTGTCCTGTGTGGACTGAAGAGCGTGTAGCTGCCCTGAGTGCACGGAGGAGTGTGTATAGCTGTCCTGTGTGGATTGTATCATATGTATATGGGTGTCCTGTGTGGACTGAGGAGTGTGTATAGCTGTCCTGTGTGGATTGTATCATATGTTTCCCGTTTCGTCCTACGGCAGCACAGAATGGGTTAACTTTGTCATCATCTTTTCCCAGGACCGCCCACCTAGATGAAAACATATTAATCAATTAATTAATTAACTCCTATCCTATAAGAAGTGCTCTCCCACAATGCTCACTTGTGTTTTTTTTATTGTCCTCATCTGAGGATGAAGCCCACCTAGGTTACCTGGCCGTTTTTGACTTGTTGTGTCAAGGTTTTAGGTCTCAGAGTGGGGATAGCCATGTATATTTCCTGGCTCCACTTCTGACCCGCTAGCGCCATCCCTGGGGCCTCATGGGACTCTGGTGTGGGGTGGTGAATTCCAGGCGGCGTGTGTACATGCACGGTCTGCGATGTACTTGCATCAGGAGAACTGACCGGAAGCGGCGATGCGAACTTCCTGCAATTGGAGCGCATTGTGGAACACAGGCGCGCTGCGTCTGACGTCATGGGCGCGCCGCCTCACTCCCGTTCTGGCGCCAAAATTCAAGTTAAGTAGCGGTGTTTTGCTGGAGCTCCGGTGCCTGTTGTGCCTGGCAGCCGAGCTCAAGCATTGTTAAGGTATAGGCCTGTCCTATTGTCAGGCAAACCTTATCTTGATTCTGCTAGTGAAATAATGCCAGTATCATCCAGCGATATGTGACGAAAAAACAATCTCAGAATGGCCTGGATAAGAAAAAGAGTTTTAAAGTTATCACCACATAAAGGTCTGACACTGGTCAGATTTGCAAAAAATGACAGAGTCCTTAGGGTGAAATAGGGCTGAGTCCTTAAGGGGTTAAGAAGTATTGGGATCGTTTAAAGTGGATACAGGAGTCTGGAAAAGCTTATTATTTTGTGAGGCTCTCCCGTGTAGGGATTGTGGCAAGTTGCTCCATCTATCTAGCTCCCCTATGATTTTTTGGATTAAAGGTTGATAGTTTAGCGTATAGAGTGAGGACGGGGACTTCCCTATCTTGATATCTAGGTAGGTGATATTATCATGTCTGATATTAAGTGTATATTGAGGATTGATTTTAGGATCGGAACTATTGAGAGGGAAAATTAGACTTTTTGATACATTGATGTTATACCCTAACGTTTTCCCATAGGTTAGGAGCGAGTCTAAAATCTGGTCGAGGTGATTGTCCGGGATTGGGAAAAAAAATCTATAAATCATCCACAAAGCAGGCTAATTTTAGCTCTCGTGTCCCTATCCCAATACCTTAAATAGAGAGGAGTTTGTATAAGGAACTGGGCTAGAGGCTCCAGAGCAATGTTAAAGAGAAGTGGGGATAGGGGTCATCCCTGTCTGGTTCCCTTATTTAATGTGATTTTTGTTGAAAGGAATCCTGGTATATGAATCTGCGCCGATGGGTCATCATATATTGCTGCAAGATAGTTTCTAAATTTACCTGTTATTTTCATGGTATCTAGAACTTCTCCCAGCCATGCCCAGTTAACATTATCGAATGCCTTTTTAGCATTTAAGGCAATCAAGGCAGGATTACCTATGAGCTTGCCCATCTTATATGCGTCTAATATAGCCAACACTTTGCTAATGTTCGCTACTGCTGATCGTCCCTTCATAAAGCCCACTTGATGAGGTCCTATTAGTTGTGGTAGCACATCAGCGAGTCTGTTTGCGAGGATTTTTGATAGTATTTTTATGTCTTGATTAAGGAGGGAAATCGGTCTATACGACCCAGGGTGGGATAGGTCTTTTCCTTGTTTTGGGATAACTTTTAAGTACCCCATCTTATCTGAGGGAGGTAGTCGAGATCCTGACATAATGGAGTTAAAAAGGGAATTTAGTGTTGGGGTCACTTCTTCTATCATGGATTTATAAAATTCCACCGGGAATCCATCTGGGCCCGGTGCCTTTCCATTGGAGAGGCTTTTGATGGTGAGTTTTATCTCCTCTTCACCTATCTCCCTGTTGATTGAATGTAATGACTCCTGGGAAATAGTCGGAAGAGCTATCTTTTGTAGGTGCTCTCTGGCCTTCTCCCTGTTGTATGGGTCTTGGGCATATAGTGACTTAAAGTACTTGGCTAGTATGCCCACTATTTCCTTGGGTTGGGTACGGATTATGCCTTTATCATCAATCAGGGGATGGTATTGTGGCCCTGCCTGACAGGGTTTAACTTGGTTGGCCAGCATCTTTCCTGCTTTGTTACCATGTCTAAAGAAGTGAGCTTTCTTGTAGTTTCCCAGCCATTTTTCTTTATTTTCCAGATAGTAGTCAAAGTTATGTTTCGCAATGACCCATTGAAGCCTATTCGATTCAAACGGATCTTGTGTAAAGTTAGTGTAGGATTCCCTCAATGACTAGACAGCCGTTTCGTATTTTTGCAACACTTCCTTCCTATTTCTGGCCGTATAGGCTATAATGTGTCCTCTCACTACCACTTTAGCTGTGTCCCAGAGAATTTTTGGGTTATCTCGGTGAGACTCATTGTCCTTTAGGAACTCCCACCACCAGCCCCTCATTCTTTTTCTAAAATCTTCATCCCTAGCAAGATGACACGGCATTCTCCATATATAGTCTGTTCCCCTCTGACCTGTTTACCTCACTTCTAATATGACTGGGGCATGGTCTGATATGACCAGATCGAAGATGGTAACCTCCTGAACCCTTGACAGGACCTCCGTTGAAGCCAAGAAGTAGTCAATTATTGACCATGATGATTGGGATAATGGGAATATTCTCTATCTGCAGGGTGGAAGTGTCTCCAGAAATCCACTAGTCTTGTTGCGTCAAGAAAAGGGGTCAGGGTGTCTGAGCCCCTGGGGTTATGACTGGGTCTGGGGGCTCCCTGCTGTCTATCCTCACGATCATCATGTACTTTATTACAGTCGCCTGCTACCAACAGGGGACCCTTCCCTTCCTGCAGGAGGGATGTCTCAAGCATATGATAAAACTCTGTTTGGGCTTCATTAGGTACATAGACATTGTAAATGGGGAGCACCCCTGTGGGTGTGTCTAACACTAGCTTTACTAATCTACCTTCCGAATCTGAGTTGACCCAGCGTACCTGAGTAGACAAGCGTTTGTGTAGAAGTACCATTACTCCTGCTTTACCTCCCTGTGAAGAGGAACCAAACACCTTTCCCACCCACATCTTACAGAGTCTTCAAAAATCTAGTTCTTATAGATGTGTTTCTTGGAGAAAAGTCACATCGGTCTTGAGTTTTTGTAGATGTCTCTAGGGTTGGGCAATATACCGGTGGCTGCGATATACCGCGGTATTAAGAAACTGCGATATGGCGATATCACAGTTTCCTAATAACCGCGGTATTTAATGACGTCATAGGAGCGGTCGCACGTGTGCCGACCGCTCCTAAAACATCCATGTCAGGGCCGAATTCCTGGCGCCCGGGACATGTAGTGCCGGGCGCCGGGCAGGTAGTAAGTAGCCAGACCTTAATAACTATTGTGGCGCAGGCTCCCCGGGCAGCTCTCTGCTCCTCCATGCGCCGTCTGCCCTTCATTCATAAAGTGGGCGGAGCATGGAGGAGCAGAGAGCTGCCCGGGAGCCTGCGCCACAATAGTTATTAAGGTCCGACTACTTCTACAGAGATTAACTACATAAATACTGGATGAGAGCTGCGGGCCGGTGTATTACTGCAGAGTAACACTGCACCGGCCCCGCAGCTCTTATCCAGTATTTATGTAGTTAATCTCTTTAGAAGTAGCAGGACCTTAATAACTATTGTGGTGCAGGCTCCCGGCAGCTCTCTGCTCCTCCATGCTCCGCCCACTTTATGAATGAAGGGGCAGACGGCGCATGGAGGAACAGAGATTAACTACATAAATGCTGGATCAGAGCTGCGGGGCCGGTGTATTACTGCAGAGTAACACTTCACCGGCCCGCAGCTCTGATCCAGCATTTATGTAGTTAATCTCTGTTCCTCCATGCTCCGCCCACTTTATGAATGAAGGAGCAGACGGCGCATGGAGGAGCAGAGAGCTGCCCGGGAGCCTGCGCCACAATAGTTAATCAGGTCGGGCTACTTCTAAAGACATTACATTGTCAGCCACAGTGCCCCCCCTAACAGTGCGTCAGCCACAGTGCCCCCCCTAACAGTGCGTCAGCCACAGTGCCCCCCCATAACAGTGTGTCAGCCACAGTGCCCCCCCATAACAGTGTGTCAGCCACAGTGCCCCCCATAACAGTGCGTCAGCCACAGTGCCCCCCATAACAGTGCGGTCAGCCACAGTGCCCCCATAACAGTGCGTCAGCCACAGTGCCCCCTAACAGTGCAGGCCAGCCACAGTGTCCCCCCATAACAGTGCGTCAGCCACAGTGTCCCCCCATAACAGTGCGTCAGCCACAGTGTCCCCCCATAACAGTGCGCCAGCCACAGTGTCCCCCATAACAGTGCGGCCAGCCACAGTGTCCCCCCATAACAGTGCGCCAGCCACAGTGCCCCCTAACAGTGCGCCAGCCACAGTGTCCCCCATAACAGTGCGTCAGCCACAGTGTCCCCCATAACAGTGCGCCAGCCACAGTGTCCCCCATAACAGTGCGGCCAGCCACAGTGTCCCCCATAACAGTGCGCCAGCCACAGTGTCCCCCATAACAGTGCGTCAGCCACAGTGCTCCCCCATAACAGTGCGCCAGCCACAGTGCCCCCCATAACAGTGCGCCAGCCACAGTGCCCCCATAACAGTGCGCCAGCCACAGTGCTCCCCATAACAGTGCGCCAGCCACAGTGCCCCCATAACAGTGCGCCAGCCACAGTGTCCCCCATAACAGTAAGGCCAGCCACAGTGCCCCCCATAACAGTGCAGGCCAGCCACAGTGCCCCCCATAACAGTGCGCCAGCCACAGTGCCCCCATAACAGTGCGCCAGCCACAGTGCCCCCATAACAGTGCGCCAGCCACAGTGCCCCCCATAACAGTGCGCCAGCCACAGTGCCCCCCATAACAGTGCGCCAGCCACAGTGCCCCCCATAACAGTGCGGCCAGCCACAGTGCCTCCCCATAACAGTGCGCCAGCCACAGTGCCCCCCATAACAGTGCGTCAGCCACAGTGCCCCCATAACAGTGCGTCAGCCACAGTGCCCCCCCATAACAGTGCGTCAGCCACAGTGCCCCCATAACAGTGCGTCAGCCACAGTGCCCCCCCATAACAGTGCGTCAGCCACAGTGCCCCCATAACAGTGCGTCAGCCACAGTGCCCCCATAACAGTGCGGCCAGCCACAGTGCCCCCCCATAACAGTGCGTCAGCCACAGTGTCCCCCCATAACAGTGCGTCAGCCACAGTGCCCCCCCATAACAGTGCGTCAATACAGTATATTGTCTCCTTGCGCTGCCCCCATACAGTATAATGTCTCCAAGTGTTTTTTTCTTCTAAATGGGCATTTATCGTGATATATATCGTTATCGCGATAAATTTCTTAATATCGTTATCGTGGCAATATTTTTGATATCGCCCAACCCTAGATGTCTCATAATTGACATTTGCTTGTACTGGAAGCGTAGCCCCTTAATGTTCAAGGTGACAATTTTCATGTCAAATTGATCATGTGGCTCTTCTCCAATGGTGGTGCTCCAACATACAAAAGTGATAATAGATACAATGTACCCCACCTAGTCAAACGTAAGGTCACAGTTATTTCCCCATTTCTTGGATTTATCCCAAAATACAGATAACCCCAACTGATAAAACAAAACGTTGGCCTCTCAGCTCTGAACTTTTTTTTCGCGCATGAGCGAGAGTAGTCTGCAGACTTCTGTCTCCTAACTATGCTAATCTGAACTCCCTCTCTTATCCATCACTTCCCCTGCCTTATGAATAGAAACAGTATTCCCCCTCATTGGACAATATTAATTTACATGCACATAGAGTTAAGTTATGCCCACCTAAAGCAAGATTGTGATAAAATATTTTTATTTATTTATTAATTTGTTCCCCCACTGTTGTATGTTTTTTTCTCCCATTTTTTTTGTTTTGCTCCCCTTTTCACTCCCCCCCCCTT
The DNA here is from genome assembly GCA_033119425.1 of Bufotes viridis. Lineage (NCBI taxonomy): Eukaryota > Metazoa > Chordata > Amphibia > Anura > Bufonidae > Bufotes > Bufotes viridis. The sequence goes on along the minus strand of CM065589.1, from coordinate 203,249,367 downwards.
GCCCTGCGCACCCCAATGCCTCCCTCAGAGTTCCGAAAAAGAACAGATACTCAGGACAATAAATGGCCCTGGGGCCTCTTACGTGCGCTTCTCCTTCTGTGAAATCTGGTTCATCAGCTCCAATCCGACCCTTCCTGCTGGGATCCTGCAGCGATTCCGTTGGTGTCTTCCTTGTGTGGTCTAGGAGATTTGGGCCGTCCCACTCTGTTGTCATTTCGTCCTCTTCCAGCATATGGTGTCTCTCTTCCTAGGTAGGTCTGGGAAAATGGTGTTGCCTCAGAGATGTTCAAGGCGTCCTCCGCTTCTTGGGGTAAGGAATGAGTCAACAGTGCCATCCGGGCGAAAGATTCTTAGGGTGGCTGGGTATGCGAGAGCAAAGCGTGTCTTGCTGTGGACTAAGGAAGAGCAGATTTTCGAAAATGCTCTCCTCCTGCATGTGACCTCTGCAGAAAGTCACCAAATATCAATAGCTTGTGGTGGTTGACTAATAGCGGTCGCGATGATCTCTTGTATTTGGCCAAGATGGCCGTTTTGGCGGCATAGTTCAGATATTTAACTATTACCGAACGGGGCCTGCATAGGTGTGGTGGCTGGTTAGGAAGAGGGGGCGGCCCCACTCTGTGAGCGCTCTTGACCATAAATTTGCCCAGCAGTCATAGTGCTTGTGGTAGCTCTTCGGCACATAGCTGTATTAGCTGGTTAGGCTGCACCATTTCAGGTAGGCCTACTGTTCTCAGATTATTTCGCTGCAAGCGATTTTCTAGGTCGTCGACCTTGTCTCTTAGGGATCAATTAACTTGCTGCACTTCTGTGAGCTGGGAGTGCATTTTCCCAAGTTCATCCTCCAATTTGCCCACTCTCTTCTCCAGGGCTGTGGAGTCGGAGTCGGAGTCGAGGAGTCGGAGTCGGAGGCAATTTTGGGTACCTGGAGTCGGAGTCGGCAAAAAATGGACCGACTCCGACTCCGACTCCTACTAGATTTAAATTGGAATAAAAAAAAATTGGAATAAAAAAAAAGCAAGTTTAAATGTCCCAATTCAGATAAAGTTATAATTAATTACTTCTCTACTGTAAGAATAAAGGCCAATGCATGCAGTGCGTCACGTTACCGTTAAACAAAGACATTTAGTGACCGTGAAGAAGCATGCTTTTCATATGCTTTACTATGCAGTTAAAGGGACACTGACAGGCTGATATATCTGCTGGTATTCATCAGAGGATTAGGAATACAACTAGACGACTGTTACCCCCAGTTGAGGTTTACTTGTGTTTAAAAACGTATTAATCGATATGCAAATTCTCTACCTTTGTGCCCAAGGGGGCAGGCGCACATGTAGAGTACTGGCAGCACTAGACAGGACTAGGTAGCGAGGAGGAAGAGAGAAAGCTGGCACAGCCTCAGCATAGCCAGACGAGGCTGCTGCCAGCACTCTACACGTGCGCCTGCGCAGGAATTCAGCGTTCGGCTAGCCTGAAAAAAAGGCCAGTGCAGTGAATAATAACGAGGGAACAGCGCTGGGAAGCTGTACTCGGCGCGGCTGGGCACAAAGCCGCAGGGAGACGCTGCCCCATTGGGCACAAAGATAGTGAATTTGCATACAGATTAAAATGTTTTTTAAACACAAGTACAGCTTAACTGGGGGTAACATTAGTATAGTTTTATTCCTAATTCTCTGATGAATACCAGTGTATATATATCTGTCAGCCTGTCAGTGTCCCTTTAAGGAGCGGCAATACTTACACTTTCCATTGTCTTGTGGTCTGCTGTTAAAATAAATGCCCCTTCCCCTGCCCCTTCCTGGATCCTCCCACTGCTCTATCTTCAGCAGAAGATCAGCACACAAAGGAGAAGGCAGCAGCTTCTGCTCAACTACCTCTCTGTGGTAGAGGAGATTAGAAGAACTTGGTGGAACAGCTTCGCATTTGCATATTAAATACAGAGGAGTCGGAGTCGAGGAGTCGGAGTCGGAAGTTTAAAAATCTGAGGAGTCGGAGTCGGAAAATTTATCTACCGACTCCACAGCCCTGCTCTTCTCTACCTCTGATAATTGGGAGGCTTGTAGTCGTACCTCTGATTGTAATTGGTGTAGGCCGCCGCTACTGTGTCTTCAAGTGAGGCCTTGATGTTGGGTGTGAGTAGCTTTGCCACCTCCATTGTCATGGATTTGCACAAGGCTGGGAGGTTGAGGTCAGCAAATTCCCTGCTGTCCTCGTCTGCTGGATCAGACAGTGTCAAAAATGAGCAAAGGTGCGGGGGCTGGGAGGCAGATCTGGTGAGCCGGCTTGCCTTATCTGTTGCGGCCGCCATCTTTTCTCGCTGTCTTCTGTTCTCTCGTCGAGAGAGTGACAATCTATGCGTTTGAGGGTCGCACCGGAGGAGGAATTTCTCCATGTAGGAGTCCCTTAGTGTTAAGGTGGGCACCAGAGAGGGGGTGGTTAATCCTGAAATGGGATTTCCCTGATTGTCAGACTGGAAGGTCGGAGCTGCTCTGACTCGCGTTTCCTCATGCGCGCGCCGGAACCGGAAGTCCCCTATTATTTTTTATGGCCTCTGTCAACTCATATCTGCAGACCACTTCACTTATTAATTTCTTGGCCATTGTCTTGTTTGCTTTGGTCACAGGCCAGGTTTTGGGCCATCCTAAAATCAAATCTACACAGACCAAGACATAGTTGCAAGTAATCAGATTAGGTAGGTGAATGTAGTCCACCTGCAATCTCTGAAACCTGTAATAGGGTACCTCTCTTTGGAGATCGGGTAAGCCTGCCTGGGTTATGCCGTGCACATATAATGCATCCCTGCACAAACTGAGCAGCCGCATTCTGGAATCCTGGGGAAAGCTACTTCTGCAAGACTACAGAACACATCAATCCCTTGCAGCTGTGAACCATGGAATGAGACAGGGCAGCTACAACCCTCCTCCTCCTTGTGTGGCACCTCCCTCCATACACACCTTTTCCTTTAAAAGGGATGTAGTAGTTCTAAGTCTACTGCGTCCTGAGCTGATGGGGCAGACACTATCAAGGGGAGTAATGCGGCCTCTTTGGCAGCTTGGTTTGCCAGAGCATTCCCCAAAGCTACAGGGGTTAGTTCTTTTTTATGTGCTGACACCTTCAATATGGCTGCCTGTTTAGGTAATGTCAAAATTTGTACCTGAGGAAGGGACCACATAATGTCCTGAAACACGTTTAAAGTAAAGGATCGATTTTCAAGAGATTTGTGAAAACGCCAAGTGACCCGAGGCGACCTGTGAACTATACGTACGGCCGTAACCCTGGCCACGAGGAAAGACTGCCAATCACAGAAAGAACGCTGAGACAGGGAAACTAGGGGACGCTTGGGAAGTCGACCAACGTCTGCCTAAGACCGCACGGACTACATAACACTACACGTGAGTGACTTGTAGCAGGCTTGCGGTGTACACTATCGCCGCGGGACGCCGCGCTGACACTGCACTTCGCCTGTGAAGACTACAAACTCTGTGAGTACATGCAAAACATACAGGCGGTCGATATAGGCTTATGTTGATTAAGATATACATGAATTATCCAGCCAGCTTTATTTGAAGAACAAAGTGTTCAAACCTAACTATATAACTGGACGGATTTTGGCACTTTATTACAGCACAGCTTGTTCACTTTATTTGCAGCTTGTTCACAGCACGGACTTCCGTTACAATTACAGCACTTTTTGTTGCGTTTTTATAGCACGGACTGCCGCCACGTTGGCATTACGATTTATTGCCTTCACAGTACATGGATTGCTGTTATATTTGCAGCAGGAATTGACATTCTTTTCAAAGCCTGCAGGCTCCAGCAGAGTTTCCACATATGGTGGTATATTTATTGTGATTTATTTTTATTTCAATTTTATTTATTGTCTATAATTGTCTGGCCAGACAGAGTTGTTTTATAAAAGTGATACTATTTATTAAATATACAGTTTTACAAAATAAGGTCTGCATTTACTACCTGTTATGTGCCATAATGGTCACCATAAAATTCAGGGAGTGCAGGTTCCACATGCATACTGGGCCCACTCTGCCTTTTACCATTTTTTTTGCCATAGGGGCCTCCATTAAATCCAGGGAATACAGGTACCAACATGCATGCTGAGCCCACTATATATATATATATATATATATATATATATATACACACATACATATACACACACACATTCACGTTTGGATCAGAACCTTTAGTGTCTTTGAGAAATAAATGACACTTTAATTGCATCATTTCTTCAGAGTGCAGTGATTGACTTCAGCTTTTATCAGACTGTGATATATCATGGTGGGCTCCTTGGCCCCCATCTCAATTCCCTGCTCTGCATTTGCCTTGACTGCCACAGTCACTGCCCCCACCCCCAATACTATGGCTACAGCCAATACCACCACAGTTATGCATGAGGTCCCCCATCTCCTCCTCAGGACAATCCAAACGCTGACTGCTCTCAAACAAGTCGTCAACAGAAAGACTATCTGCCGTATGGCTTGGTGGGGTTTTGTTGCCTCTTAGGAAAAAAGGAAGGCACCCCACTAGGAAAGGGCAAGGAAGACATAGAGAACAGCACTGAAAGCCCTATCTGTGGCTGCAAGGAGGAATGCACCACGTCACCTCCACGTCATCCTGCTGTCCAATCCACAATATCATCAACTTTCTCCTCAACGATAATGTTGTGACTTTCCATAGCTTGACAGAACCGTGGCCGACTCCTACTTCAAGCTGGATAGCTGGTGATGCTACTACCCACATTCTGGCTCTGGGAGGACAAGCCCTGGGTCTTTCATTTGTGTACATTAGGCCAAATATCTGGAATATGGAAGGGTTCCAGTCATTTGCACGTCTGTTTTCTGAAACTTAAAGAGGACGTTTCACCTCTCCTTACATGTCAGTTTTAGTAACTACTTGCATTCCCCATGTAATAACAATGGTGGAGCATCTATTTTTATGCCTATAGGTTGTGACAGTCCTGTATTATTACTGCTAGAAATTGACAATAATTTGCAGTAAAGGTTTCTATTGGCATCTTTTGCTATTGTATTCTTTTCAGCATTTTTAGCAGAAAAAACACCAGCTCCAGATTTTTTTTTGCTATTGGGGTTTTTGTTCATTAGGTTGCATTTTTTGGATTTCTTGATTCATTTCAAAAAACACGTCTGTCATGCCTTCAGCAAGCTTATTTGTTAATTTATGTATAATTTTCATGCATATTCAATATATGTCCTTTACAGACATTGCAGCTATTCACATTGGAAGTTTGACCTATTTCAGTTCCAATAGCTTAGTGACATCATCATCCCTGCACACAGCAGCCATTTTCCTCATTCACAGTCATCCCTGCCATAGGTAGCACATGGTGTGGAAGCCTCTGGAGTCATCCTCCACATCTAAGCCTACGGTAGCATCGCTGGTAAGCCACATTACAGCCTGTTTGCATCTGTTTACTTATGTATTTGCATGTCTTTCTCCTGCTCCTCTATAGTAGCTTAAGTTAGCAGCTAGGGACTATCCTTGCTATGCAGGTAGGATAGCATGCTCCTGGTTTATATCTGTATACTTCATGGATTTTTATCATTCTCATGCACAGTAATGTTATGATATGCATTGTTATATGTCAGACCCCTTTAGTAAGTGTATTATTTTTCCGTTCCCAAGTTTTACCGCACGCACACACGCACATCCTTGCAATAAAAATAGAGTTGGACGATACTCCATTGTCAATTCATTGCCGGGATAAGGTTTAGCTGTCTGTCGAGCTATGTACCTTCACACATAAGGAGGACAGAACAACGTTATGCTGTGGCTTTTTTTCCCCCCAGTTTTTACCTCACCTCCATAAGGAAAAAACAGCACAAAGAAAATGTTAGTTGTAAGATACACTGGCAGGCATTTACTAACACCAGCTTTTTACAACACTCTTAGTTTCCCCCTGCGCTGCTCCTCATGATATATTAGGCTAGAGAAAAAAAAAACTAAACATTTTTTGCCGGGTTCCAGATCCCAGCCCCAACGACCAAGTGGTGAACACAGCAAAAGAACATCTGTGGGACAAAATATTGTCACACAGGCGGTAAAAAAGTTGCAAAGACGGGTTTTGCAACTAACTTCAAAAACAGGATCCCCATTGTTTGCAAAAAAAACAAAAAAACTTGAAAAACCACTAAGCGGTTATTCCGGCATTCTTTTAGTGGTAAAAAGATGCAAATACCAAATTCATATGTGTTTGAACAATGAGTGTAACATAAGGGGAAATATATATATATATTTTGTTTTTAGCCAAGTTAATCTGCTTACACACAGGTTTCTGGTGGTATTTTTCTGCACTCTTTTTGGTGCGTTTTCTGATGTGCGTTTTCTATCGGAAATATTAAACAGGCCACACTAGCGCTTTTTTGCTGTTAGCATTTTTCTTAATTAGGTTTTGGGGAACACAATAGCTTCTTATAGAGAGCGCCTTAAACGGTGTAAGGAGTCTTATAGGCCAGGCAATGTTCCTCTGGAATTCTGAGAAGAGGGTCTACAAATGAGCTGTTAGCACGCTCTGCCTCTAATGTCGTAAGAAGAGCAAAAAAACGTACCTTAAAACCTAACATTTATTAGATCTATTAAAAGACCAAGCAAGTGGGCCCAAATAGTAAGAAACGGCCAAGTGAAGGCCAGTAACTGTAAAAATGGTGGGCACAAGTGAGGATAGGAAGGGGACAGACACAAGAAAAAACAGGTCCCTCACAGAACTATGTGACCCTAGGTCTGTACCCTGCCTATAAAAAACTCCTACACACGTCCCTAAAAAATGCCCTAACCAACACCGTGATGGACTGCCCAGCTATTCGTCCTAATGAGAAAGAAAGGGCTGAAAGGTGGTGCTAAAAAGGATAATCAGGTGTATACCTTTTTTAGGACAGAGCTCAACCACCACTAAGACCCAGGATTCTGACTGCACCTCTAGCGATACGGAAGCTTCAGGAAGTGACAGAGAAGGAGCACAGAGAAATAGAGGGAGAGGTCATCAGAGAGGTAGAGGTACAAAGAATAGACGGGAGGGGGGGCGAGCAACGTTTTTTAGGGGAAGACACAAATTACCCCTTGTGGAATCGAAACCAAATAAGACCCAACCCCCCAGGACAGTGTAGCCAAATAATCAATTTAACAAAGACACCTCTCAGTGAAGCAGAAGATAACATTTTGCGTAAAGGACTCTCCTTTGTCCCCACAACAGGTTTCAATTTATTCAATTGGGTTAAGGACCTTCATCTCTTTGCACGTAAATTACATTGGCGGAAGCACTTTGCCCTAAAAACCAAAAGGGAAAGCAAAGAGTTGGGGATTCCTGAGGATATCCTGCCGGATGTCCAGCTATTATATGGTCTAAGTGAAAGTAGCCCCCACGAGGGTAGGGGTCCTTTTTCCAACTTGAAATTGAGGAGTACAAAGATGCCTCCATGACCCTACCTGTGTTGACATCTTTGTATCTCAAGTGTCCCGTGATCTGGAGGAAATTGTCATCAAGAAACCAACCTTTAACTGCTCTAAGGGCGAGATGGAGGCAATACGTAATCTCGAAAGGGACTCTGATGTCACGATAAAACCCTCGGATAAAGGGGGTAATGTCGTGATACTGGAGGCCCTCAAATATAAAGAGATGTGTCTGAACATACTAAAAGATGGTGACACATGTGAAAAGTTAAGAAACGACCCCACGGAAAGGTATCAGAAAAAATTGTCAGGGATTTTGGACGAAGCTGTGAAAGGTGAGCTCATCAGTAAGGATGAGCGGGACTTTATGTTCATTAAGCACCCTACAGTAGCTACCTTTTATGGGCTCCCTAAGGTGCACAAGGGGACTAACCCGTTAAAAGGACGTCCCATTGTGGCTGGAACTAACAGCATATCTAGAAATGTGGGCATCTATATAGATGAGATATTGGCACCCTTCATAAAAGCCCTTCCCTCCTATGTGAGGGACACCAGTGATCTTCTGGTACAACTAGAAGGGATCTCCATCGATGAGGACATGTTTTTAGCATCAATTGATGTGGAGACCCTTTACTCATCTATTCCACACACTTTGGGTTTAGAAGCAGTAAGTTTCTTCCTCAGCACTAGGGGTTGCCAATTTGAGGCCCACAATAAATTTGTATTACAACTTTTGGACTTCACCCTGACTTCTAATTTTTTTGTTTTTGGGGGGTCCTTCTACCACCAGCTCAGGGGCACGGCGATGGGGAGTTCTTGTGCCCCATCGTATGCCAACCTGTTCCTGGGCTGGTGGGAGAGGACCCTCATTTTCTGTGACAACCCGTGCTCCTACATCGAGAATGTAACCTGTTGGTACAGGTTTATCGATGATGTTTTCCTGTTGTGGAAAGGCGATAAAAACAGCTTTGATGCCTTTTTATGTGAGCTAAATAACAACACTATTGGTATGCGCTTCACAGCAGATTTTCAGGCAAACAGTCTTCCCTTCCTAGATGTCAGGATCTCGAGGGGTCCAGATAATCTTCTAACTACTAAAACATATCGAAAACCGACTGCAACAAATTCTTTATTGAATTGGAACAGTCATCATCCCCTGCCCCTAAAAAGGGGTATACCGACTGGACAGTACCTAAGGATGAGGAGAAACTGTTCGGATGTCCGTGACTTTCGGCTGCAAGCAGGTTACCTTCGTAGGCGCCTAAGGGATAAGGGTTATCCTGAACCAGTCCTGAGGGAGGCCTATAAAAGAGCATCCATTAGCAAACGAGCAGATCTCTTATCCCCAAAAAAGAAAAAAAACAGAGGAAAATTACATCCGTATGATAGGTACTTTTGACGTGGCGGCAGGGGCAATAAGAGATATTTTCAACAAACACTGGGATACCCTCAGAATGGATCCTGACATTAGGAAGGTGATTAGTAGTCGAGCGCAGATCACATACCGGCGGGGTCGTAACCTGCGCGTCCACAGCCACTACTTGGAACCATGAGGGGAGGATAAGAACTGGCTCCCAAAAGTGATTGGGTGTTTTCGATGTAGTGGATGTGTAGCATGTGGAGTATTGTTGCAGAGCAAAACCTTTGATAGTACTGTGACAGGTAAAACATATACCGTCAAACAATTTATTAACTGTCGATCAAAGGGGATCATCTACCTTGCAACCTGTTCCTGCGGACTCCAGTATGTGGGTAAAACCACACGTCAGTTCCGCAGAAGAATAGGGGAACACCTGGGAGATCTGAGGAATCAAAGGGATAGCCCCCTAGCATCACATGTTGCGAATCTACAAGCAGGGGACTTCTCTGGAGTACGTTTTATGGGGATTGAACTAGTCTTACCTCTCAAATGAGGGGGAGACTGGGAAAAGAAGGTGTTACAAAGGTAGACTTGGTGGATATTTGAATTACGGACATCCATTCCAAAAGGATTGAATGAACAATTGCGGTTTGGATGCTATGTATAAGTCGTTTCCCGGTAGAACCTGTATCATAATCCCCATTCTTAGATGTCTCCCCATTAAGTGATATTACCCCCTGCCCCTCTGCAACCTTTAATAACTTCATAATGTGACCATGAAATAACTTCATAATGTGACCATGTATATAATGTGACCATGTATACTAACATCTTTTTCTCATCTTATGTGAGTTTCTCCTTACATTACAGGCAATGCTTGCCTTTGTCTCTTTGCTATAAATATATTAACCTGCTGGAAATTCAGTTATATTAGGCTAAGTGCGATTCCCGGCACTCTGCCTTCTAATATGTCCACCTCAGGAACAGTAGGTGGTTTTTACATTCGGTCAGGATGGGGTTGCGCTTGATGATTGGCCCTGAGTTGGCCGCAACCCCTTTCCTGATGCTAGAGTAACGCCCGATATCTCTCCTGGTTGAGCTGCAGTGTCCTTTTAGGACCTATGAGTCATGTGACCTCTCCCAATGGCTGGCCTGGTCACGTGAAGGATCACATGATCGGGGGAGTGTCTCCCCTTGCTCTGCTGCAGTATTCTTCCTGAACCTGGAAGTCATGTGACCTCTCCCATTGGCCAGTTTGGTCATGTGGGGATTCACATGATCGGGAGGGAGTGGTTACATGTAAAGGGTTGCTTCTATTTAAACTCGAACTTTGTAAGATGGCGTCTGACACCGTCGGCCATCAGCGTCTCCAGCACACTTGCTGTTGAGACGTGCTAATACTATTCTCCAGCGCACCGCTGTCGAGAGTGGCATGAATGCAGGGAGACTCCCTGGATCGTGGAAGCATCTGCAGATGAGTATAACCGAACCTATTTAACTCAACCTGAGTGCGGCTGTACTCAGGACAGATGCATGATTTATTTGGTTTGTGCCCACATTTATGACATTGTTCTAAGTGATCTATTGTGGTATGCTGTAACTTAAATTTGCTCTTCTGAATATTACTCTGTTGGTCCCCTGAGGAATTGACATCATTGTCAAAGAAACGCGTTGGGACAGAGTTTACAGGGGGATACTATCATCTTTGGCCCTCCTGTTTGCAATTTTGGCCTTTCCATAGTATTGGTTTGTACTTTACTGGTGTGGGCTTTTTAGCACCACCTTTCAGCCCTTTCTTTCTCATTAGGACGAATAGCTGGGCAGTCTATCACAGTGTTGGTTAGGGCATTTTTTAGGGACGTGTGTAGAAGTTTTTTATAGGCAGGGTACAGACCTAGGGTGACAGTGCTCAGAGACCCAGCTCTGTGAGGGACCTGTTTTTTCTTGTGTCTGTCCCCTTCCTATCCTCACTTGTGCCCACCATTTTTACGGTTACTGGCCTTCACTTGGCCGTTTCTTACTATTTGGGCCCACTTTCTTGGTCTTTTAATAGATCTAATAAATGTTAGGTTTTAAGGTACGTTTTTTTGCTCTTCTTTAATCATAGGGTACCTTTATACGCTCCCGTTTCTAATGTCGTAAGGCAGCTATCCTATAAGTCTTATAGGCCAGGCCATGCTCCTATGGAATTCTGGGACGAAGATATGGAGAGGAATTCTTAACAAGCTCTGCTTCTAATGCCGTCAATGTTGCTAAGAGCTCATTTGCATCCCCTATTCTCTTAATTAGGCGTTTGTTAGTTTTTTTCTGGCTTCTTTTCAAAATACAGGATGCTGGAGCTCTCTATAGGGGAAAATGCTATGAATAAAATACTAGTGGGAAAATACATTGGTGTTATCTTAGAAAGGCTGTGGTGCAGGGATAGATACTTTTCACCAACTCTCTACTAATATTGGTTGGCTTACTCTGAGACAGGTTTTTACACCAGAATTGTGGTGCAAAATGGTGAATCTTAGGCTCTGTCCCCTTGTTGAGCAGGTCAGAAAAAAGCATAGATGCGCCAGACTTTTGGAGTAGACACATTAATAAATCTGGACCACTTTGCAAAAAAAAAAAAAAACACCAGAAAACCTGCAATGAAGGTGCACACATATTCTGGCACTTTTGAGTGGTAACAATTGCCAAATTCATGCGTTTAGGGACCCTTACTAAGAGTAATAAAACCCACTAAAAATGTCTTTCAAACCACTTCTGCCTGCACAAATTTTTCATTATGTTAAGACTTGGTTGAAGATAATATCATGTAGGAAAATAGTCCTTTATTGTAAATTATGACGAACAGTATAATGGCAATGCAATGTAAACAGGTCTAAAATAATGTAAGAAAAAAACTAACTGTAAACAATGATGTTAGATTTAGGTAGATTTTGTAGTAAAAGATTGTAAACGTTCCCCTTCCCCCTTGAGAACCAGCATGGCTAAAGCAATGTAGGAAACATGGACATACATTTTACAGAAATAGAATAGAACATGATTCTACCATGGTTACACCAGATTTTCTGTAGGGCATTGTTCACATTCAGGGCATCTCCAAACATGGAAGATTCTTTGCAGGACTTTCTGTGAAAAATCCATTTCATTAATCTTAAAGGGGTTGGCAACTTCTTAACACTATTTCCTATCAACTGTAAAGAGGCAATTCTCTCACCTCAGCTGCTGGTTAGAAGGCTACTGTCTGCCCATCCATGGCCTACGTGAATAGTGTAGCGCTGCAGAAATCATGTGATTTATTCATGTCACCGTTTTCCTAGGTGTCCCTAACTGCATCCTCTTCTGAACAGGCGCTGGACTAGTTCAGCTACTGTCCAGCACCTACTCCAGGGACAGCCAGAAAAGCGGTCACATAAGTAAATGCCATGGCTGCCACCATCTTGTTTGCCATCTATGGTATTTACATGTCATGGGTGGGCAGCCAGAGGCCTTCTAACCAACCACTAAGGCCCCTTGCAGACGAGCGTTCCTCACGCAGCGAGTCCGCAACGGAGCTCCCGGCCCGACCTTCCTGCACTGACGGGATTCACATAGCATTATATTGATTTATGATGCTATGTAACCCTTAGGCCCCTTTCACACGAGCGTGTCCGGATTAGGTCCGGATGCGTTGCGGATGCGTTCAGTGAAAACTGTGCGATTTCACTTCAAAGCCATTCAGTTTTGCCTGCGATTGCGTTCAGTTTTTCAGTTTTTTCCGCGCGGGTGAAATGCGTTTTGACGCGTTTTTCACGCGCGTGATAAAAAACTGAAGGTTTACAAACAACATCTCCTAGCAACCATCAGTGAAAAACGCAATGCACCCGCACTTGCTTGCCGATGCAATGCATTTTTCACGCAGCCCCATTCACTTCTATGGGGCTAGGGATGCGTGAAAAACGCAGAATATAGAACATGCTGCGATTTTCACGCAACGCACAAGTGATGCGTGAAAAAACGCTCATGTACACAGACCCATTGAAATGCATGGGTCTGGATTCAGTGCGGGTGCAATGCGTTCACGTCACGCATTGCACCCGCGCGGAAAACTCGCTCGTGTGAAAGGGGCCTTACAGTTCTGGAATGTATTGGATAACACTGGCATAATGCTGCCAGTGTTATCCAATACATTCCAGAACTGTAAGGGTTACATAGCATCATAAATCAATATGTGATCCCTGGCAGTGCTGGGAGGTCGGGCCGGGAGCTCCGTTGCGGACTCGCTGCGTGAGGAACGCTCGTCTGCAAGGGCCCTAAGGCTACTTTCACACTAGCGTTTTTTGCAGATCCATCATGGATCTGCAAAAATACTTCCGTTACAATAATACAACTGCATGCATCCGTCATGAACGGATCCGGTTGTATTATGTCTTCTATAGCCATGACGGATCCGTCATGAACACCATTGAAAGTCATTGTGTCAGAGAAAACGGATCCGTCCCCATTGACTTACATTGTGTGTCAGGACAGATATGTCTTGCTCCGCACCACATAGTGGACAGAAAAACGCTGCTTGCAGCATCATTCTGTCCGTTATGGGGACGCAACCAAACGGAACAGAATGCATTTTGGTGCATTCAGTTCAGTTTTGTCCCCATTGACAATGAATGGGGACAAAACGGAAGCGTTTTCTTCCATTATTGAGATCATATGACTCAATATTGGAATTGAAAACACTAGTGTGAAAGTAGCCTAAGGTGAGAGAAATGGCTCTTTACAGTGGAAAATGTATTTTCTGATAGAAACCTTTCCTATCTGTCAAATATATGAGAAATATAATTGTTAAAATCACTAGAGAAGAGGTCGGCATATTTTACTATAGACAGGATATGCCCAGGCGGGACAGTTTAAAACAAACTTTACTGATGTTTGTGTGTGTAGGGTACAATTGTTTGGTGCAACTTATTTGGCACCATGATATGGACACTGGCAAAAGTTGGCCTTATTAGGTGCTGCTTTAACCTTTAATATCTGGGGCTGGGTAGCAGCTACAGATTTGAGTCTTATTTGAAAGCTGATAATCTAAGCTTTTAAACAAGGCCAAGATGCTATATGAGCTATATGGAGAGATAAAGCATTTAGAAATCAGGTCAGGAGTGAAAACTGCAGGTATATGCAGCTTTCAGTGGGACCCATTACTAAGAGCTGTAATTTGCAATCCATCACGGCTATTGCCACAATCTTGGTCTTTTTTTTATTTAAGTTGTAGATTATCCGCTATTTAAACAAGAAAATTGTAGCTGTAGCCCAATCACAGCCTAAGAGCTCATGCCCACGAGCGTACTTGCTCAATGCCTAGATTGCAGACCGTAAACGGCCGGTCAGCAACATTTGTGCACTGACCGTGTGCACTCTGTATCATAAATGTGGATCCATTGACTTTAATGGATCTGCATCTGCCAGATACGAGCGTAGATAGGGCTTCACCTATCTTTTTGCAGAGCGGAGGCATGGATCAGAAGCACTACAAAGCGCTTCTGATCTGTGCCTCCGCACCACAAGAAGTTAGGTAAAGCCCTATCTATGGTTATATCTAGCGGATGTGGGTCCACATCCGCAAATGGAGTTCACATGGCCAGTGCCTATACATTGCAAACCGCTAAGAAACACATCTCGGACATGGCCCCCCTTCTGCAGTTACACAGTTCTGACTGGTGTTCATTCAAAACAGTATTGTTCTTTTCTGCCTGAACTTACACCGTTAGGGATGATCAGGAGGGGGTTTAGAAGTGGCCAATCCCTTTAATGAGGATAATTCTACATCATGTATATGGAGTTCCACAAGCCCCATTTAGATGAATGGTACAGTTGCAGAAATTTCAGCAAAAAAAAAAAAACAACAACCTCCCTATGATGTGTGAACTTCTTTTTTCCTTTAAGTGGTCCAAAAGCCTATAAGGGCGAGGGAGAAGCCGATTTATTCTTAGAGGAAAAGAAAATTAAATTATACCCCGAGCGACAATCAGATCAACTCTCAAGAAGAATAGATGAATCTGCCAGTCCAAGCATCAGACTTATAACTGTACCGACACCATTTATTAATAGGCTGTCACCCCCACCACTGGCACTGTTTCAGAGCCTGACCGTCCAGATAATTGAAGGCGATAAAATATTTTTGTTCTTTTGGCTGCTTCCAAACATACAGAACAAGGATTTATTAACAAGAATTTATTACGATGAATAAATACAACGGTAATGATGCTGCAGTATATAAATATAGCTATGTACAGAGCAATACGTTCAGTGCTGTACTGAATGTATTACAATACAGGAAACATCTCTAGTAGTCTCTTGTAGGCCAGTCCCAGACCGCTCATTTTCTTTGACATTTCCAGTTATTCTACTCTCTCAGAGTTGTATCACGGGCTGGACACACAGTTATTTTGAAGCAATACACAGAGTCCCCACAAGGGGGAGATATGACACTGTCTTTGGCAGGTTTCTAACAGTTTCTATGTCATTTTGCACTGCAAATGACATGACACAATCCAACTTCTATGTCCATGTACTTCCAAGAATACAACATCGGTGGTTCTTGGTTTGTGCTGTATGGCAGTGCCAGCTGAATATGTGCTGATATCCTGAAGTTGGCATAATGCACAAATGATTTTCCTTGATCCACAGCTAGCGACTGAATGCATCCTCGCTGCCAGGTCATGATTGTCCTAAAAATTTTGGGTATGTTAGTCATGAACAGTTCAGCTTCTTTGTTATATTCTGGTAGTCGAACACTAACAAAAATGTTCAAAAAGGATGGGTATTTGCCTTAGAAAGTCCACTGTGCAAATCCAGTTGCTACTGCAAAACCTAATTAAGGACATTTCCCTGGGAACCTGAACGTGCCATATCAGTGGAAACAAAATAGGTGCACAATTGACCTTTGCCCTTAACCTTGATGACTCCTCTGCGATCACAGGTGTACCCTAACTTCTGAAGGACTTTGCTGGTTTCTTCAGTGACCTGAGAAAACAAGTGGGTTAGTCAGGCAAGAGCAGCATATTCAGCAGGATGGCAATATGTATACTAATTTGCATTAAAGGGCTTCTGTCACCCCCCCAAAAGTCTTTTTTTTTTTTGGGCTCACTAAAAAGCTTATAGGGCGATTATACTAAACATATTGTTGTTAACTTTTTAAGTTAAGTAGGTTAATTTCGCTAGAAAACGCTATTTTATAATATGTAAATTACCTTGGTACCAGCAAGTAGGGCGATAACTTGCTGGTAGCCGCCGCATCCTGCTTGCAAAATCCTGTGGTTGATTGACAGGGCCAGCGAGCGCTCTCCTCCTCCAGCTGGCCCTGTCTCCGTTCGAAATCTCGCGCCTGCGCCGTACCGGTCTTCAGTCGGCGACGTCTTCTCTTCCGGGTGTAGCTGTGACGTCATCGGCGCAGGCGCACTGAGGAAGGAGCGGCCGAGCGAGCGTACTCCTCTCAGTGCGCCTGCGCTGACTGAAGACCGGTACGGCGCAGGCGCGAGATTTCGAACGGAGACAGGGCCAGCTGGAGGAGGAGAGCGCTCGCTGGCCTTGTCAATCTACCGCAGGAGGGGGCGTTTTTTTTGCAATCAGGATGCGGCGGCTACCAGCAAGTAACCGCCCTACTTGCTGGTAGCAAGGTAATTTACATATAATAAAATAGCGTTTTCTAGCGAAATTAACCTACTTAAAAAGTTAACAACAATATGTTTAGTATAATCGCCCTTAAAGCTTTTTAGTGAGCCCAAAAAAAAAAAACTTTTGGGGGGTGACAGAAGCCCTTTAAATGAGGATCGTTAACCGTATGCATCATGTTCCACTGTGAGCAGTGGACATGCACAGCATTTGGAAAGTCTTCAGCCCCTTTCTATTTTTTACATTTTGACATGTTGCAGCCTTGTGCTAAAATAAAATAAAAAACAACTAGTTTTTTCCCCAACATTCTTCATATAGTGAAAACAGAAATGTTCGAAATCTTTGCTAATTTATTTGAGGAGAAAAAACTAACATCTTGCATTGACATAAGTGTTCAGACGCTTTACTGAGTACTTACTTGAAGTACTCTTAGCAGCAATTACAGCCTCTAGTCTTACTGGGGATGATGCCACAAGGTTTGCATACCTAGATTTGGGGATTTTCTGCCATTTTTCTCTCCAGATCCACTCAAACTCTGTTAGGCTGGATGGGGACCATAGGTGGACAGCCATTTTTAGGCCTCTCCAGAGATTTTAGATTTGGTTCAAGTCAGGGGTCTGGCTGGACCACTCAAGGACATTCACAGAGCTAACCCTAAGCCACTTGTGTGTGGTCCTGGCTATGTGCTTAGCGTCAGTCTCTTTTTGGGAGGTGAACCTTTGGCCCGGTCTGAGGTCCAGAGCACTCTGGATCAGGTTATCATTAAAAATATATCTCTGTACTTTGCCCCATACAACATTTCCTAAACCTTCATCAGTCTCCCTGTCCCAGCCGATGAAAAACAGCCCCACAACATGATGCTGCCATCCCCATGTTTCACTATATGGTATTGGGGGCAGATAATGAACAATGCCTTGTTTTCTCTAGGCCCAATATTTCAAATCTTGTTTCTCACAGTCAGAGTCCTTTTGCAAACTCCAGGAGGGTTTTCTTGTGTCTTTAACTGAGAAAATGCTTCTTTCTGGCCACTGTACCATAAAGTTCAGATTAGTGGAGTGTTGCAGTGATGGTTGACCTTCTGGAAGTTTATGCCATCTGCTCACAGGATCTTTGAGCTTAGCCAGAGTGACCATTGGGTTCTTGGTCACCTCTCTTACCAAAGTTCTTCTCCCCCTAATTAGTTTGGTGGGGCAGCCAGCTCTAGGAAGTGTCCTGGTTGTTCCAAACATTTTCCATTTAAGAAATATGTTGGCCTCTATGTTCTTGGGCACTTTCAGTGCAGTAAATATTTTTTGTACTCTTTTCCAGATCTACGACTCCACACAATCCTGTCTCTGAGCTCTACAGGCAGTTCTTTTCACCTCATGGCTTGGTTTTGCTACAATTGTCACCTGTGAGACCTTATATAGACAGGGGTATGTCTTTGGAAATCATGTCCAATCGACTGAATTTACTAACGGTGGACTCCAATCCTGGTGTATAAACATCTCTAATATGATCAAGAGAAATGGCAGGTCCCTGGAGCTAAATTAATAGTGTCAAGGTGCAAGGGGTATGAATACTAATGTCCATGCAAAATATTAGTTTATCCTGTTTAATAAATTAGCAAAAGTTTGGGGTCTTGAGTGCAGATTGATGGAGAAAATGGGAGAAAATGTGATTTATTTGTTTTTTACACAAGGCTGATCCTGGAACCAATATAAACTATATATTAATACCATTAAGTAATAAATAACCATCTCCTTTCTGACTGTTGATGAAGTGCATCCAGTAATAATAGGAGCACTGAAAACAATACATTTACAGTGATTAAAAGGAGCACCGTTTAATAATGCAGCATGCTTTTTAGCACATAAAAATGGCCAAGACACTATGGCTCATAAATAAAAATTGCACTTATAAGCACTAAATGGCAACACCACATCAACAATTAAACTTTTATAGGTGTAATGCAATTTACAGCCTGGCAGCCAGAGTCAATTAGGAACCTCAGTATGGCCTGCAATATTAAAATGCCTACTTAAAGGGAATCGGTCACCAGTGTTATGCCGCTTTCTCTAACTGCTGTATAAACTGATGCTGGATACCCTGAGCAAAACACTGTACGGACCCAGTCATTTTGCTGAAAATCCATATTGAGCAGCTCCAGCACGAGCAGAGTGAGGAGTCCTCTTTACAGCAGTCCTCATATTCAGCAGCGTCTGTCTGCCCCTCTCCCTGCCTCACTGATTGCTATAGGAATCAGAGGGCAGGGAGAGTCGGGAGCTCAGGAATATGAAGACTCCCTAATGTGCCTTCTGTATTAAGTGGACTTCAGCACTGATTTTAGCAAAATGACTGGGGCAGTAAAATAAAGTGACTCTTTTGGTCAGGGTCTTTGCCACCAATTTATGCCACCTTCAGAGAGGACAGCCTAACACTAGTGGCAGATTCCCATTACATATATACATTAGTAAATCAACTGCATAGGTGGGCTCAGGGGTGTCCTCTGCTGTGACTACAGGGGAGTAGCTAACGGCTCATGGGCCCTGGGGCAAGAGTTCAGCTTGGGCCCCCCTTCCCACAGTGCTTTGTGTGTCTTCCTATGTGGCACAAGGGTCTTTAGGCCCCCTCAGGCTCCTGGGCCCGGTAGCGACTGCTACCTCTGCACCCCCTATAGCTACACCCATGCCTGCAGCGGAGGAGGGGAAGTGGTCAAATATGTATGTGTGTGCATGTGGGCACAAGTTTTACTACAGAGAGGAAGTGGAGGGTGCTGCTGTGTCCACCAATAAAGGGTGCTCAATGCTGACAATGGGGCTTAGAAAACTGTGTATTTTTTCAGGTGAATTTCTGAGCACCTCTGCAGAAAAGTAGAGTTTTTAAAGAAAATAACCAGTAGCAGTGGTAGCAGTCTCTCTTTCGTTCTAGACTCACATATGGCAAATGTTTATTCTGCTAACGCATACACAGTGGGTTTTCCAATATGCATCCAAAATCTTGGAAATCCTTGATGTTGATGGTATATCTTTGTAACTACACCATGATCACCTACATGTCACCTTTTCGACTCTTGCTTGGTTACATCTGGATGTATGCATTTCATTCCAAACTTGTTTCAATAAAATTATGATTGAACCATAAAATCTTGGAAATCCTGTTTCGGCTGGTTTCACACATGGCCTTTTGATATAGATTTTTAATTCAATCAAGGAGTGGATAGTAAAGGAAGGGGAATTATAAAGTGGAGATACTATATGATACTCTCTTTTTTATTTACTTCGGGTTTTGGCTTCAAAAACTGCATCAACGTGCAGCGGCATGTGTGAAAACATACTTTCATGTATAATGCAATTCAAGTGCTGATTGTGGATGTGATGGATTCAGAATAAAAGAATCTGACTATCATAACAAACACTAGCATTTTTATTAACTGTGACCTGTTCATACATGCTTTTAATGTCGGAGGTACCTGGATTTTCCCAAGTACGCCTGTGCTGTCCATTCGGCTTGCCACATTTACTGTGTTACCCCAGATGTCATATTGAGGCTTTTGGGCTCCTATAACCCCGGCAACTACAGGTCCGTAATTAATACCTAGGTGGTGGGAAAAAGGAAGATGCCTAGTGAAATATATGGAAAACTGAGAGAAGCATATATGAACAATTTCAACAAATATATATATATATATATATATATATATATATATCTCTAAAAAGCATAAAATGCCATGGTATGACACTTAACTCACCAACACGCAGCTTGAAATTGTTAAAAGAGTGCTTATTGATCAAGTCCAGCTTTCCTATAAGAGCAGTAGCAAACTCTACCATGATGCCAATATGGTTATAACTCCTGTCTCCATCCTATAAAAGAAACAGACATGAATCAGAAATGGTCGGCAGAGATAATTCACATAGGATTCTGCACAGCAGTGTCCTTTTTTAGGCAGTAATGCGGCGCGGGTGAAGAATTCCTATGGTTTAGAAAAAATGAATGGCCATAGCTCCCTGTTACCTGAATACTATACTGGCGAGCGGCAGCCTGTATAGTACTCCACAGGCAGTGTTTCCTCTAAGCCGTGGGCTCTGGGCATGAAAGAGTTAAAGTAATATTCTAATGAGGTCTATGAGCCAAATAACAGTTTGGAGTTTTTAACGGTGTCATTTCCAGATTGTACAATATAGAGGGAACAGTTACCAGAGGGACCTATATCTATTAGAGCTCATTCAGACGGCCGTAGGCTGTCCGCAAAAACCCGCATCTGTTTTTGGCGGACAGTTCAGTATGTCCGCAAAAAACGGATTGCATTCCGTTTTTTTGCTGATCCATAGACATCAATAGGGCCATGTTCTGATTTTCACTGACAAGTATAGGACATGTTTCATTTTTTTTTTGCTGAGCCGTGCAATAGAAGTGAATAGGACAGCATCTAATCCGCAAAAAAACTGATCCGCATTTTTGCAGACAGCATACAGCCGTCTGAATGAGCCCTTAGGTATGTCAGTATGAAGGATACCTGTGGGTTTTCTTGTCCTGATGTAGCGTTTAATCCTGTTGCTGCCATATATGCACTGCCGATGGTTTTGATTTTTTCAACGCTGCTGAATTTCGGTTTTGAAAGCAGCTGGAAAAGAATAAAGCATGTACAATTCTAGTTATTCATCTTTCATACCTTTGAAGTTCTACTTGACAACTAATGATATATCTTTCTAAAGCAACACCAAGCACGTTTCATGAGGACATATTTTGTCAGCACCCCAAATGCGCACACAATGAACTCCCAAACGTTATTTCTAATGCTTTCATCTGCATTTTTTTTCATCAGAATATCAGTCATTGCGTGTTGTTATTCACTTAGAGGTACAATGTGACACATTCAGAACAAGGGGAAATCTTATATTCTGCAGTCAGGTTCACAAATAAGACCTGCATTAGACCTGCAGATGAGCATCACCTGCTCGTCAGTGGAGGAGACCACTGCTATTACATGCAGCAAACTCCTTCACTGTATGGGGAGGAACGATCGCTAATGCCGCCACCCGTCCCCATACAGAATCATATTATTTCCCGGCAGCAGAGTGTGATTAGAGCACAATCTGCCACTGGCAAACCATGATATTTTTTTTTAGCCGGCATAAAAAATGCGACTGCCCGATTGTCGTTCATTGGGTAATCAGCGGCACTTTTACATACGCAGATCATCGCTAAGGTGTCAGTTTGCACATGGACACTTTTTCTACAGTGTGTGAATGACATCTGGTAAAATTTCATCTACTTTGTCCAAATCTGTAAGTGGCAAAACCACATATTACAGTAGCAACAGACAATCCGCAGCATTTCCACTACTTTTAGAAGTAGCCTTAGGCTACATGCACATGACAGTGAAAAAAAAACGTCCATTGACAACGGGCACAGTGTCAGTTTTTCATGGCCATTTTGTATCAGTGTGTGCATCCATTTTCTGGCCGTGTGTCAGTTTTTCATGTCCGTTTTGCATAAATTTTTCATTTTCAAAATGGACATTAAAAATGGATGAATTTGATTGGCAGTTATTTCTAGAGCCACCTTTCTGAGAACACCCACAGGATGGTAGGCCCCAGCTAAAATAACGTCCCCCATAGTGTAGGAATTTTATATTTTTTGCTGCCCCCAGCTAAAATAACGTCCCCCATAGTGTAGGAATTTTATATTTTTTGCTTCTCCCAGCTGTAATAATGTCCCCCATGTAGGCCCCCTGGTAAAATAATGTCCCCCATAGTGTGTGATTTTATTTTATTTTTTTAACGCCCGCAGCTTTATAATGTCCCCCATGGTTTAAATAATGCCCCTATAGTGTCCGACAGCCAAAAACAAAAACCTCGCCTTATCCACTTGTTCGCGCTGCAGCAGTCTCTTCTCTCTTCACAGAACGGGACCTGCTGAAGGTGCGCAATGACGTCACTGCGCGCTCCCACGTGGATACGTCACCATGCATATCGCAGGTCCTGCTCAATGAAGAGAGAAGAGACTACCGCACCGCGAGCAAGTGGAGGAGTTTTTTTTTTTTTTTAACCCCTAAGTGGCCTGTGTACCCGTTTTTAACAGCCGTTAGACAGGTGCACTCATGTCAATTGGCCATTAAAAATGGTCCCATTGAAAACAGACAAAAATGAGACATGTCCTATTTTTGGACGGACGCTATTCACTGGCCGTTAAAAGAACGGCCATGTGAATAGCCACATTGACTGTCGTGTGCATGAGGCCTCATTGTTGTGTATGTATAATGACATTCTATTACTGCACAGATTTTATTTTTGTTAGGGGGGGTCGAAGACAGGAAGGACAGGAATTTCGTCAGCAGTTTAAAGTTCAGTAATTCATTTCCAACTTTAAGAACAAATCTCCATAAAGTATACATTTTTTTTCTCACCTCATCAAAATCTGCTATTATCTCATTAAGTAGACGCAGACACTCCAAGCCCTCGTGGTTTTCATCACATTCTGTGTAAAATTCCTTGAAGTCAGGTATTGATGCAAACATGACACAGACACAGTCATAAGACTGGTAATACAGGTCCTGCAGGTACAGAAGGCATGCTTATTGCTTTAACCCCTCTTACAAATAAAGAATCAAAGAGATTAGATCAGGAATCAGCAACCTTCGGCACTCCAGCTGCTGTGAAACTACAACTCCCAGCATGCACACTTTCTTGGCTCTTCCTGTAACTCCCATAGAAGTGAACGGAGGATTCTGCAGTCTGGAATTGTAGTTTCAGAACAGCTGGAGTGGCGGAAATTGCTGATCCCTGGATTAGAAAAGACAGACAGACATGAGACTGACAGACGGAAAAAGAGAAAGACAAAACACCTGCAGAAGAGCAAGGGATGTCGTGGGGGCGCCAATAGACCGGCCAGATGGTGTAGACCAAGATGATAGAGTAGAAGAAATAATGAGATGGTGGATCATAAAATATAATAAATTATGTTAATAATAAAATCAAATGAATCAAAAATATAAAATCAACCCTGTGATTAGGGAATGGGACTTTTTTCACCAGGCAGGGGGGTACAAGATAAGCACAATACACTGTGCCCGTTTCTCCCTCGCTGAGGTGGCTTGTCACATGTTTTGTAGCGTATTTCCCACATCCTGATTGAACACAGCGCTCACAATTGGCTAGTGACTTTATTGTATACATCAGTCAGTGTGTATACCTTCCTTTATGCTCCTGAAGAAGAGGACTTGTATATTTCCCCGAAGCGCGTTGAGCTTATTGCTTTTCCAATAAAGACTTCTGCCTACCTACTCTGGGGTCCCTGTGATGATCTTGGGGATACAGAAGCTTTCATAACATGTGACAAGCGACCTTGGCGAGGGCACAAGTGTATTGCGCTTATCTTGTACCCCCTCCCTGGTGAAGTAAGCCCCATTCCCTAATCACAGGGTTGATTTGATATTTTTTATCCATTTGATTTTATTATTAACATCATTTATTATATTTTATGATCCACCATCTCGTTATCATTTTGGTCTACACCATCTGGCCGGTCTATTGGCGCCCCCACAACATCCCCTGCACCTCTCAAAGTGTTTTGTCTGTCTCTTCTTCCATCTCTCTAGCATATTTTGCAGTTCACCCAGCCCTTGGGGTGCAGCCTTGATTGACCTCGCTACTTCCTATATCCAATATTTATTTAAATCTACTCCCTGGCACCTGCTTCATACTTCTCCGGTAATCCTCTGGCGCCACTTCCACCATGCCCATCTCCCAATCCCCATTCCCTCCCCTACCCACCCCCTTCTCAGCCCTAACGCTGTTTTCTTTTATCTCTAGAGAGATAGATAGATAGATAGACAGACAGACAGAGAGATAGATATTAGACGGAGAGATAGAAAAAGACAGATATTAGATAAATAGATAGAGCCACTGTTATTTTTACAGGTTTTATGCATTAATGATACACTAAATCGCGTTAGCGCAGCGTGTGAACAAGTAATGCTGGCAACTTCTAAATGTATACACAACAGAGCTTATTAGGAGTAAATTACCTCATTCCTAAGGTTCTGCCCAATAAACTGCTGGGCTACATCAGCTGGAAGGACATTTTCCAGCAAAACACGATTAAGATTCTCCATGGTCTCAATACGTTCACGCTCCATTTTAAACTTCCTTTTCCAAAGAAAGTCAAGCCGACAGTAAAATTCATTCTGCAAAGTTAGAAAATTATAGAAATGTGAACATCAACTATAATTCACATAATACTACTCCAAAATGATACACTGAACTTACATGGCCACAGCACGGACATAAAATCCATAGATAAGTCATTTACGCATTAAGCAACATCCATTTTTATTAATGGACCATTAGGCTCTGCAGCCTCAAAGTTAAATCTGCTATTCTTACTTTGTGAGCTGCTGTTTTCCTTTAACAAGGCAGAACTCGTAATTATTTAAAGAAGGCAGCATCCAATATATCAGAAAGCCAGCCTTCTTATCTGTTAGAAACATCCTCATGCATATATCACAATACAGAACACAGGCATGCTGGTGTGTTGGGGGACGAAAAACGAAATGGTAGCTTTGCTGTGCAGAAAGTAACAACACTGTATGGTAGACAGCAGAAACTTAGATGTAACAGTCAGAAGATGCTTAAAATGTATCACCACAGTGGTCAGGGGCATAACTAAGGGCTTATGTGCTCCACGACAAAAACTCACGAGCTGCAGCCTGTCCAGGGTAAAGCTGCCCCATTGCGCTCCAGACAAGAATGACCAGTAAAAGGATTCGGCGGAATGGGTTTCCTATAATTTTCTCCTTGGTGTCCAAATCCTCTACAAATGACAAGGACTCACCTGCCGGGCCAGTGCCAAGAGGGTTAAGAAGAAGATGAATAATGAAACACTGCCCATAATTTTCGGCTCCTTCAAGACTCCTAGCCTAAAGTGAGAAAACAATACATGTAATATGATGTGATAATTGTGAAGAACGGTGGTCATGTGATTAGTAATCTGTTTATGAGGACTTACTAAGATATATAACTCCCAGCATGTTCCAAAAGAATATCTGGAGACTGTGCTGTAAGTTGCGTACTAGATCAATAGCTATAACAGGAGCGTACCTGGAAATGTTCTGGCTCCCAGAGAGCAAATCAATGTAACAGTCAGATAGCCAGCTGTGAGTGTGCAAGAAGATTATATTGTATATCACCAGGGCGATGCTCAGCAGGATCAGCTTGACTTCAAAGTTCATGAGCAGGAATGCCGAGCAAGCGAGCAGCCCCAGAATGCAGCAGTACATGTAATACTAGAGAGTAGGGGGGGAAAAAACAGTGAGAAATACATCGCCTCATACACTTATGTAGAACTCACATTTATACAGGGTGGCCCATGAAAAAGTAGGCCGCCTCAAATATCTCTACATCAAACCGCCTAATAGTAAATCTGTCTTAGTTGTCCATAGCAACCAAGACCGACTTACTATCAGGCAGTTTGGATTATTAGGATTTTTGCAATGTTCCGCTTCCTGCTGAATGAGATGAGGTGTCGTGCACCACGCCCCAAGTCCTTTGTGTGTTGCTCCACAGACAGACTGGTAAGATGATGAGTAATGTTCAGTGCGGGAGTTTTACACAGAAGCATAACAACAATGACACCCTACTGTACATGCCAAATGAAGAACATATTAACTTCACTGACGCACCATACACATTATCCAGAAATAAATATGGTGTAGTATGTGAATGAGGGTAAGAACATAATTAGCAAAAGACATGGGACCACCAAAAGTGGCACACCAACATATACTTCTTGGCAGATGTAGATTTACACTGCACTTGGGCACTACGCTCCGCACAGACACTGGGAAATGTGCCTAATGCACCTTAGTAATAATATATATTAAAAAATCATATCATATACACACACACACATTTATCTATGTATATGCGAGATAATGATGGAGGTCAACTATTCGCACGTTGTCCTTTGCAGTGGAAAATGAATGGCACGAGCAGTTGTAATTACACGGCACCACTGCTGCAAAGGAGACAACGCATGGGTAAACGATGAAAAGTAGGCAGCACAAGCCGAAGGGGTGTTGCGACTTGGACCCCCGCTTATCAGATCTTGATGACCTTTCCCGTGGATAAGTCATCAGTATTACTCCACTGCACCACCCCTTTAAGAAATGCTAAATCTGAGTCTGTTGTATGCATGAAGGACTGTGACCGTCACAGCGGCCATCAGTTACCACAGAGAGAAGCAGGGGAGTGCTACCCCCAGAGTGAAAAATCTGCTGTATTTCTTCAGAACTTGCATTAGACAGCACAAGCAGGAGCTGTTTTTAGCTGTAATTAGACCTGTAGCTGTAATACGTGGTCCTTATAAAACAGCATATTCAGCCGTACAAATTCACTTTCAGCCAACAGAAAACACAAAAAGGTATAAAGTTTCTTCTTACGTTTCAAAGATAAACTTAGAGCTATGACATGCGGAAAAGAAATGGTGTTATAAGTAAACTACAAGGTCAAAAGTTTTACAATGGAACATACTAATACAACTATACAAAGAAATATTTGCAATGCGTTTATAATCAATTAGACTGAAATTTAAAGGGGTATTCCAGTTAGATGAAGATTGGTGGGGGTCCAATCACAAGATAGAGCCCCGTAATCCGTAAATGAATGGAGCGGCAGGTCGTGCATGAGCACTACTGCTCCATTCAGCGCTATGGGAGTGCCAGAGATAGAGTACAAGCGCCCAGCTTTTTCTGGCAGTCCTATAGAGATGAATGGAGCGGCACTGCACATGCTTGATATGGTGCTCCATTTATTTAAGAGTTATGGGGCTCAATCTTGAAATCAGTGGGCATCCCAGCAGTCGGACCTCCACCAATCTAATAGTTATCCACTATCCTGTGGACAGGGGACAACTTCCTCTAACTGGAATAATACCCCTTTAATAAATGTGTGTGTATTATCTCTATATATCAGATGCATATTTCCAAAGTCACTAAAACCAAACCAAAGCTCTACTAACCGGCAAACTGTATGGCATTTCGGCTTCAGTGGCTGAAGTGGATGCATTCGTGGACACAACTGGACACGCCGTTTCTGGTAAAAAGAACTGAATGAAAAGACTCCATCAACGATTATCTTTTATGGAATACAAAGAATTATAATCATTCTAGATAAAGCCTATGGGCCAAGAGTAGCATACAATTTCAGCAGACAGGGGGACCAGAACATGCGCCAGGAAGACTTTTTAGTGGTATGGCTGAAGTCACTGAGAATGGGACCACTTCTAGAATCTGGCCACTCTAATGGAAATTGAGTAGCCTGTTTTAAGACCAAGTCACTGGTTGAAGCTTTTAAGTAGTGACAGTATAGTAGGCAACACAAACGCACCCCAGCAATGTTTGCTATGCTTCTGTCCACGACTGAAAGCGAATAGTGGTCATTTTTTTACATGGAATTAATGTACTGGAACTCTAAACACACTTCCTTTCTTAACCTCCTCCACACTCCTTATTTGCCTCAGATCACAATTAAAACTGAGAAATAAAGAACTCTTCCCTATGTTTTCCAGGAGCTCAGACCTTCATCTTCTTCTCCTTCTTACTATCCTGTGTCTGGCTGTAAGACAACTGGTTTCAGTAGGACCCTCTCCCCTGTGCCGTATGTGCAGCATTCACCTCATGTAGAGCAGCTGCTGTCCTCACACTGTAGTCAACATAAACAGCGTGTAAAGTATACCTTTGACTCCCTTTGCTGTGTTTCTGTGTACTAAAGTGGTAGGCCAATGAGATGCCTAGTGCCATGTCTAGTCTTAGCTTATGCTGTCGACAAGGTCATTCAGTCTAGTTGCCTCAAAATATGCGGGCTAACTTTCCATCTACTCCATGTTTAGTTAGCATTCATAGATTACGTCCACTAATAAAGTTGATACGGCACATAGAACAGCCTCAAGGGCTATTACATTATTATTCCCTTTTCAGGTGAGCCTACTCAATGCCATGTACCACATATAAAGCACAGTGAGCTTTCTACCTTGTGATCTCCTAGTTTGTTATGTATGTGTTAATATGTATACATACAAACAATCAAAAAATAAAAGTGATCAATTACCAAGTTAAAAACTGCCATAAACAGCACAGTGAGAACAGTCAGGATCCCAAAGGGCACTCTCAACCAGGGCCGGCTGGAGAGAGCAGTGGAGAGGGAAGGAACCCAGTGGAGAAGTTGCGGGCCTTTAAGGATACATTTCTGTTGGGGTAATAAACAACAAAGTAAAATCTGATTAAACAAGGCAACTAGCATATAAAACACAAAGAAGCAGTGGGCCTTCACTGGCTACATTTGCTGGCACTGACGTTTATTATTAGAATTTGCCCACGCTGGTTTTGGACTGATTGAGCTTGCGCGTTTATGTGCATGAGCTGTATTTTACAATTCAGAGGCCAACAAATGTCCAAATATAGTCCCTATGCCCATGTAAGAAAGCTTCAACAAGACCTGGAAGATTAAAGGAGTTGTACGGTATTTTTATTGGACATCAATATCAGATCGGCGGGAGTCCGACAGCCGACACCCCGCCAATCAGCTGGCTGAAGAGAAGGCGCACGCCGTGCCAGCGCAGCCTTCCCTTCATTCTTTACCCACTCACCGTCAACATTGCAGCAGTGAGCAGGTATAATCACAAGAAGCCGTCCTATTCACTTCTATAGGATGGCTTGTTCCTATCCAAGTGTATAGGAAGGAGCAGTCTCACCGCAGTGAATGGGACGGCTTAGGTGTAATTACACTGCTCACCGCTGCTGTTGTGATGGTGAGCAGGTAAACAATGAAGAGAAGGCAGCGCTGGCATGGCGTGCGCCTTCTCTTCAACCAGCTGATCAGCGGGGTTGCTGGGTCTCTGTTATATTTTATTATTAGAGTAAGTGACAGAGCCTCTTTAAATATATATTTCTTTACATCTCCGCTCCAAATCTGTTTTATGTATACAACTCTAGATTCAAGTTTTTAAAATGCCACGTCAAGTCAAGTTTAACAAAAAAATTGAAGGCATCATATTAAAGTTGATACACGGTAGGCCATATGAACTTGGGGCAAGTGCAGGCAAGCTGTCTGGCATCATGAGACGCTCATTAGTTGTGGCACACGACAGACAAGTGAAGCACCACATTTACTAATCGTTAGTGTCCACAGAACTTTAAACAAATTTACACTATGAGGCCTACATGGCACATTGTATAATCATTTATTGTGTTTCCAATCTAAAAGATGGCTGGCATCACGATGTAATAGAATGATCAAGTATATATATATTCATGCATCTGAAACATAAGTAAATAGTGTACAAAAATAAATGATATGCATAAAGCCCTGTAGGCCACTTACAGAGAGATGTCCAGCAAAGCAGGCAAATAGGAAAAGTAGAAATAAAAAGAATGAAATGCCATATGAGATGCCAAGGGTGCTTGTCCTAAAAGGAAAACACAGATCAGGGCACTGCAGGTCACGGGTCAAAAACTCCTAAAAACCCAGTTTAAACTTTGCAATTTTCTAAGCAGAACGGTCGTGTTTGGATACACCTAGGGGGAAGATTTATCATGAGGGGAATTTTTAAAGTCAGTTTTGCTTTGTTTTAATTTGCACCAAATGTATAAAATGTTGCATATTGTTTGTTAACTTGCGTCTTTAAACCTTATCTTTTTGTCTCAAAATGCTAATGCAGTTTTTTTTTAATGTCACCCTGTACTGGAGTGAGTTTGCAACGTTTTAAAAAGTTGCAGTGATAGATCTGGAGTGAAACTAATCATCATGTCCACTTTCCAAACTTTTTGAAGCAAGGATTCTGGAGTAGGGGGCTTGATAAACTCCCCCCTTAGTGTAGGCACTCATCTAACACACACGATTTGATGCAAGCATCCTTGAAGAACCACAGGAGGTACAACAGCAATGTAATCTATAACAACATCCCCATATACTGTATTGCAGCGTCTTATCAATGAAAGATCAGCTTTCTTCTTGCATTCATCCAATAAGTCTTCCCATCTCTATAGCACTGTTTGTGGAGAGAATTCACTTCTGCCCATAGTACATTCCAACAATTCAGTGATGACTTACTTGGGAGATACCAGCATCTGGACTATAAAGTTACAAACAAAGATGAAGAAGCAACAGGCGGTGTAATACTTGAAGGATGGCAAGTCTGAGAGTCGGTACTGTAGAAAATAATAAAAAGGAGATCCACCATGTCATCAGCTTTCTAGGCATTTACACCTTATTATAAAGCAAAAACATTTTCTTTGTTGTCAATGCGTTTCGGGCTCCAGCTGCACCTTTTGTTACAGGGGTTGTAAAAAAGTAAAAGGATCCATCCATTTTTTCCCAAAAACAGCACCGCATCTGTCTCTGGGCTGTGTCTGGTACTGCCGGTCATCCCGATTCCAGTGAATCAAGACCGTGGATGGACAGTTTACTGTTTGTGGGAAAATGGCAGATCTGTTTTTCGTATTCTGGACAACCCCTGTAAGAATCTCGCATCATCCTGCTGTGTAAAGTAGCATTTACTGTAGATGCATACTGTACATATCTAGGTCTGTGGAATTTCAGGCTCATGATTGTGTTGGAGGGGTGCAGCATTCACCAATCTTATAGTCCATGCAGGGAAGGAACTCATAGCTGATCTGAACACGGCACAGCTGCTGTTGCAATAATTGGCCTCTCAGATATTTTCCACATTTCTGCAAAACCATTCATATTTTTCCAAAAGTGATTACACAGAATCTCGGCTGTAAATCACTATGCACGGCAATTTCAAAGAGATATTTCTAGCTTCCTGTGACTTTAGTTGAGAGGATTTAAGTTTACTCACTGGCACCATATGTACTGTTAATCCTTAGGAACAGCTGCAGAAAGTAACAACCAGCAAAGAATAAAATCACAAACACTACTGCCAACCATAGAGATTTTGGGGTATTTTAGGATAGGTCAGACATTTTGGACTTAAGCTTGCACAATGGTGAATTACTGTTATGAATAACTTTCTGCAGAATTTAGGCTGGACTTGTGAGGATTTAGGCTGGGTTTACAAACTGAGCCTATATGATCAGGACTCTAAACCTGACTGATGCAAAAACTGCATGTTAAACTTGATGTGGAAATTTAATATTTCTAGAAAGAGGCTTAAGAGAATGTTCCTTATGGCCTATTCACACGACCATATTTTTTTTTCTGTGTGCCATCAGTGGGAGCAACAGACTGCTAATGGATAGCACACGAATCCATAGAAGCTAATCACACCACTGTTTTTCTATACAGTTCCTTGAAACTCAAAGCATGTCCTATTTTGCATCTTTCTTCACAGCGCTGGAGACCATTGAAGACTGCGGTCTCCAGTGGTTGCCAGGTCCGTGCCCTACATGGACCTCACTGCCATATTAAAGACCGTTGATGTATAAACATTAAAACTGTATGTACAGAAAACTGCATGTTCTGTAATCTTTACAAGCATTTTTTTTTACATTGATGCTGGTCCTATAAAATTCTGTACAAATATTACCAAATGCCCTACATGAACCTAGCCTTAGAAATACACCGTCACAGCTACATAAGGCTGAGTGATCAATCAAATGAATTAGATTAATTCACCCTTTTAGTCCTTGATAATATTGATTTTTAGGGAAATCGTCAGATCAATTTTTTTTCCCTTTGGAGCACTATATTATAAATTTTTACAATGTTCCCTTTACCTTTGAATTGACGTCATTATCTGCGAGCCTATCTTTTGGTACTGGTTGTACTCGGGAGAGTTACCACTATCGGGGTGCTGTGGGAGTAAGGTTGTCGGCATGCACAGAAGGTCCTAGCAAATTGTAGGCACCATATGCAGTTAGGTGCCCGGGACACAACTACACTGCCACTTACTACAGGCAAGAAGCAGAAGATAAAAGTCTTGTGCTGCTCTCAGTGCCTGAACAGGTTTGAGAGGCCTAAAGAGGGGCATCCACCAGCTGCTGTGATATGGGAGGTCCCGACACTGCTCTGAGGAAAGATGCAGCATGTGGTGCCCAGTGGTATCAGGTGCACATTGCGGGCAGGGTCACCAGATGTGCTATTACAGTGTGAGAGGCCTAAAGAGGGGCATCCGCCAGCCGCTGTGATATGAGAGGTCCCGACACTGCTCCGAGGAAAGATGCAGCATGTGGTGCCCAGTGGTATCAGGTGCACATTGCGGGCAGAGTCACCAGATGTGCTATTACAGTGTGAGAGGCCTAAAGAGGGGCATCCACCGGCTGCTGTTATATGGGAGGTCCCGACACTGCTCTGAGGAAAGATGCAGCATGTGGTGTCCATTGGTATCAGGTGCACATTGCGGGCAGAGTCACCAGATGTGCTATTACAGTGTGAGAGGCCTAAAGAGGGGCATCCACCGGCCGCTGTGATATGAGAGGTCCCGACACTGCTCCGAGGAAAGATGCAGCATGTGATGCCCAGTGGTATCAGGTGCAAATTGCCGGCAAGGGTCACCAGATGTGCTATTACAGTGTGAGAGGCCTAAAGAGGGGCATCCACCGGCTGCTGTGATATGGGAGGTCCCGACACTGCTCTGAGGAAAGATGCAGCATGTGATGCCCAGTGGTATCAGGTGCAAATTGCGGGCAGAGTCACCAGATGTACCAGATGTGCTATTACAGTGTGAGAGGCCTAAAGAGGGGCATCCACCGGCTGCTGTGATATGAGAGGTCCCGACACTGCTCTGAGGAAAGATGCAGCATGTGATGCCCAGTGGTATCAGGTGCACATTGCGGGAGGGGTCACCAGATGTGCTATTACAGTGTGAGAGGCCTAAAGAGGGGCATCCGCCAGCTGCTGTGATATGAGAGGTCCCGACACTGCTCTGAGGAAAGATGCAGCATGTGGTGCCCAGTGGTTTTAGGTGCAAATTTCAGGCAGAATCACCAGATGTGCTATTACAGTGTGAGAGGCCTAAAGAGGGGCATCCGCCGGCCGCTGTGATATGGGAGGTCCCGACACTGCTCCGAGGAAAGATGCAGCATGTGATGTCCATTGGTATCAGGTGCACATTGTGGGCAGAGTCACCAGATGTGCTATTACAGTGTGAAAGGCCTAAAGAGGGGCATCCACCGGCTGCTGTGATATGGGAGGTCCCGACACTGCTCCGAGGAAAGATGCAGCATGTGGTGCCCAGTGGTATCAGGTGCAAATTGCAGGCAGAGTCACCAGATGTGCTATTACAGTGTGATAGGCCTAAAGAGGGGCATCCACCAGCTGCTGTGATATGAGAGGTCCCGACACTGCTCTGAGGAAAGATGCAGCATGTGGTGCCCAGTGGTATCAGGTGCAAATTGCGGGCAGAGTCACCAGATGTGCTATTACAGTGTGAGAGGCCTAAAGAGGGGCATCCGCCGGCCGCTGTGATATGGGAGGTCCCGACACTGCTCTGAGGAAAGATGCAGCATGTGGTGTCCATTGGTATCAGGTGCACATTGTGGGCAGAGTCACCAGATGTGCTATTACAGTGTGAGAGGCCTAAAGAGGGGCATCCCCCGGCTGCTGTGATATGAGAGGTCCCGACACTGCTCCGAGGAAAGATGCAGCATGTGATGCCCAGTGGTATCAGGTGCAAATTGCGGGCAGAGTCACCAGATGTACCAGATGTGCTATTACAGTGTGAGAGGCCTAAAGAGGGGCATCCACCAGCTGCTGTGATA
The DNA here is from genome assembly GCA_033119425.1 of Bufotes viridis. Classification (NCBI taxonomy): domain Eukaryota; kingdom Metazoa; phylum Chordata; class Amphibia; order Anura; family Bufonidae; genus Bufotes; species Bufotes viridis. The sequence goes on along the minus strand of CM065589.1, from coordinate 203,215,246 downwards.
TGAGAGGTCCCGACACTGCTCTGAGGAAAGATGCAGCATGTGGTGCCCAGTGGTTTTAGGTGCAAATTGCGGGCAGAGTCAGCAGATGTGCTATTACAGTGTGAAAGGCCTGGCCTTTATCTCACCTGTAGTTCTACTTAAGGCACTAGACTAGATGGACACATTGGTCTGAGAACTGTCCTTCACAAAAAGGTGTTCCCAAGTTATGAGCATGTGATTACATCTGTTGTTATATGTTATCAATCACAGAAAAATAAAAATCATTGACAGGAAAAAACTAAATCAAAAATAATCAAGAAAAAACTATAATAGAGTTCTTTTTTTTGGGGGGGGGCAAAATCCCTCAGCCGATCTACATTTGTATTCCAATCTACATTTGCTAAATTTGTAGCTGCAAAAAGTCTAACGTCTTATAATGCAATTTGGTTACCAGCTCCCTTCATTTCCTGCACTCACATAATATAAAACTGCTAATTGTCAGAGACACAATTATAAGATCTGTAAATTATGTATTTCACAACACAGTGTGAGATGTAAGTTTATGAAGGATTGGTGTCACCTGCATGCAAGCTTCTGGTCTGCTGGATCCTAACAGACTACATAATATATAGTAAAGTATAACAGCATACCTCTTTTTCTATGGCTTTCTGGTTAAAATACAAAGTGACCCGGTTAAAATCATCAGATTTTTTCCATTGCCTGATGGAGACAAAGCCACAATAATGATTAGATTCAGTCAGAATTATAGAGACACAAACAAGATTTTTTCTTAAAATTAAGTACCTCAACGATTTAAGTTCTTCCAAAATACTGGAGATACTGTTCTCAGTTGACGACTCATTTGCTTCTTTTGGAGATCGAAACCTTAAAGAAACAGACTTGATGAAAATGAGGAAAGGGAGGTGATGAAAAACAGAACCAAAAAGAAATAAAATAAAACGTGGATTGAAAAGAAGATTTTTTTCTTTAAGAAAATGTATGTATATGGAAGCTTCAAGTGAATATATTTTCAATGACTAGCAAGCATAACCAACACGACAGAGGTAATAAGCTGTCTAAACTGATGTACGGTAAGCTGCCCATCCACACATCAGATAAGCTATCTGTATGAGCGGAACAGAAAAGGGACTGGTTGGCACCCCATGTGAAGAAATGTGCTGCTCAGTGGTAAGGGGATTCCCAAGACAACAATATGAAGTACCACGGCACTCAAAAGAAACTTGATTTGCATTTAGGAATTTATTTCACCCATCCAGAATTGTTATGATGACAAGGCCAACGTTTCGGTCCAGACTGGACCTTGTTCACGGCCGTATTGTCCCGTAGTGTGGTGACGCCATCCACTCCTCATCACACTATGGGATTAAATGATAACCATAACGGAAATCTTACATCACCCGAACCTTGTACGTCGAACTTGAAACACAAGTTGGCTCATCCCTACTGACAACTATTGTGGCTAGCTTACGAGAGGTGGATCTTGGAGTAGAATGAAAGATAGTACAGCATGGTATGTTTCTGGTGCTATTCGACAACACAAAGTCGTCACCAGAGCCATTGTCATTTCTATAAGTGCCATCAATAACCCAGGGAAACAATTGGGCACACTAGATGGGCCAAATGGTTCTGATCTGCCGACAAATTCTATGTTTCTATGTAATTAACCGACAGGGAAATTTGGACTCAATCACTTCTTTTTTTTCTATGGGATATAGTGGCACCAGGGCCCACGGTGATAAATTCCCGACAATCACTAGAATATGGATCCTGTGCCTCCGTTCCGGAGGAGTCTGAGTGGACCAGTGGTCATGCATGCACATCAATCAGTCCCATAGAAACCGAATGGAGCAGCAATGCACATGTGAGACAAATGTTCCATTTAAATGCGTCGGGAATGGGGGTTCAGGATCCCATTCTAGTTAACGTGGGGGCCCCAGTAGTTGGACCCCACTGATCATACATTTGTCACCTATCCTGAGGATGGGATAACCTTTGCAGCCATTGAGCATTTTCTAACATTTGTAAGCAAAACGGTTCCCTACAGTTTTAAGCAAAGAGGAGATAAATGACATGTGGAACAAACACACTGAAGACAAAGGAGTACATAAAGACAGATACTCTCTTCTCACAAGAAGCTGTGCTGACATCAGACACATGGAAGCCACAGGACAGAAGGGCCAAGCAGGAGAACATGTAGCAGATTCTTTAAAGAGGGGTATATGACATCACAAGGGCATGTAGGAAGCATAAAGCAGCAAGGAAGAAGAAGACTCCTGCTCCTACTTGTCAGTATTCCCGAACTGAGGCATTGCAGACATTGGTAGCTCCTAGAAAAGAAATATCAAGGGGTAGATTACAAGAAAAAGTGAAAATAAATGAATAATTGACAGCACTACATGTTAACCTATGTGTATTAAAGGGAATCCGTCCTCACTAAAACACTCCACAAACTAGAGTAAGCGGTGTATAGTGTAAGTGACACAGAGTCGAGTAGTGTAATTTTTATCTTCATACTCATTTACATTCTGACGCTGTGCTCCAACAAACCAGCAGTAACTGCTCTGAGAGGACTCCTGTGCTCACACTCGTAATAGCGAGGACTCAAAGAGGAGTCCTCACAATGCATTTACTGCTGCTTTGTGGGAACACCGTGTCGGAACATAAATGACCATGAAGATAAAAATGACATAACCGGACTCAGTGTCACTTACCCTAGACACCGCTCACTCTAGTTGGGGGGCAGGGGGTGTTTCGGGGCTGACAGATTCCCTTTAAAGGGGCTGTGCCAAGTTAATAATGCTGACGCAGTGTGAAGAGACTTTGCACTTGGATGTATTTTTGCAATTACATATAAGTTGGACCATTTCTAGCTTTGTTCTCCCTTGCACGAACGTCCTCCCCTTTCCAATGGACATATTGTGTGCCATTGTCCCAGCATCAGGTCGAGCATGTGCAGCTCCTTTCGGTTTGTGACCATGTTAGCCTCATCAGTAGAAACTTCAAAGCAGGGAATAATAATGAAGCTGTGTTGCCCATCAGTTTGATATGGGTTGGGGGAAGAGCCTTATCCTAGCACATATACATTTACTAACCAAATTATTTTATAAGTTATGGCAGAAATATCCAATAGTCCAATTTTCGCCGCCATAAAAAAGCACTTTACAGGGCTCTGTTGGGAATTGAACTCCAGACCTTCAGCCTGGCAGACAGGAAGTTTACCAATACCCTACAGAATCTGTTATCAGGATATAATTGTCAATGCCTTAATGGGAACCTGTCAGGCTAAACATGGTGTCTGAGCTGCAGGCAGCATATTATAGAGCAGGAGGAGCTGAGCAGACCGATATATAGTTCTATGGGAAAAGATTCAGCAAAACATGTCATTTATACATTGATATTCCTGCTCTGTGTGCTTTGATGTCCTATCAGTGATTGACAGCCTGCCCTCTATGACTGTGTATACAGTCAAAGCCCAGACTGAGCAGGAATTTAAATGAATTTAATATAAGTTATACTGAGTCTTATATATCAATCTGCTCAGCTCCTCCTGCTCTATAACATGCTGCCTGCAGATTACATTGCATTTTTATGGTGATAGTAATTCTGTTTAGGAGCTTTTTAGGCACAGAACATGATATCTTTACCACAATGAGGTTCTATAGTGAAATGGTAAATTTGCTACCTGCTGGAGGTCTGGGGTTCAAAGCACAAAGAAGTCTGATAGGAGTGAGGAGAAGCTGGTGGGAGCACTACAGCACACACAGGACCCTGTGCTGATGGGAATTGTAGTTGTCAGTGCTGCACAGGTAATCACATGCTCCAGGATGTAGGACCTCATAGAAAAGCTTTTATTAAATGGCCAATACTACAGGTACAGTGAGGGTGCCGAAATAGAACAGAAGGAATCTAAGGAGGTCACCAAATGGCCAACTAGTGTGCATATGCAGTATCCTAGTGCTTTTATCACTTTTCCTGCAACAGTCTTACTTGGCACTACCCCTTTATTATTCCTTAGAGCAACGAGCAGCTTTCTTGGGACCTCTTAATTCCCCAAGCATGCTCCTCTGTAAGGAAAGGACTGAAGGATATCTTTCACAAATGACAGATTTATGGATACTTACCATAATGCGGGAGGTGCTGAGGTTTTCCGGTATTAGGCTGTCTCTATGATTTAGATGTGCAAATGGTTTAGCTGCTCCCCAAGATTCCAGATAGCGCGTCATACGGACAGATGCCCGTGTCTTCGTGACCTCGGAAGACTTTGTAGGCAGTATGTCATCTTCCTCGCTGTCAGCACTAGCCTGTAGGAACAGACAGCTGGATTTATATAGCCTGTTGTTGTCAGTCAGGAGTTAACTGCTACATTTTCTCCCATTTGCTGATTAAAGGAGTGTCTACTTTATACAATAACATATGCATCATGGATACTACCAATGTACTTACATGTTATCAGTGCTAGTTATTAATACTTACCTACAACTGTGATCAGAATGTAACATTCTCTTCTCTCTCTGGGAAACCCATAAACTTAAGTATTCTACAGTTTTCAAACCAGCACCTGGATACTTTTTGCTTTATTAGATGCACTTTTTCCCCCAAAACTGGGGGGAAATGGCTGTGCGTCTTATAAAGCGAATACCAGTGAGTGCTTCCATTATGGAAGCGCTCACTAGTATGCATTAGGTGCCAGGAGTGGACAGTGAAGCGCTATGAGCGCTTACGGTACTTACCCTCCCTGACCTTCCTTCCTGGAGCCGACACTGCACTGTCCTGACAGCGTACAGCATCAGTAAGTAGTGCGGATAGTCCGGAGAAGTCAGGGGAGCACGACTTCTGCCAGAGGTGGAGAGGAGCTTCGTCGCAGGAGAGGTAAGAGGATTTTTTTTTCCTGATATTTATGGGGTCTGATCTGAGGTTTGATGGGGGTCTGAAGTGGTGTCCTGATATGGGAGTCTGATGTGATGAGTCTGATGTGATGTCCTGATATGGGGGTCTGATCCAATTTCCTGATATTTATGGGGTCTGATCTGAGGTTTGATGGGGGTCTGAAGTGGTGTCCTAATATGGGAGTCTGATGTGATGTCCTGATATGGGGGTCTGATCCAATTTCCTGATATTTATGGGGGTCTGATCTGAGGTCTGATGAAAACAATTTTTTCTCATTTTCCTCCTCTAAAACCTGGGGTGCGCATTATCATCAGGTGTGGTAATTAAAAATGTAGTACAGCCACTAGGTATTTAAATGAAATCTATCCATTCAGTGCCACTTGCTCTCTATCTATCTCACTGAGGAGGGCATACATGTTCCGTTCCATTCTTCAACTGCTACCAGTTGCAGCAGAAAGGACTCGTCCGCTGAGCTTGTAGCTTAAAATAAGTCTAGCAGAGCAATAGATTGGGAGATCTCTGGAACCATGTGAGGTAGAGGACTGGTTCTAGCTTTGTTGGAAAGAGGTTGACATGTACTATATGATGTCAGATTTTCATTTTTTACATTAACTATAGGATAACCATTTAATAGAACAGTGATGGTTCCAATGAACCTTATTCACCCTTGCTTTGGATTTTAAAGAGGTTATCTAGTTTGGAAAACTCACACTATAATGTACAATTGTGTAATGCTTCATTTCACATATGGCGGTGCTGCATGTGCTAGGGCAGGGATCAGCAACCTTCGACACTCCAGCTGTTGTGAAACTACAATACCCAGCATGCTCCATTCATTTCTATGTGAGTTCTTGGAAGAGAAGAGCAAGTATGCATGCTGGGAGTTGTAGTTTCACAACAGCTGGAGCGCCGTGGGTTGCTTCCCCTGAGCTAGGGGTACCAGCAGAAGAGCACAGTGTGATAAGCTTATTGTCAGACCCTTCTAAGAAGTAGGGAGTGTCTAAAGCAGAGAACCCCTTTAGTTACTAGGCATTTATCTCATCATGCACACATAAAATTAAACAATCAACTTTTAGGCTTCCAAGTACAAAACATATTAAGACCTATCTGTGTAAACTCACTCTGGGATCAATGACCAAGTACGTTTTTATGTTATTTTCTTTAAGATACGGATCTCTCTGTCCATATGTTACATCTTCAACTTCGTAGTCACCTCCAAGGTGTGATAAAGTAGCTTCTGTGATGTGCACTCTCCTACACAATAATGGACAAAGCAAGAAGATTATGGACACACGCTGCACATTGATTACAAACTAACTATACAATGACCCAGATCTTACCCTGGCACTCCTCCTGCTTCCATGTGATTGGCCAGTGTTACATCATGTGACCAGACATCATACTGCCACTTCTGGAGCCCAATCACCCCACACAACACATTTCCGGAATGCACCCCAACGCGCATATTAATATCTACACCTGTGGCTTTGCGTAATTTCCTGGAGGAACAGTAAAAAAAACGAGAGCTCAGTTCAGTGGATGAAGTGTATGAATAAATCACAGAAGACATAAAATAATGCCACATGTAATTAAATGGGTTTTCCTAGATTTTGATATTGATGATTGAGAGGGTCTGACAATGGACCCCTGCCAATCAGCAGTTTGAGGAGAAACACAGTACCGTCCATTGGATAGCGGCTGTGCTTGGTATTGCAGTTCAGCCCTATTCACTTGAATGAGACTGAGCTGCGCCTAGGCCACGTGACAGATGAACGTGACATCACTGGCCTAGGAAGCCGCATCCTTTTCAGCTGATCGGTGGGCGTCCAGTTGTCGCACCTCTGCCGATCTGATATCGATGACCTGTCATGAGGATAGGTCATCAATATCAGAATCTCAGAAATCCCCTTAGAATAAATCTAGTTTTGAGGAATTCATGGCATAAGACATATCTATCCATCTAACTTGAGGAACCTGCCCAGCTATCTGACATTTCTTCAGGTTCCAACTCAATAGCATTAACACTAGATGGTTGGCAGCAGAGAAGTCCTGGAGAATACTGTAGTGTTCTGGCTAGATACTAAAACAGGCTTTTTGGTTCTGGACTACTTATCAGCCTGTGCGTCCCATGGTACAGAATATAAATTATCATTTTTCCAAGACAGATATGGAATTCATCTTTTCCTTACTTTTTCATACAAGTAGAATGACAGGAAAAACTAACATACAGTAGTGGTATATTGACTTTTGGTAAATGTGTTTGTGGACAACACCATCAAGCATGGAGGATTGTTCTGCTGGCCGCACAGCCTCTGAGGCATTGTAGGTACATTCTTCTTTGCCTGTCTGTTCTGGATGATAATACTATTTAATTGAAATTTTGACAGCTTTATGGATCATCATACCAGTGTATCACTACATGTGAGTCCTATGAGAGTTGATGACTGGACCTAAAACAATATACTTGTTCCTCAGGTAAGTCAAGATTTGTGAGAAGCGAGTTCACAGAATTCCTAGGTTATACAAAGAGTTTCTCTGGAACCCAGGCAAACCTATGTATCTTGGTATCAAGTTTTTGTACTATTTTAATTGACAGGTATAAGTAGATTTATTAGAGGCACTTGACAGGTATTAGTAGATAAAATCAGAGTAGCCTTGGTTCAAAAAAAAAATAATCATTTTCATTAAAACAATTCTTCTCAGGGTATTATTGGACCACTCTGCCAAATCATTTAATCTACTTAAAAGTAGCTAATTACAATTTCAGCAAGAGTAGGGTAAAATACATTTTTCAGATAACCCAACCAAAGTCAAGTTTTATGGTTGGTTCTTAAAAACAGAATTCAGATGGCTGTGAGGCTAAAGATTCATGTCCATGTTGGTCTATTGCCATGAAGCAAAAAGAGACCGGTTAATGGGGTGCAGTACGGTAGCGTTTGTGTATGCCGATACATTTATAGGGGGTTTGTGTATGCCGATGCTTTTATAAGGGGTTTGTGTATGCCGATACATTTATAGGGGGTTTGTGTATGCCGATGCTTTTATAGGGGGTTTGTGGATGCCAATACATTTATAGGGGGTTTGTGTATGCTGATGCTTTTATAAGGGTTTTGTGTATGCGGATACATTTATAGGGGGTTTGTGTATGCCGATACATTTATAGGGGGTTTGTGTATGCCGATACATTTATAGGGGGTTTCTGTACGTGTTTATAAGGCCAATACATTTATAGGGGGTTTGTGTATGCGGATACATTTATAAGGGGTTTGTGTATGCCAATACATTTATAGGGGGTTTGTGTATGCCGATACATTTATAGGGGGTTTGTGTATGCCGATACATTTATAGGGGTTTGTGTATGCCGATACATTTATAGGGGTTTGTGTATGCCGATACATTTATAGGGGTTTGTGTATGCCGATACATTTATAGGGGGTTTGTGTATGCCGATACATTTATAGGGGGTTTGTGTATGCCGATACATTTATAGGGGGTTTGTGTATGCCGATACATTTATAGGGGGTTTGTGTATGCCGATACATTTATAGGGGGTTTGTGTATGCCGATACATTTATAGGGGGTTTGTGTATGCCGATACATTTATAGGGGGTTTGTGTATGCCGATACATTTATAGGGGGTTTCTGTACGTGTTTATAAGGCCAATACATTTATAGGGGGTTTGTGTATGCGGATATATTTATAAGGGGTTTGTGTATGGCAATACATTTATGTCGGGTTTGTGTATGCCAATACATTTATAGGGGGTTTGTGTATGCCGATACATTTATAGGGGTTTGTGTATGCCGATACATTTATAGGGGTTTGTGTATGCCGATACATTTATAGGGGTTTGTGTATGCCGATACATTTATAGGGGGTTTGTGTATGCCGATACATTTATAGGTGGTTTGTGTATGCCGATACATTTATAGGGGTTTGTGTATGCCGATACATTTATAGGGGTTTGTGTATGCCGATACATTTATAGGGGGTTTGTGTATGCCGATACATTTATAGGGGGTTTGTGTATGCCGATACATTTATAGGGGGTTTGTGTATGCCGATACATTTATAGGGGGTTTGTGTATGCCGATACATTTATAAGGGGTTTGTGTATGCCGATACATTTATAGGTGGTTTGTGTATGCCGATACATTTATAGGGGGTTTGTGTATGCCGATACATTTATAGGGGGTTTGTGTATGCCGATACATTTATAGGGGGTTTGTGTATGCCGATACATTTATAGAGGGTTTGTGTATGCCGATACATTTATAAGGGGTTTGTGTATGCCGATACATTTATAGGGGGTTTGTGTATGCCGATACATTTATAGGGGGTTTGTGTATGCCGATACATTTATAGGGGTTTGTGTATGCCGATACATTTATAGGGGGTTTGTGTATGCGATACATTTATAAGGGTTTGTGTATGCCGATACATTTATAGGTGGTTTGTGTATGCCGATACATTTATAGGGGTTTGTGTATGCCGATACATTTATAGGGGTTTGTGTATGCCTATTACATTTATAGGGGTTTGTGTATGCCGATACATTTATAGAGGGTTTGTGTATGCCGATACATTTATAAGGGGTTTGTGTATGCCGATACATTTATAGGTGGTTTGTGTATGCCGATACATTTATAAGGGGTTTGTGTATGCCGATACATTTATAAGGGGTTTGTGTATGCCGATATATTTAGAAGGGGTTTGTGTATGCCGATATATTTAGAAGGGGTTTGTGTATGCCGATACATTTATAGGGGGTTTGTGTATGCCGATACATTTATAGGGGGTTTGTGTATGCCGATATATTTATAGGGGGTTTGTGTATGACGATATATTTATAAGGGGTTTGTGTATGCCGATATATTTAGAAGGGGTTTGTGTATGCCGATATATTTAGAAGGGGTTTGTGTATGCCGATATATTTAGAAGGGGTTTGTGTATGCCGATACATTTATAGGGGGTTTGTGTATGCTGATACATTTATAGGGGGTTTGTGTATGCTGATATATGTATAAGAGGTTTGTGTATGCCAATATATTTATAAGGGGTTTGTGTATGCAGATACATTTATAGGGGGTTTGTGTATGTCGATACATTTATAAGAAGTTTGTGTATGCTGAAGCTTTTATAAGGGGTTTGTATATGCCGATACGTTTATAGGGGGTTTGTGTATGCTGATGTTTTCATAAGGAGTTTGTGTATGCTGATGTGGTTATAAGGAGTTTGTGTATGCTCATGTCTTCATTAGAAAATACACCACAGATGCACAGTATTAAGTGACATCCTGAGGCCTACTGATGGGGAGAGAAGGAAAGGTCCATTTTATTGTTCTCCTGGGAGATAACCGCCACCACAAGTGTCTGGGAACGGCTTTCTCCTCTCTCCCCACTAAAAACACATACAAATCTATTGTGTATGTATACGAAGGAGTCAGGAGAGATAGCCGCTGCTGTACGAGTGTTCAGCCACTAGCTCTTGAAGGTGTATGGACATCCTAACTAAAAATAGGAGATTTATCTGCCAGTCGGGTCTATTATTCTGCAGGTGTCCAGGTGGAACTTCGTCTACATTTCGCCTTTTGTTAAATATCCAGTAGTCTTTGGTAAGGAAACAGTTCCACACAGTTTAAACTGCTGGTATCAGATAACTTGTAGATAATAGGAAATGTACAGGTTAGACACGCAATAGAAGAAAAATAGACATTTTCTGGCACATGGCCAATTTCAAATGTGCTGAGTTATTGGAGTTCCACTATATTAAGAAGATCTTTAGTGTGAGAAAAGCCTCTTTATATTCCAATACTGTGATGTAGGGGGGAAAGCTAGGGAATGCGCGGAATTATTCAGTCCCGGCTACTTTGTAGTTGCCTAGGTAACACAACGTACCTGTACAGATTGCTGGATTTAACCACAGCTCCATAATGACAGAAGTATGAACTGAAGTAGCCATGCATTACCTACTTTGGAAGACACATACTTTTATATATTTTCCGCTTTTTGAGAGGACTGCTTCATAAAGTAACTGCTTTTATGATCAGAAATTCAGTTCAACTGGATGATGTAGGCCTTTACAATACGTAAGTTACTGGCAAGAAGCCGGCATTGGACGACAACAGCCGTCGAGCCTCCTAGATTATATGAAAAGATTATACACAGGACTTTTCAGGATCATTTATCGCAAAATGCTCTGATGTACTGCAGTGGTGGGTGACGTGGGTCAGCAAACACAACTGTGCTGCCTGCTTACCAAGTCAAAATGAACGCATTACTAGGCCTATTGTGGGATCAGGCATTGCCTCTTCTATGAAGAAGCAAAGTGGCAGCTCGCATTAATACTACTAAACCTAGAATGCCATTTTTGACTGCCTCGGTTCCTTGGCACGCTCCAAAGTCCTCTAAAAAGGTTAGTGTGTATGATAACCTTACGGATGAGATCTGATGAAGGAGCTGGTACAGCTCCGAACCGTGTCATCTCATCATCCCTATCAATAAAAAATTAAGAAAAGAAAAGTAGTGCACAGACCCCCCTTTTTCTTCCTACCCCCTGTGATACTCTGAGGATTGGCCATTTCCTGGACCCAGGCTCTCCCAAGTGTTCTGCCTCTGATCGCACAACATATAGAGGTAAGCCTCTTTCTCTGCCCCCTACCACCAACACCAGGGGGGTCCTTCTCAAGGAGAGCATCTCTTCCTTTTCTTCTTTACATAAAGAGCGAACAAAGAAGCATAATATACAGCGCTCCAAGAATATCGTAAATGTTCTCACCGGATAGCCTGGCACATATCTAAGCCCATTTGGACGCAGTTCTTGGCATGGTCTGGCAAGCATTCTGGTAGCCCTGACACACAGTAATAGCAGTCACCCAAAATCTTGATGCGCATGCAATTATTTTCCTGCAGAAGACAAAACATCTCCTCAGTTGTGTAAAGGACATACTGTATCAGACGCCAGTCCTCTACGTCTTCACTACTCACCTTTGCAATCTGGTCGAACTTCCCAAAAAGTTCATTCAACATAAGTACCAACTCTTTGGGGGAGCACTCACTGGAAAGTAGCGTGAAGCCCACGATATCTGCATACAGGATGCTGCAAAACATGAAAGCAATGTACGATGTGAACAGTGCCTCATCATCTGCACAAAGGAACAACGGTCTACGTTACGGCCATGCATCAAGACATCAATAAGATGACGCTCATGGCCAAGGCTGGCTTTTACACACCTTACATCTTTGTGCCGCTTGATGTACAGATTATGGAAGTTGTTAGTACTTTCTTGCTGCGGTCTCTTGTCTTTTAATCTCGCTATGATCTCTTCTTTCATCTCTGTTGCAATGTACTGTGGCAGAATTGAAAGCAGCAGCTGCTCCTGGGAAGCGGGAACACAGAATGTAAGGCAAAAAGTGTACTAAATCTAATAAGAACGGCCCAATCCAACTACTGTATACACCGTGTACTAGAAACCTGCTATAAAACTAAATCATCACAGACATGCCGCACAGAACGTCCACCCCGATCTGTTTAGTCAAACTAAAAAAGACCCAAGCTGATAAAAAAAAAAATTCCAGTAAAACAAAGGCAACTCTACAAACAAAAAACAAAAACAAAACATGCAACCAGTATATATATATATATATATATATATAAAATATAATAATTCCGGCATGCACTCGCCTCACCCTTGACATCAGGCATGTATATCCATGAAAAATCAACGCAGCACTCTTCTTGTGAAAAAAACCGCAGTGTCTTTATTCACACATGTGACACAAAATAAGCAACGTTTCAATCCCCTTCCGGGATCCTTCTCAAGCCAAGTGCGCTTATTTTGTGTCACATGTGTGAATAAAGACACTGCGGTTTTTTCACAAGAAGAGTGCCGTGTTGATTTTTCATGGATATATATATATATATATATATATATATATATATATATAGAGCAAAAGCTCTGTTCACATAGCATTTGGCATCTGCCTGGACATATGCCAAAGATAGAACCATAGCCCCCCCATTCACTCAGAGGCCAAAAAGATTATGGTCCTGATTTATCACGCCTTCACTCCAGAATTGTCTTCAAAAAGTCACATAGTAGGACTTTTGAGACTTTTTGGACTTACTTGCGTAAAAATGTTGCGACTTTTTGAATTTTTACAGCACTCACTGCAGTTGTGTAATATGGGTGAAAGTGTGGGCGTGGTTAGCTATGTTAATGACCGTCACTCCAGATTTATCATTGAGATTTTCTTTAAGAAATCGCAAAAAAGTCACAATCTCACTTCAGGAGGAGGGTGGAGTAGGAAATGTGGAGCAGCGTCTCTAGACAAATAGTGTTAGGTTTAAGGATGAGACAAATTTATTAAGCTTAACACTTGATAAATGTGGTGTAAAGTTCTCCAACACAGACTCGAGCAAAACTGACTTCACATATTCCCCTCATGATACATTTCCCCCTATGCTGCTGTACTTTATGCCACATTTATCAAATGTCACTCATCATTTTTGCGCAAGGGAGTCCAAAAGTTGCAAAAGCCCTATTTTTCGACTTTTTAAAGCCAGAATTCTGGAGTCAATATAAGATAAATTAGGGCCATAGGCTCAAGCAAAACTGACTTATTCCCCTAATGATTCCCCTCATGTTTTTTTTTCTGTTGACAACAATTTTTTATGCAAAAGTATCCATTAAAAAAAAAAAGTATAGAAGCCAGTGTGTGACATATGCCAGTGTATGGCTATGGAGGCATTAGTCACAGCCTCCAGGTATACCTCTAACACCAGGTATGATTACCATCTGAACAGAGCCCAACACTGGGAACGTGAAGAAAATTCTACCATACCTGCTGCCTCTCCTGCGAGTACAATTTGCGTCGGGAATGAATGAAGTTTATAGCTTCATGGTAGGTGTCTTTTAATGCACTTTCGGTGACCCGCTTGTGATAACCGCCAACCACATTCCCACACAGCAAGATGACCACATCTGCTATAATCTGCAGAAAGGTATGACGACAAATTGACAATTGAGTGTTGGGGGCGTTTCCCTGCACTCAGTGCTGTATAGGAACATACCCTTCTTACAAGGGAATGGTAGCACACAGTAATCAATTCATGTACAGATTTCTAAGAAGAATAACAGAGGAACAGCACAATACAGAGTTCTAAGAAAAGATCATTCAAAATAGTTATGGGGAGTCCTATTATTTTTTTAAAAACATACGTGGCAGGACCCACGTTTCCCAGTTTGAACGGAGGCACGCATGGGTGTCTGCCGCTCCATGGGGCTGCCGAAGATAGTATGAGTTACCAGCTACCCGTAATTACAATTGAGCAATACAGTAACATTTCAGGGCTCCAGATGGCCTTACAAAGTTGCCAGTGCACCAAAAAAAGGTTTATTTGGCTTATAAATATTTAGGTTTGAGAGCCAAAGAAACCCTGGTGTGTTTTCTTTCAAGTCTCGTGCCCTTAAGATAAAGCTTTCTAAAAGATTCCGAGTCAGTAGAGAGGAAATGAACAATAATCCCCCATGGACGGGAGAGATTCCTACCTGCAAGGCGAATTCCCCGGCAGGATGGTGACTTGATGAAGATACGTAAACACTGAGAACAATGATATGTGATAGGGAGCAGCTAAGCCCAGCAAATATTGCCACTCTCATACTTAAAGGTAGCATGGTGTACAGGCTGACCGTCACAAACAGCGTCCAGTATACCTTAAAACACAGAAAAAACATCTCGTGGAATATGCAGGAGTATACATTATTCAGAATAGGCTACCACATACACTGCTGCACTTACCTGATCCCATGGAGTCACAATGGGACTCGTGAATATGAAGGCATAGCCCATGGCGACTAAGCATCCCCAGATCGTAAGAGCCAACAGTTTCATCCCCTTCTGCAGCACGCTTTTTATGCACACCAGAATGAAGAGTAATGTGAACACTCCCAGGGCGCAGAAAACACTTATCAGGAAGCCCACGTTGTCGGAGAAGGTCTACGGAGGAAATACAAGAACATCATATAACATCAACCTCAAAGCGCCATCTACGTGTTGTCATACCGCAAATACCGGAGAGCAGGAAACCAGATAGCGCACTTTGATAATTCCCACTGGGGCAGATGGAGTAACCTTAGACAGACTATGTAGACCTGCAGTGGATTCATCCCAGGGGCTCAGGCTGGATGATGAACATGGTGCAGGGACAGACACTTTTCTCCGACTCTATACCAACTATTGGTTAGTTTACTTCCAGACAGACTTATACCAGGACTGTAGCACAATTTTGGTGCAAAATGGGGCATATTTGACCACACACCATTTCGCACTAAGCCTGAACTACATGAGCCAAATTGAACCAAAAATGTTCCAAATTCAGCCACTGTGCCGACAAGGCTCCTGTGATTTTTAGCGAAAAATGCCCTTTTAAAGCACATACGTAGATGCACCTGCATAATGACGACTGAAATCTGGGCTGGTGCATTACTGGACATGCCACTCCTTGTTCAGAAGCTGCCAGAATACTTTCCACGGGAAACAAAAAGAAGGCTTGTCTCGCTCTTATTCTTAGTCTGCTTAGTCTGCCATGGAAGAATGAGCCTCAGCATAGGGATGTCACACTAGTCATCACCATCTGCAAGGAGAGCTGCTCCTGATGCCAAGTATTTCTAGTCATTACCATTCCTAGTGGAGATCAAGGCATTAAAGGGGATGTTCCAGAATAGTTATATTATGGGGAGAACAGGCATTAGTAACAGACATGTCAGGAGAGGTGACAGCTCCTCTTTAAAGGGGTTGTGTCAAGTTCAGGAGTTATCTCCTATCCTGTGAATAGGAGATAACCAACTGATCGGTGAGCGTCTAACTGCTGGGACCCCCACCAATCAGGAGAACAGTGGTCCCGTTCCCCCGATTGGATGGAGAGTAAGATCGAGTATGCACCCTGACACTCTATGAGACTGCTGAAAAAAGCCTTGCACTTTACTCAGCTATCTCCAGAAGTCTCATGGAGCGGAAGGGCGCATACGCCCACGGGTGATGATCGGTGGGGGTTCAAGCAGTCAGATTTCCCACAGATCAGTTAGTGGATAGGGGATTACGTCTAAACTTGACACAAACCCCTTTAAAGAGGAGCTGTCACCTCTCCTGACATGTCTGTGTTAATATTACAATTCTGGAACATCAGAACTCAGAATTGTGCTGTCCTTCTGTTTTTCATCCTGTTATTCAAGACTCATATAAGTGTTCGTGTCTCTTTAAGAGTCTGGGCCACGTGACCCCATCCCACCTTTGTCAACTTACATATGGCTAGAAAGTTTGGAATAACAGAGGAACAGCACAGAAAAACACAGATATTTAGTAAAATAGATATGTCTGGGTGGTGACAAGGGGTATGCCGATAAAATCAACTTACATTACTCCCATGCACAAGATAGGGGATGACTATTAGATCGGTGGGACCATGACTGCTGAGACCCCTTCTGATCACAATCCAAGAATGAGGGAACCGTACCTGACGGGGCCAGTTGTGATAAACTGAGCATGCGCCATTCACTCCATTAATTCTCTATAGGGCTGATGGAAATAGCCCAGTAAGATGCAATTTCTATGAAATTGAGCACTGATTCTTCCTGGGTGGCAGATCTGCTGCCCAGAAATGATAGTTTAGGTGCCTGCACGAAACACAGTTACACCCGATGATCGGCTGCACCGTTACATGGGCAGATTTTCGCGAACGAGCATTCATAAGAAAGTTCCTTGCCAGTAATCTGCCCGACAATTGGGCAGTGTATATACCCTCCCAAGCTTTATATCACCCATTTTTTCTGCATATGAAACCACGTTAAGGGCCTGTTCACACGACCGAGTCGCACCCCCCACCCCCCAAAAAAAAAACGCTTAAGAAAAAATAAATAAAAAATCTGCACTTTTGATGCATCTTTTTTGTTTTGTTTTTTAAACCAATGGGTGTTCACTTCAATACAAAGCTGAATTTTCTGCTTGAGGTTTATGAAGCAGATTTGTGCCAAAAAAGAACAGAAAATGCAAAAAAAATGCATGGACTTATTTGGTCATTTTTTTCAGTTTCTTATTCCCATTTCTATGGGAAATTACCCCACAGGGCATGCTGCTTCTTTTTTGCACGTGTAAAAAAAAAAACAAAAAAAAAAAAGCAAGTGCTGCTTCCCATTGAAATAAATGGGAGGCTGTTTTGAGGCAGAAACGCTCCAAAATCAGCGCCAAAAAACTCAGTGTGAACTGGCCCAAACAATTTACACTGGCAGATTTACCAATCCTGTAGATGGCAAAAACAGACCAGCTGTTTAGACCTGCACCAAACATCACGCCGCCTCAGGCTGGATGATAACGGTGGTGCATGGCCAAGCACCTTTGTCTAACTATTGGTTGGCTGCTGGAGAATGTTACCTCTTAAAGGGGTATTCTGGTTGTTAAAGGTTATCTCCTGTCTACAGCATAGGGGATAACTATTATCGGCAGGGGTCTTACTGCTTGGTCACGTGATCAGGAAAACGGGCGACCTCTATGGGAATTACGATGGAAATGAATGGAGCAGGCCAAACGCACATGCAACCTTTCATTTCAGAGAGGGTACCGTTCTTGTGATTGTGAGGGTCCCAGTGGGAGGACCCTCACCAAACTAATATTTATATGAGTAACAACCAGAATACCCCTTTAAGGCAGACTCCTTTCCCACTAATGCCGCCTCATCAGGCAGTGCACGCTGGATTATTCTTTTTGCTTTACTTGCTTCATAGATGTCTAAAATGTTGCTTCATAAGTCTAAAATGAGATGCAACAATTTGGGTCTACAAATATACAGAATTAGGTTAGAATTCCGGAGCAGGCAGTCAATGTGGACCACTGTCAGGTCACAGATTACATTAGCCTACCATTGGATGGTGCCTACTCTCTTCTGATGTAGCTCCAGGACATAGCATTGTGCATTTACTCGGAGATTGCAGGGCTCAGGTCACAATGAGACAAGGCACTTGTGGGGCGTTTCACATACAAAGCATTGTCAGATGTTACGTGTCCACTTTGGTAGATGACTTGGGTTACAAAGGGAAGATCTCAGGCTTCAGGACAGTTTCCATAAGCCCAGAAGCTCATTGTTCATATGTATGGAAACACATTGGGAATGTAAGAAGCAGTCCGGAGACGTCCCCTCGGGGCGCACTTTGTAACATAAGCTCTCCTACCCATGTGGAGCACTATACAAGCTCATTGAACTTGGCACATAAGCCACAGGTTACCGGCTGCTGCACGGTTCGCCGCTGTGAACCTGCTCTTATTTGGTAAGGCTGGGTTCACAAATGGCTCTGAGGCCTCCTGCACACGAACATTGTCCCCAATGCACGGGCAACGTCCGTGCAGCGGCCGGGATGGATCGAGACCCATTCAACTTGAATGTGTCCGTGATCCGTCCGCACTGCAAAAAAATAGAACAGGTTATGTTTTTTTGCCGTGCAGAGGCACAGATAGAAACACCACGGAAGCACTCCGTAGTGCTTCCGATCCGTGCTTCCGTTCCACATCTCTGTGATTGCGGAACCGTTCAAGTGAATGGGTCCCCGCATCCGTGATGCGGAGTGCACACGGGCAGGTGCCCGTGTATTGCGGATGCGCCGTATGCGGGCCGCAAAACGTTCGTGTGCAAGAGGCCTTAGGGCTCATGCACACGACCGTATTTTCTTTCCGCTTCCGTTCCATTTTTTGTGCGGCGCGTATGCGAAACCATTCCCTTCAATGAGGCTGTAGAAAATACGGAAGTTACTCCGTGTGCATTCCGTTTGTCCGCATGTCCTATTATTGTCCGTAAATCACGGTCCGAGGCCCCATTCAAGTTAATGGGTCCACAAAAAATACGGAATGCACACGGAACACATCCGTATTTCATCCGTATTTTGGGGATCCATACTGTAGAAATGCTATGCCCAGCCCATATTGCTCATGTGTTTGGTGATTAATAAGTTACTGTTTCCGATCTGCAAAAAATGGATCGCATACGAAAACCATACGGATATGTTTTGTGGAATAACAGAACAGGACGTAAATCAGAGGGAAAAAAAAACCCTCAGATGTGGAACAACGGATCAGTGAAAAATGGACTGCAAAATACATACGTTGTGTGCATGAGCCCTTACCCTCAGTTCACACTTGCGCGTTTTCGAACGCGCTGAAAAACGCCCTACGCTCAAAAAAGGTCTTGAGCTTCTTTGGGGCGTTTTGTCGCGTGTATTGTGATTGACCCACAGCAGTCAATCACACGAACACGCGTACGACGCGCGTTTCCAATTTGCAAAAACGCGCTGTAATACGCGAGTATCAAATACGCGCAAGTCTGAACCCCTGCCTAAGTCACATTATTTTATGCTGAGAATACATGCTAGCCCTAGATGTTAGCAGGAAGTCCATGGGAATTATGAAACTGGTTTTTATGTATTTATTTTTTTACTAGTGGCTAGTCTTTTCAATTTGGGGACTTTTTTATGACTGGCATTTTATTTTACATACAGCATGTTCAAGCAATGTCTTTTTATAGTGCTTTAAAAAAAACAAAAAAGAAAAAACGGAAATTGCTTTTTTCCCCCTCAGGTGCAATTTGCACATTTATTTATTTTTAAAATGCCACAAAACAGCCCTAAAAATGAAAGTCATGCTTTTTTTTTTAGCTGTAAAGAGAAACGTGAGCAAATTCCGTAAGTCCTAACTAGACGCGGTCAACGGGGAGATCCGACTGCTGTATGGAAAGCGGCAAGACAGCTGCAAGCTAGAAATGAACGCATGCCAGGGGTTAATTGATGTGTATGAATTATTACAGCAGCAGCAATTACTGCTTTTTTCCAATAATTAACATGGGATTGGAACATTGCATTATTCGGGAGGCTGAAGGCTTTCAATATCGGATTCTTTACAGAAGAGCCGCCCTCAGCCGAGAAGTATCTGCTGAACTGCCCCTTCCAGATCTGCAGATGCAGCAGCTTCTTCTATGCAAGGAGCTAATGAGAAGCTAATTGAGCAGTTTTCTCCAGATAGCTCCTATTGTCAGCAACAGCAACTGGCAGAGGAATACAAGATTTATTTTTATCGCATAGAGGAGCAGCAGGATCCACATTCCTGAGAAGACGGGTCAGAGGAAAGAAGCAAACCTATGCACTGGAAGGAACGGTTTCCCTTTCCACGTCTTAGGGCACGCTCACACGGCAGATTCACCCTGTTGACCTCAGCACATATTATATGACAAAACCCACAGGGTAAACTGGCTTCTGCCTCCTGTTCACCCTCAAAGGGAACCCATGCTGCCATCTTTTTTGGCACGTTTCTCCACAGACACTGTGCCGGGTGTCTGAACGGGGATTAGCCCCACTAAATGGGGCTAATCTGCGGTATTCAAACCACAAATCCGTTTGAACATACCGTACAGCCTCCATCACATAAGTAATATAGAATGGGGTCCTTTACGAACATCGTTTTGGCATTAAAAAGAAAAATGCAAGATCACTTTTTGCACCTTTTTAACGCCTGCGCGATTATACTTTGTCGCATGGGTGTATTGACACCATCCTCGCCACTTGGAAGTGGAGGGGGCCAGGCCCCACCAAATTTACGAACATTTAGATCTGGAAACAGGAGGAGGAGTGAAACCTACTCTCTTCAGGGGCTGGTGTCGTTTTTACTCCAGGAGCAGGGGTTATCAAAATAAATGATAAATGACCCCCAATGTGCCAGGGTCCGCTCAGTAAAAAGCTAATCGTTTTTCATGCAAGTTTACTTTGCAATTGCATTCAGCATTTCCGTTCTTTCCCCCCTCTGGATTGCATCAGTTTTTCACACACGTGAAAAAAAATTTTAGAATACATCTCAATGGGGATCATTTACAAAGAGCGGCTTTTTACACGTGCACCTCGTCATAAAAATATGGGCATTTACGTCAGATTGTGCGCCTGGAGTAAAAAACGACTCCAATCCCTGAGTGCAGTAGGTCTTCACCAACATTTACGTCCACATGTTTCCACACGTAAGGGTTAGGCCCCTTTCACACTTGCGTTTTATCTTTCCGTCCTAGAGTTCCGTCCTCGGGGCTCTAGGACGGAAAGCTACTGATCAGGATTATCCCCATGCATTCTGAATGGAGAAAAATCCGTTCAGGATGCATCAGGATGCCTTCCGTTCAGTATGTGAACGTTTTTTGGACGTTGACAAAACCGTAGCATGCTGCGGATTTCTCTCCGTCCAAAAATCCGGAAGACATGTCGTAACGCCGGATACGGAATTAATGCCCATTGAAGTGCATTAAACCAGATCTGGCATTAAGCTAAACGTCGTTTCGGGGGAACATCGCCGGATCCAACGTTTAGCTTTTGTGAATGGTTACTATGGCAGCCAGGACGCTAAAGTCCCGGCTGCCATGGTAAAGTGTAGTGGGGAGGCAGGGGAGAAGCATACTTACAGTCGGTGCGGCTCCCGAGTCCCGGGGCGCTCCACAATGACGTCAGAGCGCCCCATGAGCATGGATCACATAATCGCATGGATCACGTGATCCATGCACACGGGGCGCTCTGATGTCATTGTGGAGCGCCCCGGGAGCCGCACGGACTGTAAGTAAGTATCTGCTCCCCCGCTCCCCACTACTACTATGGCAACCAGGACTTTAGTAGCGTCCTGGCTGCCATGGTAACCTGAAAGCATATTAAAGACTGATCAGTCTTCAAATGCTTTCAGTTGTCTTGCGTTGTGACGGATCCGGCGGGCATTTCCGGCGACGGAATCCACACAACGCAAGTGTGAAAGAGGCATTAGTAAATTGGCCGGGGCCGATATGATGCAGAAACGCACATAAAACTGCACAGAAAGTCGTGCACATCTGGTGTGCATGTGGCCTTAGACCTTTTTTACATGAGAAATACAGAATATGGACTCATGCACACAAACGTATTTTGTTTCCGTGTCCGTTACGTTTTTTTGCGGACCATATGTGGAACCATTCATTTCAGGGTACTTTCACACTAGCGTTTCGGATTCCGTTTGTGAGATCCGTTTCAGGGCTCTCACAAACGGTCCAAAACGGATCAGTTTTGCCCCAATGCATTCTGAATGGATAAGGATTCGTTCAGAATGCATCAGTTTGCCTCCGTTCCGCTTCTATTCCCTTTTGGGGGCGGACACCAAAACGCAGCATGCAGCATTTTGGTGTCCGTCTGAAGAGGCGGAGCCTAACGGATCCGTTTTTAATTACAATGTAAGTCAATGGGGACGGATCCGTTTTCAATGACACAATATGGTGCATTTGAAAACGGATCCGTTCCCCATTGACTTTCAGTGTAATTCAAAACGGATCCGTTTTGGACTTTGTCATTTTTCTTTTAACTAATGCAAACGGATCCGTTCTGAACGGACATTATAGGTGCGGATCCGTCTGTGCAAATAAACAGACGGATCTGCACCAACGCAAGTGTGAAAGTACCCTCAATGGGTCCGCAAAAAAAAGGTACTCCGTGTGCATTCCGTTTCCGCATGTCTGTTTTTCCGTTCCGCAAAAAAATTGAGCATGTCCTATTTTTTTCTAGTTTGCGGACAAGGATAGGCATTATTACAATGGATCCGCAAAAATAACGGATGCCATACGGAACGTCATCCTTTTTTTGCGGACCGCAAAACACATACGGTCGTGTGCATGAGGCCTGTCTCAGAGTCTGTTCTGGGAAAAACTGATGCGACTGCATTCGGTATTTCAGTTTTCTCCATCCGGATTGCATCCGTTTTTTCATGGGTGTGAACAATAAACACAGCAACTTCTAGCATCAGTGAAAAACGGACTGCATCGGGATGTCACCGACCCAATGACCTGAGTGGACCAGTCCTGCGTAAAACCAGATGAAGACAGAACATGCCGCGATGTTTCCTGAATGGACAGATGAATGAGTCAGGATTCAGTCCGGATGCTGTCCGCTCACAAAACTGAACACATCAGGACGGAGAACGGAAATTACCACTTTCACAATATGTCTGTCCGGCCGCTGTCTGCGTTTAGAACAGACACCACCCGGACTGAACACTCACACAATGTCAATGGCATGTGCACAAGTGATTTTCTGCACGGACTGTGCAGGGTTGCAAACCGTCCAGAAATTTCTGGTCAGACAGTCCGTAAAAGTAGGCAACTGTGTCCGTAAAAAAAAATCAAAAAATCAATAGATTAAAAATATCGGTCTGCGTGAGACTTTTGTGAGGCTGGTGCTAGATTATCTTAGTGGTAATTATCATTTTACAGCTCACAGTAAATGCTGGTAATGAGTTCTTATTAGTATATTGAGCTATAGACACATATTACTTAGCTTTATCATTCATTATGGCTTTCCAATCTGTCCGGAAGAAATGCTGGATGTCCGTGATTTTGGGACAAGTTGTCCAGAAAAAAGAAAAAAAAAATTCTGGTTGGCAACCCTGCTGCCCATTCTTCTTCAATCCTCCTTGCAAATCTCACTCACTCATTTCATTCATGATCACCATCCAGAGAATAGGCATGTTTCATATTGTCCGCCTTAATGGGGCCATACAGATTAGATCAGGGCCAGCCAAACCTACCAATTTTAACAGGATCGACCAAACATCTAATATGTTGGGGATGTCCCAACTCATCCCTTGTTCTCAAGTGAGAAAAACCGCCATCAGAAGCGTCTAGCAGCAGCTTACTCCCCTCTCCCCACTGATAACACATGCATGTATGCGGGTCCGAGCCCCACTGCAGTCAAACAGCTCCTGTGGTCGCGCTGCGGGGACGCGTGATACTTCCAGTGACCAAATCACTACTCAGATGCTATGGTTCCAAATCACCACATCACCTGAGGGGTTAAAAGTCCTGTGATTGAAGTTGTCTCCCAAAAAATTTATATTTAAATAATTATACTTAATTCCAAGTCATACATACCCCAAAATGGTACCAATAAAAACTACAAAGGTTCTGTAGATGGAAATATGCAAGTCATGGCTGTCAGAATATGGCAAAGGAAATGCATTTTTTTCATAGTTTTTTACCTTTTCCCTTCAAATTTCAACAGTCAAAGGTTTTGATTGGTGGTTGTCCATGTGCCGAGGCCCCCACCAATCGCTAGAACGAGGAGAAAGGTGCACTCACATGGAAGGTCTATGAGACAGTCTGGAGTCCATCTCCTGTAGCGAAGACAGCGCTTTTCTCTCCTCATCCTAGCAAGTGGTAGGGGGCTCGGCCCTCCGACCCCACCGGAGTCGCTGTGCTAACGTTTTCTGAATACACTAAGCATTCAAGCTGAACTACTGCATGAATTTAGGATTGCTGTGAGCGTGCCGTCATGTGTCATTTTCACCACACACTCAACCCAGAAAACAGGGCGACTGCATCTTTTCCAGTTCCACTTCATGAATAATTTTCCAGCTTCTCTCTACAGCGTATGGAACATTAATTGGCGCCATTCGAAAGTACAACTTTTCTTGTGAATGGAAAAAATAGGTTATGGCTTTCGGAAGGCAGTGTGTAACAAAACAAAAATGGCTGCGACTTAAAAGGGTTAAAGGAACTGTGCAGCGCGTACTCATGCACCCGGGCATAATCCGATCTGTACTCATTTTTTGTTTTGAAGGTGGAATTTCCATTCAACTAAAGTATTCTAAAATTATTCTTAGATGGCGTCAGCAAAGCATTCAAAAAAAAAAAAAAAATACACAGCTTAACCCCTTAAAGGGATGCGAGGGAGGCTCATCTCCCGTCGCAGCCTGCTATTGGATCAAACGCCCCCTATGGCCGAATGTTTTGATCCACGAGATGGGCAGATGCAGCGACGCAGGTGCCGGTGAGCAGGTTAAGTCCAACCTGTGTGAGATTAGAGGGGGCATTATAGGATAACCCCTCTAAGGACCTGGCCAATTTTTTGATCTTTTGTTTTTTCTTCCTCACCTTCCAAGGAGCACAACTTTTTACGTTTTCCATTCGCATAGCCTTACGAGGGCTTTTCTTGTGGGACAAGTTGTATGTTTTAATGGCCATTTCATTTGCGATATCTCATATTGGAAAATTCTCTATGGGGTGAAACTGGGTTTATTTTTACAGTATTTACTATGTGCTTAACCACCTGAGGACCGCCTAACGCACGGATGCGTCCGGCGGGCAGTCCACTTTCTCTGGGTCAACGCATTGGCGCGTCATCTCGCGAGACGCGAGATTTCGCAGTGATGCCTATGCGCACTGCGCAGCAGTAAGAAGTTCAAGAAGGAGTTGGTCTTCAGCCTGCCAGCCAATGATCAGCGCTGGCAGGCTGAGGACTTTTAAAAAAAATGAATCACAAGCCATTTAGCACATTATATTTATAAATATAATGCATTAAATGGCTTCTGTGCCCTCTCCTGGGTCCTTTTCGTCGGTTGGACCCAGCACAGAGCACATGTGACTGTAAGTACACCAAGCACTACATACTTAGCCCCAGATCACCCCAATTAACCCCTTGATCACCCCTTTCAATCACCTGTCAATCACTAGTGAAAGGGGAAAAAAAAGTGATCAGTGTAAATTGTCACTTTTTTTTTTCACTAGTATTGACTGCTAGGTTTAGGTTAGTTTAGGTCCCTTTGGTAGGTAGTTAGCTTCTGTTAGCGCCCAGCACACCACACCACACCGCAGTCACCGATTCGCTGATTAGTGTAGCGCTAATCAGCATTTGTACTTTTATAGTATCTGTAAGTGATCAGAACTGATCACAGTCAGATCTATAATAGTATTAGTGTCACCTTAGTTCGTCCCCCACACAAAACGCAGTGTTTGCCCGATCAGGCCTGATCGGTCGCCCACACGTGCGTTCACCCACGCCCACCCCGCCGCAGTGACAAAAATTATTTTTATTTTTTATCACTGCACAATCACTTCGGCGATAAAAAAAAAAATCAGTTTTGATCTTTTTTATCAATCGCAGCGGCTTCTGTACTTCGATACACTCCCACTTGTAAGGCAGGCTTGCTTTTTTTCTTGGGTAGTCTCAGGGAATACCCCCTAAATTTTGTCGCCCAAATGTCAAATAAGGGGTATTCTCCAGAAGAGGCCTACAGGATTCTGACCCAGTCGGATGAGGAATGGGAACCCTCATCTGACGAATCCAGCAGGTCAGAATACGAACCTGTAGAAAGCAGTGGCAGTCTGACCCAAAGTTCGGATGAGGAGGTTGAGGTCCCTGATACCACCAGGCGTACCCGGCCCCGTGTCGCTAGACCGCAGGTAGCGCAGGATCAGTTTCAAGGGCAGCAGAGTGGGGCTGGCGCTGCCGGATTACGTGGTGAGGCATACACCAGCAGCGCAGCCCGTGCTGGACCTTCTACCAGCACTGCCATACAACATGGTGAAGTGGCGAGCACCAGAAGGGCAGTTGAAGCTGGTACGGTGGCACGTGCAGTAATTCCCCCGTCGCAGCCACCGCGCAGACAGGCCCGTAGAGCCCCTAGAGTCCCTGAGGAGCTGGCAAACTCTGATTGGCAGCCCACAACTTCAGCCGCACCAGTAGTTCCCCCATTCACCGCCCAGTCAGGAGTTCGAGTGGAGACGGCTCAGATAGGATCGGAGCTGGGGTTTTTTGAGCTGTTCTTCACTGCGGAGCTCTATGACTTGTCGTGGCAGAAACAAACCGGTATGCCACTCAATTTATAACCGCCAACCCGGGAAGCTCTTATGCCCAGTCTTTCCAGTGGAAACCAGTCCAAGTTTCCAAATTTAGAACTTTTCTGGGCATTCTCCTCAACATGGGCATGACAAAAAAACAAGAATTGCGGTCATATTGGTCCACAAACCCAATTCATCACATGCCCATGTACTCTGCTGCCATGTCCAGGACACGATTTGAGACCATCCTGCGTTTCCTGCACTTTAGTGACAACACCACCTCCCGTCCCAGAGGCCACCCAGCTTTTGACCGGCTCCACAAAATTCGGCCCCTCATAGACCACTTTAACCAGAAATTTGCAGATTTGTATACCCCCGCACAAAACATCTGCGTAGACGAGTTCCTAGTACATTTCACTGGGCACCTTGGCTTCAAACAGTACATCCCAAGCAAGCGCGCCCGGTATGGGGTCAAATTGTATAAGCTCTGTGAAAGGGCCACAGGCTATACGCACAAATTTCGGATCTATGAGGGAAAAGATCAGACCCTGGAGCCGGTCGGTTGCCCTGACTACCTGGGGAGCAGTGGGAAGATAGTCTGGGACTTGGTGTCACCCTTATTCGGCAAGGGGTACCATCTTTATGTGGACAATTTTTACACAAGTGTGCCCCTCTTCAAGCATTTGTTCCTAAAACAGATTGGCTGCTGCGGCACCGTGCGACCTAGTCGCCGGGGTTTCCCCCAACGGCTCCTTACCACCCGTCTCTCAAGGGGGCAGAGGGCTGCCTTGTGTAACGAAGAACTGCTCGCGGTGAAATGGAGAGACAAGATTGACGTTTACATGCTCTCCTCCATTCACGCAGACACGACAGTCCAAATTGAACGGGCAACCAGTGTCATTGAAAAGCCCCTCTCGGTCCACGACTATAATTTGCTCATGGGAGGGGTGGACTTCAATGACCAGATGTTGGCCCCGTATTTGCTTTCCCGCAAAACCAGGCGCTGGTATAAGAAGGTGTCTGTATATATAATTCAATTGGCTATATATAATAGCTTTGTTCTCTACAGTAAGGCTGGGAGAACAGGATCCTTCCTCAAATTCCAGGAAGAGATCATCGAGAACCTCCTGTATCCAGGAGGTTCCGTGGCCCCAACCACCAGTGTAGTGAGCCGTCTACACGAGCGACATTTCCCCAATGTCGTTGCTGGTACCTCAAACCAACCGTCACCCCGAAAAAGATGTCGTGTCAGTAGCAGGAGTGGAATAAGGCGTGACACCCGTTATTTCTGTTCTGACTGTCCTGACCACCCTGCCCTATGCCTAGGGAGTGTTTCCGGAAGTACCACACTCAGGTACACTTAGGGACATAGGGATTGCAGGACGCAAGTAGTTTATCCACTCAGGCTCTAGGGTCTCTCGATACTAGGTTTTGAGAGACCCTAACACATAGGGATGGTGCTGGTGTGCTACAGCAGAAGTGTGAAACGGTAGAAACCTCTCCTTTTACTTGGGATAACGTGTATAGTGTACTTCTCACCATCTCTGTGTGATTTACACTTTACACATTGTCCCATGGGAAAGGAGAGGTTTCTGCTAGGAAAATAAAGAGTGAAATGGTTATAAAAAAAAATAATAATTAAACAGGTAGCAAGAAAAAAAAATCTTGAGTTAGTTCAGGTTTTAAAAGTTTTGATCAGGTTTGATAAAAAAAAGTTTTATGTTCAGGTTTTATAAAGTTTGTATCGTTCAAGTTATGTGCCTGCTGCCTGTTTTTTCTTCTTTTCTTTTTTCCCCCCCTAACCACCCTTTATTTTCCAGGTAGATCAACGGACCAACCGACGAAAACGCTGCAGCACTGATGTGAATTCTGGGAAAAGCATTGCGCTGCTGTCAGAAGACACGTGAAGTCGGTGTATGCGGCGCTGCAAGACGAGATTTCTCCTCTGCAGGACAGGTACGTTTGCCCAGGCATATGAGCTGAGGAGAGGTGTTGGAGTTCATATGCTTTGGCAAAGACTTTGTATCAAAAAATCTGGCAAAGATGTCTTCCTCCACACCGATGGATTGATCGATGTGAATGGAGAAATCACGTTTGCCAGGACATAGGAGCTGAGTGGGTATGGATGTTTGGGCGGAGCCCCTATGTCCTGGCAATCGCCAGGCCCCTCTTTTCTTCTTGCATATTTTTGGCAGAGATTTTTCATCCACATCGATCGATGCGAATGAGGAAATCTGTGCCGTTCATTTTTTTTTTCAGCCCAGAGGCTGAACGGAAAAAAAATCTCATTACCTGTATGCTCCATATAAGGAGAATAGCAGAAACTCCTAATGCTGGCCATACGTGTAATGATTGCGGAGACCCTCAAATGCCAGGGCAGTACAAAAACCTCACATGTGACCCCATTTTGGAAAGAAGACACCCCAAGGTATTCGCTGAGGGGCATATTGAGTCCATGAAAGATTGAACTTTTTGTCACAAGTTAGCGGAAAGGGAGACTTTGTGAGAAAAAAAAAAAAAATCAAATTCTGCTAACTTGTGCCAAAAAAAAATATCTTCTATGAACTCGCCATGCCCCTCACAGAATACCTTGGGGTGTCTTATTTCCAAAATGGGGTCACATTTGGGGTATTTATACTGCCCTGGCATTTTAGGGGCCCTAAAGCGTGAGAAGAAAAATGCGTAAAAAAGCCATCCTAAAAGGTACTCATTGGAATTGGGGCCCCTTTGCGCATCTTGGCTGCAAAAAAGTGTCACACATGTGGTATCGCCGTACTCAGGAGAAGTAGGGTAATGTGTTTTGGGGTGTATTTTTACATATACCCATGCTGGGTGAGCGAAATATCTCTGTAAATTGACAACTTTGTATAAAAAAAATGGAAAAAGTTGTCATTTACAGAGATATTTTTCACACACAGTATGGGTATATATAAAAATACACCCCAAAACACATTGCCCTACTTCTCCTGAGTACAGCGATACCACATGAGTGACACTTTTTTGCAGTCAAGATGCGCAAAGGGGCCCTAAATCCAATGAGTACCTTTAGGATTTTACAGGGCATTTTTACGCATTTGGATTCTCACGCTTTAGGGGCCCCTAAAATGCCAAGGCAGTAAAAATACCACACATGTGACCCCATTTCGGAAAGTAGACACCCTAAGGTATTCGCTGATGGGCATAGTGAGTTCATGGAAGTTTTTATTTTTTGTCACAAGTTAGCGGAAAATGAAATAAAAAATAAAAAAATTAAATCCATTTCCGCTAACTTGTGACAAAAAATAAAAGCTTCCATGAACTCTACTTTCCGAAATGGGGTCATTTATGGGGTGTTTCTACTGTCTGGGCGTTGTAGTGCGTCAGGAAACAGGACAGGTGCTCAGAAAGTAAAAGTGCGGAAATTCACTTTTTTGCACCATAGTTTGTAAACGCTATAACTTTTACCCAAACCAATAAATATACACTTATTGCATTTTTTTTTTTATCAAAGACATGTAGAACAATAAATTTAGAGAGAAATTTATAGAGAAATGTAGTTTTATTTGGCAAATTTTCCAACAGAAAGTGAAAAATGTTATTTTTTTTGCAAAAATTTCGTCAAAAAAAGTTAAATATCAAACAAAGTAAAAATGTCAGCAGCAATGAAATAGCACCAAATGAAAGAAGAAAAGGAGGTAAAATTCATTTGGGTGGTAAGTTGTATGACGGAGCAATAAACGGTGAAAGTAGCGCAGTGCAGAATTGTAAAAAGTGGCCTGGTCATTAAGGGGGAGCTAGGGGGGCTGAGGTGGTTAAAGTGACATGACGACCGTATTCTGTCAGTCAGTACAGCGATACCAAATTTTTATAGTTTTTATTATGCTTTACGACACTGAAGGTAATAAAAACCTTTTTTTAAAAATAACATTTTCTTTGCAGCGCCATATTCTGACACCAATACCTTTTTTAGATTTCCCTCTACAGAGATTCAGGACATATCTTGAGGATAGGTGATCAATATTAGGAGCCTGGAAATCCCTTTAATGGATGCCAGATAACAGGACAGTTGTATCTAGCAATTAGGAAATTTGGACTGTGCCCCTTGCCTGGCAGGTCTGCTCTCATCTTCCGCCATGCCCCATACATTAAACCAGCAGTCTCTCCATTTCATGAAGCCAAGTAAGTTAACAAATTACAATCCCTATGCTGCTGTGAAGATCAAGGGTTACAAACTTGGGAGACTTACCTGTAAACGAGCATATTCAGTTCTGTCATTTCAGAATAAGCTACCATGTGGGTGTACATGAGGAACTAGAGTTGTTTCGATACCAAAATTTTGATTCGGTATCGATACCATAAAAAAGTATTGCGATACTCGATACCATGCGGAAAAATAAAATGCCAAAAAAGCCGTGTGCATTCCACATTTTATGGAACGGCCGGGCCATAATACAACAGTCCTATCCTATTTTTTGTGGGAACAAGGCGACTAAAAGAAAATGGCGAATCGTGCATTTTTTCTTTTTTTTTCTTTTACGGCGTTCACCGCATAAAAGAGGATTTTTTAATAGTGTGGACTTTTGAGACGCAACGGTATGTAATATTTTATTTTTTTATTGTTTATATAAAAAATTGGGAAATGGGGTGGTTTATACTTAATATTTTGGTGTACTTTTTTACAGTTTATTTATTAACTTAGGGGCTAGAACCTGGGATCATTTTCATCCTATTCCCCCTGATACAGCTCTATCAGGGTGAATAGGACTTCACACTCTCCCTGCTGCCCTGTGCATAGTGCACACAGCAGCAGGGAGCTGACTATGGCAGCCAGGACTTCAGTAGCGTCCTGGCTGCCATGGTAACCGATCAGAGCCCCAGCATTGCACTGCTGGGGCTCCGATCAGAAGAGAGGAGGTGAGGGGACCCTGTGGCCACTGCCACCAGTGATATTAATACTGAAGGGGGCGCACTAGCCACTAATGTTTTAATACTGGGGACAGGGGCACACTAGCCACTAATGTTTTAATACTGGGGACAGGGGGGGCCACACTGGCCACCAATGTTTTAATACTGGGGAGGGGCGAGTGGGAGCACTGGCCACCAATGACTAGTATCGTTAATTGCCTCTGATCGCAGAGCTCGGTCACAGGCAGGGTGCCGACAGGGTGTTTCTTCAGCCTGCATTTGTATATGAAACGTTACTAGTCATTGGTGGCCAGTGCGCCCGCCCCTCTCCCTCTATTGGTGGCAGCGGCAGCACAGGGGGAGGGAGAGACCGCCTCCTTCTCCCCGTGCTGCTGAGGGAACATGGCAGCGCTGAGATCGGCGCAGCCACACTCTCCGATACTGGGCTGTGCAGTAGCGTAGCCCAGTATTGATAAAAAAAACAATCCTGGTATCGAGCTCTATACCCGAGAAAAGTATCGAATGGGTATTGAAAGTTCGATACCTGAAACAACCCTATGAGGAACACTATATCGGGCCATAATGTGACTCATCCTCATTCATCAGCAGTTTATTTTTATCCATCTCTCTAATTGACAGTATTCCCTGAGCTAGTGGATAGAGATTAGCTGCTATGATGTCTCCCATACACAGCATACAGGAAAGACTAAGTCCAGCGCCACTATATCTCTCTAGCACACCCTCAGCAGCAGCATGGAGGACACTATATCGCAGTACTGAGCAGTGTGTCTCTCACTCTCTTTGCTGTCTAGTCTGAGAAGTGGAAAAATAGGTATTTTTCTTTAATAAGATATATTACAAAGTATGTTATCACCACTTGTGCTATTGATTTATGAAAAATTTAAACAGTAATTATGTCACCCATTAAGGATGCGGTCTATTTTGAACTTCAAGACGCGGCTTTTTCTCCACATTAAAAAGATATCCATAACTTTTGCATTTTTCCATCAACATAAATGCAAATGTTTTTTGAGGGTCGAGTTGTATTTTTATAATGGCATTTTGAGGTACATCTAATGTAATGTAAAACTTTTAGCCATTTTTGGGGGGTGACCATGTGGAAAAAATAGAGCAATTCTGCCAAGTGACATGATCACTTTAGTACTGGTGTAATTGCACTGTCCCATGAAATTTTCGCATGCTGCGGTTTTATCTCCGTCCAAAATGCCGGAAGACATGCCGGATCCGGCATTAATTTCCATAGGAATGTATACATGCCGGATCCGGCATTAAGAAATACCTCAAGGACGGATCCGTCCTTCCGGTATGTGCATGCGCAGACCCTTACAACTTGAAAAAATAATACAAGACGGATCCGTCTATCCGCATGACAAGCGGAGAGACGGATCCGTTCTTGCAATGCATTTGTGAGACAGATCCGCATCCGGATCAGTCTACAAATGCTTTCAGTTGTCATGCGGCTAGACGGATCCAGCAACTGCCGGAAGTTGGAAAGTATCCTTAGTTGCATAAGTTTAAAAGTCCAATTTGGTATCATTTGCCTCCATGTTTATTCTCAGTCATGGCCCTGTGCAACTATCTCCACCGATCAGCTGACAAACGAACAAACACTGGGTAATCTTTGAATACATCTTGTATGAGTGCAGAAAAATTCTACAGCGCATCCGATCAGCATAACAAAGTTATAATTTTAGTCAGCAGGGTCTACAAGGCACTCATCTTACTGACAGATGCTCTTTAAGTCACAGCTTGCACTGTTAACCACTAGCGTACCGCCGGACAACATTGAAGTCTGATGCGTCCACCTTTAAAGGGGTTTTGTCACTTCAATAAATAGTAACTTCTATGTAGAGAAATTTAATACAAGGCACTTAGTAATGTATTGTTATTATTATTCATATTGCTTCCTTTGCTGACTGGATTAATTTTTTCCATCACATTATACGCTGCTCGTTTCCATGGTTACGACAAGCCTGCAAGCTATTAAGACAAGGGCTCCATGTCTGTGCTGCGGACCGCAAAGAGCAGTCCCCTATATACTGGCACTGGCCATGTGCACTATGTTTTCGGATCCATTGACTTGAATAGGTCCGTGATCCGCGAGATACGGCAAAAGACAGGACATGTCCTATCTTTTTCAGTGTGGAGGCACAGAGCCTAAAGCCCACAGAAGCACTTCTGAGCCTCCCAAGTCTGCAAGGATGGTTCGAAACTTCCTTGCAAAGTTTGCAGCTGGACAGGGATTGTGCAGCTGCAGAAGCAGGAGGCTGGTTGTCAGTGACTGGACTCCTCATTGAGTAGGCAGAGATTTTTTTTTACCGTCCTTGGCTTCCCCATCGCTGTATACTCTGTGCTCAATCAATGCTATGTATAGAGATCAGGAAGCAGCCATAACACTTCTTCCGCTCATTTCAGCAAGAGCTGCTTGGTCTTAGCAGAACTAGATTAGCTTTACAGTTCATGCCAGGAGGCTGTTATTTCCCCTATAACTAATTAAAGGGGTTATCCAATTTCTCAAACAGCTCCCCCCCCCACGTGTCGGGCCCCTCACAGGTAATATACTTACCCCGGTCCCCGCTTCTCTCTGTACACTGATGAAAACATCCGGTGTCGCGGGGGAGCAGCCAATGGCAGGTGGGGACGAGCCACCCCAGCTCCACCCACGATGCTAGGGAGGCTCGTCCCCGTCTGCCATTGGCTGCTCCCCCCTGACGCTGGATGCTTTCATCTGTGTACAGGGAGAAGCAGCAGTGGCGGAGTGGAGAAAGTATATTACCACGTGGGGGGCTGTTTGAGAAATTGGATAACACCTTTAATGTGTCAGCCCCAGTTATAGGAGAAATCAGCAATAGGAAAAAAGTAACGTTCAATGCACCCAAAAGGTCTTGAACACACTATGCTGCTCTACAATAGATGGTAACGCTGTGATCCTGCCAACAATATGCAGTCATGGCTGAGCAGCCTGACAGGAACGTTCACCAATGTGTAGTATATACAAGTGCCAGAGCGTAGTGTGTAGAGGCCCTGTCCCCTCACCCTCTTAGGCAGCTCTGCGAATAGAGGCAACCACCAGTCCTGCTCACATTCACAGGTTGATTGCAGCCAAAGCATTCCCGAAGAACCCCTTTAAACAAAAGTCTATACATATGATGCTCTGATTCTTAGCAAAGAGCCTGGCAGCATTTCAAATGAAAGGTAAAGACTATTACAAAGCTGGAGGCACAGGATTCACCATTAACAATAGGTGCACACGTCACAGAAAGAACTTTAGCTGTATGTGGCGCTGGGATGCGGTGTCGTCAGACTCAGCCCTGGGGATTAAACACACAGTGTTCAGGGCACGCCACAAAAAGGGTGTGATCTGTCTCAAATGGGACATGGTTTGAGAAAAAATGTATGCTAATGCCCAATAAAAATAAATTTTTCTACTCGAATCATGTATATTGAAAAATAATCATCATAATCATGTATGAAAAACAGAAACTTAAAAAAAATCTACATACAGAAAATCAATTATAAAAAAAAAAACTCCATGCTACGACAAACAAAGAGGAAAAAATGCTACACACAGACATTATGCCATTCTCATAGGCATTTTCTTTGGAGGAAACATAATATATAGAAGACTGAAGACCGGCATTTTGTATACCAGTATCCTGAAAAAGATAATGATGACCCATCCCCACTGATCAGCTGTGACGGTGACGTCACATGGCCTAGGAAGAGGACGAGACTGTCATGGACCGCCAGCCTCTTCCAACAGATGATCAGTGGGGATATTGATAGGTCATCAATATCTTTTCCTAGACAACGCCTTTAATTTCTGCCACTCTGATGTGAGCTGTGCCACCATTATTAAAGGGATTGTCCATTGCCCTATATTGATGACCTATGCTCAGGACGCCTACTGAACAGTGAACAAGAAGGAGCTGTCCCATTGAAGTGACAGGGATTGCGGAGCTGCAATTTACATCTGCTCGACGGTGAGCAGGGAGTACACACTGCACGTACGAGCGCTGCGTTCTCTTTATACAGCTGTTGGTCGTGGAGCTGGCAGTCAGGTCCCCGCTGATCTGATATTGATGAACTATCCTGAGGATAGCAATGTTGGATAAGCGAACAATCCCTTTCAGGGGCACATCTCTGCAGGTCCGTTCTCCAGAACTGAAATCTACATTAGCAGGAGTGTATGCATACATTTCAGGCACAGTATAAACTATAGAAATGTGCCGGCCAGCTAGGCCCCAATGCCAACTTTTTGGAAAATTATCGAGTGGGGTACAACATCCCCTAGGGCAAATTTGCAACTTTTTGCAGAGGATATAATAAAGTGCTCCATAATGTCATTTAAAACCTCTGTGGAAAAAAAATATAATGTGAAGTGTGTCAGTACATGACAGTTTTAAGACTCCATTTTGTACAGAGCTGTAATAAAGGTGTATGAGCCCTTACTGTACCTCCGACATCATACAGAAGGTTTCGTCCAATACAAATCTAACAGAAACTAAAATCACGGCCATCAGAAACCACATGTACAATGGTCTTCATCCCTAGAATATTTTGGCCCTGCACTAAGCACAAGTCCTTATGCTTTATGTAGACAACATGTGATTTACGGACACTAAGGGCTCATGCACATGACCGTTGCAGTTTTGCTGTCCGCAAAACACGGACACTAGCCATGCGCATTCCGCATTTTACGAAATGGCCAGCCCCTTTACTAGAACAGTCCCCGTCTGTAATGCTGTCAAGAATAGGACATGTCTTATAATTTTGTATACGGCACTGAACGGATGTGGACAACACATGGAGTGCTGTCTGCACTGAAGTTAATGCGGATCAGATGCAAACCCAAACCATTGTCGTGTGCATGAGCCCTTAAGCAAATCAGTACTTCAGTCCACATGACTCCGTATTGGACACCATATTCAAGGCCTATATCATACAGATACCCAGTCCGGCTGTGTGCAGGAGGCCTGAAGCCATACTTCACATCAAGTGATTTTAATGCAGTTTCTATGGGGGTTATTTACAATCAGAAATACGCCTATATTTGGTGTATTTCTGGAACAGATTGTCCCCCAAAGTGTCAGATCCTGATTAAAAAGTTGGGAGACCCTCAGTAACCAATCAAAATCTGACACTAATTGCAAGAATCACTGATTTAGATTCAGACCTGGACACTGAAAAGCTGGGAGACCCTCAGTAATCAGTTTCCAGGTCTGAATCTAAATCAGTGATTCTTACAATTAGTGATGAACAAATTTATTTTTGTGAATTGATAAAAAAAAAAAAAAAAAAAAAAATCAGCCTCAACGGCTGACCCTGCTATTCCCCTTTGATTGAAATGCCTCATCCTGTTGTACCCAGACTTGAGAAGCGCATGAAAGGTCGCCATCTGCTCTGCTACTGGGAATAATGGCTCGGACATGGAATCAAGGAAGGGGCTCTTTTGAGCAGAGGGGTGCAGATTTTTGAATAAATTGATTTGCTCGCCACAGTTCTTATTCAGGAGGCCAGCACAACTGATAACAAGCAGTTCATGATGTAGGTATGAGACATAAAGTAGCAAAGTAGTCATTTCTGACCGATAAATCATTACAGACAACGTACAGTATTCACGGAGAATGGGTCATCAAATGGATTTCCTAAACCTTTCCTTCTAATAAGCATATACATAAAAAGGGGAGTGGCACTCAGGCCTGAATGAGTTCTTTGAAGGTAATCCCCTGGAAATAATCGCACATATATGAATCAAGTGCTTGTTCATTTCACGGCTATGACTATTCATAGAAAGTCTAATGCTCTACTCACCCGGCCAGTGCCAAAGGTAACAGCTATGAGCGAGCAGCATATTGCCAAGATGATGAGCAGCAGGAGCAGGATCACTGGGTACTGCTGGCTCAGGCGATAGTGCGACTCATAGGAAAGACCGTCTTTTCCACTTTTCCATCGTGGTGGATAGGGGCCCAAGTGAGCCCTGCTATTCTCTGGCATCTGTGTCAACTATTTTTGTCTTTTGCTCCAGGAAAAAGTAGGCGCAAGGTAAAACTGGTAGAAGAACATGAAACATCATTTAAGGTCCTTCACAAAGTTCTTGGAAAATAGCGGTAAAACCTCCATAGATGGCACATGACGCTGCACGGGATCGGCATGAAATAGCTTCACACAAAAACAGGATCTAGAAGGAAAGAAAACAATGGTCAGAAAATAATCGAATGGTGTCCTTCACACGCAACGCTTCATGACAAGACCTTGGCACACATGACTCGTCTAACCTTCCTTCTACAATCTATTCAGCATAATATGAATATGAACCTATTAACACGTTTGACAGCATTTCTTTTGTGCCTAGGAGGAAACAAAAAGCCTGTAACATGTTGTACACTCATCCGACACCATAGTTGAGGCTTCACACTACTGTAGGAACCTGCACACTACCTATATCCCTGTATCACGGTCAGATAATTCCAATGTGTATGTAACTGGGCCGTATGTTATTAAGGCTACTTTCAAATCTCCATTGTGCTGTCCGGTTTTGAGATATGGCGCAGGGTCTCAAAACCGCAGCACAACGCTTCCGTTTGAATAATACAACCGGCTGCATCATCTCAGAACGGATCCGGTTGTATTATTTCAAAAATGAAGAAACCGGATCCATCACTAAAACTGTTGTCAATGGGTGCCGGATCCGGTTTGTCCGTGTTCGAAAAAAAAACGATCCGGCATCAATGACTTACCAGGTTTTTGGTGCCAGAGCCGGCTTGTTCGGTTTTCCATTCCGCACACAAAAACGCTGCTCACAGCGGTTTTGTGCCCGGCACGGTAACTCAACAAACCGGAATGGAATGCTTTCTGATGCACTCTGTGCCGGATCTCTAAACCGCACAGCACAACGCAGATGTGAAAGTAACCTAAAACAACCTTGGTACCGACCAGCAGCAGCAATCCAGTGCTTTGGCCCAAGATCTGGACTTCATCCAGAACAGCTCTGCAAGTGGAAGCAACCCGTTCAAGTCCCATTCAAGGACAGGGTGCTGGAGGCCATTTTAATCATTCCAGAAAAACCCATTTAAAGGAAACATAGCTACCCTCACTGTGAGTC
The DNA here is from genome assembly GCA_033119425.1 of Bufotes viridis. Classification (NCBI taxonomy): domain Eukaryota; kingdom Metazoa; phylum Chordata; class Amphibia; order Anura; family Bufonidae; genus Bufotes; species Bufotes viridis. Next base: position 203,176,709 of record CM065589.1, on the reverse strand, counting down.
TGCAGGATCTGACACAAACAGTATTGTAGAGAACCAAAGGGGTTAACCTCCTGCATCATCGGCTGAGGGGGTAAGACTTAAAGGGCTGGGGATCAAAGGCCTCTTTACACGAGAGATCGTGCAAAAGTGATCAATTATTGATTAGTGTAAAAGTACTGAACGATCGAACGACAATCAATAATCGTTTAGTCATTCTTGCGATCGCTGATGTAGACACCTACGTTATTGTCTGTCGCTCGATCAAATCAAATATCTACTTGTGTAAAGGGGCCTTAACAGCCAAACTTGTCTTAAAGCTTGGCACTGGACCATGAGGACGTGAAGGGGGACACACAGTAAAGATTGTTTTTATAGAGGTCTCAATTGCATCTATAATATCAGGCAGAATAGGACCAAGGGTAATGAGAAGATAATGAAAGAGAGGAAGAGCTGGATTTTTTTTTTACATTTTTATGTTTTCTTACAACTTTTTTTTTATTGCAAAAATCAGTAGAACAGATGAATATATCAAACTGTGAAGTATATCTTAGTAGTGGAAAGTGGTACTGTATCTTGCCCCCGGCAGCCTATAGTTGAAGGGATTTTATGAGAACAAAAAAACAACCTATTAACTATTAACCAAACTAGTTAGCAAGTTTGCATTTGTGCTTTTGAAAGTATCCGGATATCTAGTTGTGCCCACGGTTAACATGATGCCTTCTAAAAATGTTCTTCCTTCTGCTGATGTTCCATTGCCACCAGCATCCCCTCCAGCAGAACCAGTGTCTAAATGTACTGACAGCAGATACAACTGGGCCCAAATTGCAGCTACTCACGAGCATCAGGTTCTGGGAAAAGATCAAAATTAAATATATATGTTTATATTTTAAGAAGATCCATTTTTTGGGTTCTCGAATACCCGTTTAACCTCTCTGTACACATTCAAAAACCCCTCCAACTCACCCAAAAGAAACCCTAACCATCCTAGGGCTGGTGTCAAATATATATATTTTTTTCCTGGCGATTTTGAGGGCCTTTGCAGTTTATTGGTGTTTTTTTTTTCTACAGTGTTTCTTTTTTTAGGCAAAAGGTGCCATGTCCTGATTATGCATGAAAGTCTGTTCTAAATATTAAATGCAGAGCACACTTTTTTCTTACAACTTTGGCTGCTACTCCCCTCGACATTGGATGTTTTCATCTGGGCACGATGAGAAGCAGCTGTGGCGGCGCGGGGACCAGGAGCGGTGCAGGGAGCCAGGTAAGCAGATTCAATGAGAGGGGTCCGGGCATATGGGCGACATTTTTTAGTGTTGGATAAAAAAAAAAAAAAACAGACATACAAAAAAAATAACATTAATTGCTAAAACACACTATACGGGCAAAAACGCCTCAAAAACCTTACAAAAAACAAATGCTGATCAAGTTAGGCGTATTTTTAAGCATTTTCTTGCCCCCCTTCAAAACGCCAGGACCATTGCAGCACAATTTTCCAATTTTTGTCTCAGCAACGACACTTTTTAATATCATGTATGAATTGCTATGGGCATAACAGATGTGAACACTAGTCGAGTGATTTACATTTAATATGCTTTATTTAAAAAAAAAAGGTTATTTTTATTTAAACCCATTGTGACATTTTTATTTCATCTCTTTCTCCACCTGTAATTCACTAGAAAATGTCACTTTGGCTATACATTACTGAGGTTATAATTAACTTTTGTGGCATATAGGTGGCTGACTGCTCGCTCCCGTTGACTCTGCAATCATTTTCCGTCTCCCTTAAAAACTGTGGAGGCATGGAAACAGGGGGGCTGATGCTACGTGCCTCTGCCCATCTCCTCCAATCTCTAGACTGTGCTGAAGTCTAATAGGTGGAACTATAAGAAGAGGAGATTCACAAAGCCGGGTGATGGTAAATCCACATGAATCCATAGGCACGCATTATTGTCACTGTTTTGTGTATGTTCTAAGCTCACAAGCTTTACTGGTAGCGATTTACACTGCAAGTTTTATTATTTTTTGTATATTATACTCTTAACAAAAAAAAATAATGCACCAAGGGGAATGGAATGAATGTGTGAATGCAATGATGGTTTATGTAAGTGATTACAGTATTAGAGGAGCCGTTAGGACCCTGTTGGGCACCTCTAGCCTGGATACAAGATGAGATACCATTGGGTATGGAGGCACACAGGTTTCGTATTGTATCCTGCAGCACATTTGCCCATAGATGTGGCGGCTAGACCGGTAGATCCTGGATGTTGGTAGGTTACTGAAGCTGGTGTCCCAGCTGGTCCCATAAATGCTCAGTTGGAGATAGATCTGGAGACTGGGCAGGTCTAGGAAGTGTTACAATCTGGTGGAGACATTCTTGGGAAACCCTTGCTGTGTGTGGATGAGCAGGATACTACAAAATACAAAAATCACTACTAGGGGTGACTGACTGAGATTGTTCCTCAGATCATCACACCAGCAGTTAGGGCAGTGTAACACTCCACAGCAACGGCAGGACTGAAGTGTTCACTATGAGGTCTCCATACTCAATCCCAACGGTCATGGTATCCCTTGTAGAAGCTGGATTAGTTGCTAAAGACAATACGGTTCCATTCTAGCTTTCTCCAAATTAAGGCGATGGTGGCTGGCTGTCAATGGCAGGACATGTAATGGGTGCCCTGACGCCAAATTTCCTCTCCTAAGCACCTGCCGAATCTCCTCCTTCCTCTCAGTGAGATCGCCGTAAATCTCGCAATGCGTGAGATCGCGCGTGCGCAGTTCTGACATGGTGTTCCTTTCCTGTGCTGGCATCAGCCTCAGGGAAGGAACTGCGCATGCGCGAGCTCACGCATCGCGAGATTTACGGCGATCTAACAGAGCTAGGAGGAGATTCGGTGGACGCAGGTGGTGCTGGGCTCCATCACAGGGGGGTGTGGCTGGGCACCAGTACGGTTAGTACAGCCCCTTCGGCACCTTCACAAGTGAATTTACATATCAATAAAATCATTTTTTTACAAAATATAAAGCACACAGAACTATGGGACAGGTATATTGTGGACATGCTAGCGGCGATCTAGCCGTGCATGTCCGCAGCTTTATAGGGTAAAATGAGGTGACAGAGTACCTTTGAAGGGGTGGTCTCACTTCAGCAAGTGACATTTATCATGTAGAGAAAGCTAATACAACGCACTTACTAATGTATTGTGATTGTCCATATTGCTTCCTTTGCTGGCTGGATTCATTTTTACATCACATTATACACGGCTTGTTTCTTTGGTTACAACCACCCTGCAATCCATCAGCATTGGCTGTACGCTACAGGAAAAAGTGCCGACCTCTCTGGTGGCTGGGACCGTGGACAGGCCAGTGCTTTTTGTTTGTTCCGTGCAAGCACGGCCACCACTGATGGATTACAGGGTGGTCGGAACCATAGAAACAAGCGTATAATGTGATGGAAAAAATGAATCCAGACAGCAAAGGAGGCAATATGGACAATCACGATACATTAGTAAGTGGCTTGTATTAACTTTCTCTACATAATATATGCTATTTGCTGAAGTGAGACAACCCCTTTAACCCTTTCAGGACCCTGCCATATTTCACCTTAAGGTCCAGGCTGTTTGGAAATTTGACATGTGTCACTTTATGTGGTAATAACGCTTTTACTTATCAAAGCCATTCTGAGATTGTTTTCTGACACATTGTATTTCATGATAGTGGTAAATTTCAGTCAATATTTTTCATATTTTCTTTTTTTTAAATCCCAAGTTTACCAAAAAATTTGAAAAATTCACAACTTTCCAAATTTCATTTTCCCTGCTTTTAAAACAGGTAGTGATACCTCATATAATAGATATTACTTTACATTCCCCATATGTCTACTTTATGTTTGGATCATTTTGTGAATGCCATTTTATTTTTTGTGGGACGTTAGAAGGTTTAGAAGTTTAGAAGCAAATCTTGAAATTTTTCAGAAAATTTCTAAAACCCACTTTTTTAAGGAACAGTTTAGTTATGAAGTCACTTTGTGGGGCTTACATAATAGAAACCAGTCATAAATGGCTCCATTTTACAAACTAAACCCCTCAAGGTATTCAAAACTGATTTTACAAACTTTCTTAACCATGTAGGTGTACCACAAGAATTAAAGGAATATGTAGATGAGATTTCAGAATTTCACTTTTTTCGCAGATTTCCCATTTTAATCAATTTTTTTCCGATAAAGCAAGGGATAACAGCCAAACAAAACTCAATATTTATTGCCCTGATTCTGTAGTTTACAGAAACACCCCATTTGTGATCGCAAACTGCTTTACGGGCACACGGCAGGGCGCAGAAAGAAAGGAGCGCCATTTTTTGGAGGGCAGATTTCACTGGGATAATGTTAAGTTGCCATGTTACATTTGAAGACCCCCAATGCACCTCTAGAGTAGAAACTCTAAAAAAAAATGACCCCATTTTGGAAACTACGGGATAAGGTGGCAGTTTTGTTGGTAATATTTTAGGATACATATGATTTTTGGGTGCTCTACATTACTCTTTTTGTGAGGCAAGGTGACAAAAAAAATAGCTGTTTTGGCACCATTTTTATTTTTTGTTTATTACAATATTCATCTGACAGGTTAGATCATGTGCTATTTTTATAGAGCAGGTTGTTACGGACGCGACAATACCAAACATGACTACTTTGTTTGGTTGGTTGTTTCAGTTTTACATAATAAAGCGTTTTTGAAAAAAAAATGATTTTTTTACTGTCTCCATATTTTGAGAGCCATAGTTTTTTTTTGTTTTTTTGGGCAATTGTCTTAGGTAGGGTCTCATTTTTTTGCGGGAAGAGATGGTGGTTTGATTGGTACTATTTTGGGGTGCGTATGACTTTTTGATCGCTTGGTATTACACTTTTTGCGATGTAAGGTGACAAAACTAAGATTTAGTCTTACCGGTAAAAGGTTTTCCAGGAGTCTGAAATGACAGAACCATTAGAGGATGTCCTATTGATATTTGTATGAACAGGAAGCGAGAGATTAAAAAGACTCCTCCCAGTCATGTCGGACTCCTGGAAAATCTTAGTTTCCATGACGTCCCTCCGTGACAGCACCACTGGAGAACTATCAAATTAAACAGAACTGGGGGCGGGAAGGTTGGCCCGATCACTACCAGGAGGACTTTCCGTCCAAATGCCAGGTCTTGGTTGGCTAGTACATCTAGCCTAAAATGTTTAGCGAATGTAAGAAAGCCTAGACCAAGTAGCTGCCTTACAAATTTGGTCAACAGAGGCGGCCATGGCCCTGTTCGAATGGGCTCTTACAGTCAAAGGATAGGATGCACCCTGAAGTCTGTAGGATTCCATGATTGTCTCTTATCCATTAAGCCAAGGTCTGTTTTGAGGCCTTGCTGCCTTCTGTTCCTTCCACCGAACTGAATGAAAAGATTAGCCGATTTTCTCCAGGATTCTGTTCTCTGAAGATATGCCCGAGAGTATCTTGAGGTATTGGTCCTGAAATAAATGCCCTGCCACCTTCAAAGTTTCCAGAAATGCTTTCAGTTCTCTGAAATTTGATGATCTTTGACTGTCCTGGATGGACCATTTTCCCTGAAAGAAGCAGTCTGTCCAATGGGCGCACCAACCTTTCTGACTTGTGTCCCATCCGTTGCGATTACCGCCACTGGAGACATATTCCAGGGAACCCCCGTCTGTAGATTTTTAAGATCCAACCACCAGGATAGGGAGCTCCTTACTTTTTCGGAATTGAGGGAGCGGTGGTCTCTGTCCCATCTTCATAGCACTGTCTCCTGTAAAGTCCTTGAATGGAATTGTGCCCAAGGTACCATTGGGATGCAAGATGTCATTAGTCCCAGTATTTGCATGGATTCCCTTAGGGCACAACTTCCCTTTCTTCTGAAGGAGTCGATCCTTTCTCTAATCTTTTCTTGTTTCAAATGAGGGAGATAAGAACGCTGCTCCTCCGAGTCCAGAAATATTTTCCTGGTATCTGGGTGCAGGTCCGATTTCTCGTAATTTTCTATCTATCCCAATTCTTTTAATAGGGATAAGGTCTGTTAAAGATGATCCTCCAGCAGCTTTTTCTGATTTTGCTATGAGCAGAAAATCGTCCAGGTATGGCACTATCATAATGTGATTTTGTCTCAAATAGGCCATTATCTCTGCAAGCAATTTCGTAAATATCCGTGGGGCTGATGATATTCCAAACGGAAGACATTGGAACTGGTAGTGGTAGATTCTTCGTTTGATTCCAATTGCAAATCTCGGGTATTGTTAGTGCTGTTGATGAATGGGGATATGATGGTATGCATCCTTTATGTTTATGGTGCACAAGAATGCTCCTGGAGTTAGAAGTTGAGTTGTAGATCTTATTATTCCATCTTAAATTTGTGGTATATAATCCATTTGTTCAGGGACTTTAAATGTATTATCGTCCTGAATGACCTGTCTGGCCTTTTTATTAAGAACAGTTTTGAATAATTTCCCTTGAATTCCTGTGGATAAGGCACCCGCATTATTGCTCCTGGCTGGCAAGTTTCTGTATGTCTGCTAGAAGCTGCTCCTGTAGAGACGTGGTCTGAAATTCCGTAATTTGAAAATCCTGGGGAGGAGAACAACAGAATTCTAGTCTGAACCCCTCGCGGATAGAATCTAGAATCCACTGGTTGTGCGTAATTTGCAGCCACCTCTGCCAGAAGTAATGAAGCCTTCCCCGCACCGGCCTGGCGTCATTGTTTTCCTGGATTATTATTGGAATTTGGATTGAGGAGAAATCCTCTTCCTCCTTTAGGATAGCTCCATCTCCCAGTCTTGCCTTTACCTCTAGGTGTTGTATTTTGAAATTGTCTAGAGCAGTGGTCAGCAAACTGCAGCTCTAGAGCCACATGTGGCTCTTTAGCCCCTTGATATTGGCCCTTCCAGGTGCGGGCTCACATGTACAGTGCGATCGCATTTTCGTTTCCCGTGGCAAAAATCGGCAGGAGTGGGAGGACGCTCTGTGACGTCACGCTGTGCACGCCAGTTCACAGCACGGCCAACAGCAGGAGGAACACAGAGCGAGGGTGGTGAGGAGCAGCGGCATCCAGGAGCAGGAGAGGTAAGTGTCTGTGAAGGTTCTCATTTATCCAGGTCATGGTATATCTGTAAAGAATACATCAAGGCAACTGGACTTGCTGTAGATTTCTTGAAAACGTTTCACTCGTTTTGTTAAGCTTGTTGGAAGAACGAGTGAAACGTTTTCAAGAAATCTACAGCAAGTCCAGTTGCCTTGATTTATTCTTTACAAATAGGAGAGGTAAGTGCTTTTTTATTTTATGAAACTTGGGGCTGATCTGAGGCGATGGGGTGATGAGAATCATAATGAGGAATATGAGAGGTATCATGGATGATGAAAGGCATCATTGATAATATGAGAGGCATTATGGATGATAATGGGGATGATGAGAGGCATGGGGCTCTTATCTGAGGTCTGATTGGGTGTCATTTACTTTGGGGACTGAGCTGACGTCTGCTCTGAGGGAGGTCTTATTAACATTGGGGGTCTGATTAGTCTTTTGACCTGAGGTTTAATGAAAAATATTTTTTTTCATATAGTCCTCCTCGAGGAGTGTCGAGGATTCAGAAAGGTATGTTCAGATGGTTAGGAATACCCTTATTATGTTAACAACAAAGTACCTTCCTATATAGTTTACGACCAGTTTAAAAAATTTGGCTCTCAGAATTTTTTTTTATAGCTGTTTTGTCTCAGTTTATTTGGCTCAGTTTAATAATAAGTTTGCCCACCACTGGTCTAGAGGGTTTCCGAAATGGCTGCAGCTTCCTTGATTTTTTGTCCGGAAAGCCTTTCTTCTTATCCGCTGTTCTTTCTAGAATAGTATCCAGGACTGGTACAAACAGATAAGATCCGGAGAAGGGGATTGCACATAATTTATTCTTGAAAGCTATGTCCCCTGACCATGACTTAAGCCAAAGAGCCCGCCTTGCCATATTTGGTAATGTCTCATTCTGAGCCAAAAAGCGGATAGACTCAGCTGAAGCATCTGCTATGAAAGCTGTAGCCATCTTTAACAGTGGTAGAGACTCCAATATCTCCTCTCTAGAGGTTTTTAATTTGAGATGGTTTTCAAGCTGATTTAGCCAAAGATTCATTGCTCTGGCTATTGACATGGCAGCAATATTTGTGTTGATAGAGACAGCCGAAGATTCCCACGCTTTCTTTAATAATCCATCTATCTTGCGATCCATCGGATCCTTCATCTGAGATAAGTCTTCAAAGGGAATCATAGTTTTCTTTGCCACCTTTGCTACTTGAATGTCGATATTAGGGATTTCTTCCCATAATTTTGTCTCTTCCAGATTAAATAGAAGTCTGCATTTAAATTCACATGGTTTAACGCGGCAGTTTCTTTTCCGCATCTTCCCACTCCTCCTTTCTTAATTCTTTAAAATTTTAGTTTACTGGAAAGAGATTCTTCTTTTTCGCTCTCAGGCCCCCGAACATATGTCGGGCCTGTTTTTCATTTTCTACTGCCATAGTATGTCTTACTGCGGTTAGAATGGGATCTAGAACATCGCAGGAAAAGAGGTACCTCCTCGATTCTTCTGAAAAGGAGGAAGGGAAACGCTGATCATCTTCCTCTAATTCTCCCTCTGAATAATACAAGCCATCGTTTTCAGAGTTGGAACCCATTTGAACCCTGGGTCTCTTAGACGATGGCGGAGAGGGGACTGGGGATGGAACCAGGTTAGACACAGACGCCTGAACTTCCTCTCTTATCATAACTCTCAAGTCCGACAAAAAAGAAGGCTGCTTCTATTTAAGAATATTTGTAAGGCAGTCGGGGCATAATTGTTTCTTGTAAGACTCCAGAAGTCTTTTAGAACAGGTCGCACACTTTCTATCCATCTTTTTTGTTTCTACATGGGACTTGTATCCCATCTCTTTCTCAACCTAAAAGGGGGAGAGAGAGAGAGAGAGCAAGAGATTCCTATAGTCCATACATTATGCTGGACAAACAGGACAGAGAAAGTAACTTACATAACCCTGGGCAGGGGAATCTGTACTAGCCTCCTGCTTTCCAGATACCTGGACCTCCATGATGCACAAACTGAACCCCTCAGCTGCCGTCATATAAATGGACTTAGCCCATTAGTAATGATGAGCGGCAGGGGCTATATTCGATTTTACGATATTTCGCAAATATATGGTAATTAACTTGATTGTGAAAAATCAGCAATGTAATATTCACATAATGCCTGCGCAATACAGGCATGGATCACTTTGGGTACATTTTTCAAGCTGCTAGAAATTTACTGAGACTGGAGATAATGGTTGGCACGTCAGAACATTAAAATAGCTTTATATGCAGATAGTGCTCCAATATATATTCGCGATTGCAAAAATCGACAATTAATGATGCGCATATTTCTGCGCAATACGTGCAACTGGGTGACATCACAGCACTATGTATGTATGGACAGCCAAACCTATCACACTACCTAACACCCTGCACTCAAACCTATCAGCTACACTATAAATCAATGTAACCTACACTGATTATCCTCCCCCAACTATCTGAATTATATATATAAGTTAACTGTCTAATTATACAGCAGAGCACAGCAATGACACTGCTGTCTCTCTCAGAACTCCATTACACTACAGAAAATAGCTGCTGGGGAGGTTCTTATATAGTAAGGGTTAGGCAACTTTCCTATTGGTTGCTAGGGATGTTGCTAATCTCAGACAAAGACATTGCAGCCTTCTCATTGGCCCCACAAGCAAGAGAGAGGTTACTGATGAAAAAAAAAGTCGAATATTCGAAATTACGAATATATAGCACTATGTTCTAAATATTCGCGAATTCTAAAATTTGCGATTTGTGATTCGAATATTCGCGCCCAACACTACCCATTAGGTCCATCCCCCGCTCCTCCTCCTGGGGGACTCATTCCATGGAAGAGTCGACCCCCATGCGAGGCCTCACTAAATCAAGGACTCCAGCATGCAACGACGGGCGCTGCCATCTTCTTCCGGCACTTCTGGCCACGTGACCTAATCGGCAATCGCACGCACAGATGCAGGAGCCGCATCCGAGAGCAGAGCTCCCTCCGGAAGCCACGGCATCGGCTTCCCTGATACCGAGGCTTCCTCCACAGAGATGATGCAGAAGTTTTGGATTGGACCCTTCACCAAGCTCCCTACAGGTATCGGGGAAGAGCCTGTGAGTAGAGGCATAAAACCCCCGACCCAGCCTCAGCCTTCTTTTCCTAAATAGGGTACTTCTCCTCTTGATCCCTAAGCAGGGACTCCTGCTCTACTTCCCTATCCCTGTAGGGACAGGAAGAACACTGGAGAGTGGGGGTGGGGAGACGCATTTTAATCTCTCTTGCTTCCTGTCCCTACAGAGATCAATAGGACATCCTCCAGTGGTGCTGTCATGGAGGGACATCCTGGAAAAATGGCTTTTTTTTTTTTTACGGTGTTTATTTGAGGGGTTAGGTCATGTGATATTTTAATAGACCTGGTTGTTATGGACACGACGATACCTAATATGTGTACTTCTTTTAAACTTTTAACACAATAAAAGCATTTTTGAAACAAAAAAAAAATCATGTTTTAGTGTCTCCATATTCTGAGAACCATAGGTTTTTTACTTTTTGCCCGATTATTTTACATAGCAGCTCATCTTTTTGCGGGACGAGGTGACGGTTTGATCTGGGATCTGATCCTCTCTGCAATGCATTACAATACATCCTGGATTGTAATGCATTGACTGTCAGCTTTTATGCTGACAGCCTGCCTGTGAGACCTAGTCTAAGGGCTGGATCTCACAGGCTTCCGTAGAAGACAAGCTCCGATGCCTATGGAAGGCATCGGGCTGCCTTCTCTGCCATCGGGTCCCCGTCACTGCAGTGAGGGAACCTGATATAGATGCGGGGGGCAACCATACCCTCCGCATGCCGTGGTCAGCTTTGACCGCAGCATACAAGGGGTTAATATGCCGGCATCAGTGTTTTCACTGATGCCGGCGTATGCAGCAGGGGCCTGGCTGTCAGTGACTGCCGCTGATCCAGCGGGCACAGCTCCTGTACCTGCCCGATCAGCCCGCTGTACATGTACGGCACTGGTCCTTGAGTAACCTCCACCAGTGCCATACACGTACAGTGTTGGTCCTTAAGGGGTTAAAGGCTATGACCACCTCTGAGGCAATATTTTATTCAATTTGGGCTAAAATAATTTTTTCTCTTGGTGTGTATGAAACATTTCCAACAGTTTGTCCTACAGCCTTCACTTTCAGTTTACCTTCAGACCATTTCCTTCTGCTCTGACAGCTCAATAGCCCTTGGGGTGCATTCACACCACCGTATGTATTTTACAGTCGGTAAAACGTGGACTTGCAAAAAATATGGATGGCGTCCGTATTTTTGAGGATCCATTGCAACAATGCCTATCCTTGTCCACAAAACGGACAAGAATGGGACATGTTCTATCTTTTATGCGGGGCCGTGGAACGGACATATGGATGCGGACAGCACACGGTGCATTGAAACGAATGGGTCCGTATCCTATCCGAAAAAATGCGGATCGGATTCGGAACAAAAATACGGTTGTGTGAATGGTCCTTATCTCTGGTCTCCTGACAGCTCATAAACACTCATAGCAATAAAGCATTATATTCAGTTTGATAAGAATACAACGAAAATGAGTGTTTATGAGCCGTCAGAGGTAAGTGCTACAGATGGAGCCATCAGAACAGCTCCCTGACATTCACTGCAAGACCTCATGCACATAACCGTATCCTTATGCGGTCCACAAAACATGGATCCCGGCCGCGTGCGCCTCATACTATTGTAGAAATGCCTATTCGGATAAGAATAGGACATGTTCTTTATTGTGGAGCCACAGGACAGACATACGGATGAGGACAGCACACAGTGTAATGAATAAGGCCGCAACCGATCTGCAAAAAACGCCAATAGGATACAGACAGAGAATACGGTTGCGCAAATACACTGAAAGTAGAACAAAAAATGGTTAAACAGGTTTATCAAACTGGTGTAAAGTACTCAGATTCCACTTTTCATTTTCCAAAGGAGCTGTCAAAAGAAAAAGGTGGAATCTGATTGGTCGCTATGGGCACCTAAGCCAGTTCTACTTTACACCAGTTTGATAAATCTCCCTCGTGATTTTTTGTCTAAAAGGAGTAAAATGCAATAATAAAAAATAAAGCCAAAGCCTTCAGGTCTGCTCTGTCTACAGAATCAGTTGCAGACCAAGTACACCCCTTGATGGCACGGCATTCCCGTATGGAAGTACCATGTCAGGACTGAATACTATTGTCCCCACAACTGGAGGGTAACGTCAATGCAGTACATGGCGGACTAGTATATACAGTGACTAGTACAGGTGGCCATACACTGGCTGAACCGTTATCCAACCTGCCCCCTATACTGGCTAGTCTCATTGTAAGGGCTCGTTCACACGACCGAGCAGTGTTTCGCGGTCCGCAAAACACGGATGACGCCCATGTGCCTTCCGCAATTTGCGAAACAGATGGCCCTTTTAGAAATTCCTATTCTTGTCCGCAAAACGGACAAGAATAGGACATGACTCATAACTTTTGCTGGGCCACAGAACGTAGCAATGGATGCGGACAGCACACAGAGTACTGTCCGCATCTTTTGCGGCCCACATAGAAGTGAATGGGTCCGCACACAAGCCGTAAAAAATGCGGCTTGGATGCGGACCAAAACCATAGTTGTGTGAACGAGCCCTAAAGTGTATGGAGGGGAGGGGGGGAGGATAAGCCAGATACCTCTGAAGGCAGCTCATCTCCGTCGAGAAGGATCGGGCATGTTAAACCTCAACACGGGTCATCTATCACGACCTCTTACCCCTGTTCTTAGCGTAAAGCCAAACAGTTGCACAACTTTTTAAAATCCCGCAATATTTTTACACTGTCCTCATCACTAGGGAGTAGCGGGGGCACGGCAAGGCGGTGAGCCCCAGTAAATTCACCAACATTTACACCTGTCTCCAGGGCTGGAGTAGATATCAATCTCGGTGCACAGACCGGTGGAGGAAGCCCCCAATTTATGATGAGATTGGCGTTTGATAAGTGACCCCCGACATGTCATATTCTTTTTTCTCAAAGAATGTAAGACGAATATTACGTTGACATCTGCTGACCTTAGTCTAATCAGGTGCAAGCCAATCGTACGTTTTACCTTTTCTTGAAATTTTTGCTCGTTTACAGATAAATAATGTAAGAGGCGTTAAAAGATGCGCGCACAAGTCCCCACTACAGCTATTCAGACCTGCCCCAAAACGACAGTGACGTAGGTAACTGCGGCGGTGTATTTACCGTACATCCCGTCCGTATGGACCGGATGCAGAAATCCCTACAGACGTATGGAAATAACCGACGCCTGACTCAGCGCTCATACAGCGCCTCTGCCCTGCTACTTGTGCTTTCTGGGTCACATATTCCCACACATTTCCCTAGACGTGTCGTTTGTGTAAATCAGGCAATTTCCATATTTCTTGGGTTTGACAAAACAGAAGCGCGCCGGAAAGCAGGACATGTCAGGGCTGATGTAGAGACCATGGGCTGGCTGCATACATTACAGGGAAATGCCTGTGTAGAGCTCCAGGGCATGAATCCCAGCAGCACACATTATAATGAGGGAGGCAAAAACTGGGGCACAGGGACACATGTCCTCCATGCAGCTGCCAGAGTGAGGAAACTTTTCCACCACACTGCGTGTCGCCGCCACTGCCACCAGACCCCCTGACATACCTCCATGCAGGGGTAGTCGTCCGTTTCCCGCCCTCGGTCGTAAGCAGCCTCTCTCCCCAGCACTCAGCATCCGACTTGCCCTTTGCCTCCTCGGGCTGAGCTTTAACCGGGAGGACAGTGCAGGCAGCGCGTGATAAGATAAAGTTCTGGAAGCAGTGACCCGGTGTTCCCGCCCAGTGCCAGGCTCTAATTACACCCCGCCGGCCGCACAGATCAAGTGGCTGGGAGGAAGCGGGGACGGAGCGCTCATTACTGGCAGCCGAGGACCTGCAGATAGCAGAACGGAAGGGAACTTTGATCTGACAGCGAGGAGTAACTGAGGGAGGGGGAGCCGCGGGCTGAGAGGCGCCGGGTGCTCCAGGTGCCCGCTCCTCCGCCGCGCCTCAGAGCTCGAGCGCCTCCAAATCTGCCCAAAACAGCCTGCTCATAAAGGAGTTACATTGCAAAAAAATAGTCTTTTAGGTATTTTTAGTGCGTGGTACGTTTAGCATTTTTATACATCTGTATCAGTTATCACTACCTGACAGACAAGAATTTCTTTTCTAGACAAAAACTGCATGGAAAGATTGTCACAATTTTAATTTTTCAGTCACTTTCCTATAGTTTCGGGTTTGGCTAGGTTTACCGAGGACAAATGGTCAGGTGTTGCCGAACTTAAATTTTTATTTTGTCTGGACAATGTATCCCAAAATCACGGACAGCCAATATTTTTTACGGACAGATTGGAAAACCACGGTGAAGGATAAAGATTATAAGTAATACATGTCTGAATGCATTAGCAGTCTTTACGGCTCGTGGACACAACTGTGGTCCACAAAACACGGATTCTGGCCATGTGCTTTCTGCATTTTGCGGAATGGAAGGGCCGGTTCTTAAAAGAAGACTCCTATACTTGTCCATAACCAGGACGATAACAGGACGGACTCGGAATGCACGCGGAGGTTCGGAGTCAAAACCTAATGATGATAATTACAATCACAATGACCTCAGTTACCATGAGCCACAAAAAAAAAAAATCACACACCATTTTTTTTATGAACACTGGAAAAAAGTGCCCTATCTTTACAGAATGTCCCGAAATTTCTGGATGGTTAACAATTTTGGGACCATATTTTCTTCACATTGTACTAACGGGGGTGTGGTGACACTCAAAATATCCATAGAAAAAATGTGACTTGTAGCTGTCGTGGACTGACCCTTTCAGCAGAGCGCTGTACAGCGCGCAGTCCTCTCCATCCACTCCACACACTCTCATCTTTATTTGCGGATTTGTACAACTCCACGGTAGACCCACCACGTTGGGCCATATCATAAAGGCTCTTGCAGACGAGCGGATCTCCCCCCCCTCATGCTGCAGGCACCGAACGCTCTGAGTTGAGCCTCTGGCGGCTGCAGCACTGCCCGGGCTGGCGTGTCCATGAGGGTGCACCGCCCGGGCGCACCAAGTGGAGAGGAGTTGACAGGGGGGAAGCGCTCAGCGCTCCCTCCTGTCACTCCATTGTAGCGTGGCCGAGCTCTTTAAGGTCCGCAGGTACAGGAGCATCCGTCTCCTGTACCCGGCCGGACTGACATGAAGTGCGCACACAGTGTGCACTTCATGTCAGTCCCCTCGGGTACAGGAAACAAAAGCTCCTGTACCCGCAGACCATAAAGAGCTCGGCCACGCTACACTAGGGGTAGGGGGGAGGAAGAATGACAAGGGGGGGAGTGTGAAGAATGACAAGGGGGGGGTTAAGAATGACAAGAGGGGGGAGGAAGAATGACAATAGGGGTGAGAGAATGACAAGGGGGGGTGAAGAATGACAAGAGGGGGGAGAGAATGACAAGGGGGGGGGGGAGAACTGGCGTTAGTTAAAGGGGTTCTGCAGTTTATTTAAACTGGATAGATCATCAGCGTCTGATCGGCAGGGGTCCGACACCCGGGACCCCCGCCGATCAGCTGTTTGAGAGCAATAGCTCCTCGGCCTTCTCGTTATTTACCGCAGGCGCAGTGACGTCACGACTAGTATCACTGGCCTTGGCGGGGTTAAGCTCTGTTCACTTGAATGAAGCTTAGCCTCACCCAGGCCAATGATACTAGTCGTGATGTCACTGCGAGAAGGCTGAGGCGCTACTGCCAGCGCCGCTGCCTTCTCAAACAGCTGATTGGCGGGGGTCCCGGTGTCGGACCCCTGCCGATCAGTTTAAATAAACTGCAGAACCCCTTTAATATGGCAGATCATATGGGTGGGGCATTGTGATGTCACATAGGAGGGGGGGCGGCAAACTTTTCTTTTGCCTAGGGCGGCAAAAATCCTTGCACCGGCCCTGCACGAAGCAGTAACATGATAGATACTGCCCTGTGCCTCTCTGTGACCCTTTCACTACAAAATCACTGTGACAACTTTATCTCACAGTGATTTTGTAGTGAAAGGGTCACAGAGAGGCACGGAGCAGTATCTATCATGTTACTGCTTCGTGCCTCTGATGACCACCGCACAGCTTGGCTCTCATTCTCGCTGCGGATAATACGCAGGAGATCCGCTTGTCTGCAAGAGCCCTAAGGGCCCGTTCCTAGGGCAGTTTCTGACGCTGTAAAAATTTTCTGCGTATACTTTAGTTATTCACTTCAGATGGCGCAGGCCTACCTCCAGCTTAGCGCCATTGAATGAGGCCAAGCTGCGAGTGGACAGCCACCATGGCTGACTGCTTGTCACTGTCAGCTTGAACTCAGGACCTGCCGTATGGGAGGCACATACTTAGGCTTATTGCACACGACCGTATGGTTTTGCGTCCCGTTTTTTACAGATCCGTGGTTCCGTTTTTGTGATCCGTTGTGTTTCGGTTCGTTTTTCTGTATGGCATATACAGTATACAGTAATTACATAGAAAAAATTGGTCTGGCCTTAAAATTTTCAATAGATGGTTCCGCAAAAACGGAACGGATACGGATGCATTTCCGTATGCATTCCGTTTTTTTGCGGACCCATTGACTTAAATGGAGCCACGGACCGTGATTTGCGGGCAATAATAGGACATGTTCTATCTTTGCACGGAACGGAAATACGGAAACGGAATGCACACGGAAACACTTCCGTTTTTTTTGCGGACCTATTGAAATGAATGGTTCCGTATACAGACCGTATACGGAACTCATAAAAACCGCCCGTACACCCGCAAAAAAAACGTTCGTGTTCCTGAGGCCTTAGGGTACTTTCACACTAGCGTTGTTCGGATCCGGCAAACCGCATGCAAACTGAAAGCTGTTTTTCCAGATCCGTTAGACTCATTCATTGAAATACCAGATCCGTCTTTCCAGTATCATCCGGAATAACGGATCCGGTATTTAATTTTTTCAAAGCTAGAAAGAACTGCACATGCGCTGACCAGAAATCCGGATCTGGCGATGCAGCAATTTCCGAAACACTTGGAAATTAATGCTAGATCCGGCAAGTGCGGTAGTGTTCCGGAATTTTGGCCGGAAAAAATACCGTACAAGGGACTGTACATTAAGCCCCTTTACCGGATTTCAGTACCGGAAAAGAATAACGGTAGTGTGAATGTACCCTAACACTGTAGTCTATGGAAGCATTATCTCTAACTGAAAACTTCTGTAGTATTCTTCCCATACATATTGTTCTGGTATCTATAGATCCATTTCCATATATCAGTACATATATCTATCCATTTCCATATATCTATCTATCAATCTATGTATCTATCTATCTATCTATATCAGTGTATCTATCTATCTATCTATCTATCTCATATCTATCTATCTATCTATCTATCTATCTATCTATCTATCTATGTATCTATCTATCTATCTATATCAGTGTATCTATCTATCTATCTATGTATCTATCTATCCTTCAGTGTATCTATCTATCTATCTCATATCTATCTATCAGTCTATCTATCTATCTATCTATCTATCTATCTCATAAACTGTACCGGTATATAGAGATATTATATATAATAATTTTGAGGTTTTTAGTAAGAGAAACGTTTCCACTGGGTGTAGTTAAAGGGGTATTCTGGTTATGTAAAGTTGTCCTCTATCTACAGAATAGGGATAACTATTAGATCAGTTCCACTGATCACGACAACAGAGACCCTGTACCCTGTGGAGGCCCCTTGAAATAAATCAATCGGCCGTTGGGCATACGTGTGACCGATCACTTCATTTTTATGGGAGTTCCAGAGATAGCGGACAGCTCTTGTGTATCTCTGGAACTCCGATAGAAATAAATGGAGTGGCTGCACACAGGCTCAAATGACCGCTCCGTGCATTTCGGGGGGCCGTCCCAGGATACAGGGTTCCCATTCTCGTGATTGGTGTGGGTCCCAGCGGTGAGACTGCCACCGATCTAACAGTTATCCCCTATCCTATGGACAGGGGATAACCTTCCATAACTGGTAAGGTTTCTTCCTCTCATACAGCTGGTCCTTGGTTCAAGGATACAGCAGGGACAATCTGGAAGAAAATAGTAATAAAAGTTAAGAATACAGGAGTATCTTAAGAGTGCAGGGGCTCCTTATAGTGTCCCAGTGGCCCTATGGTAACAGCTTCTTCTGACTTTGATCCCTCCTTGGAGAATGTGCACCTCATCTTCAGTCATATACAGTAGGACACCCCACCATTAATACCTGAGGTTTCACATAAAGACCGTAGTTACAAAGTTCTGAAAATTGTACGGCTCCACTGCTTCTTCTTTAATATTTGAAGCATTTGTGATCTGAAATATCCTAAAGATCAGCAGTTTTCAGGGAGGGTGAGATGCCGCTTCATCTTGTGCCATATGGATATGTGCTGGATTTGCTTGAACGTGTTCCAAGTCGATGTAGATATGCCTGACCTACAACGCGTAGTCCTGCAAGCTCCCCTAGCTCTTGTCTGATCCCTGTTGCGTGTTGCGGATATATTCAGGCTGTGTCCACTGGTATTATACTGCTAATGAGATCTGGACGCCTACTCTCCCCCGTCACTAATGAGAGGCTTCTGCATGGCATTGCTGGAGGACTTTCATCATGGTTATTGAACCATTCCCAGGACCAGCATATCCCTTGCGGCGGAGCTGTCACAGCACACTTTCAACACATGGCCTTCATCGCTGAATTATTTTAATATTTCAAATACGTTTATTGGCATTATCTTTATATTCCGCTGACAAGCAATTAAATGAGATGGTGGAGGCACACTTACCGAATCAGTCCTGAACTAGACTTCATTACAAAACTGCCCGTGTACCGCCGAAGCCAGTGCTATAAATGAAGCAGGAATGAGCTGACACCATTATGTCACTACAGTGCCTGAGCACTGTAGTAGGGTTTAACCGTAGAAGTGCCGCGGAGGTTCCTTCACCCTTACTATTTTACCCTGCGCGCCATTCATACTGTGCTGCACAAGCCACCCTTCAGCATTAAATAGCTAAAGACAGGTAAACCTTCGGGCTGGCAGCAAAACCCATTCATAGGAGGTGGCACCTCCTGCATAACCCAGAATGGTCCTAATGCTTCACGTCTTTATGACTTGTCATTTGGCTTTACGAGGAGAATGTAACATTGATTTCTAGAGCTATGCGTTTACATTGGGATAAGGTTCATGATTATAGCATAGAGCCTGCAATGAAAATCTTCAGTTTTTGAAAGCTGCAGGTGGCACACAATATTGTAGTGAAGTTCACAAATTATTAAAGCTTCCTTCCTATGGTCCTCATAGATGGGATTCAGTTTCCAGAGAGCTAAACATAAGTGTTGATCGAGCATGCTCGGCCGGACAGCAGTTCGCCTCGAGCATCTCGATGCTCCGCTCATGGTGGTATTCGGCCAAATACCGCATGTGCTTGAGCGCAATACTCGAGTCTCCTCCCCACATGTTTCTTGGCTGCAGGTAAGTACTGCTCTCACTGTAATGCCGTAGCCATGTTGGTTACTGGCATTACAGTGATTAGCTGGCCGGAACGCGTCATCGGGTGCTATATAGTCAGTCAGGGAGAGTGGACCTGAGGAAGGGACAGACAGTGTAGGGAGGGATATTGGAATATTTTTATTAGAAAAACTTCAGAGACCCAAAAGTCCTTGTAAGGACTATTGTGAGTGGCAGCAGCAATATATATATTTTTTATTACAACCTGCGCTAAATTGCTAAAATTTTACAGACCCAAAAGTCATTTGAAGGACTATTGTGTGTGGCAGCAGCAATATATATTTTTAGCGCAAACTGCGCTAAATAGCTAAAACTTTACAGACCCAAAAGTCCTTTTAAGGACTAGTGGGTGTGGCAGCAATATCTATTTTTAGCGCAGGGTGCAATAGTTAGGGCGCTGCAGACAGCAACATTAGCTGCGCAACATCTCACGTGTAAAGTGTGCATCCAAAAAATATCTGTGACATCCAGTGTATTTTTTTCGTAGACGGTGTCCGCTGCGGACAGTGACATTAGGTAAAGTTTGCGCTTACATTTTTTATCAGTGACATACAGTGTACTTTTTCAATAGACAGTGTCCGCTTCTGACAGTGACACATCTGCAGTGTAACGTGTGCGCTTAAAAAGTTATCTGTGACATACAGTGTACTTTTTCAATAAACGGTATCCGCTCTGTAAATTGTATTAAATGCAATCTTTTTACAGGTGGCTGTAGTTGTGGGTTATCTGCTCCCTTCTGATCCTCAGCTGTGTCCTGTGGCCAACACTCTGACTTTCCAGCATGACAGGAAGTCAGTTTCTTTAATCATTCCTATAAGGCTGTCATAGGGGGCCCCGTTCTCTAGATAGCAGTGGATCCCAGAGGTGGGACCCGCACCTATCTCACATTGGTGGCATATCCTAGCAATACGTCAACAATGTCCTAGATGGGCCATCCCCTTTAAAAGGGTTATCCGAGACTAACAAATGCCCCCCCATATGCCGGGCTCCTCACACTGAATCTACTTACCCCGCTCCCTGAACCGCTCCTTACAGGACTTTCTCCCGTCTAAAATAACAGATCTCTGACGGAACTGACAAAAACGGATGCTAAGTAAGCTCAATGGATGCTTAAAATAAATGATCCATTTTCTTTTATTTTTCTGTTCTCACGGATCAGAAGAGTGGGAAAAAAAACGTAATATAAACGTAGCCTTAATATGGTTGACTTTGGTAGTGGTCATACGTTAACAATGGAAATACACAAAATCAGGAATATGTTTGCCCCATAATCCGTTAAGCAGTTTACGTGGAAAATATGCTAAATGCTTGTAAGATAAATTGTGAGAACACAAGCAGCAGATTTGTCGCAGAGGTTCTTGCAGAAATCCACGTGCTAGCTGCCGAAAACCCCCCTTCAGATGAATGATACTTGTTTTAAGTCGCAAAAATGTCTTCAGTAAATTTGCTGCCTGTGAAGTCGCCCTGAGGGTATGTTCAAGTAGCTGAGTTCAAACATGGCAGATTAGCATTGTGGTTTCTACATCGCAGATCTGACGTAAAGTCATGTAGAACGTCTCATTCACATGTGTTTGAGAAAACCATAACGTGGAGAATCGATTTCAGATCCGCAGAGCAACAGTTATGTCACCATAAATGCAGTAGTAACACAGGCCACCTATGGGGGATGGATTAAATTAGGACCTTGGGAAACAGGGTATCATCTTTCTGCCCCTGAATTGATTATATTTGGAAATCAGCTATTGATTAATTTATTAAAAAGGAGCTATCACCTCTCCTGGCATGTCTATATTAGGGCTCAAGCACATGACTGTTGGCGTTTTTGCAGTCCGAAAATAGTGGATCCGCGGAAAACAGCCGTGTGCATTCCGCATTTTGCGTAGCGAAATGGCCGGCCCTCTATAGAAGTATCCTATCCTTGTCCGTTTGGTGGACAAGAATAGGACATGTTCTATATTTTTGTAATCGGACATACGGATGTGCTGTCCACATTTTTTGTGGCCCCATTAAAGTGAAAGGGTCCGCATCCGACCTACAAAAAATGTGGCTTGGATGCCGACCCAATACACGGTTGTGTGCACGAGCCCTTAGTAAGCAATTGTAGTTACCATGAAATAATTCTGGAGCATCTATTCATAGAACTCTGTTGTTCCGCTGTTATTCCTATTAGAAATGTATTATGAAATTTCCATTCGCCCCCCATTAGTAAACCCCATTGATGAATTGATTGATACATTTCCAGTAGGTATAACAGTGGAATGGCTCAACACTGACTTCTAAGGGCCAGTTTTATTATGGGGAATACAATTCTTTCTTAAAACCAACGTTCCAAGGGCTCTCTTTAAATCCATAAGAGCACTGTATGTTGTAAGAATCAAATACTGCTGCTGAATTCTTTAAACTGAAGCATTCAGAAAAGCTAGAGATGCCCTAAACATTCTCTAACTAAAAACAGGGGCTCTAAACGATGCACAAAACGAAAAAGCCTAGCATGTCAGATATGTTTACTCTGAATCACAGTCTCTCCCAATCGATACCCTGCAATGTGGGTTCCTGAATCCTAGGAAACTAATATGTTTGTACAAGGTCTGGTTATCCAAAGTTATCAGCAAAGATATAGCTCTTCATATATGATGTCACAGAATGCAGTGGGGCAGAGTCACTAATAGTGTCTAAGAGAGACTACAAAGTCTAAAACGTGCCAGCTGATGCTGAGTGAGAACGGGTGCATCTTTACGCTGTCTAGTCTGTGGGGGGAATTTTTAACCCCCTTTGCACCAGTTTTGCTTTGTTTTTTATCAGAAAAAAGTACCAATCAAACAGTCATCTCATCCCGCAAAAATGATACCCTACCTGAGACAATCGCCCAAAAATTAAAAAAAACTATGGCTCTCAGATTATGGAGACACTAAAACATGACTTTTTTTTGTTTAAAAAATGCTACTATTGTGTAAAACTTAAATAAATACTAAAAAAATATTCATATTAGGTATTGCCACGTCCGTAATAACCTGCTCTATAAAAATAAAACATGACCTAACCCCTCAGGGGAACACCAAAAAAAATAAAAATTAAAAACGGTGTCAAAAAAGCTATTTTTTGTCACCTTACATCACAAAAAGTGTAATACCAAGCGATCAAAAATTCATACACACCCCAAAATTCTACCATTCAAACCGTCATCTCATCCCCCAAAAAATGAGACCCTACCTAGGACAATCGCCCAAAAAATAAAAATACTATGGCTCTCAGAATATGGAGACACTAAAACATGATTTTTTTTTTGTTTAAAAAAATGTTGTTATTGTGTAAAACTTAAATAAATAAATAAGTATACATATTCTGTATTGCCACATCCGTAATAACCTGCTGTATAAAGATATCACATGACTTAACCCCTCAGGTGAACACCGTAAGAAAAGTGTGTCACCTTACATCACAAAAAGTGTAATACCAAGCGATCAAAAAGTCATATGCAACCTAAAATAGTACCAATCAAACCATCATCTCATACTGAAAAAAATTAGCCCTTACATAAGACAGTCGCCCCCCAAAAAAAAAAACTATGGCTTTCAGAATATGGAGACACTAAATAATAATTTTTTCAAAATTCAAAACTACCAAAAAATATTTGGTATTGTCACATCCGTAACAACCTGCTCTATAAAAAATACCACATGTTCTAACCTGTCAGATGAACATTGTAAATAACAAAAAATAAAAACTGTGCCAAAACAGCTATTTTTTGTTACCTTACCTCACAAAATATGTTGTAATATAGAGCAACCAAAAAGCATATGTACCCTAAAATAGTACCAACAAAACTGCCATCTTATCCCATAGTTTTGAAAATGGGGTCATTTTTTGGGGAGTTTCTACTCTAGGGGTGCATCAGGGGGGGGGGCTTCAAATGTGACATGGCATCTTAAAATTACCTGCCTTCCAAAACCCATATGGCGTTCCAATCCTTCTGCGCCCTGCCACGTTTCCGTACAGCAGTTCACGACCACATATGGGGTGTTTCTGTAAACTACAGAATCAGGGCAATAAATATTAAGTTTTGTTTGGCTGTTAACCCTTGCTTTGTTACTGAAAAAAGTGATTAAAATGGAAAATCTGCCAAAAAAGTAAAATTCTGAAATTTTATCTACATTTTCCTTTAATTCTTGTGGAACACCTAAAGGGTTAAGAAAGTTTGTAAAATTAGTTTTGAATACATTGAGGGGTGTAGTTTCTAAAATGGGGCCATTTATTAGGTGGTTTCTATTTTGTAAGCCTCACAAAGTGACTTCAGACCTGAACTGGTTCTTAAAAAGTGGGTTTTAGATTTGCTTCTAAACTTCTAAACTTTCTAACGTGCTAAAAAAAGAAAATGTCATTTACAAAATGAAGTGACATATGGGAAATGTAAAGTAATAACTATTTTGGAGGCATCACTATCTGTTTTAAAAGCAGAGAAATAGAACATTTTGAAAATTGCAAATTTTTCCAAATTTTTGGTAAATTTGGTATTTTTTTATAAATAAAAATGAACTATTTTGACTGAAATTTACCACTGTCAGGAAGTACAATATATGACGAGAAAACAGTCTCAGAATGGCCTGGATAAGTAAAAGCGTTTTACAATTATCACCACATAAAGTGACACATGTCAGATTTGCATGTCCTTAAGGTGAAAAATGGCAGGGTCCTTAAGGGGTTAAAGGGAACATGGTGTCTGAGCTGCAGGCAGCATGTTATAGAGCAGGAGGAGTTGAGCACATTGATATATAGTCTGATAGGAAAAGTTTAAGGAAAAATTGTAATTTATACATTTAAGGCCCCTTTCACATCTACGTTTTTGCTTTCCGTCGTTGGGGCTCTAGGACAGAAAGAAACTGATCAGGATAATCCTAATGCATTCTGAATGGAGAGAAATCCGTTCAGGATGCATCAGGATGTCTTCCGTTCAGTATGTGAACGTTTTTTGGACGTTGACAAAACCGCAGCATGCTGCGGATTTGTCTCCGTCCAAAAATACGGAAGACTTGCCGTAACGCCGGATCCGGAATTAATGCCGATTGAAGTGCATTAATCCGGACCGGGAATTAAGATAAACGTCGTTTCGGCGCATCGCCGGATTCGACGTTTAGCTCTGCGCATGCGCAGCAGCAGTTCCGATCGGGGCCCCAGTGTAAGCTGGGGCTCCAATCGGTTACCATGGCAGCCAGGACGCTACTGAAGTCCTGGCTGCCATGGTAAGTACTCCGCAGCAGTGTACTTACCTGCGCCGCGGGGACCTGTGACGTCATGAAGCAGCGCCCGGCGGCCACAGTGCGGATAAGTACACTGCTCTCGGAGTACCATGGCAGCCAGGACTTCAGTAGCGTCCTGGCTGCCATGGTAACCTGAAAGCATTTCGAAGACTGATCAGGATCCTGATCAGTCTTCAAATGCTTTCAGGCGACTTGCGTTCTGACGTATCCGGCGTGACGGAAGTGCCCGCCGGATCCTTTAGAACGCAAGTGTGAAAGAGGCCTAATGACATTCTGGGCATTGAAGTCAAAGATGCGGTCCTCTCAGTGATGTGTATACAGAGATAGTTGTCAATCAATGATAGGACCGCCTCCCTGACTTCACAAATGGGTAAATTACAAGTCTTACTGAATCTTTTTCCATAAAACTATAACTCAATCCGCTCAGCTCTTCTTGCTCTGTAAAATGCTGCCTATAGCTTACATAACTACAGTATTTTTATGGTGACAGGTCCCCTTTAACGTGGACAACCCCTTTAATAAATGTGGCGGATGACCTCTGAGCCAGAAATCTGCCTCATATTGAATTCTGGCACCTTTCCAATAGTAGACCTACCCCATCTTCTCTTCACATGACCTTGAACCAGGCCATTGTGTTCGCTTTCTCTAATGCAAGCTTGTCTCCACGTCTTTATCTTTGACAAGAACCATTAAATTAGCACATGTATGACACATAACACTGCGAAACCGAGCCGAGAAACCTAAACAAATTGTGAATCATTTACAGCGCGTCCTGTAAAAAGGCAGCACGGTCTAGGAAATGACAGCCACTACCTGTGCTGTGGTCCTCGTGAGCCGTGCTGTGGGATCTGATGTCTCCGTTCTATCATGTAACCCATCATTTAGCTCCTTGTTCAATTTCACACACAGCACCAGATTCTTTCCGCTACTTCCAAGGTAATTTTGTCTGCTAACCCAATTTCCAGCTCTTCTATCATCTGCTGTCCTACTTTCTTTCGAAAGAGAAGCTTATGAATGCTTCCACACCATATCGTGGACAATAATCTTTAACATTTCATTTCCTTCCCCTCGAGTTTAAAAGCAATAACTTTTTTCATATTTACCACCATTTCTCAGCAAACATAAGGCATTCAGATTTTCCACGACGTTTTATTTTATCGACATTCGATTTCTGACAGTGAATTCAGTTGACAGTTTATGGCGGCGCCAGACAAAAATTGAACAGACTGGATTTCACCTGCCACATACTATAGCTCCCCTCTGGATAAGCGGCGCCTGATGCATCTGGCAGCTACATATCTACCCTCTCTATGGAAACATCACATGGATTTGGCTGAGGTCGGCTTTCAGGATGGAGTAGTTAGTTGACTGGTCATTCGAGTGACTAGCTAAAGATACAACACATAGACAGATACAGCATGCAGTAGTTTGTAGGACACACCAGCATATAAAGGCCTTTTATATGGGGCATGAATCACCCATTACCCAGTGTGCCCATGCCCAGTGATTGAACATTAAACAATAATTTGCTTGATTGTCGTTTATGGCATCTTTTATGCTGATGTAAAAATCCCCATCTGTTGTCAGCACACCCCCCTCGTGTAAACTGCCCGTCATATAAACTCTATAAAGGGGTTCACGATCCATTAAAAAAAATCCAAATGACTGTGTAACATAAGCGCAGTAATTGAACACTGATGGACTTGCTATATCATCAAACGGGGGTCGTTACAGTTATTTTGCTGCCAGTGTTCAAGAACCAATATACTGTACTATACCAATTTTCCAGGAAAACAGTCTCACCGCCAGAGATATTTGTTGCATTATTTTCTCAGTCCTAAAAGGTTTCAAACTGCTTTTCAGCAAATGGCAGAAACAAGAAGAAAGCCATGAAGAGGTTTTGGTCACTAGGTGACACACTGAAGATTTTGCAATGCTCAGGTAGACAGAATACAAAGACAAATAGATGCCTCATGTGGGAGGTATTCCTGGTCCACCTTAAGACATTCTTATATATATGTTTCATGGCCGGGACAAGAACAACAAAATGCACTTTAGAGCATCGGTGATCAACTCATATGACCAGCCCTGATGACAAGAATCCAATATAAAAAGAATGACTCCATTGCTTTACTAATGATTCAGTCCTGTAGCTCACTAGTTAGTAACTTGCAGAGTGAAGCCACAGACAGAGCAGCACTAAAGAGCCGGGTGTAATCTCTACCGAGAAATCTGTAGGTTCACACAGGTTTCACCATCAGAACTCATATACTGTCTTATCCTGCCCACACGTCCTGTTATTTTCATACCTTATATTTATATAGCACCGACATAAACCAAATACCTTCCAGCCAGCGAGAAAAAACAACCTACAAAACTCAACTAAAAAGGAACAACGAAACAAAGCACCATGCCGATCCCGGTTGCAAGAGCTTACAATCTTATTAGATTTCCTCAAGGAAGTTCTATGTATGGCCGGAACGAATCCATTGTCATCCTAGAAAACACAGTCCAGAGCCCCCAAATCAATCAGCATTCCCTCAAACACCACAGAGCTTCATTAGTTCACAGCTCCTTCTCACCAGTTAGGATCTGCTAGTCCTTGTCCTCCCAGCATCAGCTTGGCCCCCTCTCACACCAGCTAGATAATGCTTTTCTTTCTCCTTCCCTCCTTTCGAGATTGCCTCCAGGTTGCCTCTAGACTGAATCTTCAAAGCTCAGAGTCCCTCCCTAATCCTCATCCCTCCTTCTGCCTTACTAAACCTTCTCTCTCACATTGCTCTGGGTGTCAACTCTCTTTTCCTTTCCTGTATGTCTCTTAATGTTGTCTGTATGTCTCAGTTTGTGTGTCCCTGTCAGTCTCTTTGTCTCCCTTCCCTTCCTTGTGTTGCCTGAACCCCCCTCCCCTTTCCCTTCCACAGCTAATTAGTTGTCATTAGCAGAGTTTATTAGTATTTTCCATCTTTGTTTCTTGTTGTCTGATGTCTGACCCACCCTGCGGTTTCCTGTGTATCCTTTAACTCTTCCTGCTGTGCTTCTGAGTCCTGGAGAACACTCCTAATATTCCAGGTCTAATCCAATGCAATCAGGGCTCGGCTGAAGTACCTCCATCGCGTTTCAAGTCCAATCTGCTACTTCTGAGCTTACAGACGCCTTCTTCCTGTCTCATATCACAGTTTATTCCAGCGCGAAATGATGCCTATATCCTGCCCAGCACTTTCTATGCTACGCACCTTTGCACTAATTCTAGTTAATATCTTCTACACTTTTATCATACTTATTTCTACTAGCCTTTTATTGTTCCCATTATACTAACCTCAGCTCAAAAACACTCTGCTAGTCTACCCCTAGTCCAAGAGCTGGACACAGCGAGGCATTGGCATAGCAAAACACAAAAGCACAAATAATAATTATATTGTTTTGTCTGCACACAATGTCAGCGGATGTGCTACAGCTGGCATGACAGGATGCCCAGTGACGCCAGTCATGTAATACCAGTAAGAAAGTCTGCTAATTGCCTACAAAAGTGGCCAAGGGATAGTTTTGTGCCTTTTTGTTTCCTGGCATGGAAAGGGTTATACCAAGGACATTGGTAAAGTGCAATGAAGCTAAGTCTGTCTAGTCATGTGCTTCAAAGTCATTAAGGTGTGATACTGTGCAGGCTCCTCAATAGGAATCCATAATTATCTTCCTATCTGGGGCATTTGATTCAATTTTAATTAGATGTCATGAAAAGCAGAAGACATAAAGGCAGACAAGAAAGCACAGATGCTTAGCCGAGGGAAAGCAGAGAGAGACAGGTAAGAAGCGGGTGAACGGAGAAGCCTAGGTAAAACATTGTGGATCAGAACAAATGCCTCACAAGAGACAGAAAAGAGACAGACATAAGTGCCGAGAACTTTAAAGACATGTATGAGCATGGGCCAGAGCGTACAGGCAGAGGTGCGAGCTGATGATTACAAGCATCTACTGAAGAGACAATGGCAGAGCTCCACAAGATGCAGCCAATTTATTTCTGCAGATTTTTAATTACAAGATTCATTTGGAAATGAGCCCAAAGGAGAATGACAAGAGCTCCTTGTCACCTCCCTCCTATTCACCGCTCCTTCTTGTCTCTGCTGGCCCGTCCATTCTTTCCACAACTATTTGCACTTGATAATGTCTGTCTGCCTGCCTCCTTTACCCTTCACACGTCTTGAGCGCCTTCTGTGTACCCAGTCTTATTTTTAGGTCTTATTTCCACCCCTTCAGACCCTGCTGAGTTCTATTTTGTTCTGGATTATTTTATTTTATAATTACCTGGAGAGTAGGACTATTCTTCACTCTTCGCCATCTCTCTCTCTCCAGGTTTCCTGCTTGCAGTCTCACCTACGCAGGACGGAAAGAGTCAGCCTGGATTCAGAACTTTACGTCAGGGTGTCAGAAAAATCATCTACCTGACAGCCAGAGGCCTATGGAATGAGGTAAAACCAGTCGCTGCTTTAGAGAAGACAAACTATAGCGCCTCTCTGGTATCTATTTTTAACCCTTTGTCAGATAAAAAGAATTCATGAAAAGGTCAGCAGTTGTGGTGAGGCAACAAGGAACTGTGAGTGTTGGGTTACCAGAGATTACAGGAGAAGCTGCTTCAGTGATGAAGAGGTTGCCGGTGAGCGTAGTCAACTCTGTTCTATCTGCAGTTACCTTGAAGAAATGGATCCTGTGTACAAACAAGCGGGCAACGCAAATATAGGATGGTTTATCACATTTTTACCTGTACATCTGTCAATTTCTGAATGCGAAGAGATCAAGCAGTGGCTGGATTTCGGCTACATAAAAAATAAAATTTGGGACTGCTTTGTAAAGAGAAGAAAGCTACATGAGTGACATTATAATTAGCTTCCTTTTGTTTTATTTTTTCTAATGTCACAAAACATGCTGGGCTATTTAAATTGTTCCTTTCATTACAGGTGACTTTTCAGAATACCCTGATGTGTGTGTAGGTGAAGAATAACACTATATCTGTCCATTATATGATGTATATCCTGCATTTTTCACCGGTTTACCCTCTTCAGACTCCATCTCTAATAGTCCCTAGTTGTTCCTTAGCTCAGATGCAGAGTGGGCAGAGACTAGCTGCTATAATGTCTCCCATACACAGCAAACGCACTATCTATGTCCATTATATGATGTTTATCCTGCAGTTAAATATCGTTTTCCACTGGCTTCCTTTATCTATGACTTCACATCTACATCTGAGACGGGAAAGGCTTTTAAGGCTCTGGCCTGTCTACACAACATTATCTTTGACCTTGCCTCTGAGGGAGGTTTTCTGCTCATTCTCCTGGACTCTGCCCTGTAAATGTGATGTCAGCAATGATGCTGTGAATTAGGGCGGGGGTTTTCCAGTAGGGCTTCAAGCAGGCATGGACCTGTGATGTTTGAGGTGAGAGGGGAAGAGAGGCAGAGAGTCTTGATGCCACAGACACTCCCCGAGTCTTGTGCCAGGATGAAACAACGGGGTGCGGGTCACAGATCGCAATTATGCTGGAGGAGTCAAAGTGCACTTAATGTATGGCTCAATGCTTGTGTTATGTATTTTTTATTTATTTTTGTGTGTAACTGGAAAATCCAGATCACAGAAAATCTTAGATATCATTAATAGGGACCAGAAATAATTTACTGAAATTAACACCTTAAATAAAACTTAACTTTTATTTCAATCTTGATAACAAATCACCCAAAACATAAATCAATAGGGTTGCAACCAATTTATATACTATTTATTAAGCTGTGGGGCAGCACCATACTTGCTCCAGAATATCTCTGCCACAAATGCAAAGCAATTAGTCATTATTCGTCACTGGAATGCATCATTACTCATAATCAGATGACCTTCTCATTAAGGATATGATTCATGCAAATTACCTTCTCCTTTAACAGGTAAGAGGCGTCAAACACAGGATGGTTCTGTTTATATGATCCAACATCCTTAACACATGTTTCTTCATATCCTAGAAGCATGTAGATGTGCCAACAAAAACTTGTTAAGAGCCTATTTTCATCCCTTTCTTCCCAGAATTCAAGAGTAGCATGTATGGCCTATAGGTCTCCTCACGACGACTTGGGTGCTCTCTCCCCAAGGAGAGATAGTACCCCCCCAAAAAACAAAACAAAAACAAAGGCATAAGGTCATGGGGCTAGTGGCCCTATTGCTAACTAACTGTCCTTGGCTAAAAGCAGAGTCGTTGCCCTGAAAGACACTTATCAGCCCCTGTCACTAAAACATCCTTCCAACAGTAATGTCCTAACGCATTTACCCTTTGGCAGCGATTACTGCTTCCAGTCTTCCTGGGTATGATGTCACAAGGTTTGCACACCTGGATTTGGGGATTTTTTGGCCATTATTCTTTGCAGATCCTCTCAAGCTCTGTCAGGTTGGATGGGGACCATTAATGGACAGCCATTTTCGTGTCTCTCCAGAGATGGTTGATTGGGTTCAAGTCGGGGCTCTGGATGTGCCCGTCAAGGACATTCACAGAGTTTTCCCTAACACACTTCTATGTTGTCTTAGCTGTTTGCTTAGAGTCAGTGTCTTTGTGAAAGGTGAACCTTTGGCTCAGTCTGAGATCCAGAGCGCTCTAGATCAGGTTTTATTAAGGATATCTCTGTACTTTGCTCCATTCAGCTTTACTTCAACTCTGACCAGTCTCCCTGTCGCCTACTGAGGAGAGGCTTTTTTCAGGCCACCCTGACATAAGGTCCAGATTAGTGGACAGAGTGATGCAGTTCTGGAAGTCCTTTGGAGCTCAGCCAGAGTGACCATTGGGTTTTTGGTCACCTCTCTCACCAAGATTCTTCTCTCCCAATTACTTAGTTTGGTGGGGAGGCCAGCTGTAGGAAGAGTCCTGGTTGTTCCAAACGTCTTTCATTTAAGAATCATGGAGACCACTGTACTCTTGGGAACCTTCTATGCAGCAGATATTTCTTGTACCCCTCACCCGATATGTGCCTCTACATAATCCTTCTTAGAGCTCTACACGCAGTTCTTTCTTCCCCATCGCTTGGTTTTTACTTTGATATGTTAAGTCATTGTCAGTTGAGAACTTTAATAGACAGGGCTGTGTCTTTTCAAAGCTGAATTTACCTCAGGTGGACTCCAGTCAGGGTGTAGAAACATCTTAAAGATGATCAAGAGATATGGGACGCCCCAGAGCTAAATTTTAAGTGTCATAGATAATGGTCTAAATACTTATGTCCATGCAAAATTTTAATTTTTCCTTTTTAATAAATTTGCAATATCAGATTGATGGAGGTCTGACTCCTGGCACCTTAAATAAACACCTGGTGTGCAGTAGCTGCAGCGCTAGTCATTGGTGCTGGAACTACAAAGATTTGTCACTAAATAGCAAGTGAATGGTTAGTGCTACAGGAACTAGCTTCTTCCAATACACAATCAATGGAGCTGTGTAGATCTGGAGCTGGAACTAAAGCAGAGCAGCTAATTGCTGGAGGAGTCAGATGTGATATTGATGACCTTTGCTAAGGATAGACTATCAATATAAAAATTCCTGAAACTCCCTTTAAGACTGGAATATGAAAGGCTAGTCTTAATAAAGCTCCCCCATTGTGTTTTCAATGGTTGCTTCTCAACACCACACCCAAATAAATATTAACATTTATGATCATCTGGGCATTGCTTTGCCACAACAAGGTGTATAGTTGTGCCTTGGATTTTAATGGATAGAACACTTATTTACACAGCACTTGGAGGTCACTGACAGTCCCAGTTTCTTCTGTAATGCTGGAATCACACACACAGATTTAGTGGCAGTTTACTGAGCCAAAGCCAGAAATTAATTCAAAAGTAATGATAAATATAAAGGAAGGGCTTTGACTCATTAGCGATTATCTGGCGCTGTAAAGGTGGCGACTATTAGCCGATGAATGAGTGAAACGCTCATTTGTCAGGTAATTGGACAGTTTGTCTAGGCATCTAAATCGTCTTTTACCAACAGCAGATCGTGCAATAATTCTGTATGGGGACGAGCGATGGCATTAGCGATTGCTATCCTTAAGATAGATCATCAATTTCAGCTGGTTGAAGAGAAGGCCGCGCTCCATTCGAACACTGCCTTCCCTTCACTGTTTATCTGCTCGCCGCTGACATCGCAGCCGCGAGCAGGTGTAATTACAAGAAGCCGTCCTATTCACTTCTATGGGACGGTTAGTTCCTATACACTTGAATAGGAAAGAGCTGTCCCATTAAAGTGAATTGGATGGCTTGTAATTACAACTGCTCGCGGTTGTGATGTTGACGGCGAGCAGGTAAACTATAAGGGAAGGCAGCGCTCGCATGCATGCACCTTCTCTTCAATAAAAAAAGGGGCAGTCAGCACATCCCAATGCGCAGGTGCACGCTGCCATGGCTAGAAACACAAAGAAAAAAATACAATGCAGCAGCACTCTGCAAACACAAATAAAGTACAATAATGCCATAGTAATAGAAAAGATTCTGGTGCTAATGCTACACTTATTTTGCAAATTTGAGATTCTTGGCAAATACATTTTGTACAAAATTATTTGGGCCCATCTGCCAAACATCAAGGCGATTTCTGTAAGACGGGAACCTAACACTAAATGCTACCTGTTATGTGCCATAACGGCCACCATAAAATTCAGGGAGTGCAGGTTCCACATGCATGCTGGGTCCACTCTGCTTTTTATCATTTTTGGTGCCAAAATGGCCTCCATTAAATTCAGGGAATACCAACATGAATGCTGAGCCCACTCTATACCTCTCCTGGTGCTAGACAGCTTCCAATAAATGCAATGAGAGTCCACTCTATACCTATTCTCTTCAATGAGCTGATCGGTGGGGGTGCCGGGTGTCGGACCCTCGCCGATCTGATATTGATGACCTATCCTGAAGATAGGTCATCAATATTAAAATCCCGGAAAACCCCATTAAAAGCTGCATGTACACAACGCTGAAATATGGCAGTGTGATGGCTGTTTTTGTAATGGCTGTCACATGGCTGGTTTTAGAATCAATTAAAATCTATGGGGCTATTCACATGACCTTTTTAACAGCCAGTGAATAACAGCTGTCAAAAAATAGGACATGTCTTATTTTTGGCCATTTTCCTGGACAGACGGTCCCTGATGAAATTAATGGGCCTGTTTTTAATGGCCTTTTAGACAGGAGAGCAATGTCTATGTAAAGGGCCTTTTAGAGGTTAAAATAAAAATACCTTATCCACTTGCGCGAGAGAGAACACTTGCTCCACACTGGAGGCAGCAGGACCTGATGCTCTCAGCATTGTGATGTCACATGATGTCATGTTTTAAAAAACGGGCGTTAAAAATGAATAGTAAAAACGGATAGACGACCAGAAAATAAATGCACAAACCGATGCAAAATGGCCATGAAAAACAGTTTATCCATTTTTAACGTCCATTTTTTTTACTGTCCTGTGAATTAAGCCCAAGGGCTCATGCACATGAGCGTGTGCAGCCCATGCCGTGCACTGGGGACTGCAAATCATGAATGGGTCCACATTACGTCCGAACCGCAAAAAAATAGCGCATGTTCTATTTCTTTTTACACTGTAGTGTTTCCATAGCCTTCCGCTCTGTGCCCCCGCTCTGTATGTTCCGGATTACAGACTCATTTAAGTGATGCAATACGGGCGCGGCCGCCACACGTTTGCATGCATGAGCCCTAGGTGGTGATCTAGAAGGGAGGGTTACTCCCATCAGTTCTGGAGGATAAAGTGCTGAATGGGTAAAGATCCATGTGTCTACAGATAGAGCAGTTCGAAACTTAAATGTGATATCACATCATGGCACATTATGACATCACAAAAACCATTGAAAAAGTAAATTTTAGTGTATTGATATTGTTTACTTAACTCATTAAGAATCAAGATGATGATTGCTATATCTGTACATGCCCTCAGGGGGTATGTACATAGAGTGACCCTGGATGCAAAAAACTAAAAGTGGCCCCATGTTGAAGGCAGGGTCAATAGAAGTAGGCAATATTGTAGTGCAATGTTGTCCCAACAGAACCAAATACCACAATGCAGCATAAAATACTGCTCTAGCAGAACCAAATACGAAAGTGCAGTGAAAAATACTGCCACCCCCAATGCAGCCTTTTACTCTTTTACCATCCTGAGGAAGGCCATACAGTTGAATGCAGGAGGGCATTTTCTTCTGCCAGCCAGGTGCATAAGTACCAGATGCTCCTAGCAATAAGTAATGTACCCAACGGCAGCCGTGAGGAGGGCTTAGACCAGTGGCGTACGTAGAGAAGTAAGGGCCCCATAGCAAGGATCAAACCAAGCCCCCCACACAGGACAGAAGGGTTTCCACCTAAACCCCTTTCAATGACCCTTGCACCATTTTTTCCACTGCCTCATTTGCTAAAAGTTGTTTCTATAGAGGGTAGAGTCCTGACCAAGTTTTCACCCCTAGTAGAAGTGGAGATGATCCCAACTGGGCTCCCTCTTGCCCTGGGCCCCATAGCAGTAGCATGGTCTGCCACTATGGTAGTTACTTCCCTGGCTTTGGCGGCCCACCTAGGCATCGGCCCACCAGGAAATACTATAAATAGTATACACTGTATGATATTTTTGTTGAAAGTCACAGCTCAATTTTCCAGGAATGGACTTTGTTACGTCTGCTGAAAGATGGCTGTGAAGAGATTAATGTGCAAGTTTGAAGCAATATATCGTTCAACACCAAAACAAACTAGAGGAAGAAACATGGAACAAACACAGCTTATTAGGCAGTTGCTTAAATAACATCTCAAATAACACTAGAGAAGTGCATGCGGTATACTTTCAAAACAGCCATGCAGAGCTGTGGGGAGATTTAGGCTGTGTTCATACAGTATGTTGTGCTCATAGCCTGATTGTTCTATGGGAGTTCTGGAGACAGCTGAGTACAGCGCTCGGCTACAACCGAAATTCCTATAGAAATAAGGGTACGTTCACACGACGACAATTGTCGCGCGACAAAAAGTCGCACTATTGTCGCGCGACAATTTTTATAATGGGAGTCTATGGTGTCGCAGTGCGACATGCAACATGCTGCGACTGCGACGCGACAGTCGCAAAAAATCCATTCAAGATGGGTTTTCTGCGACTGTCGCGTCGCTAGTCGCTAGCATGTCGCATGTCGCAATGCGACACCATAGACTCCCATTATAAAAATTGTCGCGCGACAATAGTGCGACAAAATGTCGCGCGACAAATGTTGCAGTGAAGTTGTGCCCTATTTGTCGCTCGACTTTTTGTCGCGCGAGAATTGTCGTCGTGTGAACGTACCCTAAATGGGACGGCTGCACACATGGGCGACCGGCCACTCGGTTCATTTCAGGAGGGCTGCAGGGCGTTCTCATGATCTGTGGGGGTCACAGCGGTAGGATTCCCACCGATCTAATAGTTATCCCCTAGCCTTTAGAAAGGGGATAACTTGAAACAACTGGAATACCCCGTTAAATGTGAATTAGGATGTGGATTTTCTGCAATTAGTAAAATCTGTGGCAAATCTGCATCTAAACCCACGTTAGGCAGCTTTTACACAGTCTGGTTTGATCAGTGATTTCCATCAATGATTGTGAGCCAAAACAAGGTGCAGGTTTAAAACACAGGTTCAGATTTTTCCATTATACCTTATTTCTGTGTAGGCTTTATAATCAGTGATGGAAATCACTGACACTGACCAAACACTGACCAGATACTGACTGTGTGAAAGTGGCCTGAGACAGATTTAGTCTACTTTCATACTCGCGTTTTGGCTTTCTGTTTGTAAGATCCGTTCAGGGCTCTCACAAGCGGTCCAAAACGGATCAGTTTGCATTCTAATGCATTCTGAATAGAAAAGGATACTCGCTCAGAATGCATCAGTTTGCATCAGTTCAGTCTCCATTCCGCTTTGGAGACAGACACCAAAACGCTGCTTGCAATGTTTTGGTGTCTATCTGATGAAACTGAGCCAAACGGATCCGTCCTGACACACAATGTAAGTCAACCGGGACAGATCCGTTGTCTCTGACACAAACTGGCACAATAGAAAACGGATCCGTCCCACATTGACTTTCAATGGTGTTCAAGACGGATCCGTCTTGGCTATGTTACAGATAATACAAACGGATCCGTTCTAAAGGATGCAGATGGTTGTATCATCTGAATGGATCCGTTCATGACGTATCCGCACAAAACACGAGTGTGAAAGCAGACGTAAAATTATGCTATGGGTGAATCCACCCTGACATTTCCCACTACCACGTCACATTCATTGGACCCTGCTGATGGATAGAAATCTGTTGAGAAATGGATTTCCCTCCATTACTTAGTGTTGTACTCCTGTATAGCTATGGGGAGCGGTATTCTATGTCTGCAGTTTCCTCAATATATACAGTAAAGTAGCTTCAAGGTGATATTACATTTTAAAAGAACCTATAGCAAGAGCCGCCAGCGTGCATCATGCTTATATCTGGATACAGGACTGGCTCCCGAGCCTGAAGAAGGGTGGATAAAAGTGCAGAAACCTCCTTTCACCCGGCAAGTTCCTATAGTATTTTCTGGAAAAAAAATCTTATCACTGAAGAAACAAATATGTGTTACTCCAAGTCTGGATTTAGCACCATACTCATGTAATCTTTAGGCTAGATTCACACGACCGTATGTGTTTTGTTGTCCACAAATTGCGGATCCGCCAAACACGGATACAGATCATGGCCGTCACTCTGATAGAAAAGGCCTATTCTTGTCCGCAATTGCAGAAAAGAATAGCACATGCTCTATATTTTTTGCGGGGCTGCGGAACGGAACAACGGATGCGGACAGCACACGGTCTGCTGTCCGCATCTTTTGTGGCTAAATTAATAGGTCCGCACCCGTTCTGCAAACAAAACATACGGCCGTCTGAATAAGCCCTTAATGTGCTGAGATCCAAAATCATGCCTTACAATGTGTAGACCTGCTGTAATACTTCATCTAACTAGTATGTGCAATTCTGTCACGCCAGCCTAAAACCGCACAAAAGCTCTTAGCCACCTCTGTCCCCGACTTTTCTGTTTCATTCCACGCACCATGGGAGTTTGCTTTTCTATTCTTTCACTGCTGGAATTGTCACTAATTAAAGTCCCTCCGCTCATGGAGACCCGAGAAGTTTCCCAGAATGCTTTGTCATGCTTCATCTGCTAATGAATATAGACACAGCGGTAACTGTATGGTACAGGGACAGAAGAGGGTACACTGAGGCCCAAGGTGTAGGTGGATGGGGGTTAACTCTGAGTAAGGGAGGGTGTTGACAGGAGGGCAAATATTCTATTTTCGACTTCTAACAGTTGCAAGGGATTCCGTGTTTAACCCTGAATGTATTTAGCATTTCTTTAGCTTTACTTCCGTTATGTACTTCTATTATATAGAGGCCATATGAACACTGTGGCATGGTCTGTCCTTAAAGGGAACCTGTCAAAGTTAAACATGCAGTCCAATCTGCTGATATCTATAGAGCGGGAGGAGCTGAGCAGACTGATATATAGTTTATGGGTACAATTCAGCATAATTTGTAACTAATTGACTGAAATGTCTGCTCTTCCAATGCTTAGGAGTCCAGTAGGTGGCGCTAAGCAGTGATTGACAACCATCACTGTATGCATACTCATTCAGGGAAGGTTGTCACTCAATGAGGGAGTCTGCCTAAGAGGCTAGTTTCACACTAACGTTCAAATCTTTATTGTAGATAATTGTACACTGCCTTTCCCCGCTGGGACCCACTGACTATTAATGGGACCCGATCAGTACTGGGGATTCAGTCGGACAAAAATACTGCAAGTAGTGGGTGCAATGACAGGGAGCTACACAATTGCCATTGTACCACTCAGATGCCGCCTTCGTAGCTGAAGCGATATCTGACAGTAATAACACAGTATAAGATTAAAAAAAATTCAAAATCATACTTACCTCATCCATTTGATCACGACAAGCCGGCCGCCTCCATCTTGATTGAAGATCTACAGCAAAATCTTGCACAGCCCATGATAACGTTATCACGTCGGCTGGCTTTGTGATGTCATACGTCGTAGCGCACGGGATTTCGTGCAAGATGTTCACTCAAGATGGTGGAGGCCGATGAGGTAAGTATGATTTTTTATTTTTTACCCACCATTCAGGGAAAATCGATTTGTTACCACAAAGCACGAGGAAATTCGGCATCTCCGGCAAATGAACTTTTCACTGAAATCCGGATCGAAGTCCACTTTGTGGACTTCAGTTCGCTAAACACTAGCTGCAGGCACCAGATATTGTTCAGCCCAATCCTAGCACTAATGCTGGAAACGGGCTGGATCTCCACCATTACAGTCAATGAGGTCTGGTGGCGCTCCAGCCCGTTCTGGCTATGCCGGTTACGATGAACTCCGGCAGGCTGTTCCTCTGCCAGAAGAGTTTAACTTTAATGTGAAACTGGCCTTAAACGTTAGCCTTTTCATAGTGATAGGTCCGCTCTAACTGTGTTGGTTGAGATTGTCGCTTGAAAGTATTTTTCATGTTGACTACATGGAAGCATCCAAGAGACGTTGCAGAGCAACATAACCTTGTCACTGTGGCACACGACTCACTCGAGTAGCAGTTGGTGGTGACCTGCAGACTCAATTTTGCAGCATGGCCAAAAATAATCTGATAAATTTAGTTTCAGCTATTTCTGGCAGTCATTGTGGGGTCATACACAAGTCTGTCTCAGTGTGTGCTATTCAAACTGGTCTACGTTAGGTCAACTTCTCTAAATGATTCAAGGCACGTAGTCAATAAGTTAGTATAACCCAATCATGTTACCACGGAGGCTTGTGTAGACATACATATGTTAAACCTTGCAAGAGTTGTGAAGGCTTCGTGCCACCCTACTTATGGCATTTCTCCATCTAATCTGGCACTTTCCTACTAAAGGTGGGGTCTGACCTTTACCCCTCTTTCTCAAGGATTAAAGTACGTTGCAGGGTGGAGGGGGTTCTTTCCTGTTTAAAGGAACATCAGACAAGAGGCTATGATGGTAGCATTGATTGTGAAAGCTATTATTAGTATGCCAAGCCGAGTATCAGCAGAACAATAGTGGGATAATTGGCATCATTTATAATGTGCCAGCACTGTGGGGAGAGAAACAACCCTCATGCTCAGGATCTGTCTCGGAAACCAGAATGTAAATGTGTTTAGGTCTTCCTTTCACTAAGTTGTTTAACCAGTTAATCACCAGAAGTGATAGAGACATTCTCATACCTTGTATAGAAATGATATACCCAGCAGGTATCTTTCAGAGCATCTTCTCTACATGGGTGTGAAAGGTCTTGCCAGTCTCGGAAGTTATACTAAAAAGTTGTGGGAGGACAAAAAAGGCTGTGATAAAAAGGTGCAATGATCTGCATATTCTAAGCTTGACCCCCCCCCCCCTTCCTTCTCCACTATAGATGATGGTTCAGCAGGGAGTGGGGGTTTGTGGACTCCAATGTCCTTCCTGTCATTGTGTGTGATCAGTACACGCCTGTCCTGCATCACTGCCGCTTCCCCTGCCAGCACTCATTAACCTTTGCACAACTAGAGCTTTTCGTACTGGACCTATATTACATATTCTGTGTTACAGCTAGATTTTGAGGCTGTCCTCATCGCCATGTTTGATGCACTGAACACGATTTCATACTTTGGAGACGCGTGGTCAGAAATATGGACACATTACACAATGAAGTTTAAAGAATGCACTGAACAATGGAATTCTTAAGTGGGATTTTTGGAATAATCTGCAGATATTTAACAGGATTGAGGCGGCATTACTCTGCAAGTCTCTAAACCACAGAAACGTTTCTGTGTTCTTCAGTTTTAAAAGCACAATGTGCTAATCCATCAAAAAGTGTACTCAGCATTGAAAGATTGTGAGTTTCCTGTTTTGGGTGAGTTCCTGTAGCACTGCTGGTTTATGCATTGTGAACAGAGGTTGAGCTGATAAGGTACCACCATAGGAATTATCTTGCGACAAGCTTAGATTGAACCACAGGGGAACATGTGAAACCTCTGGTGGGCCCCTGAACAAGAGTAGGCCCCAGTCCCAGAACCCTTGCACTTGTATAGGGCACATGGCACAGTAGACTGACTGAACTTCATACCAATAGGCACTAAGGGGCACATTTATTAACCCCTTAAGGACTTATGACATACCGGTACGTCATGATTCCCGAGTCCTTAAGGACCCATGACGTACCGGTACGTCATGAGTAGTTCCGATCACCTCTGCTCAGCCGGCAGTGATCGGAACAAGGTACCTGCTGAAATCATTCAGCAGGTACCTTGTTACAATGCCCAGGGGGGTCCTGTGACCCCTCCATACCGGCGATCGCTGCAAACTGCAGGTCAATTCAGACCTGCGGTTTGCAGCGCTTTTTGCGATCTCTGATCCCTGCGGTCTGTGACCGAGGGGATCAGAGAGTAAATGCCCCCAAAGTGTTAAATTTTAACCCCCCCCTGCAGCCCCCAGGGAGGCGGGAGGCGGTGCGGCAGGCGGGATCGCCTCCTTTTTAGTAATCGTTGGCGGTATAGTGGTTTTAGCAAAGTGTCAGCACATTGCTGACACTTTGCTACCAAAATGCTGACATCTGAGCTGCAGATGTCAGCAGTTTTAACCCCTTCCATGCCACGGTCCGTACGGACCGCTATATGAAAGGGGTTAACAGGGAGGGAGCTCCCGCCCTCTCCCATCGCGGGGCTGCTGTGCCTTTGCAGCCTCCCGACAGGATAGGATCGCAGAGGGAGGGAGCCCCCCTTCCTTCCCATCACCCGCTGCTCAGTTCTGGCAGCGGCTGATGGATACCATGGCAGCAGGACGCTTTCAGAAGCATCCTGCTCTCCATGGTACTGAAAGCCTAAGCAGACTTGTGCTAAAGGCACAAGTCTGCTTAGACTATGTAAAGTAAAAAAAATACGGTATAGTACACTGTATAGTGTACTGTACTGTATTATATAGACACCAGATCCAAGTGGGTCTGGGTAAAAAAAAATTTTAAAAAAGTGAAAAAAAAACATAATAAAAAAAACACATATCACTGAATAAAAATTAAAAAAACTAAATACTACACATATTAGGGATCGATGCGTCCATAAAAACCTGCTCTATAAAAATATCACATGACCTAACCCCTCACGCAAATACCGTAAAAAAACAAAACAAAAAAAAGGTGTAAAATAAGCCATTTTTTGTCACCTTACATCTCAAAAAGTGTAATAACAAGCGATCAAAGGCATATGCCTCTCAAAATAGTAGCAATCAAACCACCATCTCATCCTGCAAAAAATGAGCCCCTACATAGGACAATCGCCCAAAAATAAAAAAATGGAGTTTCTACTCTAGGGGTGCATCGGGGGGCTTCAAATGGGACATGCTGCAAAAAACCAGTCCAGCAAAATCCGCCTTCCAAAAACCATATGGTGTTCCCTTCCATCGGCACCCTGCCGTTTGGCCATACAGCATTTTATGGCAACATATGGGGTGTTTTTGTAAACTACAGAATCAGGGCAATAAATGTTGAGTTTTGTTTGGCTGTTAACCCTTGCTTTGTTACTGGAAAAAATGGATTAAAATGGAAAAATTTTCAAAAAAATCGAAATTCTGAAATTTTATCTCCATTTGCCATTAACTCTTTTGGAAAACCTAAAGGGTTAACAACGTTTGTAAAATCAGTTTTGAATACCTTGAGGGGTGTAGTTTCTAGAATTGAGTCATTTTTGGGTGGTTTCTATTATGTAAGCCTCACAAAGTGACTTCAGACCTGAACTGGTCCCTAAAAAGTGGGTTTTTGAAAATTTCTGAAAAATTTCAAGATTTGCTTCTAAACTTCTAAGCCTTGTAACGTCCCCAAAAAATAAAATGGCATTCCCAAAATGATCGATACATGAAGTAGACATATGGGGAATGTAAATCAATAACTGTTTTTGGCGGTATTAAAATGTATTATAGAAGTAGAGAAATTGAAACTTGAAATTGAAAATGAACTTGAAACTTGAAATTTGCAAATTTTTCCACATTTTTGGTAAATTTTGTATTTTTTTTATAAATAAAATTTTTTGACTCTATTTTACCACTGTCATGAAGTACAATATGTGATGAAAAAACAATCTCAGAATGGCCTGGATAAGTAAAAGTGTTTAAAAGTTATCACCACATAAAGTGACACTGGTCAGATTTGCAAAAAATGGCCGGGTCCTTAGGGTGCAATAGGGCTGAGTCCTTAAGGGGTTAAGACTGGCGTTTTAGATGCCAGTCTTAATAAACCCCTAAGCTGGGGTGGATCGGCAGGGGTTATGAAAAGATGTAGGCTTACTTTTTTAGACCTGCAGATTGCAGTGCATTGGTCTGTGCCTGAAATGCACCTAATTTCGGTGTATTTGAGCTTGATAAATGACCGCCTAACTTCTTTCCCCTGAGTCCTGCCTTCTTGAAGCTGCTGCAGGGACCCCATAATTATTTTGACCGTTTCGCTTCTGCTTGCCACT
Organism: Bufotes viridis; assembly: GCA_033119425.1. Taxonomy (NCBI): domain Eukaryota; kingdom Metazoa; phylum Chordata; class Amphibia; order Anura; family Bufonidae; genus Bufotes; species Bufotes viridis. Next base: position 203,133,240 of record CM065589.1, on the reverse strand, counting down.
ATGTGAGCAGGTAGTAATTGCATGTAGCTGTACATTGGGCCCCCAAAATAATTTTACTGGTGGGCCATAGGCACCCCAATCCGACACAGTCATGCGAGTTCTATATTACATTGAACAATGTGTGATTCGGTGAGACTGCGATGTCACCTAACAATGCAGCAGACTACATCTTTTATGCACTGTCATACATTTTCATGTGACAGTAATTCCATTTCCTGAGACAGAGTGCATAGCACTGAATGTTATGTAATTGTGTAGATCTATCCTTCTACTACTTTGTACCATGTACGCAGGTAACAATATTCACATGTTCTCACTGTCATAACCCGTAGAATAATCAGTCTTTATGTTCTCTACTCTACCATTTCAAGTCAAGAGAAAAAGGTAAGAATTTATTAACTATGTTCTTTTAGCATAGCGGTGCACAACAGAGGGCACTGGAGTAGCAGTGGTGATGCCCAGGGAAGGGCAGAGAACATGTCTAAGCAGTATACTCTCTTTTGGAGAGACAGTACCTCTTTTTAAACCAAGTCCCCCTCTCTCTCTTTGCCCCCTAAATGTCTATCTTTTTGATCTGGGAAGTAAATATGCGCTAATGAACTTACTAAACCTCTCCAGAAACAGATCTGTCTCATTCCTACCTTTATATCAGACCTCAACTTATATATTTTTTTTCATTATCTGGTGCAACTTGGACCTTAAAATGTCTATAATCAGATGATTTTTGTGCTCATATTTAAAGGGGTATTCCAGCGCAAGAAGAAAGCTGTCACAGGAGTTGCACATGCTGTAAAAAACATAACACAATTACCCACCCACCCCCATGCACCCCAGTTTCTGCAACTGTCTCAACACAGCAGGAAATGGCTGTGAATGCTGCTTAGCCTGTCACTGGCTGCAGCCATGACCTGCCTTACCAAGTGACTGGATCTTACACACAAAAGCCTTAAAGGGTTTCTGTCACCAACTTTTGACATTATAAGCTGTCTGACATTAGCTATGTGCTAATGTCAGACCAGCCTGATAATGTCCTTATTATAAAAATCGGATGTATATATAGTCCGAAAAACTTACATTTATTATATGTAAATTAGCCTCTAGGAGCAGGGGGGGCGTTGCCCTGCTCCTAGCGGCTCCGTCCGGCAACCTGCTGGCACGCCCCTTCACACTTTGATTGACAGTGCAGGGCAGCGATCCTCCTGCACTGTCTCGTTCTGAAATCGCGCGCCCGCGCCGCCGCTCTGTATTCGGCGCAGGCGCGGTGAGCAGAGGACGCTGGTGCCTGCTGTCCTCTGCTCACCGCGCCTGCGCCCGAATACAAGCGGCGGCGCTGCGATTCAGAGCAGACAGTGCAGGAGGATCGCTGCCCTGCACTGTCAATCAAAGTGTGAAGGGGCGTGCCAGCAGGTTGCCGGACGGAGCCGCTAGGAGCAGGGCAACGCCCCCCCTGCTCCTAGAGGCTAATTTACATATAATAAATGTAAGTTTTTCGGACTATATATACATCCGATTTTTATAATAAGGACATTATCAAGCTGGTCTGACATTAGCACATAGCTAATGTCAGACAGCTTATAATGTCAAAAGTTGGTGACAGAAACCCTTTAAGTATCCCTCCTTGACCACCCAGTCCTGTCAGGGTGAGGGTCTCATCACCCTGACAGTCAAAGTGCAATACTGAAGTCGCCAGAACAGGGTCTGTCACTTTGCAGTCCCAGCATAAAGTTGTTGCAAGCTTCCATCCAGAGCAAGTGAGTTGTCCCCAGAATCAGCTGAGCTTTTTAAGCTTGGAGGCAAGCAGAGCCAATGTGTGTGACAGCACTTTGGATTGAAAGGAATGCAAATGAGGGGGGGAGAGGTCAGCTTTGAACCTGGAAAAGCCCTTTAAATAGGCTGTGAGACATGACTAGGATAGTAAATAAGCCAGCATCCCGTCTGCAGACAGCTATTTCAGGGTGATTGCCCTTTATCAGTGCAGAGGAGAGAGTACTGGCTTAACTGGGTGTGAGGCATAAGTCAGGATTTGGGGAGTGCTATCTCTCCTTGGGGAGTACACCCAATGGCCTTCCATCCATAAAGGAGTACCTGGTGGACAGAGGGGCTAATACCTATTGTCCTCTAGGAGAAAGCCCATTACTGTTACCACTGCTGAAGCTGATCTGCTAAATTGCACCAGACGTCTAAGCCCTCTTTCACACGAGCATGTCCGGATTAGGTCCGGATGCGTTCAGTGAAAACTGTGCGATTTCGCAGGCCCTGCCATTCAGTTTTGCCTGTGATTGCGTTCAGTTGTTCAGTTTTTATCATCTCCTAGCAAAAATCAGTGAAAAACGGAAGTCCCATTCACTTCTATGGGGCCAGAGCTGCGTGAAAAACGCAGAATATAGAACATGCTGCGATTTTCACACAACGCAGAACTGATGCACTAAAAAAAACGCTCATGTAGACAGACCCATTTAAATGAATGGGTCAGGACTCAGTGCGGGTGCCATGCGCTCACGTCACGCATTGCACCCGCACGGAAAACTCGCTCGTGTGAAAGGGGCATAACACTACAGGTTTTGGATCCTCTGCAGATTTTCCAAAGAAGAATTGCATGCAGAAAACCACATTTTAACAATTGCCATCCACACAATGCATAAAATGTCCCCAACAAAATCTGCTCCTAAGTTGACATCACAGATTTTAAATATGCAGCATGTTAATTTATGCAGTGAATTTCTGACATAGATCTCACCCTTTGCAAAGCAGTGGGTGAAATCTGCATCAAAACCGTAGCATATTCACATCGAATTTTATAGCCGCTGTGGAATTCTGAACGATACATGGCAGATTTTCTTCTACGTGTGGCCATACCGTAGACTGTTTGCCACCCTCCTAATGCAATTTTTTGTAATAGTTTGCAATCAAATACAGTTTGCAAGTACATTAAAAGTAGAAAATGTCAACCCTTAACAGGAATCAGGAAACAAATACCTACAACTTGCTTATTCTAGTTTCACACTAGCGTTACCGGTCTGAAGCAGGCTGTTCCGGCTGCCAGAGCTCTCTGCATCCTGTGCATGCTGTGGCTTTTGTCCAGCCAAATCCCGTCATATTTGACGGGTAGCGACCGGATCTCTCCGCTGGATCTAGGCAGGCTGTTCTCTGCTAGAGCGCAGGATGCAAGTGTGAAGGAACCCTAAAATATGGCACAATAAAGTATTTAGCTTTGAAGCAAAGATTAAAAGCAAAGTATTTAGCTTTAAACCTCTAGTCTAGGCATTGTTACATTCATGCCCTTAACAATATGGTCATTGCAAATTTTGTTGCATGGATTTTGTTTTATCATTCCCTATGCTCTGATGGTCATAGATGAAGCTAACAGGCCATGAAGAAACAATATGTTCCTTACTAATGAGGAACAGACTTTACATTGAAGACACAGTTCTGCTGTGCGAGTGTAATCAGTGCTGAATCACTTCCCAAACACTGTATAGTTACAATCAATGTTGCTGCTTCTTCTGCTGGCAATTGACAATGACCTTGAGAATAAAATATTGGGATTTCATGTGTTAACACTTTGGTAGCAATACCACTTTTTTTCTTCAGTGCTAAATTCCTATAATCTCTTCTAGCAAATCCCAATAACTGTTTTTAGCGCTGCTTTATTGACAACCATTACCCAACTAATGATATCTTGGTTGTTCTCGCTGGATCTATAACAATTTTCCGAGCTCAAGCCTATATTTTAATGATCTTTTTCATTCAATTCCAACACCCAGTCATTGTTAGATCCAGGTAATTTATCTAGAAAATATCTCACAAATCCCTCATAAATCCATACTTTAGTGAATGAGTCATAAAAATGTAAAATACATAACAAAATTACTATATGGGCAAAAGTATTAGGACACCTACACCCTACACCTACAGGAACTCTAATATAAATTCATGGGTATTAAAATGGAAGTTCATCCCCACCCTTCCTATGCAGCCAGAACAGCTTCCAATCTTTTGGGATGGCTTTCTACAACATTATGAAGTCCATTTGTCCATTCACCCAGAAGAATATTTGTGACTCGGTCAAACACTGATGTTGGATGAGATGGCCTGGCTCATAATCTCTGTTCTAGTTCATCCTAAAGGTTTGAGATGGGGTTGGAGTCAAGGCTTTGTGTGGGACAGTCAAGTTCCCAACCATGCCTTTATGGACTTTGCTTTGTGTGCTGGGGCACAGCCATGGCTGGAACAGATAAGGGCCTTTTCCAAACTGTTCCCACAAAGTTGGAAGCATACAGATGTCCAAAATGTTTTGGTATGCTGAAGAATTAACATTTTCCTTTCACTAGAGGCCTAGAGCAAACCTCTGAAAAACAGTCCCATAGCATTATCCCTCCTAAAAAAAACTTTAAAGTTGGCACAATGCAGTCAGACAGATAACATGTTGCTGGCATTCACCAAACCCAGACTCATCCGTAACACTACGAGATAGAGAAGCATGATTCATCACTCCACAGAGCATGTTTCCACTGCTCCAGAGTCCAGTGGCAGGATACTTTACACCACTGCATCCAATGGTTGGCATTGTGCTTGGTGATGTAAGACCTGCATGCAGCTCCTTGGCCAAGGAAACCTGTGCCATGTTGTTCCCGGTACCTGATCCCTGGGCCAAAATTCCTCCAGAACGATGTGTCTGCCGCCATTCAGCTATCCGGAGCGGGTGCAAAGAATGTGCCTTGCTCAGAACTCCCCCCCCCCCCCAATATCAGTTGTTAAATATTTATTCAGGCCCCCCTCATATGCTCATTCAGGATTCAGGCCCCCCATATGTCAATTGCTCAGCCCCCCCCCCCCATATGTCACTTGCTCAGAACCCCCAGAGTCAGGAGAAACCCCCCCCCCCCCAATATGAGTTGTCAACTATTTATCCAGGTCCCCCATGTGTCAATTGCTCAGAACCCCCAAAGTCAGCCCCTCCCCCTAATATCAGTTGTTAAATATTTATTCAGGGCAGGCCCCCCATATTTCAGTTAATTGCTCAGCCCCCCCCCTCCCCCTTCCCCCATTCCCCCCCTTCCCCCATTTGTCACTTGCTTAGAACCCCCAGGGTCAGGAGAACCACCTCCTCCCAATATGAGTTGTTAATTATTTATTTAGGCCCCCCATATGTCACTTGCTCAGAAGGCCCCAGAGTCAGGCGGTCCCCCCCCCATCCCCTTCCCGAATATCAGTTGTTAATTATCAATGTCAGGGCAGGCCCCCCATATGTCAGTCAATTGCTCAGCCACCCCACCCCCATTTTATTCAGGCACCCGGAGAGTCCAGACCCCCATCAGACCTCAGATCAGACAAATAATAATAATTTTAACTTACCTCTGTCCTCCTGCTCCGCTGCTCTATGTCCGCTGGGGTGTCTGTGAGTGCCAGTGCTGCCTGCTCTCCAACAGCCCGCGCTGCACAGTCACATGACCTGACTGCGTACAGCGCGTCAGGTCATAGTGGTGTACGCACTACACAGTCAGGCTGGAGGAGACCAGACCAGGGAGGAAGCGGAGCCCGAGCACTGGCAGTAAGTGCTTTGCTCCAGAGTCACCACCGCACCAGTGGGGGCCTATCAGTGAGTGTGGCCCATTCATATCATACTAATTAGCGCAGTGGGGGCTGGGGCCCATCATACTAGTGAGCACTTCTGGATGCGGTCACTAGTATGAATGGGCCCTCTCACATGCAGGGCCCCTGTGCAGCTGAACAGGCTGCACAGGCGATATGTCCGCCCCTGGCATCACTCATCCAGCTTCTACTTGGAGCTGTCTGCAAGACTCCTGCATCCCATGTTGCAGGCTGCAGCCTGGCTGCTAGGTCTCTTCCTGTATCTATATTAGCGACTATTCAGTGAACCTCTTTTTGAAGCACTGCTAGGGTTTATTCCCCCTTTGTCTCTGTGTTCAGCTGTTTGACAAATGAGCCCTCCTATATATGCTGGGCTGTTTTTTCCACCCCTCGCCTGAGCAATCTGCAAGGAATAATTCATCTTTTTGCTCTTTGTTAAACTGTTTGAATAATGAGTTCATCAGCCCTCCAATATATGCTGTTTTTGGATCCCATGCCTGAGCAATAGATTCCTTTTAGTTTCATTTGTTTGCTAGGCCTGCATAAGAGCTATAATCCATTTGTCAGTCTATACACCGACTTCTGCCTGTTACCTGAGTCTTTGCCACCTGCCCTGAGCTCTGCCTGTTTCCTAACTGGCTGTATTACCTGATCCCTTGGTGTTTTTTCACCAGTGTCTCTGACCGCAGTGGGTTAGCAGACAACCACACCGGTACTTTTCCTCTGGTGGATCCCCCACAGTGAAGGTCAGATCCCTGTATAAAGGGTGAAAAACAAGGTACCGCCAAGATAAAGTCAGGGCTAGCCCAAAGTCCATCCGGTCCACACTCACAGCCCGTAACATAAAGCCATACAGAAAAAAATTACTTGAATCTATTGCTGCTAACGGAGGTTTCTATAAACTATTGAATCATAGGGTGTACTTATTTTTTCACACGTCTTTTCCATTGTGGCTTAAATGTTGTATAATATATAATGAAACGATGGAATCTGATGTGTGTTGTTCATCTGAAGTTGTAATTATCTAATTTTAGGACCTTCTAAGAACCAGATTTTTTTATGTCCTTACATGCATAAAATCATAGAATTCAAAGGGGTTGTACTTTTTCTTGAGACTGTGCATATGGATCTTGCTGTGGATTTGCTGTAGCTTTCACACAATTCATTGCAACAGGTGAAATCCATGAATGGAAATCAACAGCACAAATTCCACATGGATTCCGCACAAATTTTTTTTTACGCAGCATGTGACTAAGATTTGTATATCTCATCTACTCCGCTGATTCTGTAAAATGCCCCATGTAAACATATTCCTAACTATCCTGATCATTTACAAACCTTTCCTATTATGATGCAAATTCCAATTATATAATTATACTAATGTTTTGGACATTATGAGAACTATATGAACTCAACTTACTGTAAGTGTTTTTTTCTCTTTTTCCTATAAATGTATTATGTTGGCAGATACACTATGTGGTTAAAAATATGTGAACACCTCTCCAAACTATTGAGTTCAGGTGTTTCAACCACACTAGTTGCAGAAAATCAGGCATACAGTACAGCCATGAAAACCCTATATACAAATTTTGGCACTGTCATAGGATGCCACCTGTGCCAAACGTCAATCTTTGAAATTTCTGATAGATCTACCCCAATCAACTGTAAGTGCTATTATTGTAAATAAAGTATGCAAATGAGCTCTTAACAAGCTCTGCCTAATGCTACCAGATGTAAGGAGCTATCCTATAAGTCAATGTTCCCCCTTTTAAACAGGCCTTGAGACATGACTTGGATAATAATTAAGCCAGCATCTCATCTGCAGACAGCTGTTTCTTGGTGATTACACCTCATCAATGCAGACCAGAGAGTCCTGGCTTAACTGGGTGAGAGGGCTAGGTCAGGATTTCGGTAATAATAATTATACTTATAGAGAGCAACTAAGTGGCATGAGGAGTCTTATAAGCCAGGCAAGGATATATATTATACTACGAATCCTGACCTAGGCCTCTAACCCAGTTAAGCCAGTACTCTCTGCTCTGCACTGATGAGGAAAAATCACCCCGAAACAGCTGTCTGCAGATGAGATTCTGGCTTATTTATTATCCAAGTCATGTCTCAAGCCCTGTTTGAAAGGTCAAACATTGACTTATAGGATAGCTACCTTCCAGTTGTCTGGCCTATCAGACTCCTCATGCCATGTTTGCACTCTCCATAAGGAGATATATTATTCCTCGAATACTTCTATTGTTGTGAAATGGAAATGTCTATTAATAACAACAGCTCAGCCATGAAGAGGTAGACTGTGCAAAATCACAGATTGTGGTCCCCTGTATCACTCAGCTCTCCCACAGATACACTCCATCTTCTGAAAAGAGTTCCCAGGAGACTGAAGGCTGTTATAACTGCAAAAGTGGTCCTGACTACATATTACTGACCATCATTTCTGAATGAGATGTTCAACAAGCTCATATAGGTGGGGGTGGTAAAAGGGAGATAAGCAGTTGCCAGGCATCTGCTGGGGAATATAAAGGATCAGAAAGGTCCGTTCCAACATTTCGCACCGTCCCTATTAACATTATATTGTCATTCTGCCAACCAACATCAAATACCTATAGTGAATTTTATTCTATCAAGGCTTCACCTAACATGAGTGCTCTCAGAGTTTCCTGACAAGACTTCTCAGGAAGATTTATTAGAATGTCTTGGCATCCAGCCATTTTCCTAATGATCTCTACTCCTCTCAGACTATCTTCTAGGTAAATTATGTCTACACGTCTGCTGGTCAGTAGCCAGGATTCCTTTGAAAATACATTATATGAGAACAGTAAAGGTAAAAAAAACGGAAGTTGGATGTCGAACATTATATGATTAAAAAATAATTACTGACTGTTGTCTAAGTAGGTAAGTGAAAGAGGTTAATGCTTTGTATTATGCATGTGCTCTCATTCATTTCCAGTTCTTGATAAACTCAGGGGACAGTTTGCAGTATCTGGTGACCCAGTAAGTTGACAGAGGCTTATTGATGACCCAGTAGAATAAAAAAAATTTCCCTCCTAGAACTATCCATTTAATTACCCCCTCCTCCACCCCTTCTGAATTAAGACTATAAAAGCAATGGTGAGAATTTGCTAGTACTGATGCTTCATATGAAATCTATGAAGTGGGACCAGAGCTCTCAGCGTGATTCCAGTCCTGCTTCATTGACTCTTCCTGTTTAGAGAATCCCCTTCTACCAATCCCCTTCTCACCAGGCCCCGACGCCCCTTGATAAAGCTGAGGCGAAACGTGCGTCGGGGCCTGGTCGCCGTTCCCATAGTTGTGGTCAGTATGGCACAATAGGTTATTTATATGTTTGAATTTGGAGGTATAGGTGTTTGCTCAAATTGTTTTTGTGTACACACTTTCTACCCAATAGGACTTGGTTGTACATTGGTGCCTTTTGGCATGTATTTTGCATGGTTTTTATTGTGCAAACATCCGATTCTGGACAGGTGTAAACTGTGACTTGCGTTATACATGGTGCCGTTTTTACTGACCCCTGTTTTGGTGGTATTATCATTCTGCTGTATACTATCCAGTATTGCTGCTTGTTTTTAAAAAAAAATTATGTGTACTAATTGTATGTATGTCCTTTTTGGATAACTTAATAAATATTGATTGCATAGAATTCATGTGTGTTGATCTTTTGGTGTTGATTGATTTATGGTGACACACATGTATCAATAGATTGGTATATGATTGGTGGTCTCTGTTTAGAGAATGGCCATACTGGCTTGAAACGTTGCTGAATTCTCAATGTTTTCAATGGAGCTGCCAACAATCCCACAACATCATTAAAGGGGTTGTTCCATGAAAAATATTTTACAGTTTTCAAACCAGAACCTGGATCTGAATACTTTTGTAATTGCATGTAATTAAACATTAAACAAGAAAATGTATCTGTACAGCGCCACTTGCTTTTGGCGCTGCTTTGTCCTGCTCACTGAGATGGCCGCACATGCTCAGTTTCATCCTTCAACTGTCTCCTGAGTTGTGATAGGACATGGACACGTCTCCTGAGCTGCAGCAGAAAACACACTCCCCTTCAGCTTTCAGCTTGATATAAATCTAGCAGAACAACGAATGGCAGGAGCTCTGGATCCATGTAAGGTAGAGGGTTGGTTCCTGATTTGTTAGAAAGAGATTGTTATGTACTATAAGATCTCTGTATTTCTATATCTGTACTATCCCACTTCTTTGATTCCGAGAAGGAAGTCACTGCTGTCCAAACAAAAACAAAAATTGTGGCCCCCCTCAAGACAGAAGTTTAAATTTTTAGCAAAAATGGAAAGTAGTATGTTTTAAGGAAAAAAAAACAAAAACACTGCACACCAACACAAATTCTCATGCCATGTGAAGCATGATGGAGGGGGCATCATGGTTTGGGGCTCTTTTGCTGCCTCAGGGTCTGGATGCCTTGTGATCTTGGAACAATGAACTCTAAGGTTTATCAAAACATTTTACAGAGAATGTAAGGCTATTTTTACACCTGTGGTTAGGTATCACCAGATCTGGCCTAGCCAGATCCTGCTGCATTCACTGCCGGGTCCTTTTGACTATAATAAGGTCTGGCGGGAATCCAGACTGTTTCCGTCATTAGCCCCAAGTTTTGGCCGGACAAAAACTGGTGCATGCACGCTGGAACCCAGTGTTCATGCCGTAAACTGTCCATGTCCCCACCGGATTCCATTATATTCAATAGGGTTCAGCGGTGCACAGCCCTATCAAGCTAGACCGAATCTGGTGATACCTAACCGTAGGTGTGAAATTAAACTTACATTCTCTAAAATGTTTTGATAAACCTTAGAGTTACTGGAAGTGTGAAACTAGCCTATGGGCAGTAGTCCATGACCTCAAGCTGAGGAGACATTGGGTGATGTAGCATGACAATGACCCAAAGCACACAAAGTAAATCAAATAATCAAGTAAAAAATATTTGAAAAACATTTGTGTTTTGAAATAGCCAAGTCTGGGTCCTGACCTCAACGGAATGTCCACACATGGCTGAAATGCTACAGATCTGATCTTGTGGATTTTCGTGAGGCATATCCTCAGCTTTGTATAGTACCAGCAAAGTGAATGAGTTTTTAGCAATTCTCAACCACACGCTGCACAGATTGACCTGCGATGCAGATGTTAACTCTGAAGTATGTCAGTTTATGCTGTGGATTTTCAATTCAGAATTGCAACTTTTACAGTAAAAACTTTGTCACATGAGCAGCATTTCGGCCTCAAAATCAACAAAATTTTCTGCTGCAGATTTCAAGCGACAGTTTTTCTACTGCAGAAAATCTACAGCATTTCACGTGTGGACATACTCTAACCCTATCGAGATGCTGTTGCTTGACCTGAAAAGTGCTGTGCATGCCTGATGAACCGAAAAACATTTGCAGGGAGAAAGGGAGCAAAATTCCTTCTCAATTGTGCAAATCTTATTTGCTGCTATAGGAAATGTTTGGTGGAAATCATTGCTGCTAAAGAGGCTAAATTAAATTCAAGGGTTCACTTACTTGTTCTTTGCACTGTGGATGTTCACTCAGTGTGCTCAATAAAATAGCAGAAATCCAAAGGGTTTTCTCTCTACTGTATATGTTTTACTTCTGTATAAATTTAAAATAGTGTTAAAGCAGACAGCTTTTTGATGAAGTGCCCCATAAATATTTCATATTGTGACTTTATGAAATATATATGTTGAAAACGCGTGAAAAGTCTGCTAGCTTTACCATTGACAGGGAAAGTGACTGAGGGAAGATATTTTTCCCCTAGAATCCTGTCATATATGTCTTAGGCTTCAGGGAATAGTCAAATTCTGCAGAAGCGCTAAATAAATGAATTACATAAATAAATCTATAGTGGATAGTTCAGACTTTCCAATACATTTTTTAAAGCCTGGATTTGGAATGGGGGAAGGGTAGGGTAGGTTCCCCAATTCCTAGTCCATCTCAGTTAGGCCTCTTTCGTTTATGTTGCGTTTTTGTGTTCCGTATACGGAACCATTCATTTCAATGGATCCGCAAAAAAAAACGTAAGGTACTCCGTATGCATTCCATTTCCGTATTTCCGTTCAAAGATAGAACATTTCCTATTATTGTCTGCATAACAGACAAGGATAGTACTGTTCTACCAGGGGCCAGCTGTTCCGTTCCGCAAAAAATGGAATGCACACGGACGTCATCCGTATTTTTTGCAAACTGCTAAATACTGAAAAAGCCATACGGTCGTGTGCAAGAGGTCTTATTCGAACTAGGCTGTTAAAGTGGTTCTCACATGATTAGTGTAAAAAATGAAAATTAGATATCATATAGTACATAATAATCTGGAACCAGCCCTGTACCTCACATGGATTCAGAGATCGTCCCATTCATTGCTCTCGTATCCGAGCTGCCGCTAGTGCTTGTGTGCCGCCGGAGGTCCGCTCCAGCCCCCATTGACTATAATGGGGGCAGGCCGGAGTTCCGGTGGCAGCCCGAACACATTATAGTCAATGGGGCCGGAGCGGACCTCTGTCGGCACGCGTGCACTAGCGGCAACACGGATCCGGCAGGCTGTTCACCCGCCGGAACAGCCTGCCGGAGAAGGCTGCCGCTAGTGTGAAACTAGCCTTAGAGTCTATGTTAACCCCTGGCCCTACCCCCAATACACATACATATGTGCCCTGAATGGAGACAGAGGAGAAAGGCACTGACAGACTCATCTGGCCACGGCTTATTCCCCAAAAGAAAAAAGATTCGGCAGTTCAAATCCAGTAAGTCAAGTTCCCTCTCTTCATTAATAGGTTTCACAGACTGAAAGGATATTTTACCATTCCTGAAATGTAAGACAAATCGCTGCCTGAAATGGACGGTTTAAAACAAAGCCAAAAATCTTTATTGAAATAATTATACATAAAATGAGGGTTGTCGTAGGGCTCATGCACACAACCGTATAACTTTTTCAGTAGTTTGGGTTCCGCAAAAAATACGGATGACGTCCGTGTGCACTACGATTTTTGCAGACCAGAACAGCTGGCCCCTGATAGAACAGTACTATCCTTGTCCATTATGCGGACAATAATAGGACATGTTCTATCTTTGAACGGAATGGAAAAACGAAAGGCATACGGAGTACCTTCCATTTTTTCCTTATACGGAACGAAAACGGAACATACATACGGTCGTGTGCCCTTAATGAGAAGTGGAACAGTGTATCATTTAATGTTACCACCTTCAATTAAAGCACTGTGGACCAGAGTGGGATGTGCCGTAAGGATGTTGGCATTATAACCCATACCCCAACCTTAACTGGTGGATACAGGTCAGGGAAACTCTGCCCACCTGCCCCAATAGAAAAAAGAAGATAAACGCAGTTTAATGGGTATATTGAAATCAGCCCAGCACTGACGGTGTATCCACATAAGCACCGTATTTTGACCAGGGACCAGTAATTATGAGCCTGGACTAACAAGATGCCTAAAGTACTAATATGGGTAAGATAATGTCCACCATTGTACGGTACATTATGCCCCAGCTGAGTGTCACCATTAGGTACACCAATCAGCCGAGTGGAACATGTCCTTAGAAGACAGACGTGCTCTGGGTCCCGATATGCCGCAACATGGTAGATAGGTATGTGCCTCTCACCATATTAACAGTAATTGGGGGGATCCTTTGGCGGCTCATAAATGTATCATGAGGAGATGCAAGATCCCAGGTATGTGTCTAAGGAATAGCGAGGTAATAATAAAGCATGAGAACTGGCCAAAGTGTATTCAGTGGAGCCGGTATATATGCCAGAATGGTAAGAGTGATTAGGTAAGAGTGATTAATGATGATAGCTGGAATTTACATCAATAACATCATTAACGATCACAGATAGCAAATCAATAGCGACGTTGTTACTCATATCCCTAACCAGTCCAGACTGAATGACATGTGGGGAAAGAGGACAACTGCTAATACGAGTTTGCAAAATAATATTACATAGTTAGTACGGTTGAAAAAAAGACACAAGTCCATCAAGTTCAACCAAGGGATAGGTGGGGACATGAATCCCAGAAGGAAGTTAGACTCAGATTTCTACACATTTTCATAAGCCTTAATTCCGTTTACATTTAAGGATTAACCCTTTCAAGCCCAGAGGTTGTTTTTTTTGCGTCTTCGTTTTGCGCTCCTGCCTTCCCAGAGCCATAACTTGTTTATTTGTCTGTTCGCATAGCCATATCAGGGCTTGTTTTTTGCGGGACAAGTTGTACTTTACAACTGTACCAATTAATATTGCATATGATGTAGTGGGAAGGGGGAAAAACATTCCAAATGGGGTGAAATTGCAAAAAAAAAAGCGATTCCACCACAGTTTTACAGTTTTTTTAATTACGACGTTAAATGTACGATAAAACTGACTGGTTATGTTTATTCTACAGGTCAGTACGAATCCGGTGATACCTTATATTTATAGTTTTTCTCGCGTTTAAAAAGTGGGGAAAAAAAAAAATCTGTTTTATTTTTTTGTCGCCATATTTTGACCCCTATAAATTTTTGTCATTATGTGTACGGAGCTGTATGGGGGCTCATTTTTTTTGCAGGGTGATCTGAACTTTTCATTGATACTATTCTGGGGTGTGTATGACTTTTTGATCGCTTTTTATAGAATTTTTTTGCAGAAAATGAAGCAACCAAAAATGGCAAATCGACCATTTGGACGCCTTTTTTCGTTTTGCTGTTTGCCGTTTGGGGAATATGTCTTTATATTTTTATACTATGGGTGTTTTCACACATTGCGACACCCATGTTGTGTATTTTTCTTACTTTTTTAATTATTTTATTTTTATTTCGGGAAAAGTGGGTGATTTGAATTGTTATGTTTTTTTATTTTTTTGTTTTTTTTAACTTTTTTTTAACACTTTTTTTTTATAGTTCTCATAGGGAACTATAACATGCAATCATCTGATTGCTATTATCATAATAACATTCTTACAACAGATTGGTAACTAAAATATCCATTGAGGGGTTAAAAAAATAAAAATAAACTCACCTTTTGCAGGTCCAAGTGGATGAGGTGAGTTTATTTTTATTTATTTTCAACCCCTCAATGGACATTTTAGTTACCAATCTGTAGTAAGAATGCCATGATTATCCTTTATAACCATGTTAGAAGGGAAAATAATACAATCAACAGAACACCTAACCTAAACCCGAACTTCAGTGAAAAAACTGAACAACGGAACGCAATCGCAGACAAAACTGACTGAAATTGCGTCCCTACTCGCGCGGGTTTCCAGCAATGCACCCTGAACTCATCCGGCTCTTACCCGCAACGCCCGTGTGAAAGAGGCCTATGATGATTTCACTACTTTCCTATGGAGCCCTATTACAGGCAAGGGCTCCATAGGAAATAATATGCAGCAGCCTCGTGTCATTCATAAAGACACGAGCTGCTGCATTCACACTCCGGCTCTGCTGATCGCCACACGGGGGAGCCGGAGCACAACCGAAAGTGCGCACTTTCGGTTTTAGCGCGCTCAGATACCATGGCCAGGATTGACCAGGGCATCTGACAGGTTAAATGTCCGGGATCGGCATTACTGCCGGTTGTAGACATGAGCCGGGGGTGTCTGCTAAAAGAAGCAGCCAGCCACCCGCAGCGGACAGGAGTGGGCGCCATCTTTAAACACCAGCCCAGCGCTGTTCATTTCAATGGGGCCGCAAAAGATGCGTACAGCACTCCGTGTGCTGTCCGCATCCGTTGCTCCGTTCCGTGGCCCCGTAAAAAAATAGAGCATGTGCTATTGTTGTCCGTTTTGCGGACAAGAATAGGAATTTCTACAATGGGCTGCGTTCCGTGTTTTGCGGATCCGCAGTTTTCGGACCACAAAACATATACGGTCATGTGCATGAGGCCTTATTGTGTGTCACGGTGCACCTACCTGGATACCGCTGGACACCAGGCTTTGGCTCCGAAGCAAATTTGAAAGAATAACTTGAGTCCAGACCTTGAGATGAAGTTCAATGGCAGCTTTACTTGAATAGATGTTTTTTCAAACAGGTTTCAGGCTTTGTCTTGGTTCCAGCAGGCTTTAGCATGAACTGGCAGGCAAACTCAACTCTGCTTTCTCTTTCTGCTGTACTGACAGGCTTGCCTAATGACTTTGATTTCTTCTTTATGCTGCACTTCTTTCCTTAGTCACACCTTGGTTCTACCAGAGGACTATGCTCTTGGCGTCTGAGGCTTCAAGTTTCTACCTCCATGGCCAGCAGAGCCTAGGGTCCTTTGGCTGGCGTGGGCACATCAGGCAGTGACATGTCCCTGCACTCCCTTCCCCTGTCAAGGGAAGACTGGAGCTAGAACTACCACACCTCATTCTAGTAGCAAGCAGGACTCGACCCCTTCTGCCCAAAGGGGGGAGAATGGAATTGTGAGTTGATAGCTCTGCCTTTGTCACCTTCTGGTCTCAAATTTTGCTTCTGGTGAACCAGAAACATTACATGTAATAAAACAGTTGCATAACAATATTATAGATGCACATTGTGGTGAACCTGGAACAGAATTATACAGGTGACATTTGTGTTAGACCATTAAAGACAGTAGCAGGTGCAGGAGTGGTAACACGACTGTGGGGTGGGGTTACACACAGATTCACAGTTCTTACAGTAAAGAAGCTTTGATGCTTCTGAAGACTGAACTTTTTCTTCTCCAGTCGGAGGCAGTGCCCCCTTGTCTTTTGAGGGCATTTGACATGGAACAGTTTTTCACCATATTTTTTGTTTGGCCCATTTATATATTTGTATAGGTTAATCATGTGCCCCCTTAGACGTCTCTTCTCAAGACTAAATAAATTTAATTCTTTTAATCTTTCATCATAACTAGGACCCTCCATGTCCCTTATCAGTTTAGTTGCTCTCCTCTGTACTTTTTCTACCTGCAAAGCGTTCTTTCTATGGACTGGTGCTCAGAACTGAACTGCATATTCCAGATGAGGCCACACCAACGCTTTGTAAAGTGGTAGTATTACATGCCTGCCCCGCGAGTCCATGCCTCGTTTAATGCATGACAATATCCTGGTAGCCTTAGAAGCAGCTGATTGACATTGTATGCTGTTATTTAATCTACCATCTACAAGGACACCCAAATCTTTCTCTATAAGTTACTCTCCCAGTGTTACTTCCCCTAGGAGAGGGGTAGGAAACCTCTGGCTCTCCAGCTACTGTAAAACTACAATTCCCAACATGCTCCATTTATTTCTATGGGAGTTCAGAGAAGAGCAGAGTAAGTATGCATGCTGGGAGTTGTAGTTTCACAACAACTGGAGAGACAGAGGTTCCCTACCCCTGTCCTAAGACATATGTAGCATAGAGATTATTACTACCAAGATGCATAACTTTACATTTGTCCACATTGAACCTCATTTGCCAAGTTGATGCCCAGCTTGTATTTTATGGACATCTTCCATAAAATGTAAAAGGCTACTTTCATACTACCGTTGAATTCCTTGAAAGGGTCTAAATACTGGAAAAAAACGCTTCCGTTTTGTCTTCCTTCATTGTCAATGGGGACAAAATTTAACTGAACAGAACAGAATGCTCCAAAATGCATTCCATTCTGTTCTTATACTGGAGAGCAAACTGTAGCATGCTGCAGTTTGCTTTCCATCATGGGATGCGGAGCAAGACGGATCCGTCATGACCCACAATGCAAGTGGGGATGGATCCGTTTTCTCTGAGACAATAGAAAACGGATCCGTCCCCCATTGACTTTCAATGGAGTTCATGACGGATCCGTTTTGGGTATGTTAAAGATAATACAACAGGATCCGTTCATAACGGATGCAGATGGTTGTATTATCAGTAATAGAAGCGTTTTTGCTGAACCATGATGGCTCCAGCAAAAATGCTAGTGTGAAAGAGGCGGGTGGGTTGCGGGAAAATGATCGATTTTTTTGCGCGAGTGCAAAGCGTTTTAATGCATTTTGCACGCGCGTGGGAAAAATCGGCATGTTTGGTACCCAGACCCGAAACCGGACTTCATCACTGAAGTTCGGGTTTGGGTTGAGTATTCTGTAGATTGTATTATTTTCCCTTATACCATGGTTATAAGGGAAAATAATAGCATTCTCAATACAGAATGCTTAATAAAATGTGCATTAAGGGGTTAAAAATAAAAAAAATTAACTCACCATATCCACTTGATTGCGTAGTTGTGATCTCTTCTCTCTTCTTCATTCATTAGCTGTCAGCTAAAGGACCTGTGATGATGTCACTGAGCTCATCACATGGTCCATCACAGGTCCTTTAGCTGGCAGCTAATGAATGAAGAGATCGTAACTACGCAATCAAGTGGATAAGGTGAGTTTATTTTTTTTATTTTTAACCCCTTAATGCACATTTTACTAAGCATTCTGTAGTGAGAATGCTATTATTTTCTCTTATAACCATGTTATAAGGGAAAATAATTAAGATCGGGCCCCCATCCCGATCGTCTCCTAGCAACCATGCGGGAAATTTTGATTGCGGATGCTTGCGATTTTCCCGCAGCCCCATTCACTTCTATGGGGCCTGCGTTGCGTGAAAAGTGCAGAATATAGAGCATGCTGCAATTTTCACGCAACGCAAAAGTGATGCGGGAAAATCACCGCTCATGTGCATAGCACCATAGAAATGAATGGGTCAGGATTCAGTGCGGGTGCAATGCGTCCACCTCACACATTGCACCCATGCGGGAAACTCGCCCGTGTGAAAGGGGCCTTAGCCTCTCTCTGAATAAATTATCTACTTTCACACTGGCGTTTTGGCTTTCCGTTTGTGAGATCCGTTCAGGGCTCTCACAAGCGGTCCAAAACGGATCAGTTTGCATTCTGAATAGAAAAGGATCCGCTCAGAATGCATCAGTTTGCATCAGTTCAGTCTCCATTCCGTTTTGGAGACGGACACCAAAACAATGCTTGCAGCTTTTTGGTGTCCATCTGATGAAACTGAGCCAAACGGATCAGTTCCTGGCACACAATGTAAGTCAATGGGGATGGATCCATTTTCACTGACACAATCTGGCACAATAGAAAACGGATCTGTCCTCTATTGACTTTCAATGGTGTTCAAGACAGATCAGTCTTGGCTATGTTATAGATAATACAAACGGATCCGTTCTGAATGGATGCAGACGGTTGTATTATCTAAATGGATATGCGAGTGTGAAAGTAGCCTTAAATAAATTTAATACCAGAGGGGGTCAGGGAACAAAAGCTTAAGATAGTCGCAGTTATCTCTCCCACACATTAGATGGTCAGCAGTGACGCTGACATTTTTGGGTTTAAACAATATTCATCTAATGTGTATGGCAACTTCAAACCTCAGTATTATTAAATAACCTCATAATGTTAAATTATGTTGATAGTCATATAATAATAATAATCAGTACAGCTGGAAAAGATTGAACCTGGTCAGTAAAAATAAATCATTGCCAAAGTAAATTAGGTAAAGCATTGAAGCGAAAATGATTGGTTTGCAAACCCATTTTAAGTACTCTTTTACGGCATTCTGGCTTAATGGAGGGGAGTTCCTTATTCTGAACTTCCATCAATTAGACATAGTTGAGAACTATGTAGAGAACCCAAAAAATATCTGCATTACCTGGAGAGTCATTTATTTCAGTAGAAAGCAAGTAATGCTTGATCTCTCCTATGGCAATGCTGCAGGGGAACTGAGCACTTACTGCCAGGTCACAACTGAATGCTGGAGGTTCTTAGCAGGACACCCTGTAATCAGCTTGTCTTCAAGTTAACCTAAAAAAAACAGGATTGTCAAGTGCAGCACACAATTTTAGAGGGGTTGTCCTGTGGCTAAATTTCTTACAATAGGCTCAGAATAGGTTAAAAAAGAAGCAACACACTGCTCATCTCCCGTGAAAGCATTCTGAGCCATTTGTAAAACAAAAAATGTCCAGGCTCCTGATATTGATTACGTATCCTCAGGATAGGTCATTAATAGGGTTGAGCGAACTGCAAAGTTTGGGTTCGTACCGAACTTTGCGAGTTCGGGTACCTGGATCCGAACCCGTACTTCAGTGAAAAAGACCGGGTTCGGGTCCTGGTACCCGAACTTGCAAAGTTCGGTACGAACCTAAACTTTGTAGTTCGCTCAACCCTGATTTTATTATTTTCCGTTATAAGATGGTTATAATGGAAAATAATAGCATTCTTAAGATAGAATGTAGGGGTCGACCGATATTGATTCTTTAGAGCCGATACCGATACCGATATTCTGTGAACTTTCAGGCCGATAGCCGATATTTTATACCGATATTTTGCGAATTTTAATTTTTGGATTTTTTTTTTCTGTTACAGCGTCCAACGTTTAAAAAAAAAAATATTTTAATAGTTTGGACTTTTTGGGCACGGCGATATGTTTTTTTATTTATTGTTTATATATTTTATATGTAAAATTGGAAAAGGGTTAATTTATACTTAATATTTTGGTGTTTCTTACTATTTTAAATTTTTTTACTTTTTATTTTATTACTATTTCCCCCCTTAGCTGTAGAACCTGGGCTCTTTACATCCCTTGTCCTATTCACCCTAATAGAGATCTATCAGGGTGAATAGGACCTGACACTGTCCCTGCTGCCCTGTGCTATGGGCACACAGCAGCAGGAACCATGGCAGCCAGGGCTTCAGGAGCGTCCTGGCTGCCATGGTAACCGATCGGAGCCCCAGCATTACACTGCTGGGGCTCCGATCAGAAGAGAGATGGTGGGGGACCCTGTGGCCACTGCCACCAATGATATCAATACTGAAGGGATGGGGGAGGACGAGGACGCACTGGCCACCAATGTTTTTTATACTGTGGACATGGGGGGCTGAGGCGCACTGGCCACCAATGATAATAAGGTTTAAGATATTACAAGCACATTGCCCAGACCCTGCCTCTGATAGATGGCTGCGATCCGCGGCAATTAACCCCTTAGGTGCGGCACCTGAGGGGTTAATTGCCGCGGATCGCAGCTCTCTATTAGAGGCAGGGTCTGGGCAATGTGCTTGTAATATCTTAAACCTTATTATCATTGGTGGCCAGTGCGCCCTCAGCCCCGCCTCCTCTTCTCTCATTGGTGGCCAGTGCGCCCTCAGCCCCGCCTCCTCTTCTCTCATTGGTGGGCAGTGCGCCCTCAGCCCCGCCTCCTCTTCTCTCATTGGTGGGCAGTGCGCCATCAGCCCCTCCTCCTCTTCTCTCCATTGGCAGGGCAGCGCAGCACAGGGGGAAGGAGGGACTGCCTCCTTCTCCCCTGTGCTGCTGAGGGAACATGGCCGCGCTGAGTGCAGCGCGGCAATGTTCTGTGATAGCACAGTTATCGGTATATCGGCCTGGTTAGGGGCCGATACCGATAACTGTGCAAATCATGAATATCGGCCGATAATATCGGCCAAACCGATAATCGGTCGACCCCTAATAGAATGCTAAATAAAATAGCCATTGAGGGGTTAAAAATAATTAAAAAAAACCTCACCTCCTCCACTTGATCGCGCAGCCGGTATCCTCTTCTTTTTTCAGGACCTGCAAAAGGACTTGAGATGACGTCACTGCTCTCATGACGTGGTGAGCGCAGTGCCATCATCGCAGGTCCTGCTAAATGATGATAGAAGATCCTTCTATCTTCATTCAGCAGGACCTGCGATGACATCACCACGCTCGCTCATCCCTAGTCATTAATAGCCGATTAGTGAGAGTCTGTCCCTGTACTCCTACCAGTCAGCTGTTCCCTGCAGCCTCCGACACCATAACTAGGTTTTGAACGGAACAAGAAGCACAGCTTCGTTCAAAGTGTAGTGGCCGGGCTGGGGTACTGTCCGCATCTTTTGCGGCCCCATTGAAGTGAATGGGTCCGCACCCGAGCTGCAAAAAATGCGGCTTGGATGCGGAACCAAACCACGGTCGTGTGCAAGAGGCCTTAAAGAGAACCTATAGCCTCTCCTGACATGTCTGTTTTAATACCCACATGCATTCCCCAAGTAAAAACAATCCAGGAGAATCTATTCTTATGTCTCTGTGTTGTGCTATTCCTTTATTATTCCTGCAAGAAGTTATAAATTGCTAGTAGTTTGTAATGACGGTCCAGATGGGTGTTAGCAGTTGGCACAGTATCCCTGCATATTCTGACACTGGCAGAACTGAATGTCTGGTGTCAGACTGTACAGGGACATTCCCACAACTGGAAACACCCATCTGGACCGGCAATCCAAACTGCAGGCAATTCATTCAAAACCTCTAGCAGGAACAATAAAGGGATGGCACAACATAACGTCATAAGAATAGATGCTCTAGAATTGTTATTACATGGGGAATGCAAGTAGTTGCTACAACAGAGATGTCAGGTCCTCTTTAAAGGGGTTGTCTCATCATAAACAAGGGGGTCATATCGCTGTCTTATAGGCGTGGGTCCCAACGCTAAGACCTGCACCTATATAGAGAACGGAGCCCCGAAAGTGAAGGAGGGTGCACTGCGCATGCGCAGCCATCCTCCACTCATTTTCTATGGGGCCACCGAAAATAGCAGAGCTCTGGCTCAGCTATTTCCGTTGAGCCCATAGAAGTGAATGGGAGCGGTGGCCGGTCATGTGCGGTGCGCTTCCATTCACTTCTATGAGGAGCCGGCTTGGAGGTGGCCGGACCAGAGTCCTCCAGCCACCACCTTGCGGGGCTCTGTTCCTGATATAAGTGCGGGTGCCACTGCTATAAGACAATGGAGGCATAGCCTAGCGATATGCCCCCGTTGTCTATGATGAGACAACCCCTTTAAGTCTTTTACACCTGTATATTAAACATAGAATTCCTTTAAGTTTTAGTGGAATTGCTCTTTAAAGGATTAGCTTCATTTCAATATAAGTATGTTTTGTCTGAACAACCACGCCATATTTGTTACCTTGGTGATGAGCTTACAACCACTTTTAAGACTAGGACTCATTATTGAGAGATTAGGCCCTACTTCATAGCCTGCTATTTAAACAAACTGATTGACGGCCTGTGCTTATCAGGGAAAAAAAGAGACAATGCAACAGCACTCTGCAAACACAAATAAAGTACAATAATGCCATAATTATAGAAAACATTGTCTCTTTTTTCCTGTATGTTTCTAGCCATGGCAGCATGCACCTGCACATTGGGATGTGCTGACTGACCCCCCTTTTTCTTTGCAGTTGTACTGGAGCTGGAGGTGTGGCTGACTCATGTTGGTCTTGCACCCCATACTAGCCTGTCTGCCCCATAGGCTGATTTTAATTAGAGTAAGTATAAAGCTGTAGCCCGCTCTCATTGTATTTATTAAAAGCCATTTAGCACCAGGAGAGGTATAGAGTGGGCTCAGCATGCATGTTGGTACCTGCATCCCTGGATTTAATGGAGACCGTTATGGCACCAAAAATTGTAAAAAGCAGAGTGGATCCAGCATGCATGTGGAACCTGCACTCCCTGAATTTTATGGTGACCATTATGGCACATAACAGGTAGCATTTAGAGTTAGGTTCCCGTCTTATAGAGATCGCCTTGACGTTTGGCAGACGGACCCAAAATTTTTTGTACAAAATGTATTTGCCAAGAATCTCAAATTTGCAAAATAAGCGCAGCATTGGCACCAGAATGTTTTCTATAATTTTGGCATTATTGTACTTTATTTGTGTTTGCAGAGTGCTGCTGCATTGTCTCTTTTTTTCCTGTAAGTTTCTACCCATGGCAGCGTGCACCTGCACATTGGGATGTGCTGACTGACCCCCTTTTTTTGCAGTTGTACTGTGCTTATCAGGGACACCTATTTCACATCTGATGACCCATGTTTAAAATCTAGCTTTTAAGCTTATCTCTTCTAGCAGAAAAGCAAATATTCTCCTCACAGCCCACCCAAATACATTTCTGTTGAAAAGGAATCAGGCTACACTCCACTAGTAGGGAGAATAAGGAAAGATAGTATTTTTTATTATTATTATTATTATTATTATTTATTTTAACCTCTTAGCAGTGGCGTGCCTAGGGTATTTGGCACCCGGGCGGGTACTTTCTCTGGCACCCCCCTTCCCCCCGCCGCAACCGTAAGAAACTTTATTTTTACATTTAAGTATACTGAAATATTTATTTTGCTTAAAATAAAAAAATTTTATCGCTAGTAAACAGAAAATTGCTGGTAAATGAAAATTTAAGGGGAATCCGTCACCATGAAAAACTGAAACTTAAATTGAAGAAGGCTCAGCTCGGCTGCAGTGTATCTGCAGACACTTCACTAGAAGTCACAGACCGCACAGCACAGCCATTTTCTTGCTCAGGAGCACTGGAGCAAGGAACTTAAAGGAAGATGGGGGGTTTTCCCGCTTGGAAGGTGAGCAGCGGCCAGCAGCAAGAATACAAGTGAGATAGGCATGAGCGTGCTTCCTGGCTTATCAGAGCGCGCACGCAGGGGCGGATTAAGTATATCATAGGCCGGGGGCTGTTTACCCATCTTGTGCCTCCTCTGTCCATTTGCCCCTACCGTCCCCTCTTTCGCGTTGTGCCCCATGTTTATTTTTTTCTGGTAAATATTAAAGAAAACTCAGCCACGTATATAGTGTCGTTGCCCATTACCTCTGAGGGTGCCAGGGATCTGGCAAACATTTTGGGGGCAGCGTATGAAGCGATATTAGAGGACCGCTATTGTCAGTGCTGACCGTAAACCATATAATTAATGCGATTAATCAATGAAAAGGAAGCAATAGAGGGATGAGTGGTGACAGTGCACAGAACCACATCCGTGGTGCAGGAGTGAATACAGAATAATACACTACGATAGCTCGCCGGTGTTTAGTGGTCGGAGGACTTTTAATGAAATAGAGTGGAATTATTATTACAGATTATAGGATAAATGTAAATTGGGGGCTATCAGCCATAGGGGGCTGGTTTAGGAGAACCTAATACCCTTGATTTATCTAGGTCAGATTTGTTGAATTGACGTCTATCTTGTAACTCCTCCAGCCCCTCATAGTGTATAGAGTGCTACACTCCGCAGTATACAGTGTAATACCCCACAGTATACAGTATACAGTACCCCACAGTATGTAGTATACAGCACCCTAAAGTATGCAATACATAGTATACAGCACACCACAGTATTCAGTATAGCATCCTATAGTATATAGCACCCTATAGTATATAGCACCCTATAGTATACAGCATCCCACAGTATGCAGTATAGGACCCTATAGTATACAGCACCCCACAGGGTGCTATACTGCATACTATAGTATACAGCACCCCAGAGTATGCAGTAAAGCACCCTATAGTATACAGTACCCCACAGTATGCAATATATAGTATAGCACCCCACAGTATACAACGCCCCTCAGTGTAAAGTACCCCACAGTATGCAATACATAGTATAACAGTATTAACAAAATAAATAAAGTCCAGGCAAACTTCACTGGAGCAAATATCAGGCAAACAAAAATGAAGGAAAGCCAGGAGTAGTCCCGATCCGTGCTTACGTCCCTGTGCAACTTGCCAGGTGAAAGGATGCGTCACGGGAAATTCCGGGTTCTGGGTCCCACTGGAAAGGATGGCGTCCAAGCAATCTTCAGTCAGCAGCAAGCAGTACTGACCTGTACCTGGATAAGGAAGGATAACAGTGGGCACTGACCGACCTGGGAGGCCACCTTTTATGTGCCTGCTAACAAATCCCAGGGCGCAAGGGTCCACTACCCATAGGTCGGTCATTAGTCAATTAGACCAATGCTGGCCCCCTAATCTACTTTGAACTTGTGGCCAGGTGCTATTTCTATCGCTGGTCGACGAAGTGCATATAAAGCACGTACGTGTGACCGCGTATCCCCTTGCGGACCCGTTTTTTAACATACGCGCGGACGCACGACAGGCTCTGGGAGATCGCGCCAGCGCATCGACATGGACACCGGAATGGAACCCACAATAGGTACCGGAGACAAGCTCGGCCGCAAAGGGGTCGGAGCTGTTGTATCAGTGGAGACACGTGTAACCTGTCCCACAGCTCCACGAGGACCCTTTTTGGTCACACGGGAGTGCGAGACAGGTGAGGATCTTACATTTTCCCCCTCGAGGAGGTTGCTCAGAAGACTCCAAGCGAGCTTTCCCAGGATTATCCCGGTGGAAAGCTGCCACCAACTCATTCGCATGCACCAGGTACCCAACATCTCTCCTCTTGAGCAAAGCCCTTCCAGTCTACCAAGTATTGGAGAGACCTCTGGACAGAACGAGAGTCCAAAATCGGCCGCCGATTTGAGAAGTGATACATGAAAGTTGTTCACTCCTCGAATCGATGGTGGA
The DNA here is from genome assembly GCA_033119425.1 of Bufotes viridis. Lineage (NCBI taxonomy): Eukaryota > Metazoa > Chordata > Amphibia > Anura > Bufonidae > Bufotes > Bufotes viridis. Next base: position 203,107,330 of record CM065589.1, on the reverse strand, counting down.
AGAGCAACTTTGTACGTAACTCGGTTGATCTTCTGCGTCACCAGGTATGGACCAATGAATCGAGGATCCAACTTGGAAGATGACTGACGCATCGGAATGTTCCGGGTGGAGACCCACACCTGATCTCCCACCTTAAACTTTCCATTCCTCCTAGCAGTCTGACACGAAGCACCAGAGATATTGCTACAGGGTCTGGTTAGTCCTTTCAGTCTGACCGTTGGTCTCTGGGTGAAAACCAGAAGAGAAAGACAAATTTATACCCAACCGGGAGCAGAAAGAATGCCAGAACCGAGAGGAATTGAACACCTCTATCTGAAACAATATCATCCGGCGCTCTGTGTAATCGAAAGACATGATTCAAAAACAGATCTGCCAATTCTCTGGTCGAGGGCAATCCGGGAAGTGGGATAAAATGGGCCATTTTACTAAAACGGTCCACCACTACCCAGATTACCGTACTTCCAGAGGACCTTGGCAAATTGGTGATGAAATCCATGGAGATGTGAGTCCATGGAACCTGAGGACTGGGCAGTGGGAGTAAAGAATCAGAAGGGGCGGACCAACACGGTTTACATCGAGCACACAAACTACATGACTGGATGTAGGCCTTAACATCCACGGACATACTGGGCCACCAAACGTGGCATTTAACAAGGACAAGTGTTTTCTTAACACCCAGATGCCCTGCAGACTTGGAGTCGTGAAGCTGTTGGATAACCTTTAACCAAAGGGCTTGTTATGTGGACTCTCTGCCTGTGAAGGCTCGAGAAGATAGGACAAGTCCTCCATTAACTCTGCGGTCCTTAGGGCGGCCAGAAAGCATTTAGTTGGAAGAATAGTCTCTGGCTCAGAGCTCAGGATGGAAGCAGCCTCAGGAAAGCAGCGGGACAGGGCATCTGCCTTCACATTTTTAGAACCTGGCTTATACGTGAAGTGAAAATTGAAGCGGGTGAAAAACAATGCCCACCGAGCTTGTCGGGAGTTGAGTCTCTTGGCACTCTCTAGGTACTCTAAACTTTTGTGGTCAGTGTAAACCGTAATGGGATGTTCCGCACCCTCTAGCCTATGTCTCCACTCTTGAGAAGCCAATTTTACTCCCAACAGCTCTCTATTGACATAGTTACACTCAGCTGAAGAGAGCTTCCGAGAGAAGAAGGCACAGGGATGTAACCTCTCAGGGACCCCAGAATACTGTGAAAGAACTGCCTCAACACCAACCTCGGAGGCATCGACCTCGAGGACAAAAGGTCGGGAAGTGTCTGGATGAGTAAGGATTGGAGCAGTGCAAAATCCTGCTTTAGCGTTTCAAACAACACAAAAAATGACCAAGGGGGTGTCTCCTGCCCAACAAAAATAAACGGTTGATACCAGGGCATTTAGTAAGAGAAACCCACATTCCTAATTATGTTGTGCATATACTCCTATAGCGAGATCAACAAAATATCAGACAGAAAACGGAGCCAAATGCAAGAAAATTATATATAAATATACTCATAGGCGCGCGCACGGGGTGTGCCGGGTGTGCCTGGGCACACCCAAATCATCACCTCCATGCTGCACTGCCATCTGCAAACTCCAGATGCGAACCGTTCTCATAGGCTTCAGGCTAGTGGTCTGAAGCCTATGAGACAGTAGAGCGCTAGAATGGAGTTGCTCCAGAGAGGTATGATGTCGGAGGAAGAGGCGGAGTCTCGTCATCCAGGGGACGTGGCCTCACAATGTGCGGGAGATTCTACAGAGCCCATTGCAGGAGAGAGGAGCAGAAGCTGCAGGTGGGTGAGTGGAGGACCAGAGTGATTGCTATGTTTACTGGGGGGGGTGGCTGAAGGGAAGAGGAATAATGCTTGTTCTGGAGACTGTATATTAGAGGGGTCTGAAGAGGGGGGGTGATATTATTTACATGGGGCTGTATGCTGGAGGGGCTGCAGGGGGGGGGGGGTGATATTATTTACATGGGACTGTATGCTGGAGGGGTGTAACTGAGGGGTATCAGGGTAAATTACAGGGGGTAATATAACTGAGCAGGGCTATCGGGGACATTATACAGCGGGTAAAACTAAGGTGTATCAGGGTACATTATTATACAGGGGTAATATAACTGAGCAGAGCTATCTCAGGAGACATGATAAAGGGGTAATATGACTTATATAATATAAGTTATCTTACCCCTGTATAATGTCCCTGATAGCCCTCCTCAGTTATATTACTCCTGTATAATTTACACTGATATCCCTTAGTTATGTTACCCCTGTATAATAATGTACCCTGATACCCCTTAGTGTATTTGTGTATATATATGTGTATATAATATATTTACATACATACACGCGCGCGTGTGTTTTGCTTTAGGGTGCACACCCTAATGCAATAGGCTGCGCACGCCTATGAATATACTTTATTGGTAAATAAATATTAAAATGTACAGCAGGAGAGTGCAAAGTTTATAGCGCCATCCCAGACCACAAATTGGCTAATAACATAAAGGAAAAGATCTGCAGATTAACGCATAGTATTGAGCATAGTGTTATATGTAAATAGTGATAGCCATTATAAACTTGACATACAGAGAGAGCATGATACTAATATAAATCACTTGCTCTATACTCTGACATCCACCAATATTAACATCAATGCAATCAATGAACAATCCATAACTTAAGTCCAAGCAGATCTTACCCGATGTGACAGTAAAGCCAAAGGACCAGGATGGCGCCACCCCAACGCGCGTTTCGGCGAGCCTTCGTCCGGGGGTTTCAAAGGCTCTGTCTGCCTCTCTCATCCACTTTGAAGGATTATCTCCTTTCTTAGTGAGGTTTGTGAGAGGTACCACTACCGCTGAAAAATTCTTAATAAACTTGCGGTAGAAGTTGGCAAAGCCTAAGAAACGCTGTAGTCCCTTCAGATCCTTAGGCCGAGGCCAATCCAAGACAGCAGAAAGTTTGGATGGATGTATAGCCAGTCTGCTTTCTGAGATAATGTATCCCAGAAAAGGCAATTCTCTTACCTCAAACAGACACTTCTCAAGTTTGGCTAAGAGGCGGTTCTCCCTCAGCTTCTGGAAAACCTGACACACGTGTCTCCGATAAGACACCAGATCCGACGAGTAGATTAGTATGTTGTCTAAATAGACAACAAACCTACCGAAGAAATCCCTGAAGACATCATTGATGAACTCCTAGAAGACCGCAGGAGCATTACAAAGATCAAAAGGCATAACGAGATACTCGTAATGCCCGTCCCTGGTGTCGAATGCGGTCTTCCATTCATCACCTTCTCTGATGCGTACCAAATTATATGCACCCCTCAAATCGAGTTTGGTGAAGATTCGGGCCCCTGCCACCTGAGAAAACAAATCGTCAATCAGAGGCAGAGGGTACCGGTTCTTCGCTGTAATCCGACTGAGGGCGCAAAAATCGATGCAGGGTCTCAGGCCTCCATCTTTCTTCTCCACGAAGAAGAACCCGGCTCCAGCAGGGGTAGTGGATGGACGAATCAAACCCTTCTCGAGATTCTCTTTATTATAATCACACTGGGCCTGAATCTCAGGCCCAGTGAGATTATATAGTTGTCCCTGGGGTGGCATGGTACCTGGCAACAGATCTATGGGACAATCATATGACTTATAGGAAGGTAACACATCAGCCCCCAGTGGACTGAACACGTCCTGGAAGTGATGGTAATGTACCTAATACTTCCGTGGAGGCTAGAGACAACTCAGGACATATGCACCGAGTGAGGCATTCAGTACTCCACTGGCAAATCTGACCTGAGCGCCAGTCCACTATGGGATTATAGAGTCTCAACCAAGGGAGACCCAAAATCACAGGAGTGGATGGCATGTCTAGGACAAAAAGGCTTAAGGTCTCCCGATGATCAGCCCCCACTGTTACCTGCATCCAGGGCGTCATCCACACTGCACAACCATCCTGGAGAAGAGATCCATCCATAGCAGTCACTGACAGGGTGGTCTTTGGCTGGATCTGCGGAATGCCAAGTCGATGCACCAAGACTGAGTCCATAAAATTCCCTGCTTCCCCAGAATCAGTCAGGGCAGAAAACACAAGGACTTTGTCTTGCCAATGTAGTGAAATAGGCACCATCACTCGAGTTGGAGGAGGGATAATAACACCTAGGAGGTTCTCCTCTATGCCACTTAGGTTCATTCGTTTCCCGCCGACAGGAGGGGACAGGTCTTAACCAGATGTCCTGCTTTTCCACAAAACAGGCACAGACCTTTCTGCTGGCAACGAGCTTATTCCCCTTGTGTAAGATGGGAGGACCCAACCTCCATTGGCTCTTCTGCCGGCTTGGTGTCGCTTGGATGTGGTCATGAAGGTGTAAAGCGAGTCGACCCTTCTACCCGCCTCTCACGGATCCGTCTGTCAGCATCGATTGCCTGGGAGATGGCCATCTCCAATGAGACAGTAGTGGGTAATGCTAGAAGAAGATCCCGGACTGCATTAGAAAGTCCCAGCCGGAAACTATGGTGGAAGGCTGCGTCGCCCCAGGTGGTGAAAGCTGCCAATCGCCTGAATTCCACGGCGTATTCTTCGGCAGGGCGGCGACCTTGCTGAATATGCTCGAGATGGTTTTCGGCAGTACGAGTACGATCCGGGTCGTCGCAGATAACACCCATGGCCTCAAAAAAAGCTTCGACTGACAAATAGGCGGCGTGGTCTTGGGGCAAATTGAACACCCAATGTTGGGGATCTCCATGCAGCAAGGACATTATGATCCCAATCCTCTGTCTGATATTGCCGGAAGCTATCAGCCGCAACTGGAAATATAAAAGACAGAAGTCCCTGAAGTTTAGAAATTCCTGTGAAGGAGTCAGGCAGAGGAATCTTCGGCTCCACTTGGTGTCTTGCGATCGTGATGGGTAACGTGGAGGCTCCTTGGAGCAGCTGCTGAATCTCCTCCATCACATTAGACAGTTGTTCCTGGATTTAAGCTGCAGCGACTGATGGTACATTCGGGCGTCGTTGGGTTAACAGATTAACTGCTCCTGTTAACTCAGTTAGCTGCTGCTGGATTCTTTCCATGGCAACTGTTAGTTGGGCCCACTGTTCTGTAATGCAAGGCACCAACAAAACAGACACAAACCAACTGAAAGGTGGCATGAAGCAGGATGTGCTCAACCCAAAAATGCAGTTGTGCATATATATACAGGGGAGCAGATCCTGCACTTGTGGCCGGTTGCTAATGGCGATCCCCAGCAAAAATGCATACGGTGGAGGATGCCCGCAGCAGACCACAAGTACCACAATAGACATCCTACACAAGATGGCAATAGTGTGGATGTAATAAATAATATCACAATATAGCAATAACAAATGACAATACAGGTGCACACTGTGGTCTTACTAAGCCCTCAAACTGATGTTAAAATTGAGAGGTTAGTCAACATGTCCTACAGTGGAGGACATGTCTTAAGCCGAGCACCGTACCCAACAAAAGAGACCAGTGAAGATGAAGTCAAATGGCTTTATTAACAAAATAAATAAAGTCCAGGCAGACTTCACTGGAGCAAATATCAGGCAAACAAAAACGAAGGAAAGCCAGGAGTAGTCCCGATCTGTGCTTAAGTCCCTGTGCAACTTGCCAGGTGAAAGCATGCATCACAGTAAATTCTGGGTCCTGGGTCCCACTGGAACGGATGGAGTCCAAGCAATCTTCAGTCAGTAGCAAGCAGTACTGACCTGCACCTGGATAAAGAAGGATAACAGTGGGTACTGACTGACCTGGGAGGCCACCTTTTATGTGCCTGCTAACAAATCCCAGGGCGCTAAGTGTCCACTCCCCATAGGTCATGATCCTCCCCTACACCTGTATATAAGGCTTTGGTCGGTCATTAGTCAATTAGACCAATGCCAGCCCCCTAATTTACTTTGAACTTGTGGCCAGGTGCTATTCCCATCGCTGGTCGGCGAATCACATAAGAAGCACGTACGCGCGTACGCGTATCCCCTTGCGAACCCATTTTCTGCGAGAGTGCACGAGCGCGTCGACATGGACACTGGAATGGAACCCGCAATAGGTACCGGAGACCAGCTCGGCCTCGGCGTACTGCCACTAGCCCGGCCAAGCTGTCCCCGAAACCCATACAGTCTTCCCCTCCGATGCACATGCGAACGACTCCCCGCGTAGGTTCACAAAGAGGTCGGAGCTGGTGTATCAGTGGAGACATGCGTAACCTGTCCCGCAGCTCCACGAGGAACCTTTTTGGTCACACCGGAGTTTGATACAGGTGAGGATCTTACAATAGCATCCTATAGCATACAATATAGCACCCCACAGTATACAGTAGAGCAGTATAGCATTCCACAATATACAGCACCCACAGTATACAGTAGAGCAGTATACCACCCGACAGTATACAGCACCCCACAGTATACAGCATCCCACAGTGTACAGCACCCCACGGTATACAGCACCCTACGGTATACAGTAGAGCAGTATAGCACCCGACAGTATACAGCACCCCACAGTATACAGTACACTGCATCTCACAGTATACAGCACCCCACAGTATACAGTAGAGCAGTATAGCACCCGACAGTATACAGCACCCCACAGTATACAGTACACTGCATCTCACAGTATACAGCACCCCACAGTATACAGTAGAGCAGTATAGCACCCGACAGTATACAGCACCCCACAGTATACAGTACACTGCATCTCACAGTATACAGCACCCCACAGTACACAGTAGAGCAGTATAGCACCCGACAGTATACAGCACCCCACACTATAAAGCTCCCCACCCTATACAGTAGTTTACAATATAATAGCATAACAGCCCCTGTCACCTTTTTCTGATATAATCTTCACAAAAAAAAGCTCCACAATTATGTCAAACTTCTCCTGCAGCAATACTCCTGTAGAGAGAAAGGACCTTTGATTACCTCATAACCATGTGACCAGTAATCTCGATATGTTACTGGTCACAGACTCACATGGTGATGATGTCATTAAAGGTCCTTTCTCCTAAGAGAATCACAGCTCTCCTTCCTTGCAGAGGCATTGGGCCGGACGCTGCTGCTCAGGCAGCACCCCCCTGTATAGCTGACAGCCTGACACCCGGGGCAGAACACCTTGCCCCCCCCCAGGCAGGCCACTGCCCCTTAGTGACCAGCCTGTTATGGGCCTTACTGACCAAGTGTTTGTCTTCCTTTTTTCATCATCACGTTCTAAGAGCTATAACTTTTTTATTTTTCTGTCTATATAGCTTTATGAGGGCTTGTTGTAGTTTTTAAAGGAGCCAATTTGGGGTACACATAACTTTTTGATTAATTTTTATTAACTCTTTCTGGAAGGGAGATGGGAAAAACAGCAATACTGCCACTGCGTTTTTACGTTATAAATTTTATGGCATTCATTTATCGATATAAATAACATAATATCTTTATTCTCTGTGTCACTATGATTGCAGTGATACCAAACACATATAGTTTTTTTGCATTGCCGCTTCCCAAGACCCATAACTTTTTTATTTTTATGGAGTTGTGTGAGGGCTTGATTTTTGTGGGATGACTTTGGTATCATTTTGGAGTAAATGGCTCTTTTTGATCGCTTGTTATTAAGTTTTTTCGGTGGCAGCTAAGAATATATTAGCAATAATTTTTTTATTTTTTTTTTAATGGCGTTCACCATAGGGGATAATTTACGTGATATTTACGTAGTCCGAGTCGTTACGGATGCGGCAATACCAAATATATGGGGATGATTTTTTTTATTTTTTATTGAAAAGCATATTTTCATTGGAAAAAAAGCGTAATTTTGTTAATGGGATATTTTTTATTGAATGAATGTGTTTTTTTTTTCCTGTTTTTTTACAACTTAATAGTCCCACAAGAGGACTATAACAGACAACATTCTGATTGATTTTACAATGCAATGCATTATCCCTATAGTGCATTGCATTTTAATATCAGTGCTATTCTGACATTGACCAGCAGGCTGCACCAGAGAGGCGCAGCCTGCTGGAAATGACTCAAGGCTGGTCTGGGGGCCTACATGAGACCCCAGCCAGCCTTCACACACTTCGGCACCCCACGATCGCATTTGCGGGGTGCCGATGGGAGACAGAGGGAGTTGGCTCCCTCTGTCAGCACTTTACATGCGGCGGGTATAAAATGTTAAACCGCGGCTCTTATGTGAAAGCCAGGCTCCCCGCTGCAGGGGGCCCAGCCTAAGGCCCCTTAGTGACCACCATAAAAAGGTGTAAGGGTGGTCACTAAGTGGTTAAGGTGACATCAGGTGCGTACATACAGGGGTCGCAGCGGTCGCAGTTGCGACCGGGCCCGGCACTCGAGGGGGCCCGGCTGCCTGTGGAACCCTACAGTAGCGCAGTACTCGACACCATACTGCGGCGGGGCACAGGAGCGTATAGTTCCCTGCCCCGGCGCTGGTCACCGCTAATAGGCCTGAGGCCTATGCAGTAGTGAAATCCCGGCGCCGGGACGCAGCATCTTCTCTGCAAGCAAGCGCAGGTGAGTATTAAGCTTTTAGTTTTTTTTATCTTATTTATTTTTTATTTTTATGTACCAACTTTGGGGGACATTTGGGGGGGGGGCAGGAGGACACGTGGGGAAAAATTACTATGGAGGAATTACTTTGTGGGAGCAAATGATTGTAAACTTACTATATGGGCAGTGTGGGGCAAACTACAGAGTTGGGGGGCAGTATGGGGGAAACTACAGTGTGGGGAAAACTACGATGTGGGGGGGGCAGTGTGGGGGAAACTACAGTGTGGGGAAAATTACTATATGAGGCAGAGTGGGGGAAACTACTATATGGGGGCAGTGTGGCGGAAATTACTATATGAGGGCAGTGTGAGGGGCATTGCTATTGGGGAAGCACTTTAGGGGCAATTCTATTATTTTTGGGGACACTATACAGGGATTATTGCTTGGAGCACAATATAGGGTGTTATTATTATTACTGGGGGCACTCTACGGGGCATTATAACTGCTTTGGACACTATAGGGACATTTGAGGTAATTTATCAAACTGGTGTAAAATAGAGCTGGCTTAGTTGCCCATAGCAACCAATCAGATTACACCTTTCATTTTTCACAGCTCTTTTGGAAATCCAATTCTACTTTACACCAGTTTGATAAATTACCCCAATTATGTCTACTGGGGTCACTATTTTTTCAGCAGTATAGTACCTGGGGCATTGGGGGGCACAATGGGCACAGTATTGTGAATGGCAGCAGGATGACCAGGATGGGGAAGTTGATAGAAAAAGTGAGAGATCTAACGTGTCTGTGTTACAAACTCTAGAGACGAAAGAATTGAGGCTGAAAGAATTTGTCATGGCGGTCTGGGTCAAACGGAGGTGAAGAGGAAAGAAAAGCTCTACATGACAGGAGATGTCCCTGGATGTAAGAGGTATGTTGTCAAATATTGGAGCGGGGAGGGTGCCAGAGAAAGGACCCGCCCCGGGTGCTAAACACCCTACGCACGCCACTGCTGCCCAGTGCTCCTCGTTTCCGTGCGGCCTTCCCCTTTAATATATTTCCCCTGCCCGGCCGGCGCTTTACTGTCCTGAGCCCGTACAGCGTACAGGGGGTGGAGGCAGGTTGGGGGGCGGTGATGGGAAGGGGGCCCCATGGATCAGTTTCGCACCAGGGGCCCCATGGATTGTGTGTACGCCACTGGGTGACATTCATTCCATGATGCTGTACATCTAGACGCAAATATAAAAATACAAGAAACGGACCTGCATGGCCGCACGTTAGAAGAGCTCCGGCTTCACCTCAACTTCTATGAAGCATCACCCTCTTTCCACCCCATTCTGCGGACAAATAATCTGGCAGTGAACCACATGATGACCAGAGGGAAAAAGGCGAACAAGGCGCAAGGCAAACTGGACTTTTATTTCGACAAAGACCGGGAGCAGACTGGGGCACTAATGGAAGAAGGCGTGAATTTACCTACCACACGGCAGAAGCCTCCGTCCCCGGATCATATAGTGGGAAACAATGGCGCCGGCAACATTGAAAGCCAGCAAGTCCCACAAAAGAAATTGCCGTCCTGCTCAGACAGCGGATCCAGATTTTCCCCACTGATATGGGAGAATGAAGGAGGAGAAGGCGACACAGTGGAGAGAGAGGTGCCATCTTTGCCAACGGAGATTCCTGCCACACAACGATCCATGGCGGCACAAGGCTCTCACAGTGAGGTAAATCCAACATCCCTTACCTCTGCACTCCCTGACGCTCTTACAGACACTCTCTCCTCCATAGAGACTTCAGATGAGCCTGCGTCTGGCTCGTTAATTAAGAATCTGCTGTTAGCATTTAGCAAATCCCTACATCAAGACATCACCAAGTTGTATACCCCTCTTCACACACAGTTACAAGATGTCTCCAGCAGAGTGGAGCATATTGAGCATAAGATGGGGGAATATTCTAACTCCCACAATCAGCTCATCGATTCCCATTATGGGCTCACGGAAGAAGTAGAAGCCTTAAGGGCGAAGGTCACTGACTTAGAAGACAGATCAAGGAGAAACAATATAAAATTTAGGGGTATTTCAGAAGAAATCCCGTCTGCTGAACTGTCTGCATTTCTAAAGGCATTATTAAAAAAGTGCTTCCAAGCTGCGAACCAGTTAGTGATTGACCGTGCGCACAGCGTAATGAAACCTAAGCATATTCCAGACTCCATGCCCAGGGATGTGCTGGTGCGGATTCATTTTTCCATGTCAAGGAAAGGGCCATGGCGGCTGCCAGGTCACTAAAAGAACTTCCCTCACTGTATCACCAAATCAAAATGTATGCTGATCTCTCAGCCACCACTCTACGCATGAGAAGACAGCTGATACCTGTTACTTCTGCTTTAAGAAACAATAATATCGCCTACCGCTGGGGATTCCCAGTAAAGCTGCAGATAAATCGAAATGGAAAACTACACAACATCTCCTCTGTTAAAGAAGGGGCACGCTTGTTGCAGGAATGGGGAATCTCAATCTCCACCACCCATCGACCAGTAGGGACTGAGAAGCAACAGCACATGTCTGCGGAATGGAAAACGGCGTCCAAACCGCACTGAAAGGTTAATGAGGACATTACGCACCTTCACACTTGAGGTGGTCAGTGTTTGCCGCCTGATAGACTTCCTATGACGGGTTGCTACCCCCAAAAGAAATGCAACCAACTGTTCGTGCTGATGACCTACTTTCTAATCTGTTCGCTCCTTTATCTTATAAGGTGCAATTGTTTTTTGTTGTTTATCCCTTCTGTTTCTGTTTCTTTTACTTCGGCACATTCTTTTAGGTACGCCCACCACCGTCGGTACTCACCTACCTACGTGATGCTGACTCCATATTGCACTTGGGCACAAAGGAACTATCCCCCAAATCTTCTGATGGAGGTACATGTAACATCCGCTAGCAAACTATGCCGATATCATGCAGCTTAATTTTGCATCCATGAATGTTAAGGGTCTGAATAGCCCACTTAAGCGTTCACTGATGTGGAAAGAAGCCATTTCCCAAAGATCTGACATTTTCTGTGCATCGGAGACTCATCTTATGGCCTCTGACGCCCACAGAATGCATCATCCTAAATTCCCACATGTTTTCCAAGCAAACTACGCAAAAAAGCAAAGGAGAGTGTTACTGGCTATTAAAGACGCAGTTGCCTTTAATCATATGGAGACTGCCATAGACCCAGGAGGCAGGTTCATTATACTTGTGGGCACCATTAATAATGTACAGTATACAATTGTGACAATCTATGCACCACACAAACATCAGGTGTCCTTCTTTAATAAGCTAATGATCAAGATTGGCAAGCTTAGAAAAGGGCATCTGGTAATTTGTGGAGATTTCAACACAGTACATGATTGCCATTGGGATACTACCTCCTCGTCTACCTGGAGATCACATACTCTAGTGAAATATCTGTGCAAACAGGATTTGTATGATATTTGGCGCATTCTCCATGAATCCAAAAGAGATTATACGTTTTTCTCGCCTAGACATAACATGTATTCTAGAATTGATCTGTTTTTAATTTCTAGGTCTCTCCTATCATGTTCCATCTCCGCATCCATAGATTCTATCACATGGTCGGACCATGCTACTATCAATTTAACACTCGCAGAAAAATATGAGCCCTCAATGTCCCCCCAGTGGAGAAATAATGAATACCTCATGACACATACAAGGTACCAACCCGAATTCTCTAGAGAATTACAGGAATTCTTTGCCCTAAATGCGGGTACTGTGAATGACTCAGCTACTCTATGGAATGCTCACAAGGCATTCATCAGAGGTATTTTTATCAAGCTAGGTAGCCGCTTCAAAAAAGAAAGAGAAAAAAGATTCACAGATCTCATGTCCGAGATAAGACACATTGAGTCACTCAATAAGAGAGATATCTCACCCGCTCTAACAGACAAACTAAGACAGCTGTGAGTCCAGCTAAATGAGTGTCTTCTGCTTAATTATGAAAAGAGTATGCAGTCTCTGAGGGTTCAATACTATTCACAGGATAACAAAGCTAGCAAACTCCTATCCTGTAGATTAAAAGCTAGAACGTTCAAATCCAAAATCCCGTTCCTGATAAAGGATAACACAGGAACAAAAATATATGACCCCAAAAGCATAGCCAATAAATCCAGGGACTACTATTCCTCTTTGTACAACCTAGCTTCCTCCACTGTTCATATCCCCTCACAAGAAGAGATTAACAGGTTCTTAGATTCAGTATCTCTGCCCCGTATGAACGAGGACCAAGCAAGGTCCATATCTACACCTTTCTCCAACGAGGAAATAAGAAACTCCATTAAGGCACTTCCCTCTCACAAAGCCCCAGGTCCAGACGGACTATCTACCCAATACTACAAAACATTTATGCATGAGCTGATACCCCATCTGCGTAATACATTATAAGATATTCGTACTACAGGCCGCCTCCCAAAGGAAATGTTAAATGCTACAATAGTGGCCCTCCCTAAACCGGGGAAAGACCCCACTCATCCCCAAAATTTCCATCCCATATCCCTCTTAAACACTGACACTAAACTTTACGCCAAACTTTTAGTAAATAGATTGACCTTGATCATCCCACAACTAGTAACTATTGATCAAGTTGGCTTCGTCCAGGGCAGATGTGGCTCTGACAATACGAGACGGATAATAAACATACTGGACTTTATAAATAAGCAGAAGCTGCCATCAGCTTTAGTGGCATTAGATGCAGAAAAGGCTTTCAACCGCGTTAGCTGGTCCTTTGCATTTTTGGTGCTAGGCAGAATGGGTTTCACGGCGGAAATTATCTCCATGATACGAGCACTATACACAGAGCCTACTGCAAGAGTCGTTGTCAATGGCACTATGTATGACGAATTTGCCATAACAAATGGAACCAGGCAAGGTTGTCCCCTATCCCCCATCAACTTCATCCTTACCATAGAACCTTCAGCACAGGCGATAAGACAATGCTCACACATTCATGGAGTAAACATAGGAGGGATAGATCATCGTATATCCTTATATGCTGATAACATTATACTGTCTCTCACTGACCCCTCACAATCCTTAGCCATGGCTAGAAATCATAGAAAACTTCGGCAACCTTTCTTACTACAAACTCAACCTAGATAAATCTCAAATCTTACCCCTACAAATCCCTCCAAAAAAACAAATGAAATGGCAATTTCCACTAGATTGGCAAGAACATAAATTTAAATACTTAGGGATATATACCACCACACAGACTGGATCTCTTTACACTAATAATTACACCCCTTTACTGGCGAGTCTGGATGCGGAGATGGATTAGTTAGCCAAATGTGAAGTATCATGGCTGGGGAGAATCGCAGCGTATAAGATGCTAATACTCCGAAATTGCTGTACCTGTTCAGGAACCTACCAGTTACTTTTCCTACAGACCTTCTTCCACAAAACACATATGGCCCTGAAAAACTTTGTTTGTCATAAAAGAAAACCCTGTATAGCCTTTAACATCCTGTCAAGGGGTAGAGGAGCTGGAGGCTTGGGTCTTCCTAATATCAAACATTACTATCTCGCCACCCAGATCTCACAATAGCAACACTGGTTGGCGAACACCCAAACATACCCTTGGGTGTCTATCGAATCCGCCCTATCCCCATCTCACAATCTAAAAACCCTTCTCCTAGCTGCCTTATGCACATCTTTTAAAATACCCAAAGAGGTACCATGCAGCGTCTCAGCTTCCCTGATCAACTGGAAAGAGTATCACGCACAAGGGTCAGATGGGAAAAGATCAATATGCAAATGGACTCCCATAGAATCCCTAGAATTATGAATAGCAGATATTGACCTGTCCTCATGGAAAAAAAAAGGGCTAAATACAATTCTTGGCTTGTATACGGGCGATCAATTGGGCAGTTTCGAACACATCCAACAAACATCTTCGCATTAGACACTTCCTGACTTCCAATGCCCCACTTAAGGTAGAAGCTGATCATCAGGTATTTAAATCTTGGTCCCAAACGCATCCAGCTGGGAAGGGCATAAAACCTCTCTATGCCTCATTAGGGAATAAAGAGGAATTCGTAAAAACCACCCCTTTCAAAGAGATGGGAGCTTGAACTACAACAACCACCAGTTGACAAGGCTCAGTGGACAAAAGCCCTCCAATTTGCTGCTAAATGCTTTAAATGCACTCTCTATTATGAGTCATACATGAAAACAGTCTTACGGTGGTACTATACCCCGGATAGACTCAGCATAATATACCCAGGTTCCTCGCACCTTTGCTGGAGAGGATGTGGATGTAGGAGTACACTGCTTCATGTCCTGTGGCAGTGTCATCTTCTCAGTAACCTGTGGAAACAAAGTTTTGAGATAATTTCCGATTTGACCGGAATTCCGACACCACCAACCCCTCAATTAGCACTACTCCTAATTGACATGGGGAGGTTCTCCCTATCTCATCGAGTGATTGTAGCACATCTCCTTTTGTCAACTAAGATAACTATAGCTAAATATTGGAAATCACAGACGATTCCCTCCATAAAAGAGGTAGTTGATAAGGTAGACAAGACATACTCATATGAGAGGATCCTACCTACAATTTTCCACCTTCTCTGAAGTTTGCCAAAGCATGGCAATGCTGGGGAGAATATAGAGCAAAACTTCAACTGGTCTGACCCATTGAACTAACCTCCTATCCAAGTACAATGATTCCTGACGTTACTGAAACAGTGTGTAATAGTACCTAAATGCGCTGCTGTATGTGTACCTAACTTGACTTGATTTAATTTCACTCATGTTCTCTTACCTGCTGTTTTTCATTCTCCCCCCCCCCTTCCCTTCTCCATCCTCACATTTGATTATGACAGCACTTTACAATCCATTGTCAAACGTTAATAATAGTGTCATGCAGCCCGCCTGAATGCTTTGGGGTCCCGTCCCCACAGTTACTTCTGGAGTGGGCATGCACATAAATATGCAATATATCTATAAATGTATAGCACAGATACTAAATACGTTCATAACTCATCCATGACTCTGTGCTTTCATTGTCTCGTCTTTCATGTATTGTATTATTTTAGATTGCGCAAATAACATTGATTACAAATTGTCATATATCCATCATAAGTGTAGATGTGGAGCTGTACCTTTCAATATGACTATCTGTTTGCTTATTTGTTCAAGCATAACACTGTATAAACATATGCCGATAATATGACACCGATAATGTATACCAAAACTTTCCTGGAAAACGTAATAAAAAACTATTGTTTGAAAAAAAAATAATACAAGAAACAAGAAACTACTAACAGCCTGGTACAGAGGGGTAGAGGACCCTACCCACAAGAGCTTACAATCTATAAGGGAAGGAGAGGACATAGTATTTATTTACTGCCCATTCTGACCTGAAGAAATGATCATGACTTTCGTGACTCTTCCAGTAATTATTCAGATACTTTCTATGGATCCAAGTCTACTTATGATATATTTATTTTCTCTGTGCTGTTAAACATAGGGTTGTATACAATCATCAATGCCATGGAAATAAAAGTATTTACCACTGTATTTTATTGATTTTTCTCAGCCCATTTCTGCCGCCGCACTCATCTTGCCTTCTAGTAATCCTTGTTGTGTTGATTTAATTAAGTCTGTATACACAGGGCTAGATTTGTAGCATCTGAGTAGATTTGGTACACACACATAAAGTTCATTATTATTAAAGCCTTCAGTTTATAGCGCTGAGAATAATGTAAGAACATTTACACAAACCTCTTTTGTTCCATACTGATATATTTAAATCACTGACAGTCTGTAGTATGCATTCAAATGTCTTGTCTCTTACAGATGACCACAGACAGTAATGATGGCCAGGCACAGCCTGATTTTACAGCTTAATGATTTACAGCCTGAAAAATCGGAAACACTCACTATCACATTAGGGGATTTTCCAGCACACTGGAAAGGTTTCATGTGATGAGAAATGAAGGACGGTGTGCTGCACTCAGTTCTGCTTCGTGGGGCATATACCTCTCTATTGTATTCTTTGCATTTCAGCTGGCTTTGAGCGTGCAGTAGCTGCTAGTCAAAAGTTGTTAGGTGGGTAGTTGTCACCCACAGTCTTCTCTGTATAAGCACTATATTTTCAATAAACTTTGCCTAAATCAACAATATAGGTGGATATAAGAAACTCCACAATTCATCTCATTAGAGAAAAATGCCTCTTTCTCCACTTTTTCTTCTACCCATTCTTTCAGCATATCAGTCACCTCCAATTCACTGCTCAAATCCGTCTTGAGAGATAAGAGGGGCTGCATTATGAAGGGAGGGGGGAAGCTGCAGATTGAGAGAGGGACACGAAAAAAAAACAAAGAAGCTATATCTCCCAACTTAGAAAAAAAGCAAAACGGGACAGTAGCAGATTTTTTTTTGCTTTAAGCCACTTCTCTGATCCCACCCAATTCCTATCCATATCCAGTTTGTAGCCCCACACAGTAATAGTGCCTCTTTGTGCCCACCACTCATTGAGGTTGCCGACAGACAGTAACACTGCTCCCTTACTCTCCCTCAGACAGTAATGATGGCCTCTTTCTGCCCCCAGAAAGTATGATGCCCTTTCAGTACCCCCAAAATAGTATAATGCCCCTTCTGTGCCTCCTCCCACTGTATTGTTCCCCCATGCAGCATGATGCCCCCTTAGTGTCCCCATGTAGTATGATGACCCATTTGTGCCCCCCAAGCAGAATAATGCCCACTTAGTGCCCCCTCCCTCTGTATGATGCCCCCTTAGCACTCCCATGCAGTATGATACTCCCTTAGAGCCTGCCCACTTTGTTATATTCCTCCTTAATGCCCCCATGAAGTATTATGCCCGTTAGTTCCCCGCATGAAGTTGTATGTCCTCTTTGTGCCCACATGAAACATTGTGCCTTGTTAGTGACACCATAAAATAATACGTCCCTTAGTATCCTATTTAGTATGATGACCGCTTTGTGCCTTCCCACACAGTATGATGTTCCCTTGGTACCCTTCCATGCAGTATGATACCTCCTTAGTGCCCCCACACACAGCATAATGCCCATAGTGTCCCCATGCAGTATGATGCATCCTTAGGGGGGCATACACATAAGTCTAAAGTTGATCAGAACAGACAATTTCAATCAAAATGAACATTTGTCAGTTGAAATTTAACAATGAATGATTGTTTTAGTCGACTGATGACAGACTATTATCGTCTGGAAAGAAGTCTGCCATGTTCAATATTCTTGCCCGATAGTTAGACACAAAATATCTTTCGTTCAAAGAAGGATCATTTGTGAACTAAAGATCCCAGAAAGAACTTTTGTTATCGCCCAGTTTCGCCTCATTTTTCACCTCATCCACTTAGGGTCTACCTAGTTTCCATTTTGTTACTTGGTCAGTATAGCTCAGCATGCTACCCTATTATATCATACCAGATGGAAACGGACTAATGCAATTGGGAACACAGTCTGGTAAACAGGGTCGATTCATGTTAAACATTGCAGTCATGTTGTGGTTTTTGCAGCAATTTACCGAATCGTGGCAAAACTGCTGCGTGATGTAGTGTGCTGTAGATTGTGATTGAACAAGCTTCTGCAGTCATCCACACAGATTAATTGAGGTCATGCTTTTGTCTCACGTGATCTGTTATATAACAGTAATGCTCAGATCATTATTAGACATGGTAGGGGCTGCTTAGCACTAATGCTTAGTATAGCTGAGGCTCTATAGTGTCTTCTTACATAGGTCACGTCTATAGTCAAGAAGAAATTAGTACTGTATGTGCAGCCAGCTTCAGCACCCACTGTTCATGATGCATGTCCATAGACGAGGGGTAAATAAGTAGGTCGCCATGCCTTTTGGCTAGCAATTAAAATGTCATATAGGCTCGGCTGAACATTTATTCAATGGAGCAAAGAGAGCCAGATACTTCTGAACCAATCCATAGTCTCCACAGTATATACTGTTAGAGGATCCAGTAGCTATGTGCAAGCCTTCAAATGATAAAACCAAGTATTCCGGTGATTGCCTAGGCGTCTCAATGGAGCAATGTTTTGTTATATTTAATCAACTATATTACTGAAAACCATGACACAAGCAAACACTACACATATTATGCCTACCAGACATTTGCAGCAAGTAGTTTGTTCCCAGAAGAAATAATTATACGTAGCTTTCTATATTGAAATTCTCTGGTTCTTTGATGGGGTGTCCATCTGTTCTCTCCCGAGTGAGAATTATAGGCTTGGCCGCTGTACAGGTAATATTTTTCTGAAACATAGTTTTCCATGACTAAAATAATAAAGTATATTGATTGAGAGTACACTATTTTTTGAGATGCACTGCAGGGGTTTATCGGTAGATTGCTATAGCAGAGCGTTTCATGGATTTGTGGTACAGAATGTGAGAAACTCAAAATGACCATACGCTCAGAAAATGTACTTTGCTACGCAGGTGTCTTTAAGATCCAGCTCGGCACATGTTTATTTTGAGCACAGTTTTTTCCTGTCTCAACCTGATATATGCTCCACACGATTTATGAAAACATTTGATTGGAACTAGGCTGCCCTCTGGTGATGGCATTGTTGTTTTCTTCCAGTGAACATAAATTGGGCATAAAACAATAAAAAAAAAACTACCTTTACTAAAAATGAAAATATTACAATTCTATGTCAATTAATATTTTATTCTAAATAATATAAATTAGGGTACATCTTAAGATTTGCCGATCTGGGCAGTATTTTATGGTACCTGCAAATTCGATTTTTTGAAATCTCGTCTACACCTTGCTCGAAAAATCCACAATGTACCCTAAGGACCCAGATTTTAACGTTGCCAAAATATGCCACGTATGCCGTGGCAGAAACCCGATCGGTTTCTCCTGCAGTTGTTCAGCTTGGAAGCCATTCGAGGCTTAACTCTTTTTAATGGAGCTAAATCGTTGTGCCTCCAAGTGGCAGCTGTCCACCCACCACTCCAAGAAGAGACACGCTCCTTCTTGGCTTTAAACTGCTGGCCCACTAACTGCAGCCCTGCCTCCCATTGAAAACAACGGGAGGCAGAAACCACAAGGTTGCTGCCAGAATTTGGTGCAAGGTCCAAGTTTTTTTCTCTCGATAAAATAATTTCGTTTGTTCTACCTATTTCAGATAAATCTGCGTAAGGGCTCATTCACACGACTGTGGTTTTGGTCCGCATCCGAGCCACATTTTTTGTAGCTCGGGTGCGAAAAAACCCATTCACTTCAATGCGGCCCGCAAAAATTATGAGTCATGTCCTATTCTTGTCCGTTTTGTGGACAAGAATAGGCATTTCTATAAGGGGCCGTCTATTCCATTCTGCAAATTGCAGAAGGCACAGGGGCGGTATCCGAGTTTTGCGGATCCGCAGTTTGCGGACCACAAAATACGGCACGTTTATGTGAACAAACCCTATGCCCATGTTCACATCTGCATTGTTAATTCCTTTGTACTGCTCCACTATAGGTACAAAAATAGGGGCAGTGTTGGACTTCCTCATGGAAGGGGTTTGAAATAGAACATAGGTATGCACAAACCATCAAGTGTATCATTAGATTTTGTGTGCAGGATATCCACAGAGTTTTAGAGTACCAGCAATATCGATTCAATTTTAACACCTCTCATCAACACGCTGTGAAACAAATATCTGTAGCTTAAATTGACCTGCAGTACAGATTTAAAATCTGCATCATGTCAACTTATCCACTGTGGATTTTACTCTTTGCTATGCACAGAAATCTAGCACCAACATCCACAACAAATCTGCAGAGGAATTCTACAAAATCTGCTACGCGTAGCTGTAATATTTGTTATGACCAAATTGGTTGTGAGCTAGTGCTTCAAGAAACAACTTCATAGAAAATAAAACATTTTCTGTCTTTCATTCCTTTGAGATCTGTTTCTGCTTGCCTTGCCAAGAAATTCTGTGAAAAGTATGCAGACATTATATTTTAATTAGCCATATATTGACTGGGGTCATGGTTCTGCTTCATCTGCAAAGTGTGTTGGAGTATAGCAGCAGCTGCAGCTCAAAGGGGCTGTCCGCTTTTTTATATTGATGACCTATCCATCAATATTAGATCAGCAGGACCCTGACTGCTGTCAACCTTGACAGTCAGGTGTTTGAAGAGATTGACGACAAGCAGGTAAATAGTGAAGGGAAGGCAGCGCTCGTACGAGTGCTCTGATATTGATGACCTATCCTAAGGATAGATTTGAAAACAGGTTGGGTAGCGCTCCACTTGGTGGACGCGGGTCTCAGGGAATGGTTGCTTAAGCCAAATACTCATGTAGAGAAAGGATGGTTCCTGGACACCACTTTACTTTGCTCAATAAAGGTTTATTGCATACATAGATTGCGGATTGCCAGTAATAAAAAGTCGACTTTCGGCATAAATGCCTTCATCAGAACACTGGGAGTGCCGCAGTATGGGAATTGGTATATGGCTCTATGGCCTCGATGGTTAGATTGGTGGGGCAGTGTTTCTGCCGCTAAGGCTGCATGGTTTCAAGAACATCGAGATGACGTGACCAGTAGTGAAAATGAATGGAGGGGTTATGAGTTACGTGTGATGCATGAGTTTAAGAAGAACTGTAATAATGTGGTATGATGGATATATAAGTGAAAGATATAAGTAGGATATTGGTATTGTCCGGAGGAAGAGAATACTTAAATGTATTAAGGAGACCTATGTATGTTATAGGATTGCGGTGACGTGAGAGCGGATGCACAAACTGTTAAACTAAAGGTTTTTACTATGTAACTAATCTGGTGGGATACTTTGGATGTATGGTGGTTAAATATGATTTTAGCGATGAGAAACCAGTCCCCTGGTTAAGTTTGTATTTTTATATGAGTAATGTTTAATATATGCTGATTGGGTAATGACTCCCAGAGTTCGGGAACAGGAAACTGGGCTATTTAAAGGGCCATGCTATGGACATGCGCAGTGATCGCCCCTGAGGAAGCCAGAGAGCGAAACCCGGGTCGGGCAGGAACCTGATGTATTTTATCTTTGTGATATGCCTGAAAACCACCTGTGTTTGTGAGTAAAATAAAACCATTTTTTACCAACTATTAAGAGGGTACTTCACTATATGCCGGTCGTTTAATCTTACAGAGGAGACGGTCTGAGGAGGATCGAACCCTTTGAGAGAGGAGGACAAAGGCTAATACCCTTTATATTTTCACCTGTGCTTCGTACGACGGATTTAGAAGCAGCGCGGTTTCAGACCCTTTACTACATGAATTTTCCAGTGTGAACTACCCACCACACTACATTGGAACCAGCAGCGCAAGTAACTGTCCGTGTTTTTGGGATACAAGACTGACACTTTCTTTTTATTTCATATGTATGCAATAAACCTTTATTGAGCAAAGTAAAGTGGTGTCCAGGCAACATCCTTTCTCTATCCTAAGGATAGGTCGTCAATATAAAAAAGCGGAAAACCCCTTTATGGGCTATTTAACACAAGCGAGTTCATTGCGGGAAACACGCTCCGTGTGTGAGCGTGATCCTCCATTCTGGACTTGCAGGAGCAAACGGCATTATCATGATTTATAAAGCTATGTGCCTCTACATGACCTTACTTCTACAAGATCATAGTGACATAAAGCTGTCTGTATGATTCTGTAGAAGTTAGGTCATGCAGAGTCACACAGCATTATAAATCATGATAATGCTGGGCAGTCCTGCAACGGAGAACGGAGGATGACGCTCACACATGGAAAAC
Organism: Bufotes viridis; assembly: GCA_033119425.1. NCBI lineage: Eukaryota > Metazoa > Chordata > Amphibia > Anura > Bufonidae > Bufotes > Bufotes viridis. The sequence goes on along the minus strand of CM065589.1, from coordinate 203,085,079 downwards.
AGTCCTAATGCTAGTCACTATTTTGACCTGACAGTAGATGGTGCTGTGAAATTTTAGTATTTATTCCTATGTAGCTATTCCAGTGTATGCTTTCTCTGGTCATGATGGAAGTATCTTATGTTCTCAATCTTGATGATGTTACAAGTAATGGTTGCGGTTTGTTTCAAGTAAAGCAAAAAAGTTTGTTCTCCCACAATGTCTGAGTGCAACAGGTTATGGACCAAGAACACAGCACAATTTGGTGAGTGGACTAGCACCACAAATCTTTCAGGGGTCTCATCCTAGGAATAAAAGTAAGAGACACTGTCTATACATATAAAAACCAAGTGAACAATGACAGTTACCAGCTATGGAAATTTAAAGTGGAAATGTTACGATCCAGAGATGACTTGTGGGAGATGACTATTGCAGAGAGACCAGAGATCAATTATCAGGAATGGGACAGAAAAAATAGACAGACAAGGGCCTCCATAAATCTATTAATGGAGGATGACCAACCTATCTACATCAGACATGTTAGCAATGCAAAAGGCATGTGGACTTCTCTGCAAATGTTACATGAGAGAACCAGTCTAGCAAGTTATTTCTGCTCAGGAAACTGTACAAAATAAGGTATAACAAAGAAAAGGACACGCAGGAGCATATAACTGCAATGCTGGAGGTGGTTACACAACTGAGGTCAGTCGGTGAGCATATTAGACACCCATGTTGTAGCTATACTACTGTGCAGTTTGCCTGACACATACAGTTCACTGATCAACGTGTTGGAGACAAGACCTGAGGCAAATCTGACACTAGAATTTGTGAAAAGCCGACTGATAGACGAACACCAAAAAAGAAAGGAAAACATGCAGGACTCCAAAGAGAATGACGGTAGAATAGCTCTTAGAGCTTCAGAGACAAGTTATCACGAGAACGAAACAAGAACTTGTTTCACAAGTAACAAACAGGGACACCTAAAGAAAGACTGCACAAGCAGAGCAGCAGAAAAAATATCAGAAAGTGACCAAACAAAAGGTCAAAACCACTAACTCTGATCTATGTACAGATAATTGGAATGGCACATTTAAAGCGACAGTCAGATGCTGCAAGGCTGGTGCATTGACTCTGGAGCAACCAGTCACATAAGAAGTGACAGAAACTTTTTAACAGAACTTGACTTAAAGGGAACCTGTCACCAGGAAATTCAGTGATAAAGCAGGCCTGCTGCCTTGTAAGGCTCGTCCTGCTGAATATAATGATACCTTTCACTCGGTGATCTGTTGCTTTATTGTGGAGAAATAGTACTTTTAATCCATATGCTAATGAGCTGATTTGAGTCCAGTAGTTGATATGAGTCCAGCGTTTTTTATATTCAGAGCTGTGACATAATGTTGAGTTAGCAGCAGCATGAGGAGACCACAGAGTAGCAAGGTGACATAGTGTGGAGGTGGCAGCAGCAGCAAAATGAGGAGGCCACAGAGTGGCCCAGTGACATAGTGTTGAGTTAGCAGCAGCATGAGGAGGCCATAGAGTGGCCCAGTGACATAGTGTTGATTTAGCAGCACCATGAGGAGACCAAAGAGTGGCAAGGTGACATAGTGTGGAGGCGGCAGCAGCATGAGGAGGCCACAGACTGGCAAGGTGACATAGTGTGGAGGTGGCAGCAACATGAGGAGGCCACAGACTGGCAAGGTGACATAGTGTGGACGTGGCAGCAGCAGCATGAGGATGCCACAGAGTGGCCCAGTGAAATAGTGTTGATTTAGCAGCAGCATGAGTAGACCACAGAGTGGCAAGGTGACATAGTGTGGAGGTGGCAGCAGCAGCAGCATGAAGAGGCCACAGACTGGCAAGGTGACATAGTGTGGAGGTGGCAGCAGCATGAGGAGGTCACAGACTGGCAAGGTGACAGTGTGGAGGTAGCAGCAGGAGCATGAGGAGGCCATAGTCTGACAATGTGACATTATGGAGGTGACAGCAGCAGCATAAGAATGCCACAGAGTGGCACAATGACAGAGTGTGGAGGTGGCAGCAGCAGCATGAGGGGACTTGAGTGGTGAGGTGGCAGCAGCATCAGGAGACCGCAGAATGAGCCAGTGACAGAGTGGGGAGGTGGGTGGCAATAACAGTACCCACTGACGATGGTGGGTGTAAGAAGGAGCACTTGGTATCAGGCAGGTGGCAGCATCAGAATAGTAGCTAAGGAAGGTAGCCAGAAGAAACCGGTCTCTTTTGTCATGGTTTGGGTGAGGCAGCATGGATGATCTAATCTTATGCATCAGATATTGGATCCACACCTGATTCATCTTGACACAGGTCAGTCTCTCCACATTTGACAGGCAAGTTCTCCTTGGGGTAACTATGGCCCCCGCCACACTAAACACCCGCCCTGATGCCACACTGATGGCTGGGCAGGACAGCTTTTCCAGGGCAAACTCAGCCAGCTGAGGCTACAAATCCAGTTTGGCTGCCCAGTAGTCCAGCGGATCTTCAATGTGGGATGGCAGGGTGCTCTCCAAGTATGCCACCATTTGCTGGTTCAGGTTCTGCTCCAGGTCTAGCGGCTGCTGTTGGTGAGTAGTTTCTTCCCTAGGTGGGTTGAGAAAGCTGCTCATCATCGACTAGACTCAAGCTGCTTTTTTAGTACTAATACACGCCATAATGGGCTGGAATTTTCTCACTTCACCACACAATGGCTAAAAGCCCCCCCCCACTAATACATGCCAAAAAAGGCTTTAGAAGATATAACTGCACCGCTGAACGGCAAAAAATACTTTTTTTTTTGTCAATAATACACGCCAAAAAGGGCTGGAATTTTCTCACTTCACTACACAATGGCTAATAAGCCCTTTTTTTTGCCAGTAATACATGCCAAAAAGGGCTGTAATTTTTTTGCTTCACCACACAACGGCTAATAAGTCCTTTTTTTTGCCACTAATACACACCAAAAAAGGCTTTAGAACATATAACTGCACAGCTGAACGGCAACTACTTATTTTTTTTTACTAATGCCACTAATTTTGTCACTTCACCGCTGAACGGCAAATAATACTTTTTTTGCCACTAATTCACGCCAAAAAGGGCTGTCATTTTCTCAATTCACTACACAATGGCTAATAAGCCCTTTTTCCCCACTAATACACGACAATAAAGCTTTAGAACATATAACTTCACAGCTGAACGGCCAAAAAAGCTTTAGAACATATAAGTGCACCGCTGAACGGCAAATAATATTATTTTGGCCACTGATACGCGACAAAAAGGGCTGTAATTTTCTCACTTCACCACACAACAGCAAATAATACTTTTTTTTTGCCAGTAATACACAACAAAAAGGCTTTAGAACATATAACTGCACCGCTGAACGGCAAATAATACTTTTTTTGCCACTAATACACTCCAAATTGGGCTGGAATTTTTTCACTTCAGCACCCAATGGCTAATAAGCCCTTTTTTCCCACTAATACATGCCAAAAAAGGCTTTAGAACATATAACTGCACCGCTGAACGGCAAATAATACTTTTTTTTGCCACTAATAAATGCCAAACAGGGCTGTCATTTTCTCACTTCACCACACAACGGCAAATAATACTTTTTTTTGCCACTAATACACATCAAAAAAGCTTTAAAACATATAACTGCACCACTGAACGGCAAATACAGCCCTTTTTTGCATGTATTAGTGGCAAAAAAAGGGCTTATTAGTCATTGTGTAGTGAAGTGAGAAAATGCAGCCCTTTTTGTTGTGTATTAGTGGCAAAAAAATGTATTTTCTCACTTCACTGCTCAATGGCTAATAAGCCCTTTGCCCTTTTTTTCCACTTATACACACCAAAAAAGGCTTTATAACATATAACTGCACCGCACAATGGCTAATAAGACATATAAGTATTTCCTAGTAATACACCCTGTTAATGTCTGTATCACACAGCACTTGTACCCCAATAAAGAGAACCGATTGCTGGAAATACAGAGGTATCATCTATTGCAAACCTGAAAGCAGCAGTATAATGGCCATTTGGATTCGTAGTCAGTGCAGCAAAGTGTAATAGGATTGTTCCTATTACCCAGGCTGTACACTCCCCTATTGGACCCTGTTCTGCTTCAATACTGTGGAATAATTCCTCCATATCCTTTCCCCACACTTCTAATGCTCTGTCCTGGAACTTCTATTCAGCAAAATACAAGTTTTATAGTCTTTTCTACCACTTTCCCTAGCTCCTGCTTACATCTCTCCCTGCATTAAGCGCACTGGAAAATGGCTGAATCCAAGATGACCGAGGCTATTTATAGGGCTGTGACATCACAGGGCTGACTGGCTGCTGATTGCTGCATGCGTGGCATTGTGGGTGATCCCTTGTTCCCAGACTTCTTTGCTTGATGTCCTAACATGTGCAGCAGCCATTTTAGGAAAAAATGTGATTACTTACCACGAAGCGTGAAGAAATTCTGATTCGGTGCAAATCAAATTTTTCCTGAAATTCAGGTCGAATTCCACTTCATCAACTTCGATTCGCTGATCTCTACTAATAACCTATCCTCAGGATAGGTCATCACTATCTGATTGGTGGGGATCCTACACCCAGGACTCCCGCCGATCAGCTGATTCAGAAGGCATTGGCGCTCCTGGTGAGCGCCGTGGCCTTTTCTCAGCCTTCCATAGGCCAGTGACGGCAAATTCATCAGTCACGTGGCCTAGGCACAGCTGAGCTCTATTTAGGTGAATATGACTGAGCACGATACCAAGCACAGCCCCTATACATTGTACAACACTGTGCTTAGTGAGCTGTGAGAAGGCCGCAATGCTCCCAAGAGTGCGGGTTCCTTCTCAAACTAGATCAATGCACTACACCAAAACATGGACTGCCACCCGGGAGAAAAGCCATAGGCTGTAAAAAATGAAAATCAGATATCATATAGCACACAACAATCTCTTTCTAACAAAGCTAGAACCAGCCCTGTACTGCACATGGATCCAGATATCTCCACATTCATTGCTCTGTTAGATTTATATCAAGCTGACAGCTCAAAAGGGATTTTTTTCTGCTGCAGCTAATGGTGTGTGTCCTTTCTGCTGCAGCTTTCTCGCTATCACAGCACAGGAGGCAGTTGAAGGATGAAACTAAGCATGTGGAGCCTTCTAGATGAATCGGACAAAGAAATAAGAAAAAAACAAACAGGTGGCACTATACAGATACATTTTATTGAATACTTCAGTGGCTATACAATATTTTTAATTACATACAATTACACAAGTATTGAGATTCAGGTGCTGGTTTGCAAACGGTAGAATATTTTTTCGTGGGACAACCGCTTTAAATAATAAAAATAGTACACCGGAACGATACAAATCTAGACTTATTGCCAAGCGATACTTACAATAATATGGAGAGGACAACGATCAGACATTTGCTCCAGTAGTCATACATGGTACAGTCAAAACCTTGCTTGCAGTAGCAACCACAAGAAAAATGCATGTTAAAGAAAAGCAAACCAGTTCATAATGAACTGGGTTTGTTACGAACTTTTAAATTTTTCTAATGACAGACAAACCTGAACCGTTTCAAGTTAATTTCAGACGAATCCAGTAAAACGGTGCTTAAAGGGTTTTACCGGGAATTAAGAAAATGAAAATACTTAAAGAGGACCTTTCATCAGTTTTGACATAGTTAGGATGCTTTCACACTTGCGTTCTGAGGATCCGGCAGGCACTTCCGTCCCGCCGGATCCGTCAGAACACAAGTCGCCTGAAAGCATTTGAAGACTGATCAGGATCCTGATCAGTCCTAGAAATGCTATCAGGTTACCATGGCAGCCAGGACGCTACTGAAGTCCTGGCTGCCATGGTACTCCGCATCAGTGTACTTACCTGCGCTGCGGCCACCGGGCGCTCCTTCATGACGTCACAGGTCCCTGCGGCACATAGATCAATGCGCCGCCCGGACCTGTGATGTCATGAAGGATCGCCCTTGGCCGCAGCACATTATAAGTATATTCCCAAATACCTTTCATAAGTTATAACGACTCGTTTTGTCCAGGGACCAATCATTAGGAATAATAAAATTGTCGCCATCCTACTAGCCCACACAAAACCTGTCCTAATTACACAGGAGGACAAGTTAAAGGGCTGCGCCATCTTTCTTTCTTACTTGTCAGGGATTATTATGATCCTGAATACAGTTTAATATGATCTTCAGATGAATCTCTGTAGGAATGGAGTTCATTAAGAGACATGAAGTACAGAGAGAATAGTGGGGGGTGTAGATAATGAGCAGCAGCTCTTGTATGCAGTCTGTATTACCACAGCCCCACATTACCACAGTAATGTCCTGTCTGTCCTCTCTGTACTGCATGTCTCCTCATGAACTCCATTTCTACAGAGATTCAGCTGAAGATCTTATTATCTGTATTCAGGATCATAATCCCTGACAAGCAGAGCAGAGAGGAGGATGAGGCAGCTCTTTACCTCAGTGTTGTAAAGTAACTTGTCCTCCTGTGTGATTAGGATAGGTTTTGTGTATGCTAATAGGACGGCAGCTATTTTATTTCTCCTGAAGATTGCTCCCCAGGCAAAATGAAGCATTATAAATAATGAAATGTATTTGGGAATATATTTATACTAAAGAAATACTAAAGTATTTCAATTTTCTTAATTCCCGGAGAACCCCTTTAATGCCATTTTGCTGTTTGTGTCGGCAGGAAAAAAAGCGCTAGGGAGAAAGAAGAAGGGGTCTCACATGACCCTGAGAGGAAGTGGGGGGAGGGCTTGCAGGCAAGGCGGCGTCCTAGCAAAACGCCATTCCGTGCTGGGCTGTGAATGATGGTGGAGGGGCATGGGTGTAGCCTTAGGGGGTTCAGAGGTAGCAGTCGTTACCGGGCCCAGAAGCCTGAGGAGGCCCAAAGAGCCTTGTGCCAAATAAGAAGACACACAAAGCACTGAGGGAAGGAGGGCCCAAGCTGAACACTTGCACCAGGGCCCATGTGAGCCGTTAACTACACCCCTGTGGAGGGGCCTTACTGTGTCTGCCAAAAAAACAATTTTAGGGGGTCAGAGACAGTCAAAAGTCACAGTCAAGCTTATATTCTACTGACAGGGATAGTGAGGGGAAAGGATAGAGTTACAAAATAGAAGAATTGTGTGTGTAGATTAGGGACAGTTAGGGAAGCTGTCACCCAGGGAGTGAGAAGTGAGGAGCTGAGACTGCCTGTGCCTCCTAGCACAACTGATAACTGCTGTAAACCTCAAGAGCAGCTACCTGCAAGAGCATTACTTTCATCCCCCCCCCCCATTTTAACAGAAATCATTTTTTTGGGGGGTTGGGTGGCGATATAATTGCAAAACTGTACGATTTGGTTTTTAGCATCAGCATAGCATTTAAAATCTCTGTAGAACACTTAAAATACTAGTCCGAACTCAGGGCTACTCATATAGTTACTTTAACTTCTTGCCGACCGCCTAACGCAGGATTGCGTCCTGCAGGCGGTCGGTCTGTTCCTCTCTGACGCGCGGGCGTGTCATCTCGCGAGAGGTGAGATTTCCTGTGAACGCGCGCACGCGCGTGTGCGCGTTCACAGGATCGCGTCGGGGAGAAGGTAAACTACAGCCTGCCAGCACTGATCGTGCGCTGGCAGGCTGTAGAAGTTAAAAAAAATGGCATATCAGACGCTGTTTTGTTAACAGCGTCTGATATGCTTGCTGATCGTTCCTTTGGTGGTCCCATTTGCTTGGGACCACCAAAGGAAACTTTTATAAGTGCACCAATCACCACACAGACCCCCCCCATCCATCCCCCCCACCCCCGTCACTGATTAACCCCTGATTAACCCCCGATTAACCCCCGATCACCCCATGTCACCCCCCTGACACTAATCACCCCCCTGTAAGGCTCATTCAGACATCCGTATGTGTTTTGCGTATCCATGGATCCGCGGATCCGCAAAACACGGACACCGGCAATGTGCTTTCCGCATTTTGCGGATCCGCACATTGCCAGAACTATATAGAAAATGCCTTTTCTTGTCCGCAATTGCGGACAAGAATAGGACATGCTCTATCTTTTGCAGAGCTGCGGCCGGATGTTTGGGGGCCAAAACCCGGAAGTTTGTGGCCGCAGCTCCGCAAATGCTGATGCGGCGAGCACATAGTGTGCTCTCCGCATCACCTCCAGCCCCATTCACACTGAATCGGTCTGCATCTATCCTGCAGAATTGTGGAATAGATGCAGACATTTTTGCGGACGTGTGAATGGGGCCTTACTACTTTTTTTTTTGCACATTTTTTGGCAGAGATTTATTCATCCACATTGATCGATGCGAATGAGGAAATCTGTGCCGTTTTTTGTTTTTTTTGCACATTTTTGGGCAGAGATTTTTTCATCCACATTGATCGATGCGAATGAGGAAATCTGTGCCGTTCATTTTTTTTCTTTTTTCAGCCCAGAGGCTGAACGGGAAAAAAAATCTCATTACCTGTATGCTCAATATAAGGAGAATCGCAGAAACTCCTAATGCTGGCCATACGTGTAATGATTGCGGAGACCCTCAAATGCCAGAGCAGTACAAAAACCTCACAAGTGACCCCATTTTAGAAAGAAGACACCCCAAGGTATTCCGTGAGGGGTATGGTGAGTTCATGCAAAATTTTATTTTTTGTCACAACTGAGTGGAATATGAGACTGTAAAAAAAAAAAAAAAAAAAATCAATTTACGCTAACTTGTGCCAAATTTTTTTTTTTTCTGTGAACTCGCCATACCCCTCACAGAATACCTTGGGGTGTCTTCTTTCCAAAATGGGGTCACTTGTGGGGTTTTTATACTGTCCTGGCATTTTAGGGGCCCTAAAGCGTGAGAATCCAAATGCGTAAAAATGGCCTGTGAAATCCTAAAGGTACTCATTGGTTTTAGGGCCCCTTTGCGCATCTTGGCTGCAAAAAAGTGTCACTCATGTGGTATCGCCGTACTCAGGAGAAGTAGGGCAATGTGTTTTGGGGTGTATTTTTACATATACCCATGCTGGGTGTGAGAAATATCTCTGTAAACGACAACTTTTTAAATTTTTTTATTCAAAGTTGTCAATATACAGAGATATTTCTCTCACCCAGCATGGGTATATGTAAAAATACACCCCAAAACACATTGCCCTACTTCTCCTGAGTACGGTGATACCACATGAGTGACACTTTTTTGCAGCCTGGGTGCGCAAAGGGGCCCACATTCCAACGAGTACCTTTAGCTTTTACATGGCTGCTCACAATTTAGCCCCACCCAAAATGCCAGAACAGTACAAACACCCCACAAATGACCCCATTTTGGAAAGAAGACACCCCAAGGTATTCGCTGAGGGGCATAGTGAGTCCATGAAAAATTTTACTTTTTGTCAAAAGTTAGCAGAAAGGGAGACTTTATGAGAAAAAACAATAAAAAATCAATTTCCGCTAACTTGTGCCAAAAAAAAAAAATCTTCTATGAACGCGCCATGCCTCTCACAGAATACCTTGGGGTGTCTTCTTTCCAAAATGGGGTCACATGTGGGGTATTTATACTGCCCTGGCAATTTAGGGGCCCTAAAGCGTGAGAAGATAAATGCGTAAAAATGCCCTCCTAAAAGGTACTCATTGGAATTTGGGCCCCTTTGCGCATCTTGGCTGCAAAAAAGTGTCACTCATGTGGTATCGCCGTACTCAGGAGAAGTAGGGCAATGTGTTTAGGGTGTATTTTACATATACCCATGCTGGGTGAGAGAAATATCTCTGTAAATTGACAACTTTGAATAAAAAATGTAAAAGTTGTCGCTACAGCGATATTTCTCACACGCAGCATGGGTATATGTAAAAATACACCCCAAAACACATTGCCCTACTTCTCCTGAGTACGGCGATCTCACATGAGTGACACTTTTTTGCAGCCTGGTGCGCAAAGGGGCCCTAAAACCAATGAGTACCTTTAGGATTTCACAGGCCATTTTTACGCATTTGGATTCTCACGCTTAGGGCCCCTAAAATGCCAGGTCAGTATAAATACCCCACATGTGACCCCATTTTGGAAAGAAGACACCCCAAGGTATTCCGTGAGGGGCATGGCGAGTTCACAGAAGTTTTATTTTTGGCACAAGTTAGCGGAAATTGATATATATATTTTTTTTAATTTTGTTTTTTACAAAGTCTCATATTCCACTAACTTGTGACAAAAAATACAATTTTACATGAACTCACCATACCCCTCACGGAATACCTTGGGGTGTCTTCTTTCCAAAATGGGGTCACATGTGGAGTATTTATACTGTCCTGGCATTTTAGGGGCCCCTAAAGCGTGAGAAGAAGTCTGGAATCCAAATGCGTAAAAATGCCCTGTGAAATCCTAAAGGTACTCATTGGTTTTAGGGCCTCTTTGCGCACCAGGCTGCAAAAAGTGGCACACATGTGGTATCGCCGTACTCAGGAGAAGTAGGGCAATGTGTTTTGGGGTGTATTTTTATATATACCCATACTTTGTGTGAAAAATATCTCTGTAAACGACAACTTTAAAAAATTTTTATACAAAGTTGACAATTTACAGAGATATTTCTCTCACCCAACATGGGTATATGTAAAAATACACCCTAAAACACATTGCCCTACTTCTCCTGAGTACGGCGATACCACATAAGTGACACTTTTTGCAGCCTGAGTGCGCAAAGGGCCCAAATTCCAACGAGTACCTTTAGGTTTTACATGGCGACTCACAATTTAGCCCGCCCAAAATGCCAGAACAGTAAACACACCCCACAAATGACCCCATTTCGGAAAGTAGACACCCGAGGTATTCACTGAGGGCATAGTGAGTCCGTCTGAGATTTTTGGTTTTTTGCCAGAAGTTAGCAGAAATTGAAACTTTTTTTATTTTTTTCTCAGAAAGTGTCATTTTCCGCTAACTTGTGAAAAAAAAAAATGATACATGAACTCACCATGCCCCTCCGCGAATACTTTGGGGTGTCTTCTTTCTAAAATGGTGTCATTTGGGGGTATTTATACTATCCTGACATTCTAGCACCTGAAGAAACATGACAGGCGCTCAGAAAGTCAGAGCTGCTTCAAAATGCCGAAATTCACTTTTTGCACCATAGTTTGTAAACGCTATAACTTTTACCCAAACCAATAAATATACACTTATTGGACTTTTTTTTATCAAAGACATGTAGAACAATAAATTTAGAGAAAAATTTATATAGAAATGTAGTTTTTTAAAAAAAAATTTACAACAGAAAGTGAAAAATGTCATATTTTTGCAAAAATTTCGGTCATTTTTGATTAATAGCAAAAAAAGTAAAAATGTCAGCAGCAATGAAATACCACCAAATGAAAGCTCTATTAGTGAGAAGAAAAGGAGGTCAAATTCATTTGGGTGGTAAGTTGTATGACGGAGCAATAAACGGTGAAAGTAGTGTAGTGCGGAATTGTAAAAAGTGGCCTGGTCATTAAGGGTGTTTAAGCTAGGGGGGCTGAAGTGGTTAATTTGCAATTTTTTTGTTTAAGTTTTAAAAACCGTATAAAATACGCAGAGTAGTGGACATCAGTGATTGATAACACAATATTAGGGCTAAATCCGTTTATTATCTCCACACAGTTCCAAGACAGTGCTCAGCAAGTGCAGTGGTGAGCAGGTGTAATTACAAGTATGACATTACCATTCACTTCTATAGGACAGCTCTGTAGTATTCACTTGAACAGACAAAGCCGTCCGACAAAAGTGAATGGGGAAGCTATATTTGTAATTACACCTGCTCACAACTGCAATTGCTGCGTCAAGAAGGTAAACAGAGTAGAGAAGGCAGCACTGCATGTGTGGCTACCCCCTACTTATTTCTAGTGGACTTCCGAAAATAGTCCCATTGAAATGAATGTGAAGCGTATTGCGCAAGTGGGGCCACCGCTCTATTCACTTCTATGGGGCTTACAGATTTTTGGCTGTCCCACAGAAATGAATAGAGGCCCTCTGCCACTTTGCGTTCTCTTTTCTAAGGGTAGGTGCAGGTTCCAGAGGGAATACCTGTACATATCAGACACTGGGGGCATATCCTAGTGATATGTGCAACAGGCGGCCCCCCAGCATGATCAGCTCCCAGTGTTTAGGAATGCCGAATGGTAATGTGGTCTTAATAGTTTGTGTCATGGTGCTTCAATACAATGTCGGCAAACAGACTAGAAATAGGAATGTAGGAGTGGTAGTATTCCTCTGGGTCACTAGATATTCCCACAGTGTTGTGTCCAAGATGGGACAACCCCTTTAATGCTGAAGCAACTATTGACTTGACATCGATGGCGCTGATCAGTAGGGGTCCGATTACTGGGACCCCTATCAGTGTTTATTCATGTGTAGTTCTTCCAGTGTATGTTCTCTCTGGTCATGATGTAAGATGCTGTCTCTTTTGTTCTCAATCATTGTTCACTTAATGATGTTGCAGATAATAGTTACTGTTTCAAGAAAAGCAAACCCGTTTGTTGTCTCATAATATCTGAGTGCTGTTCCTTTCTCGGGTTGATGGCAGCTCTTCAGGACATAGACTCTGAGCAGCTACTGTCACACAATTTTCCAGATGATAATGGAAGAGCTTTAAAGGCTATGTACACCTTTGGGTAATTTTTTATGATTGCATTATACTCATTTTGAGCTAAAATCATTTTTTAAATTGGTCTTTATGGAACCCTTTTTTCTGTACAGGACTGAGATGCTGTAATAGAGGGATCTGAATTTTCTCTCTGCTCAGTCAGCCAGCTAATCTGATGTACTTCTTATCTCTGCTCTCTGACCTTATAAACACTCATTGTAGCTCAGTTCTTATCTTAAATAAGTGTTTATGACCTCTTAGTAGTTTAGCGATAAGGGTTATTAAAAGATGACCTGTACAAAGTGAAAGTAAAAAGTACTATTCACACAGCTAGACAAACAACCCTTTGTGACAGAACGGCTCAATGTTTTTAATAAAGGCCAATTGGAAAATGATTTTAGCCCAAAATGAGTAAAATGCAATCATAAAAAAATTTCCTCCAAAGGTGTACATAGCCTTTAAAGAAGTTGCGCCAAATATGAAAGTTATCCCCAGGAGAGGGGAAAACTAACTGATCAGTAGGGGTCCGATTACTGGGACCCCTACCAATCCTGAGAACAATCAATTAGTTATCCCCTATCCTGTGGAGAGGGATTAACTTTCATACTTGGCATGTCTCCTTTAAATCTACTGTAGGTATTAAAGTATAAATGGCTAAAATTAAACCACACATGACTTACAGCTACTGTCAAAAGTGTGATAAACGATGAAAAGAGCATCTAAAAAATATAACTATAAGGGGTAGTGTCACGACCCGCGTTGGGGTCGTGACTCGTTATTGTGGCATGCGGTTGCCGTTGGCAACTAGCACGCCACGACCGAGGTTGCGGTCGTGTTTGTTGTGCCGCATGCACTTGCTGGTGGCGAGGTGTTCTTGCCGCATGTGAGGGCTGTGTGTTTGTTGCCTCACATGTGGTTGCCGCTGGTACTTGTGGTGCATATGTGTCATTCCCCCTTTCCTGTGCACGATTCCCTTGTTTAGTGTTTTCTGTGTATGTGTGGCGTGCACGGGGTTAAGGTGTGGCTAAGGTTTGGCTGCATTGTGGGTGTGACCTCAGGCCTCCTTATTACCTTGTGTGTGGAACCTGAGGTCAGTTTTGTTTGTCCAGCCATGGTGTGAGCATGGCTGGAGTGTGTTTGGATCCCACCTTTATGTCTGCGTGAGCCACCCTTATTTGTTATATTGTTTTCTCGGTTTGATTGTATTCCCCTCCTGTGTGCTTCTGCTTACCCTTTCCCTCACTTGGTTATGTCTTTGTTGTGGGTTTGTATGTAGCAGTTTGTTGGTATGTTGCTCCGAAGGGGCTTGCTTACCCGGAGGGGTATAGCTTATACCGGATGGTGTGTTGCCCGGCCAGGCCTCCCCCAGGCATCTGATTTCCGCTTGGGGTCCGGGAGGTCCTGGCGCTGCTTCTCAGTCTTCAGCACGGCAGGTAAGTGTGGGTTCCTTGTACATGTTTCCTATGTAACTTGCCTGCCGTGCGGGCACACACTGTTCGGGTCCCGGCTGCAGAGGGGCCTCGGGAGACTTCTGCTCCTCCGTGTCCCTGGGGAGCAGGTGGTCTCTGCCCTGTTAGTTCCAGGGTCGAGCAGGGTTGTCCAGGGCTTTAGGTTCCTGTCGTATGGGCCCTCCCACCTTTGGGGTCGGCCCATACTCGTAGGAGACCAGGGCCAGCTTTAGGGACATGCTAGATTAGCGGTTCCCTTGTCCCTGCTTTTAGCCCTTGTTTGGCCCAGCGGCCGTGACATTGCACGGCGGGGGTTTTCCCACCTCCCGCCGTGACATTATAACAAATATCGGCTCCGCGACTCTGGCCTTCGAAGAGGGTGCAGCATGCGTCGCCTGCTACTTTCGGGCGCGTTCTCCGGAGGAGAACGTCACGGGGTTAACACTGCCTACGGCACGCTGGGTGGCTTTTCCCGTCACCTCCCTTATTGTGTCCGTGGTGGTGTCCTCCTCCTTTCCCCCCACCTCGTCCGTTTCAGCGTTCCTCGCTCCGGTCGTTGGCTCCCTACATTTCCCTTGCAATCTGGCTGCGTGCGGATTTGGGAGTATGGCTGGGGGCAGCGACCTGGAGTAGGAGCTTTGCCCTGAATTGGACAAGGTGTCGGTGCTTTTCCTCAGACTGCCTGTTCTGTCGGCTGCCTGGGGCCTTGGTTGGTCCAGGTAGCTTGGCGGGAGTCTTTGGGAAGAGACTGGCACCTTTGGGCGGTGCCGTCTTTACTTTGCATTGCCCTCCCCCTCCCTGGTGGTTTGCCCTTCCAACTGTCCTTTTTGTTGGGGGGCTTTGAGGGTGGGAGTGTCACGACCAGCGTTGGGGTCGTGACTCGTTATTGTGGCATGCGGTTGCCGTTGGCAACTAGCACGCCACGACCGAGGCTGCGGTCGTGTTTGTTGTGCCGCATGCACTTGCCGGTGGCGAGGTGTTCTTGCCGCATGTGAGGGCTGTGTGTTTGTTGCCTCACATGTGGTTGCCGCTGGTACTTGTGGTGCATATGTGTCATTCCCCCTTTCCTGTGCACGATTCCCTTGTTTAGTGTTTTCTGTGTATGTGTGGCGTGCACGGGGTTAAGGTGTGGCTAAGGTTTGGCTGCATTGTGGGTGTGACCTCAGGCCTCCTTATTACCTTGTGTGTGGAACCTGAGGTCAGTTTTGTTTGTCCAGCCATGGTGTGAGCATGGCTGGAGTGTGTTTGGATCCCACCTTTATGTCTGCGTGAGCCACCCTTATTTGTTATATTGTTTTCTCGGTTTGATTGTATTCCCCTCCTGTGTGCTTCTGCTTACCCTTTCCCTCACTTGGTTATGTCTTTGTTGTGGGTTTGTATGTAGCAGTTTGTTGGTATGTTGCTCCGAAAGGGGCTTGCTTACCCGGAGGGGTATAGCTTATACCGGATGGTGTGTTGCCCGGCCAGGCCTCCCCCCAGGCATCTGATTTCCGCTTGGGGGTCCGGGAGGTCCTGGCGCTGCTTCTCAGTCTTCAGCACGGCAGGTAAGTGTGGGTTCCTTGTACATGTTTCCTATGTAACTTGCCTGCCGTGCGGGCACACACTGTTCGGGTCCCGGCTGCAGAGGGGCCTCGGGAGACTTCTGCTCCTCCGTGTCCCTGGGGGAGCAGGTGGTCTCTGCCCTGTTAGTTCCAGGGTCGAGCAGGGTTGTCCAGGGCTTTAGGTTCCTGTCGTATGGGCCCTCCCACCTTTGGGGTCGGCCCATACTCGTAGGAGACCAGGGCCAGCTTTAGGGACATGCTAGATTAGCGGTTCCCTTGTCCCTGCTTTTAGCCCTTGTTTGGCCCAGCGGCCGCGGACATTGCACGGCGGGGGGTTTTCCCCACCTCCCGCCGTGACAGGTAGCCTTTGAAAATGACAAAGAGCTTAATAAAATCTACAAAAATACAAAATGAACAGTCGATTGCCAAAGAGAGCAAAACAAATCCCCCAAAAGGTCTTTAAACCAAGGTTAGGGCAAGTAGGTGACCTAAATAAAGGTAATGGGAAGATAGTCACTTAGGATCAGGAAATGGCTGCGCTACTAAATAGATTTTTTAGCTCTGTAAATACAAAATAAGAGAAAGGAGCTGATATTGAAGGTGTCAGCGCTATTAATACATCAAGTAATATACTAAATTGGCTAACTTTAGATATGGTCCATGAACAGTGCTCTGGGTCCAGATGTAGTACACTCAAGAGTTCCCATATAACTTAGTTTAGTTATTGCTGTGCCCCTGTTCATAATTTGTAGAGATTCTTTAGTGAATGGTACAGTGCCAAGTGACTGACACAAGGCAAATGTGGTGCCCATATTCAAAAAGAGCTCTAGGTAATTATAGACCGGTAAGTTTCATTTCCATTGTGCGAAAACCATATAAATGGCCCATACAAAAATAAATACAAAAAAATAGGTGAAAAGCTGTTCCATGTAAATGCTCCTTAAAAGACAAGGAGACACTGCTTCCGTCTGGAGAAGAAAAAATTCAGTTTCCAGAGGCGATAAGTCTTCTTCACTATAAGAACTGTAAATCTGTTGAATAGTCTACCTTAGGACGTGGTCACAGCAGGAACAGGTGAATTCTGTCTCACTCCCATTTTCTTAATTCACATCCTCCTCCCATTCCTTGGTAAAGTTGATGGCCATATCTTTTTTAACTGTACTAACTATGTAACTATATTTACTAGTGTTTTTTTTTTTTTTTATTTGAGGGTGAAATGGTCCAGAAAAAGCTCTACAAAAGTTTAAGGGTGTGGTTTTACACAGACAAACCAGAATGTCTTTTATTGCAAGACGTGAAATCTGCAACAATTCCAAGTATCGAGGCAAATATCGTATTGGAGGGTGTCCCAACTTTGAAGCAGATGGGTGAAAAATCAGCATCCCGGGCATGCATGTGTATAGAGGAAAGCTGCCATTTGAACTAGCGTTTTGTCGATAGCTAGCTAATGTGAATGGCTGGCTTATTATCAGATTTGTTCCCCTCATAGTTAAAGGATAACTGTCACATTTAGACCCTAATTTCAGTTTTCATATATGTAGTTACTAATATGATAATATTCCTGAATCAATAACTATTAGACTTACTTACCCCTTATTTAATAAGATTCAGCCCTTAGCAACCAGTCTGCATAAAACTGCAATTTCACTATTCTGTTAAGATGGCCGCCCTCAGCCCTGAGGCTAATCCATAGGACGCCTGCAGTGAAGTTAGTGAAGACCAGCTCTGTATAGGGGGGTCTTGCAGTGAAGTTCCCAGGTCTGGCTGAAGCCTGTAGTCCTCCTACAAGCTCTCCTCTTATCAGATAAGGCTGTCATTTATACACTGAGCAGCCACATTGTCCTGCACTGCTAAGGGAGTGTCTGCCAAGCACAGGCATGTGGAGAAGTTCACACACACAGCCCAGCACTGTTATCTCCTGTCAGGAAGAACCTGGCTTTTTATACATTCCCTTACAATGTTGACTCACTATCAGTTCCCAGTGCAGGCAGCGTGCTCCGTCCTCATCTGGTAGACGGAAGGAGCATAGCAACCTGATTTTATCTCAGGTAACAATAGCCAATACTGGGGACTTTTAGGTGGCTTTTAGGGGTTATTTATTAAACAATCAGAAATTAAAACAGGGCCAACAAGGTAATATTAATCACCAAAATCCAATAGTAAAAAAAAAAAAATATTTGACAGTTATCCTTTAAGTCAAAAGGATATGCAGGATATGTTGTTATACGGTACAAAACAATGAACAGGTTATTCAGCCTGAACTAAATCGATATTTTCGACCCCTTAGTACCAAAACATATATATGATCTAGGTGTTGGAGGGCTAATGATTACTATTTATTTCCAGTTTGCCTATATGGCATTCAATACCTCATACTGTATATTACTCTTCCCAGTAAAACATGTTTTGCTGGATTATCGCTGTCTTCTGGGATAACTACCCCATTCCATCCTAAGATGCTGGTGATCGGGCTAAATATGTTGGGGATTCGGGGAATTGAAGTTTTTATAGTGTGGCACTGTGGTGTTTGGCGATCATCCAGTCACAGACCATTTTATATCTCGATGGGCTATGGAAAAGATTACGTGTGACACTACAACGAATGAGTGGCCTCAGCATTTCCAAGCAGCACATCACTGCTGGGTTACATGCCACTTGGGGTCACGTCACCGCTGAGACCAGTCATTAACTGCAGCAGCACATGTCTGCAGCCCAAAGGAAAGTAGACAAGCCTGGGTCTGGAAGCTTGACCAATATGCAGTCAGGACTCAGGACAAGAGTAGTGGGGATGAGGTTAGTTTGATCTTGTATTAGGTCAACCACAATAGGGGGAGATAACTAAAAAGCAAGAGTATCCTGATCAACCACTTTAAGTTTTATTAGGGTGCGTGATATAAAATCATTACTATTAAGTCAGATACCATTTGGATAGTGAGAAACAGCTCATCATGGTGGTTACCTTGTGTCGGACCCCCATCGATCTGGTATTAATTACCTATTCTGAAGGTAGGATATCAATATCTGTAGCCCTGATTACTCCATTAATATGAAGTGGAGTCACTTTATGGATCATTAGATGACCTGAGATTTTTTAGTTTGGAATTAATCATGCGAGAAGAGAAGACAGTTGGAAAAAATCTGTTATTTATGAGGGAAGCATGTTGGATTCCAAAATTGAATACAAGGTACTGTGCCCAAATGGATAAAATTAGAAGAATAATTTATTGTTCATATCTGTTCGAAACATATTGGCCTAAAGGATATATGCTAACCTTTTTAAAGTATTTGAAGAAAGCTAAAGATCTTATACAAGATGTGCAGAATTCGCTTTCATCTACTATATAAACGGATTTCCTTGTGTGAGCCGGCAAGGTATCCCAGCATCTGGATGGATTTGAATGTGCACTGGAATCAGAGGAAAGTAAGGTAGCTCAAACACTGGGGCTTCAGTGAAAAACGCGTTACATCTGGATGATGTTTGCAGATGTTCAGGCTTTGTTTTCACGCGCATGACAAACACATCAAAACTGATTGCATCCGCTCGGAAAAAACTGAAACACTGAAAGCAATTGCAATAACAAAACTGACTGGACGTGCTTGCAAAATAGTGCGCGTTTCACTGAACGCATCCTGGCACAATCCACATCGTTCATGTGAAAGAGGCCTTAGAATAGGTCCCGTTTTTTAGAAGTCACGTTGTCGCTGGTGGATGGGCCCGACATATTCTTGATAAAAATATGCGCAAAGAGCTCCTACTTTTCATGTAGTAAGTATAGCAGTATTGCAGTTTACACTTTATTCACCGTTCACCTATGTATTTGTGTATTAAGCAGTGTGCTGCTACTTGTAGTATGCCCCTCTTTTTTATACATATTTTGGAGGTGCTGGTTTATTCTCTTTTGTTATATACTGTAGATAGATAGATAGATAGATAGATAGATATGTGAAAAGAACAGAGTAACCCTGTTTATTTTTTATATTCCTTATTTGCTTCTGCACTTAATCAGCTTCTTCTACTATTTATTATGCGGTGCAGCTTCTGCTTGCATCATAGTCATCACTTTATATTCAAAACCTTATCTATAAAAATAAGCTATTAGTAAGCCTTAGTAATGTTACTTTCCTGGAGGTTATGTTGAAGCATAAATTACACGCATTGATGTATGGCCTTCAAGCTTATTACCTTAGAACTTTTGATCTCATAAACTTTTCCAGGCAGCAAGAAAGTGCAAAGTACAATTGGTACATTTGATATGTGCAAATAGGTTAAGCGCCAAATATATAATTCATGGAGAGCACTCATTAAATGCTAAAATAAAAAGAAACTATTTTTCAACACATCCATTTAAAAGAGGTCCACAACCAGAGATGAGAAAGAAGCAAATCTCAGAGCCAGTGCCTCCAGGTACGATGGGTGGAAGATCACCTAAATTTCCTCTCAGTGTCTTTGGAATGCACTTGGATTACGGCTTACAAAAGTACAGTAAGCATGATATGGCAGTTTATCAACATTAACCTTTGCACAGTAACATTAAAATAGTCACAAAGTCCAGTTAGATAGGATGAGTAATAGATTTATGGAAATGCTGTGAAGATATAGTGCAGTCCTTATCACATGTAAACAAATAAGGGAGGCAGGAATGCTCTGCCTGCACATATGAGCTTCATTTCAGAAACTTTATGATGCTGCTTTATTATAACGGGTGTATTAGGGTGCTTTCACACTTGCGTTCTGAGGATCCGGCAGGCACTTCCATCCCGCCGGATCCGTCAGAACGCAAGTCGCCTGAAAGCATTTGAAGACTGATCAGAATCCTGCTCAGTCTTCGAAATGCTTTCAGGTTACCATGGCAGCCAGGACGGTACTTGAAGTCCTGGCTGCCATGCTACTCCGCAGCAGTGTACTTAACGCCCGGACCTGTGACGTCATGAAGGAGCGCCCGGAGGCCGCAGCGCAGGTAAGTACACTGCTGTGGAGTACTTACCATGGCAGCCAGGACTTCAGTAGCGTTCTGGCTGCCATGGTAACCGATCGGAACCCCAGCTTACACTGGGGCCCCGATCGGAACTGCTGCTGCGCATGCGCGGAGCTAAACGTCGGATGGGGTGATGCGCCCCCGAAAATTACGTTTAGCTTAACTCCATATCCGTATGAATGCACTTTAATGGGCATTAATTCCGGATCCGACATTACGGCAAGTCTTCCGGATTTTTGGACGGAGACAAAACCGCAGCATACGATTTCTCTCCATTCAGAATGCATTAGGATAATCCTGATCAGTTTATTTCCGGCGTAGAGACCCAACGACGGATCTCTACGCCGGAAAGTAAAAACGCAAGTGTGAAAGCACCCTTAGGCTGGGTTCAGACTTGAGCGTTTTCCGCGCTGTAAAACGCTCAACAGGCGAAAACCCATGTTTCCCTATGGGCATGGTTCTCACCTGAGCGTTTTACAGCGCGTACGAACGCGCTGTAAAACGCCCTACGCCCAAAGAAGTACAGGAGCTTATTTGGGGCATATTGTCGCGTGTCCCCCATAGGGATATATAGCGCAAACGCGCGCATGACGCGCGATTTTTACTTTCATTTTCACGATGCGAAAATAAAAGTAAAGATAGAGCATCGTACGCGCAAAGCGGGACGCGCAGGTGTGAACCCTGCCTCAGGGTACTTTCACACTTGCGGCATGGCTATACGGCAGGCTGTTCCGGTTGGTGAACAGCCTGCCGGATCCGCCATGCCACAACTACCCGTGTGCTGCCGCTCCGTCCCCATTGACTATAATGGGGGTGGGGGGTGGAGCTACGGCGCAGCACGGCAGTGCACGGCTGTGATCGCCGGACTAAAAAGTCGGACCAGCATGTTGTTTGCTTGTTCATTGTGCAATCAGTGGCATTAATACCCTGCAAGGTGATCACTAACAAGCGTAGTATATAGTATGTCAGTGCTATCCAGTAGAGGAGGACGGCATTAACTGACAATCCTATAAGATATGTAAGATCAGCAGGCTGAAGAACAGCCCGAGGTCAAAAACAGGCAGCAAGTGATCGGTTGCCTAGGGTAAGCATAAGCATTACTAATCAGCAAGTGGAGATTAGCTAGAAGGCACAACTGGGATTGGTGACTTGAAATCAAAGGTTAGGTCTTAAGCTAGCCATACACATTAAATTAATGTTGGCATGTGTTTACAGGGGGTGATTTGGAGAGATACTGTAGCTGTCCAAGCCATATTGTATGCATTAAATAAATTCCTTACCAGTAAATATTTTATCAATGAAATACGACCAAGCAGGACATTGTTTATATACCTACCTTTTTTGGCCCTTTTGGCTACAGGATTATCAATATAACCTTTTAAACTGCTGCATTAAATAATGCCCACAAGGGTAGAGAGAAGAAGAGAAAGGCGCTCATAGGGTAAACCTTTTGGTGATTTGGGTAAATAAGTCGATACAAATGCACTCACCTATTGGGGTTTCACCTAACAGGGTACAACCACAATTAAATCGATGTGTATATAGTTAGCGGTTGGTGCAGCCTCGGTTTGTCCGGCACCCTCGGGTGGATGCCACTCCACCACTAGGGTAAAACTGTTGCAATAGGAGAGGAAAACGCTGGACCTGTTCAGTCGGGCGTATGGGCCGAAAATGGCGCACTTGAGACAACCGGTGTAATTCAATGGTGATAGTTTATTAGAGACAGAGACAACGCGTTTCGGGGTACTGTGGACCCCTTTATCAAGTCTGTGAGCTGGGCAGAGCTGGAGTCTCTGCTGGGATCAGCACGTGGAGGACGCTGACTCCGCGTCCTCCATGTGCTGATCAGTCAGTCACTGTATTCTGCTACACCGGGCCCGCTCACTGTAGGAATCCTAACTGCAGGCAATGCTAACAGTAGCCTTTCATGCAGCCTGTACTTACGATACTAACTTTCCAGCAGGCCGCAGGCAGGAGGCAGGAGGCTGAGCTGGCGGGCGGGCGCTAACAACGTAACTCACTATGTTACGTGCCGGCTCCGCCCACTTTGTGAATGAGGAAGGGGGAGCCGGCGCGTGACATAGTGAGTTACGTTGTCAGCGCCCGCCCTCCCACCAGCTCAGCCTCCTGCCTGCTGCCTGCCAAAAAGTTAGTATCGTAAGTACAGGCTGCATAAAAGACTACTGTTACCTTAATCAGCATACAGCATTGCCAGCAGTTAGGATTCCGGCAGTTAGCGGGCCCGGTATAGAAGAATACAGTGACTGCACCGGGCCCGCTGTAATTACAGAGCTAGATGCCGGCCCCTCCTCCCTATTGGGGGTCATTCTATGGATAGCACTGTTATGGGGATTTGTGGATGGCACTGTTATGGGGGTCTGTGGATGACATGACAATGTTATGGGAGATATGTGGATGACACATAGCATAAAATTATATTTATGTGTCATCAACAGATCCCCCATAACAGTGCCATCCACAGATCCCCATAACAGTGCCATCCACAGTCCCCCATAACAGTGCCATCCACAGACCCCCATAACAGTGCCATCCACAGACCCCCATAACAATGCCATCCACAGATCCCACATAACAGTGCCATCCACAGACCCACATAACAGTGCCATCCACAGACCCCCATAACAGTGCCATCCACAGACCCCCATAACAGTGCCATCCACAGACCCCCATCCACAGATCCCACATAACAGTGCCATCCACAGATCCCCATAACAGTGCCATCCACAGTCCCCAATAACAGTGCCATCCACAGATCCCCATAACAGTGCCATCCACAGTCCCCAATAACAGTGCCATCCACAGATCCCACATAACAGTGCCATCCACAGATCCCCATAACAGTGCCATCCACAGTCCCCAATAACAGTGCCATCCACAGATCCCCATAACAGTGCCATCCACCGACCCCCATAACAATGCCATCCACAGATCCCACATAACACCATTAGGCAAACCTTTTGGTTCAAAATTTTTTTTTTTAATTTTCCTCCTCAGAAACCGCGTCTTATGGGCCGGTGCGTCTTATAGGGCAAAAATTGCAACCTGTTTTTTCACTTGAATGGGACTAAGCTGTGACTGATGAACTTGATGTCACATGGCCTAGGAAGAGACCTAAACTGTCAAGATGTGTGGTGGCCTCTTTGTACAGCTGATCCAACTCTCGGGTCCTCTGCCAATTTAATATTTATGACCTATCCTGAGGATAAATCACCAATATGTACTGTAATTCCTGGTAAACCACTTCATGTGGACCATTAATAGGGAGGTGCCTATGGCTGTTCTAAAGCCATAGAATGTTCCTTATTTAAAAGACTTCAAACCTTCCTAAAGCAGAAGAGGAGCCGCAAATTAAGTGCATGGGATCTGATGTCTGTTATTCTGGGGTCTGTAGCTGGAATTCATTAAAGGAGCATACCCTGGAGATCCGAATTTATTTAAGGACTTTGTACTGGATCAGTATTTAGGGTGTCTGCCCTGAACCTGTATTTAGGTGGTCTGGTTTGAGGGTTTGTATTTATTTAGGGCCAGGTTGGAAGTCTGTTCTTGCTTCTGTATTTTTTAAAGGTAGTTTGGCCGGGACACTATAAGGATACATCCGCATGGAGCATATACAGTGGTCCCTCAAGTTACAATAGCCTCAGGATACAATATTTTCAACATACAATGGTCTTTTCTGACCCATCGTAAGTTGAAACCAGACTCAACATACAATGTCTCAGACTCAGATCCAACCAATAAAGGCCACTTCTCTGGTGAAATAGCTGTATAAGTTAGAAACTATTCCTGACTGTTATATGTAAGGACTTGCTTTATCTGTCTTAGTTATCTGCTTATTTTTCTTAAGTCTTAATTTTCTCTTATCTTGAATGACATTTTGGGGCTTTGGAACCAATTACTCAGCTTACAATGGTTTCAACATACAATAGTCGTCCTGGAACCAATCAATATTGTAACTTGAGGGACCACTGTACACTGAGGAACTGCAGGCAGAAAATTCACACCAATCACAGCAAAGTAGATGAGATTTGTTTAATCTCATTTACATAAACATTCAAAGAGAACCAGGAAGGAAATTGTAATACAATGCAAATTTGAACTCTACAGTATGTCAATTTATGCTGCAAATTTCCGCTCTGCATTTCATGCTTTGCAATGTATAGGATAAAATCAAAGGCAAATCTGCATGTAACTCATGCAGATCTAGCTGCAGATTTGTTGTGGATTCTGCTGTTCACTGTTGTTATTGTATTCATATATTTCCAAGAGGAGAGGAATTGCACAACACAGAGTTTGAAGGACAGATGCTCTAGAATTTTTATTTCATTAGGAATACAATGATTTACTAAAACAGACATGAATAAAGAGCTGACAGTTCCCATTTCAGTTCTACACATTTAGAGTGCAGTAGTTTATTTATGGAATCTATACTATCCTAAGTAGATTAAAAGCTACTACTACAGCCCAGTCATGGCAGATAATAATATGTAATAATATGGCTAGATGAACCAGTCGTCAAAGTATTGTACCATCTGTCAACAGATTTGTACCTATGAAATTGGCTGACCTGTTGCATGTGTGTAGTGCTCTGGAGCAGGGGAAACTATGATGTTTGGACATTTATGGACATTTGTCCATTTCCCCTATGCAAAATTATAAACTTCTTACTTTATTTCACTTGAAAAGGTTAACATGCACTGTTTAATACTGTGTAACTGCATTTTATGTGTTGTGATATACGAAAATCACTGTTCAAATGTTTATTATTACTGTATTTGCAAGGCTCTGTGGAAAGGGTTAATGAATACTGAGAGACTGTCAGGACTTTGACTGAGAAGCTGGTAATTTTCCACAGCTGCCACAAAGTTTGAAGAAGAGCATGTTTTGGAGGAAAAAAGACAGATGTTTTTTACCACCAAAACCAGAAAGACTGACCTTTTGAATATCTGCTTTTAGCTCTGCTGTTATGTCTGGAAACTTGTTTTTGTCTGGAAAAACTGATGTGTTATTGCCATTGAGTATCATTAAAGCCTATCATTAAAGTCTATGAGAGACGGAAAGTGTTACAATGTATTTGTTTGTGCTGAGCTTCTCCACTCCACCTCTTCCACTAGAAGGTTCTAGTCTAGCTAAACTGTATATAAGGAGAGCAATCAGAGCCCCTAGTGTGTTTCAGTTAGGGAACAGTGCTTGGAAGAGGAGACTCTGTCAGACTACTGAGTGACCAGAAGAAGACGCTGAGACGGGGATACTCTGACACAGATCCTGGATCACCAGCCTTGGACCAGGGTACCAGCCTTCTGAAGAGAGAAAGGAAAAGCTGGCTCAGGCCTTTCCTCAGCATGAAACCCTTCTTCCGCCAGGGAGGAGACTGGAGTAGCCAGCCCTACGCCTCGCCTGTATTGTTTTGCACCTGAATCCCTCCAGTAAAGAAGCACCCTGGTCTACTGCAGACCCTGACTCTCTAGACTTTCCCATTGGGGTGCACCATGCCTTACCATCCCTTCTGGAGGGCAGCAACATGCGGTGACACCACAACGGTGTCCGGGGAGCCAGCGTAGCATTGCACCATCCCAAACCCGGCCACTGCATGTGTACTTGGCAGCTGAAGGCTATGGTGATCGAACTCCTGTTCTGATGAACTATGGGAGGTCTGGGTGTTGCATCTGTTATATGGGCACAAAGAAGGGGATATATACACTATGCAATGTAGTGGAAAAAAATGCTTAAAGAGGTCGTTCAACAGAAAACTGAAATTAAACAGGGGTGGAGAAGGCCTAAAACCTAAAAAAAAGAGACTCTCACCTTATGAAGGTCTTGCCAATCCTGTGCTGCAGTTCCTGTATCCAAAGGACTGGAAGTGATGAGGTGCTAGTCCCATTTATGTGACTTTTGCAATTATTGGCCTCAGTGCTCAAGTGTGCAAGAATGACATGTCACTGTAGAGGCTCAGTAGTCATGTGAGCGTTATGGCAGAGTTGCCAGAAAGTCTTCTCCTCAGTAAGAGCCTGCTTGGACTTTGCAAAAAAAATAAAAATAAAATAAATGCTATATTCTCAGACTGTGAAAAACAAGATTCTCTGTTCTGATGAAACCAAGATCAAACTTTTTGGCCTTAGTTCTAAGCGTTATGTCTATAGGAAACTAGGTGCTGCTCATCACCTTTCTAATACCACCCCTACAGTGAAGTATGGTGGTGGCAGCATAATGCTGTGGGGGTGTTTTTTATCGGCTCGGAAAAGGAGAATAGTCAGAGTTGAGGGAAAGCTGAATGGAGCAAATTATAGAAATATTTTTTAATGAAAAGCTGACCCAGAGTGCTGAAGACCTCAGACTGGGCCAAAGATTTACCTTCCAACAAGAAAATGAACCTAGGCACACAGTCAGGGCACGGGAATGGCTTAGGGACAAATCTGTGAATGTCCTTAGGTGGCACAGCCAAAGTCCTGACTTGACCCATTTGAACATCTCTAGTGAGACCTGAAAGTGGGTGTCCACCAACAGTTGCCCACCAGCAGGCTCTGACTGGCCCACAGGGGATCAGGTGAATTCTTTGGTAGGCACTGAGCAAGTGTAGGCCCCCAGTCCTTTACCCACTGCACAAGTGGCACACACTAAAGTAAATTGAAGCACTGCATACAGAGTACAGAATCTTAATCAGGCTATATACATATAAAAGTACATTATTTAACTAATTTCCCAGTTTATTATCTATGCATCTCAAGTGGCTGACATGATGTCTACCTACAGAGGCCGGCCAGCTGATATCCTCTTTCCCTTGGGACCCCCACAATCAGTCACCTTCAGCTTCTTGCTGCTGCTGCCACTGTGAGCAGGTAGTATTTTCAAGTAGCTGTACACTGAGACAGCTTGAGAGGATCTGTAGAGAAAAGTGGCAGAAAATCCTCAAATCCAGATGTGAAAACCTTATGACATCATCCCCAAGAAGACTGCAGTGGCGGATCCAGCCTGGTCTCGGGAGGGGCACTTCCGAAAAACTATACGCCCCTGCTCCGATCACTACAGAAATACAGCCCCACCTACCGCTTACATCCAGTGACGTCTCCTTTGATGTAGATGTTTTATTTCCTCATCTTCTCCTTTCAGACCTGCAGACCAGACCACCAGTTTTCGTCTCTGCAGTTTGACAACAAAAGAAAGCTCAGTTTACTACTTTTCCATCATCCTCCCATCTTCTGCACAATTAATCCTACTACCCCCAATACTGTGCCACTGTGGTCCCCAATATTATACTGCAGGAACAGATAATACCCCTGATAATACTAGTACCACACAAAGCCCCCATATAAAATACCCCTTCTTTGTGGCCTCAGTAGATGTCCCCATAGTGCCCCCCAATAATGTGCCAGTAAGATGTGCACCCATAGATGCCCCCCCAATCATGTGCTAATGAAAAGTGCCTCTCCCACTCCCCGCCCATCATGTGCCAGTAACAAGTGCCACTTTCCCCTCTCCCCCCATGTGCCAGTAATAAGTGCCAGTCTCCTCCCCCCATCATGTGCCAGTAACAAGTGCCTCTCTCCTCTCTCCCCCCATCATGTGCCAGTCCCCTCTCACCTCCACTCATGTGCCAATAATAAGTGCCACTCTCCCCCCATCATGTGCCAGTCTACCCCCTCATGTGCCAGTAATAAGTGCCACTCCCCCCCTCATGTGCCAGTAATAAGTGCCACTCTTCCCCCATCATGTGCCAGTCCCCCCCCTCATGTGCCAGTAATAAGTTCCCCCCATCATGTGCCAGTCTCCTTCCCCCCCATGTGCCAGTAATAAGTGCCACTCTCCCCCCCATCATGTGCCAGTCTCCTCTCCCCCACATGTGCCAGTAATAGGTGCCATTCCTCCCCCCCCATCATGTGCCAGTCTCCCCCCCCCCCATGTGCCAGTAATAAGTACCTACATGGCAGCGATGCGATGCAGGCCTCTTCCGGCCTTTGTCCCACTCTGCACTGCTCAGGTGGCACGATGACGGCATTGCGCCACGTGCAGCAGCCATTGATAGGCTGCCGGCACAAGGCCCACAGCCTATCAGTGGAACAGGGAAGGGAGACGCCTCTCCCTCCCCTGCCGCAGCACAGCACAGCCATCTGTGGAAGACTGGAGACTGTAATCACTATTAAAGGCACTTCAACTATGTACTCAATACTTATGTCAATGGAATATTTTAGATTTTCAATAAATTAGCAAACATTTCTAAAATTATGTTTTTATTTTATTTTTTTATTGATTGAATGCAGATTGTTGGGGAAAACATGATTTTCTTTCTGTTTTATCACACATATCAAAATGTGAAAAAGGTGAAAGGGTATGAAGACTTTCCAAATGCATTGTATGTAGGGTTGTTTCGGGTATCGAAGTTTCGATACCCATTCGATACTTTTCTCTGGTATCGAGCTCAATACCAGGATTAGTCTTTTATCGATTCTAGGCTCACAGCCCAGTATCGGAGAACGTGGCTGCACCGCTCTCAGCACGGCCATGTTCTCCTCGGCAGCACGGGCAGAAGGAGGCAGTCTCTCCCTCCCCCTGTGCTGCCGCTGCCAATGAGGAGAGACGGGAGGAGGGGCGGGCGCACTGGCCACCAATGACTAGTAACGTTTCATATATAAATACAGGCAGAGGAATCACACTGCCGGCAACTGCCTGTGACAGAGCGCTGCGATTAACCCCTCAGGTACAGCTCTGTACAGGTGCCGCCAGTAAGTTTCTTCTACCTGTATTTATATATAAAACGTTACTAGTCATTGGTGGCCAGTGCTCCCGCTACCTCTCCTCAGTATTAAAACATTGGTGGCCAGTGTGGCCCCCCCTGTCCCCAGTATTAAAACATTGGTGGCCAGTGTGCCCCCCCCCGTCCCCAGCATTAAAAGACATTATTGGTGGCCAGTGCACCCTTCCCCATACCTCCTTCCTCCCCCCCCCCCTTCAGTATTAATATCATTGGTCGCAGTGGCCACAGGGTCCCCTCACCTCCTCTCTTCTGATCGAAGCTGGGGCTTCGATCGGTTACCATGGCAACCAGGATGCTACTGAAGTCCTGGCTGCCATACTCAGCTCCCTGCTGCTTTGTGCACTATGCACAGGGCAGCAGGGAGAGTGTAAAGTCCTATTCACCCTGATAGAGCTGCATAAGGTTGAATAGGATGAAAATGATCCGAGGTTCTAGCCCCTAAGTTAATAAATAAACTGTAAAAAAAAAAAATGTTAAAAAAAAGTACACCAAAATATTAAGTATTAATCACCCCCTTTCCCAATTTTACATGTAAAATATATAAATAATAAATAAATAAAATATTACATATCGCTGCCTTTCAAAAGTCCAAACTATTAAAAAATCCATAAAATTCAAATCCTCGCCGTAAAAGAAAAAAAAAAGAAAAAATGCACGATTCGCCATTTTCTTTTAGTTGCCTCATCCCCCCAAAAAATGGGATAGGACTGTTGTATTATGAGTCGGCGGTTCCATAAAATGTGGAATGCACGCAGCTTTCTTTTGGTATCGATACCGAATCAAAATTTTGGTATCGAAACAACTCTAATTGTATGCATACATTTCTACACACAAAGGCCCTTACCTCACAAAGGGGCTTGACAGGTACTCTCCCTGATTAGTGACAGATTTATAACCATTCCCCCAATAAGTCTGAAAGCACAATCCGATGAATTGATTATTTTTTTTAATTAACCTTGCAAACAATTTTTTTTCTTTAACACATAAATGGTCAGTTGGACAGAGTCCACCATGACATGCAAAAAACAATATGTCAGGCTGCAGACCAGCTTTGGTTTCTTTAAATTTAACAGTGGAATATTTTTGTAACAAAAAACGTCTGAGTCCCCTGTAATTGTGGTACATATAACTGTGATACAGCACCCAGTAAAAAGGCTGACGGCCTCCTCGAGGCAGCCTGACTGTCTGTGATTGTGAATTATGTGATGTAGTTTGGGGTGTGGGGGTGATACACATTAATAATAATTGCGTACTGTATCGTTAAACACTACAGCTCTCAATAAAATGGCTGCCAGCCTGTCTGAGGGAGCCTAAGTTACACAATGACACACTAACTCCTGTCCTGTTTCTAAAACCCAAAATCATTTTTTCTGTAATTATAATTTTTACTGTGAACTAACTTTTCTGAACCTAAACTAGCTGTGTTGTGTGTTTTAAGATCTCTTTCCTCTATCCTCTATCTGTAGGCCTCTTTACACTGCTTGATGTAGCAAGCAATTGTCGGGAAGGAAGCATTCCTCCCTGGCGATTGCCTGCTCGACATTGGGCAGTGTAAAGGGCCTTTAAAAGAAGTTCTATCCCTCCAGTGTAGAAGCCCACAAAAACATGGCAGATCCAGGCATGGGGTCTTATATAGTGCCAATGGAACGTCCACTTACATCATGATTGGCTGAGGCTGACTGCAAGCCCATTATAGGCAAGCGAGCTGTATGGGGTCACGTGATCCTCCTTCTTCATATTCTTATTTTCCCTGCAATTTGATAAATAATATGCTAGACGCCATTTTCATTGATTCATGCAGGATGAATCCCGAAAATTTTGGATTTGTTGTAAAT
Organism: Bufotes viridis; assembly: GCA_033119425.1. NCBI lineage: Eukaryota > Metazoa > Chordata > Amphibia > Anura > Bufonidae > Bufotes > Bufotes viridis. Next base: position 203,053,946 of record CM065589.1, on the reverse strand, counting down.
CAAAGTTTTTGAGAGTTGGTAAATGAACTTTATAAGTTTAAAATCAATTTGCTGATCTCTAGCAAGGCTATAAAGAGATCTTTTAAGTTCCCTTGCACCTCCATTATAAGAATGTCATTATAAATTCAGAACCAAAAAACATATTAAGAAATTGCTATGTGCGTCATTTTGTCAAATAATTGCATATTTTGGAAAAGGTAAATCTATGCTTTAACCTCTTAAGGACACAGGACGTACCCGTACGTCCTGTGTCTGGTCTTTAAAGATGGCGCCCGCTCCTGTTTCATGGGGGTGCCTTAGTCGCGGGTGTCTGCATGGTTCTTGTAGCAGACACCCGTGGCTAATGTCCACGACCGGCAGCGATGCCGATCGCGGACATTTAATCCCTCAGATGCCGTGGTCAACCCTGACCACGGCATCTGAGTGCGCACAACCTGAAAGTTTTACTTTTGGTTTGCGCTCCGGCTCCCCCGTGTTGCGATCGGAGGAGCCGGAGCACGCCTGTAGTAGCCAGGGTTTCTATGAATGAAACCGAGGCAGCTCTGTAGTATTTCTTATAGAGCCTTGCCTGTAATAGGCTTCATAGGAAATATGCAATTTTTTCATACATTCCAATGCTATGGCATTGGAATATATGATAATCGCAATCAAATGATTGTAAGTTATAGTTCCCTATGGGAACTATATAAAAGTGTAAAAAAAAAAAAGTTTTAAAAAATAAATCAAATCAAAATAAAAAAAACATAAAGTTCAAATCACCCCCCTTTTGCTAAAATAAAAATACTAAAAAAATACACAAAACAAATAGAATCCGGAAAACCGCGCTGGTGTTAACTTCAGAAAAAAATCTTAAACAATGTTTTCCCCTCGGCTGTCAGAGGTACTGCAGTTATTTGCAATCACTCATGCAGTATCCCGAGGCAACGGTATTACTCATTCGATGTTGTAGTATATATGTATTCCTGAAATGCTACGTCCACCTTGCCGCAACAACTGAACAGGATCTTCACACTAATCGGCCACCTTCAGGGAAATGGAACAAAGCATAGTGCAGCACAACTTGATACAATAAAACAAGCGCTCTTTATTATACTTACAAGATTCGTATCTTGTCACAATTGCACGTAAAATACACAGTTTCAACCCGACCTAGGTTTCGTGTGAGCTTCGTCAGGGGCTGACGCTAATCCATAGCAAACATGCTAAAATCCCTCCTATTCCGGATGTGAGCTAGAAATCACGTCACTGTTACATCACTGCTTGTGGACATAAAGTATCCATCTAAAAAAATACAGATCATGGGTGTCGCAATGTGCGAAAACGCCCATACTATAAAAATATAAAAAAATATGTCAAACAGCAAAACGGAAAAAAGCGTCCAAATGGCGGATTCGCCATTTTTGGTCGCGTCATTTTCCACCAGAAAAAATAACATAAAAGGTGATAAAAAAGTCATACACACCCCAGAATGGTATCAATAAAAAGATAAGATAATGACGCAAAAATGAGCCCCCATACTGCTCTGTACATATAATTACAAAAAAGTTATAGGGGTCAAAATATGGTGACAAAAAAGTAAAACTGATATTTTCCCACTTTTGAATTTTTTTTTCACTATCAAAACGCAATAAAACTTATACATATAGGGTATCGCCGGATTCGTACTGACCTGTAGAGTAAAAGTAACTGGTCAGTTTTTAAAAACCTCGGAATTTAAAAACCCGCAAAACTGTGGTGGAATTGCTTTTTTTTCTTGCAATTTCACGCCATTTGGAATTTTTTCCCAGCTTCCCACTACATCATATGCAATATTAAATGGTGTCGTTAGAAAAGTACAACTTGTCCCGCAAAAAACAAGCCCTCATATGGTATGTGAACCGAAAAATAAAAAAGTTATGGCTCTGGGAAGGCAGGGAGCGCAAAACGAAAACTCAAAAAATAAAAAACCTCTGGTCCTTAAGGGGTTAAAGCATAGCTCTTATCAGTGTGGCCCACCCAGCACATAGCTCTCTTCTCATCACATTCATCAATCCAGAAGTGTGCTTGGTTCTGGCTATAAATGTGAAAAAGCGTCAAAATCAAAGGCTCTTTTCATTTTAGCAGGAGGAAGTTCATTAGATGAAACATTCCAGTCGCTTTTAAAATTCTCCTCAGAAGCTTTTCTGTTATGGTATGAAGATCTAGAAATGACAAGGGCAAAGTGAATTCAGTTCAAATGAAAGGTAAATCAAGTTCACAACATCATATTAAAGGGGTTATGCAATTTTTTAAACACCCGTCCCCATTTGCCGGGCCCCTCACAGGTAATATACTTATCCCGGTCCCCACACCGCCACCGCTGCTTCTCCCTGTACACGGATGAAAACATCCGGTGTCAGGGGGGAGCAGCCAATGGCAGGTGGTGATATGGACGAGCCTCCCTAGCATCGCGGGTGACACTAGGGATGCTCGTCCCCGCCAGCCATTGCAGGAGCAGCGGTGCGGGGACCAGGAGAGGAGCGGGGTAAGTATATTACCTGTGAGGGGCCCGGCACATGGGGGGGCTGTTTCAGAAATTGGATAACCCCTTTAAACAGACCATTTGTAGTTCTTTTTTCAACTTTTCACAAAATTCCAGGTTTTAGACTTCCAGATCTGTATACGGTTGAGACTGAGACTTGCTTTGACAGAAGTGGTACAATACACTGTACTATATGCTGCAATACAATGCAGAACATCTGGAGAAAAGAACATTTCCAACATCACTTTTAGTGTATAATTTGTACTGTACTAAAATGATGTGTAAAAGATACAGAACAGATAAAAATGGTTTCTATCATCTGTATCTGTATACAGCATTATCGTTAGGATTTTTGCTTAATGTGCTGCCATACAGTGCTGTATAGGAGAGCACCTCTGTACACGCAGAATCTTTTGGAGTGTTGTACATTTATCTTTCTGTTGAACTCTATGCCTCCATATAAAATTAGAGGTGTACGAAGGTACAGGAAGGGCCCATACAGCCATGTATAATCATATGCCATGAGGCCTACTCCGGGATGAAAACATAATGGGGCAGATTTACTAATAGTGGCACACTGTACACTGTCTTAATATTAGACAAATTTACTATTATGGTGCATAGATCTTACCCTAGTTTTATGCTGGATTTCTGTCTGTGTGCCAAAAACTTGTAGGCGCACAAGAATTTTGTCTGTGAGCCAAAAATTCTGTCTGTGCGCATAAAAGAATGTGTCTGTGGGCCATAAAACTGTCTAGTCTTAGATTACACCGCCTATAAGTTGGTGTACACCCCTTTCTCACTAAGCCATGCCACCTTTTTGGGCAAGGAGTAAAAAACTTAGAAAAGTGTGTAAAATAGTTGGTAAAAGTGGTGTAAAGCATGTATCCAGTGTTTTGGTGCAAAATGCACAAAAAAAGTGGCAGATTTTCAATAGTACTTCTGCCCCATGAGAGGGATTAAAGCAGAGGACTTCAGCCTCCTGAGGCTGGACATGACACGCAGGTTCAACTTTTATCACTGCTGAGAGCTGGCAAAACTCAGTCTGTAACATGAGAAGATGTAAGTTGACCATCACCAAATCTGAAACAAATTGGGGGATACTTATCAATAATGGCGTAATATGCACCCAAAAAAATACGAACATTACAAATCAAAAGTGGTGATTTCTTTCACCTCATATATCAGAAGGCACACAACACTTTTAAAATGTGATTTTTTAAGTATAAACCTGTTTACCCGCCTATTTTTCTCTATCTGCGACATTTTAGAGTGCTTTCAGGTATTGAAATGCGGTAAAGGGTCTCAATACCGGAAAAAACACATCAGTTTTATCCCAATGCATTCTGAATGGAGAGCAATCCGTTCAGTATGCATCAGGATGTCTTCCGTTCTGTCCCTTGTACGGTATTTGGTTAAAATCCCGGAACACTACCGCACTTGCTGGATCCGGCATTATTTTCCATTGAAATATATTAATGCCAGATCTTGTACCAAGTATTCTGGAAATTGCTGCATCGCCGGATCCGGTTTTCCAGTCTGCGCATGCGCAGTTCTTTCTAGCTTTGAAATTTTTTTAATACCGGATCCGTTATTCCGGATGATACCAGAAAGACGGATCTGGTATTTTAATGCAAAAGTCTAACGGATCCAGAAAAAAAAGATATTCGTTTGCACACGGATTTCCGAATCCGGCAGGCAGTTCCGGCAAAGGAACTGCCGCCGGATTCTTCCAACGCTAGTGTGAAAGTACCCTTAATGCCGATAGCACCAAAATGTAGCTTTTTTAAACTGAAATGTGTCATTTCCACCAATCCCTGCAGGACCATGCATGTGACATTTGAAGCATGTTTGCAACTTTTGAAGAATATTTGCTACATTTCCACTGGGGATTTGCCACTTTTGTATCGGGATGTTTTCATAATTGTTTTGTTTTCGTTGAATGTTAATTTACTAACAAAATCCTGCAGTTTTGCAGTTTAGGCTAGTTTCAAACTAGCGGCAGGACGGATCCGTCCTGCCGCTAGTCCTAGTGTGTTGCCGGACTGCCGCTCACCTCCATTGACTATAATGGGGCGGGGGCGGAGTTCTGGCGCAGCACGGCAGCGCAGGGCTAGAGGCCGCTGGACTAAAACTACGACATGTCCGACATTTAGTCCGGCGGCCTCTCGCCGTGTACTGTCATGCTGCGCCGGAACTCTGCTCCTGCCCCCATTTTAGTTAATGGGGACGAAGCGGCAGTCTGGCGACACACTTGAACTAGCGGCAGGACGGATCCGACAAGTTCCCATGACAAGTTGGTTTTTCTTTTCATAAATGTGACTTTTTGACAAAAAGTCGCATCTTTATGTCATAAATGCGACTTTTTACACACAACAGCACCACATAAGCTGGCTTAACTGTCTGTAACTATTTGAGCCATTTCTGCCGAGAAGAGGATGATAAATGAGGCGTAATATGCACCAGTTTGATAGCCCCGCACACTTTGACATTTAGAACTCATTTCTGGTGTGATGCATTCTTTATGGGGAAAATTCTGGACAAAACAGTTGATATATTTGGAGCAAATCAAAATGCCATTCTATTTGGCGCATTTTACGCCATAATTCTGGAGCAACATGCTTAGTATATGTCCTTCTGCACAACTAGTTCTTTTTTATTAAGTCGTATAGAATAACAAGCACCCATACAAAAGTCCACAAATATTACTTTTTTTGCTGAATTTTTTGCTGGCACTGTCAATTAAAGGGGTCTTCTGAGATTTTAATATTGATGGCCTGTCCTCAATATAGGACATCTATATCTGGTGACATATTGGACAGAGCTGGTAAATGCAGGGCTGCTCCCAATCACTTCAGTGGAAGCAGCACTGCAGTTACTAGCATTGTCCATTGCACAGTGGATAAAGCTGTGTACTGTGCAGAATAAGAACAAAGATGATTATTTTTTATATAATGTTCAATAGATGTTAATAATTAATCAAAAGTGAAAGAACATTTTTGTTACTAAAAAACACCATAAATAGCTGATGTTCCATTACTGATGTCCTGAAGGGAGGGTTTCAAACACAAAGCAGACAGCCAGTCGTCAGTGCGCGATGTACTGACTTTTTTAAATAGAGTATTTGCTAAAATCAGAACTGAGAGTGATAAAATTATACTTTCACCTTTTCATTTCACTATGTCTTTGCCTAATGGCTCCTAATATCCCCTGAGTCCCTACTTTTCCTACATGAGTCTACAATTTTCCTTACAGATTTGCAACTTTCTTAGCCTTTGTTTTCCTAATATACCGTATTTTCCAGTGTATAAGACGACCCCCACCTTTTCCATTTAAAATATAGGGTTTGCGCTATACACGCAGTATAAGACTACCTCTTCCAAGCTCTTCATGCTTTCCCCTGCCTTCCCTCAGAATCGCCAATCCAACCCAGTATACAACAACCAGCCAATCACAGCAAGCGATGTACTGTATTTTCTGTGCACACTTCATAAAAAGCCTGCTTGGATTGGCTGTGTCAGCTCTCCCTGCCTGCCCAGCCCTCCCTGTCTCCAAGACGACCTTCTCCAGTCCATGGAACTGATCGGAACCGATCGGAGCCCAGCAATAAAAAATATACTGTACTATTTTTAACCCCACCTGTGGTTTACCGAATTTATTGCAAAAAAACGATTATATAGATATACAAGTTACCAGTACCGGTATCTTTGTGCCCAAGGGGCTGTTGCCGTTTTGTGCCGAGCCGCGCCCCGAATCCTGGATCCCAGCCGCGTCCCTCTTAATTTATTCACTACACTTCGGTTTTTTATCTTCTGAAGCTGCTCATAATCTCGCGAGTGCTCCAACTAACTGCGCATGCGTGAGATTACGAGCGGCTGCAGAAGATAAAAAAACAGAAGTGCATGGAATAAATTAAGAGAGGGGCGGCGCTGGGATCCAGGATTCGGGGTGCGGCTGGGCACAAAACAGCGACAGTCACTTGGGTACAAAGACACCGGTACTAGTAAGTTGTATATCTATAATATCGTTTTTTCACAATGAATAAACCACAGGCCCCTCCTCTGCCCCTCTCTCATCATTGGTGGCAGTGGGCAGCACAGGGGGGAGGGAGGGACTGCTTCCTTCTCCCCTGTGCTGCCTTATACCCAGCGTATAAGACGACCCCCGACTTTTGAAAATAATTTCTAGTGTTAGAAAGTCGTCTTATATTCCGGAAAATACGGGTAGTTTTAAATAGCATAACATGTCATCAAGATTGCATGTGCATAATAAAAAAAAAAGTATTCTGATGGACTGGTATTGTTGCATGAAACTAGGGCAAGTATGTGAACAGTCTCAGACTTGACTTTGGGAGCAGCGACTGCAGTTGCGCTGTTACCCAGAAGCAGTGCATGTGCAGTCACTGCTCCTGAAGCCAAATTTGAGCTTCGGTGCCTGGCCCTGTCAATGAACACAGGTGGGTGCAACTTCACCTGTGGGGACAACCCTTTGCAGGTGAAGAACTCCTTCTAATGAAACAAATCGGTGGTTTCACTCATCCCTATGTCTTATGTGTATCCCTAATACCTGGAAACACCAGCAACTGTTTTTTATGTTACTTACACAGCATCGGACAGGCCATGGACCCTACTGGGAAGATTCTAGATGGGCTGACGCCCAGGGGTCCATCCAAGCCCTGGTCATAGCTGCCCTCCGGTTACATAATGATCTTACACTCCCAGCATTAAATGCTTATGTACCTGATCGGTAGCTGCAGATGATGTCCTGAATTTGACCATATCACTGTCCTCATTTGAATACTGCAACGGTGCATGGGAGTTGATGACTCCTTGCCTCACCATTCACCCCCATAGGCCCCAGGCCACCAGACCTGAAGCCTATGTCAGCGAGCACCTGAGGAACCGATGCAGAGGACAGGAGTGGTAGTGGTCCTGATGAGATGTGTCACAATGTACTCCCTCATGCCATCGCTTCCTGAGGTTCGGTGCAGTGAAAGGGGTGATGTGAGAGCAACAGGCAGACGTAGAAGTACCACAAATATTTTCCTCTACTGAGTGCAAACGATGAGTTACAGTACATCCAGCTGTAGTCTGTACAAGGTGCAATGTCTCCATCTCCAAATGATGAGGTATGGGGGCAGGCAAGATGGCAGATAATAGCACTCTGGAGTAGACCTTCTCTCTCTCCTGATGTCCCTTTGCTAGCAGCAATAATGTGACCATAGGTGTCCACTTGTGAAACGCTGGCTTTTGCATGTGCCTGCCCTGAACAGTGGTGATGGGTGTCTTAACTCGTTATCCTCTCACCTGTAGTGGAGTCTCTATAGCTGTAGAGCTGATCACTCTGCTGACTGTAAAGGCTGTAACTTGCAGATCTTCTAGTTACCTTATTATTCTGAAGCATACGCCAGATACATAACATAATATGACATTACAATATATGATAAACAATTGCAGATACTCTATCTGGGAAGTGCACTATGAGGCAGTATATAAATGGTGAAAAACAATTACAACATTAGGGAGCACTACTGGGGGCACTATTGGGAGCACTTTTTTTTATACTGGGGCACTATGGAGCATTAATGGGGGTACTAGAGGGAGCATAATTGAGGGCACTTATAGGAGATACTTTAAATACTGAGGGCACTATTGAGCCATTACTGGGGGCATTGTAGGGGTTACTATTGGGACATTTTTAATACAGTGGCACTATAGGGGCATTAGTGGGTCACTATAGAGGGCCATTATTAATACTATAGGGGGCTTTATTATTACTGGAACCATTCTAAGGGAGCATGTTTTGACAGGGTCCACTGCTGGGGAGCATTATTTCTACTGGGTGTTCTGTAAGGGAGTACTATAAGGCCCCTTTCACACGGGCGAGGACGCATTGCACCCGCACTGAATCTGGACCCATTCATTTCTATGGGGCTGTGCACATGAGCGGTGATTTTCACGCATCACTTCTGCATTGCGTGAAAATCGCAGCATGCTCTATATTGTGCGTTTTTCATGCAACGCAGGCCCCATAGAAGTGAATGGGGCTGCGGGAAAATCGCAAGCATCCGCAAGTAAGTGCGGATGCGTTGCGATTTTCCCACATGGTTGCTTAGCATCGGGACCCGATCTCTATTATTTCCCCTTATAACATGGTTATAAGGGAAATAATAGCATTCTTAATAAAGAATGCATTGTTAAATGAAGAGGAAGGGGTTAAAAATAATAAAAGTTAACTTACCTTAGCCACTTGATCTCGTAGTTGCGATCTCTCCTCTCTTTCCCTGCATCATCTAAGAACTAAAGGACCTGTGATGACATCACATCACATGGTCCAATCACATGGTCCATCACCATGGTAAGATGGACCATGTGATTGGACCATGTGATGTGACGTCATCACAGGTCCTGTAGATCTTAGATGATGCAGGGAAAGAGAGGAGAGATCGCAACTACGCGATCAAGTGGCTAAGGTAAGTTAACTTTTATTATTTTTAACCCCCTCCACTTCATTTTACAATGCATTCTTTATTAAGAATGCTATTATTTCCCCTTATAACCATGTTATAAGGGGAAATAAACAATTCTCCAGAAGACCCGAAACCGGACTTCAGTGATGAAGTCCGGCTTCGGGTTGGGTACCAAACATGGCGTTTTTTCTCACGCACGTGCAAAACTCGTTACAAACGTTTGCACCCACGCGGGAAAAACGTGCATATTCCCGCAACGCACCCGCCTCTTATCCGGGCGTCAAACATGACGCCCGTGTGAAAGAGGCCTAACTGTTGAGGGTACTCTTCTTGGCATATTTGATTTGGCATGGTAATTGTATTTTTCAAGGGGACTATTTGAAGATGCACAGGCCCATAATATGCACCTAGGTGTTAGAGGGGGACAATAAGAAAAAAATATTTTTCATTACACCTCAGGTAAGATCAGCAATTAGACCCCCAATTTTAATCAGACCTCAGATCACGGCCCCAATCAGACCCCCAATGTTAATGAGACCCAAATAAGACCTCAGATCAGACCCACAATCAGACCTCAGCTCACCCAAAAGTGAATGACCTCCAATCAGACCTCAGATATGAGCACCAAAATAAAAAAGACCCTATTCAGACCTCAGATCAGACCCCCAGTCTCAAATCAGACCCCCATGCCTCTTTTGACTAGCCCCAGTCTCATATTAGCCCACATGCCTCATTTGGCTAGCCCTAATCTCATATCAGCCCCCATTGCCTCTTTATAAATCCCCATTGCCGCTTTATAAATCCCCATTGCCTCTTTATAAGCCCCCATTGCCTCTTTATAAGCCCCCATTGTCTCTTTATCAGCCCCCATTTCCTCTTTATAAACCCCATTGCCTCTTTATAAGCCCCCATTGCCTCTTTATAAGCCCCCATTGCCTTTTTATAAGCCCCCATTGTCTCTTTATCAGACCCCATTGCCTTTTTATAAGCACCCATTGCCTCTTTATCAGTTCCCATTGCCTTTTTATAAGCCCCCATTGCCTCTTTATCAGCACCATTGCCTCTTTATAAGCCCCCATTGCCTCTTTATCAGATCATATTGCTTCAGATGAAAAAATAAAAACAATCACTTACCTCTCCTGCTCCTGGACCCCACTGCTTCTCACCATCGCGATCCTTTTCATACGGCTGTCGGCTGTGCTCTGCGAACTGGCACGCACAGCGTGACGTCACAGAGCTACTCACGCTGTGCGCAGCCCTGCACAGCCGACAGCCGAGGACCGGTAAGCGGTGAGTACACATCCTTCACTGCTTCCCGATCCGGTACAAATGAGCGCTTCCATAATAGAAGCGGCTCATTAGTATTCGCCCCTTATTTTATGGGGTGAAAAATATGGTAGTATTTGGGGGCACAGGGGAGCGCAAGGGTCACAGTATGGCATGGAGGGTGGTTGTTTTGGCAGCAGGATGGAGTACAAAGATTATGTTCAGAAGGTGAAGAGGAGGAAGGAAAAGATATGAATCCAAGATGTGTCTGTGACAAACTCTTCCAAGATGAGACAAGGCTGAAAGAAATCGTCATGGCAGTCTCGCCAAATGGAGAAGATGAGGACAGAGACCATCTGGCATCTACATCAGAAGAGATGTCATTGTATGTAATAGGTATGTAGTTCTGTATTCTCCTGTATGTTTGGCATCACTAAAAGACAAAGCTGTGTGATTAAACTAACAGGATACAGGTAACCTGTCTAGCAAAATGTGTACTCACTGCCAGACTTGGTATTAGCAACCCGATTCAACAATAACTAGTGAACATGCCCTGCAACAACCCTATAACTAAAACCTAAAACCTAACTACTAAACCCTGAGTGGCCCCTGTGTTTGGTATCTAATCCTTTGTTTTTATCCGGTAACTTCTGGCAGGTGCAGTGGACAGGTCAAATATCATACTAGACAGGGTCAAAAACAGAGCAATAAAATGCCAAAGTTAAAACAGTAGCAGTAACTGAAACAAGCTGAATTATAAACAAGATAGAGACAAAGATATAGAGAGGCAAATACAGGAGAAACGTCCAACAAACAAGGTAAAAAACACAAGAAGAGTCAATGTCACAGCAGCGCTCTGTGCCCATCACCATGCGGCATGCCGGACTACAGGGGCGACACGTGAGGTGCACGATGGGCCGATGGGGGTAGCAATTCATCGGTTACTCACGGTTAGCAGAAGCCTCCCTTGGTCGGCAGTGAAGGGGAAGACAGCACAAAATCTTCCGGGGCACTCTCTGTTGCAGGGGAACACCAGCCAAGATGGAGGTTGAGGTGCCCTTGATGGCGGCGGTGTTTAGGGTGCTTGTGGCGGCTGGGTCCCTCGGTTTGTTTGTCGTGACGCCAGTATTGTTTATGGTGGTACAACCATTTATAGTGGTGGTAAAGATGAAGAATGAAGTAGGCAATGGTAGAATGCAACTCACAACTTTTACTGAGTCTTGGTTCTGTTGCAGCATGTACATCTAGATATTACACAGTCTTTAGGCATTTAGAGGATTTTCTGTAGATCCACTGCTAATAGGCTGTAATTAGGTCCTGACTCAGGCTGTGGTTCAGTAGTACTCTTTTCGGGTATTCTTAGTCCTGTAATCTATATTTTCCCAAGCTCTTCAGCAGGTAGCTAATCTATCTTCTATGAATATCGGTGGGGCTGCTTCTAGCTAGCTTGTCTTCCACCATATGCAAAGGTGCCCAATAAGCCTTGAGTAACGGCTGTTATCACCTATGTCTCTACTTGCTTGGATTTCTTTCAGGGATGAAACTCTGTCCTCTGGTTGCAGGATAGGACTAAGAGGACCACAGGAGGAAAATGCTCTCCTGCACCTCACACCTTGGTACTACATCTTCCTTACTCCTTCTCACTACACAAGTCTGTTCTGACTGAACTTGTGACTTCCTGACTCTGAACTACCCACACTAGGTCTGACTAAGGTATATATATAAAGTAAGTGCTATCCTCATCTAGTGGTGGGATGTATTAAGCACACCTAACCAGCCTATGAACAGGGACACCACAGGCAATGCAAAGACAGAATGACATACAATACAGCATAACAGTTTGTAATGATTTTGCAGTTCCCACGTGTCCTGAGTGGGACGCTGCAACCATCCTGCTATCGCTCGCCTATCCTGGCGGCCCCTGTAGTTCAGTCTCCCACACAGAAGGCCACAGCCAGTTTCAGGTTACCAGGTTCCTTCCAGGGAACATGTGTATCTTCTGGCTCTTAAAGGGCCAGTGTCCAATTGCTGAAATCTCTGCCAGCCAATGGCTGGTCATCCTTTGGTATTTAACTAGTATCCGGCCACCCATATTCTATAAACATCTGGAACTTATGTCTGAATGGACGTTCTACCAATAAAAAAGTCACCTCATCAGCAAAATAATGAGTCCCCCACACAAGACCAACGCAAAAAAATAAAAAAATATGGCTTTAAAAAAATGGCAACACAAAAACAGGATTTTTTTCAAAAATATTCGTTTTGTATAAAATAAAAAATAGACATATTTGGTACTGACTTGTTTGTAACAACCAGCTCTATACAAATATTACATGATCTACCAGATCAGGTCAACGCTGTAAAAAACTAAATAAAAATTACACCAAAACGTTTTTTTTTTGTTATCTTGCCTTCCAAAAAACATAATATCAAATCATAAAAAAGTCTTATGTACCCCAAAATGGTACAGATAAAAAGTACTGTCTGTCCTGCAAAAGGCAATCCCTCAGACATGTACGTTGGCAGAAAAATGCTTGAGATTTAGGTATTCTAGTCTGTCTTAACATATTGAAGGTGTACTGATCTCTGTCTGACTGCTTTTGTACCGAACCTTGCCTGTTTACGGTCTTTGATCCTCCACTGCTTGCCGTAAGGTGTACTTACATAAATTAGTCTAAAACATAAACTCCATCTAAAAAGCCATTTACACAGGCTGAGAATAGCCTAGATCAGTGATGGTGAACCTTTTACAGACTGAGTGCCCAAACTGTAACCAAAAACCCACTTATTTATCGCAAAGTGCAATACGGCAATTTAACCTGAATACTACAGTCCAGTATAATTTATCTCCCATGTACTATATAATTTAGCTATAATAGCCTGCCTACATTCAGTGCGCTGCTCGTGCCGTTCATAGCGCGCCCTGAGCTAATGAATGGCAGGAAAAGTCTAAGGCATATTGGTACACCATAGACTTTTTACCGGGTGCAGGTGCCCACAGAGAGGGCTCTGAGTGCCACTGGCACTTGTGCCATAGGTTCGCCACCATTGGCCTAGATCATCACTAACGAGCGTTCATAGTAACAATCGTTAGTGATTATCTGGCGGTGTAAATGCACCGCTGATTACCCGATGAACGAGTAAAATGCTTATTCCTCAGGTAATTGGATAGTTTGTGTGAACACAAAAATCCTCGTTTCCCAACGGCAGATCGTACTGTGTAAACACGATCTGCTGCTGGGAAACAATGAGTCTGTATGGGGAAGAGCGATGGAATTAGCGATCACTCCTCCCAATACTATGGAGGAGATCACTGCATGTAAATACAGTAGTCTCCTCCACTGAAAATCTGCTGGTACATCGTCCCATGTAAAGGGACCTTTAACCACATCCCCAAAATCGGTCTAAAACAAACCAGGAAAAACGGACGAAAAAACAGTCGCACAACAAAGAGTAAATTTGAATAAAAAATAAAGACTGCCAAAAACACTCAAAATTAGACCAAAAAGGAACAAACAACAACGAAAAATAACCCACATTCAATTTTCGTGACAGCAAATTCACAGCTAATCAGCCACCAGCCTAAGAAACGTGTATGACTCCTCTATGGATGATTCAAGGAAAGGTTATAATAGCAAAAAAAAAAAATGACTACAGAGAACACTGTACCTCTCTTCTATATACTCGAAAGGACAAGTGTCAGAAAGAGGAATTTTTTATAAACTCAATAATCATACCAAACGTTTTTTTACCATTCAAAATTACATACCAAATTTTGTCCTTCTGTAGCAGTCAGTCAAAAATATAACCTATTGTCAGTTTACTGCTGCTGTGAGGGGAAGATTATTTGTTAGGGTAATGGTAGATTGCATTTTTCTCTTGGTAGGCCTAGATAAAGACTCACTCACCGCCCCCCCCCCCCTTCCCTCTCTGGTTGGAGTGAATGGCCTGACTGAAAAGGTTTACTGTTTGACTTGCTGAAAGTCCAAACAAAAGAGGAAGTTAAAGAGCCAGGACAGGAAGTAGAATACATGGAGTGACTTAAAAAAATACCCAGGAAATCACCTATTTTTTGCGAAAAGAAAATTTACACAGGATAATTACATATAAGCTGTTAATATGTGCCACAATTTCTTTTTCTGGTAGTGTCCCTTTCGATACTTGAGATATTCCCTTTAATTTCAACTTGTTCATTTTCTTTATAAATGACACAATGAAACACATCAAATGCATTTCTTAAATCACATTGACTTGCTAAAAGTCCAAACAATGGAGAACGTTAAAGAACCAGGACAGGAAGTAAAATACATGGAGTGACTTAAAAAAATATCCTTGAAACCACCTATTTTTTTTTGTTGCAAAAAATAAAATAAAAATGTACACAGAATATTCACATATAGGCTGTAAATATATGCCACAATTTCTTTTTATGGTAGTGTCCCTTTAAATACCTGAGATAGTCCCCTTTCTTGTTCTTTTTTTTTTTTTTATAAATGACACAATAAAACTCTGCTGAAGAATCCAGTGGAAGGGGAGACCCAGGACATACAGCTCAGCCAACAGTGGGCAGTGTAGGGCGTGGCTTTTTGCTCCAACCAGCTCAGACTTCACAGTGAGGTTCTGTGCACAGAGGCAGACCAGCTCCCTCCAGGGAAAGAAGAGGACATCACAGGTCATTGTGACCCTCAGCTAACCAGGAGAACAGGAACACTGTAGATGAAGTAAGTGAATTGAAAATCTCTTAAATTTGCTTTGTTAGAAACATACAAGCATCAAAACAATAATTTAGACAACCCCTTTAAGTATGCAATTGCAAAAGGTCCTGTTACTCATTGTTTGCTAAGTTTGGTTCATGAGGCGCAATTTGTTTGGTTCATGTTTGCTAATGAGGCCCAATTTGGCATTTGTGCCAAACTGTGTGACTTTTGCATGCCAGAAAGCTGGCGCACAAACTTGATACATTAGCCCCTAAAACTAAACCCTACGTTAGGCAACTTTCATACAGTCTATTTCATCATTCTTTGCAAGCCAAAATTAGGAGTGGGTCCAAAACACAGAGAAGGCACAAATCTTTCCCACTCCTGTTTTTTGCTTACAAATGCTCATACAAAATACTGACCGAATACTGACTGCATGAAATTGGCCTCTAGCTGTTTTTTTTTATGCAGTTTTTAAACCCAAAGCCAGTAGTGGATCCTAAATGGAGGACAGGTATAGGTATGGAGTCCTCTTCTCATTTTGAACACACTTCTGGTTTTGGCTTTAAAAACTGCATACAAAACCTGAATGTGGAAACCCAGCCTTAGGGTACGACCACACAGTCAGTTTTCTGACTGTATCTGTCCTTTATACTTTCTCTACTTTTATGATCCACTCCTGATTTTGGCTTCTAATTCTGCATGCACAAACCTGCCCATGTGGCTATACCCTTGAGCTATCGAAACACGTTGCGGATTACGCAACATTTTTTATGCGTGGATTCTTGTGCGGAAACAAACACAGTGTAATATAGTACCAACAAAACAAACAAGATTAGATAACTCTCATGTACACTTTGGTTTTTTTTCATGTGGAAATTGACATGCTGTGCAGATTTTGAAGTCTGCAGCATGTCAACTCTTTGTCAGATTTTAGAAGCCGATTTCATCCTTTTCAATGCAAGGGTGAGATCTGTGAAAAATCTGCATCAAATTCACGCTAAAAACCGCAAGTAACACATTTGTTTTTGTGCAGAATTTCTGCAAGACAGCCCCGTACCCATTTTCAGGTACCTTTAGGCCACCTGCACACCTTGCAGAATAGGTGCGCTTTTTCTGCATGGATTCATGTGCAGAAAAAACGCAGAGTATTATGGTACCAGCAAAGTGCATGGGATTACACAAATCTCAAGTACATTTTGCTGATTTTTTCTGTGCAGAAGCTGACCTGCCATGCAGATTTCAAAATCCTCAGCATTTGAATTAGGTTTGCAGTTTTAGCTGCAGATTTCACCCTTTTCAAAGAAGAATGAGGTGAATATGCAGAAGATGCGCACAAATTTCCATGCAAAAACTGAATTTCTAATTGTGTTTTTTTGGTGCGGATTTGATGTGGTTTTGTCGTAGATCTCACAATCATTTGAAAAGGATGAAATTCACAGCTAAAACTGCAAACATAATTGAAATGCTGTAGATTTATATATACGGACTGCAGGCCAATTTCAGCACAGAAAAAAAAAAGTCTGCATTCTGATTTGTTTAATCTAATATACTTTACTGGTACTGTACTATATGGTGCTTTTTCCACACAGTAATCCATGCACAAAAACCACTAGTATTCCGCAACATGTACAGGTACCCTAAAATGTAAAAAACAACCCCTCTCCCCGCAAAGTCACAAAACCATGAAAAAAGTCATTGTCCTGGATGTCCTCTTGTGGGCTTTTCTGTGGTGGATATGCTGCCTTGAGCTACTTGTTGTGGGTTGCGTGCATTACTGGAATGTCCTTCAGGTGAGGTTTGTATTGGACGGATATGGGATTGTTGATCACTCTTAACTACAGTCTCTGGAAATGCTTCTCTTGCCGACGTGTTGTAATCTCCTTGAGTAGTCTGTTTTGATTGTGGTCTCATCATTGTAGAATAGTGATTTCTTATGGTGGAGACTGGTTGCCTGTAGCTCATGTTTCGATGTGGACTAGAATATTGTGGGTCGTTCACATTCATGGTGGTATTATCTCCAATTTGAAAATTCTTACAACCAGAAATATTTATTGTAGTTGCTGAAATGAGAAATTAGTCGTTGTGTTCACAATATAAAAGCACAGAGGGTTTTCTTATTATATATGTGGAAAGGTTATAGAATTGCTGCTCTCAAACAGACAAGCACATCGATGCTGATAATAGGTGGGTTATAGAATACTGAAGTGCACTGGTGTGCATAGAATAGAGAGAGGCTTGTGAAAAGGATTACAATGGACTCCCCATTCCCCATTATGGTGTCAAGTTTAGTCACTAAGGATAGAAGGGCCTGGTATTTGTTTCCTTCTAAATACTCTTTACATTATCCTACAAATTTGCCAACTCCTTGCTTGCGAACAACACAATTCTTATGAAAAGGGGAGACATACATCAGCTCTTGACATTCAGTAGCAAAGGGGATATGCACAACCAGGGTTGGATTTCATCTGAATACCTTGGTTTAGAGATGAGCAAATCGGTTCTACCGATTCAGAATTTGGTCAAATTTCCCACAAAAATTCAGATTCTAACTAACCAGAATTTCTTGTGATTCATGTGTGGTGAATTGCACAGAGAAAGAGAGAAACACATAATAATCCACTGAAATGAGACAAGCAATTTAATTCTCCTTCCAATAGGACAAGAATACTGGGTGTCTCAGTATTACATTTCTCTGACTGAGATGTGAAAGCCAGTTCTCCTTCCAAAAAGACAAGAGTTCTGGGTATCTCAGTATTACACTTATCTTTCCCACAAAACCAAAGGTATACAAATTAGCTTTCCTTCCAAAAAGAAAAGAACACTAAGACTATCTGATCTCAGCAAATTTAAGTGTAGTGACCTGGAGCAGTCTGGACATTTGCCTATTTCCCCTATGCAAAGTCATCAACTTACTTTATTTCACTTTAAAGGGTTAACTTGCACTGACTTATACTGCTTAATACTGTGTAACTGCATTTTATATGTATGTTGTGATTAGTGTTGGGCACGAATATTCGAATCTCAAATTTTAATCGCGAATATCGCCACTTCGAGAATTTGCGAAGATTTAGAATAAAGTGCTATATATTCGTATTCGAGAATATTCTAGATTTTTTTTTTCCATCTGAACCCATGATCCCTCCCTGCTTCTTGCTTGTGGGCCAAAGAGAAGGCTGCAATGTATTTGTCTGAGCTTAGCAACATCCCTAGCAACCAATAGGAAAGTTGCCTACCCCTTACTATATAAGAACCTCCCCAGCAGCCATTTTCTGCAGTTTGTTTTCAGTTCTGAGAGAGACAGCAGTGTCATTGCTGTTCTCTGTGCTTTGCTGTGTCACATTACATACATTAGTTAGTTAGTTAGTTAGCTTTATATAATATATATATATATATATATATATATTATACAGATAGTTAGTGGGAGCTAGTCAGTGTACGTTAGATAGTGATATAGTGTAGTTCCAGTGCAGGGTGTTAGGTAGTGCGATAGGTTCTGCTGTCCATACATACATGCTATAGGCAAGCTCACGACAATATGTAGTGCGCCAATCACTAATATGTAGTCAGACCTGCTAAAATGTGAAATTGCACGTATTGCGCAAAAATATGCGCATAATTAATTGCCGATTAGCGCAATCACGAATATATCAGAGCACTCTATCTGCATATTAAGCTATTGTAATTTTCTGTGATGCCAAACATTTTTTCCAGTCTCAGGAAAGTTCTAGCAGCTTAAAAAATTTATCCATAGTAACCCATGCCTTTATTGCGTGCGCAATACACGCATATTACATTGGCGATTTTTGCAATCAAGAAAATAATCGTGAATTCTCAAATTTGCAAATTTATGACGAGTATTGGCCCAAATATTCATGAAATATCGCAAATTCGAATATTGCCCCTGCCGCTCATCACTAGTTGTGATATATATCCGTTCATTTGCACTGCACTGTTTAAAGGGTTAATGAACATTGAGAGACTTTTGGGACTTTCTAGTTAATAAAGAGAAACTGGTATTTTTCCATAGTTACTATAAGAGTTGAAGAAGACCATGTTTTGGAAGGAAAAAGTCAGACTTGTTTACCACCAAAACCAGACAGACTGACCTTTTAAATGTCAGGTGTAGCTGTTATTATGTCTAAAGACTTGTTTTTGTCGGGCAAAATTACTATGTCTTTGACATTAAGTATTATTAGAGGTCTAATGCAAGTCTATAAGACACCAGAATTGTAACGTAACTATTTGTGTCTTCACTCCACCTCTTCAATAGGAGGTTCTTGTTCAGCTAGGAACTTTATATAAGGAGAGCAGTCAAAGCCCCTAGTGTTCTGTAGTTAGGGATCAGTGCATAGAAGAAGAGAGCCATGCTAGTCTGTATGGGTGACCAGAAGAAGACGCTGAGATGGGGATGCTGAGCTACAGACCATGGGTCACCAGTCCTGTGACCAAGAAGCCAGCCGGACTACTGAACCACAGACCCTGGGCCTCCAGTCTTTGGCCAGGGTACCAACCTTCTGAGAGAGAGAGAGGGACAGCTAGCTCAGGCCTTTTCTCAGGATCAAACCCTTCTTCTGCCAGGAAGGAGACTGGAGAAGCCAGCCGTACGCCTCACCTGTATTGTTTTGCACTTGAGTTCCTCCAGTAAAGAAGCACACTGGTTTACTGCAGACCCTTACTCTTTGGCCTTAATTCCCATTCGGGTGCACATGGTGACACCTCAACCGTGGCTGTGGGACCCAGCACAGCGTTGGGGCCACCCCAAAACTGGACACTGCATAAGCTACTACGATTTGCATATATGTTTCCCAGAAAGGCAGAGCAGCGTTGCCTGGACTACAATGCATACTTGTTGGTCTCCCAAATGAGAACGAACATCCTTAAGTACCTCAAAGGGCCCTCAGTTAACTAGAGCAATTTTCTCTTGAGATACCCAGCCAGTACTATTGTCCTTTTGGAAGGAGAATTGGCTTGCACATTTCATTTCCAGTGAAGTATTATGACTTGCTCTCCCAGCTTCTAGAACTAATATTTATTCTCTGAATCTATTTATAAAAATATGAGTCCTAGAAAACCAGAGACTGTTATATACCAATTTTCAGAGCAATTGAAGCATATTTGATTGGGGTAGAATCAATTTGGAACGGAATTGAAATTATTCAAAAAATTGTCGACTCAGACATGAAAAGAATTTCAAGAAATCCACTCATCTCTACATTGGAACATTGTAAATTCTGAAGGATGAACTTCTTAATGGACCTTATGTTTAACCTCAAAATGTTGTGAAACAAATGTTGTTTAAAATGGCTGGAGGGGTTGTTAAATGATCAAAAATCATCTTCACGATGTGATTTGGAGACATATGCTTAGGGTTTTTTAAAACTTCAATTCATTATGAACACAGCAGCCAGACTGTTTAGCGGTTATACTAACAACTGTGCTCTCTGTCCCTCATTACACTGTTTTCTGTAAAAGTAAATTAAAAACTCAAGCAATGCTGCACCATCATGCATCTTTGTTCTCATTTCCATCTACAAACCAACCCATGCTCTTCACATAGCTAATGACTTATGACTTTCATCCTACCTTCGGACTTCTTCTCGCCTGACTTTTCTCATACTGCACTCATACTGTGAAACTCACGGCCACAGCCTATTAGACTCCTAACAAATACATTTCTTTGAAAAGAGATCTATCTCACAAGACTATAGCCCATGTCCCACACACAACCTGACTTTGGAGATATCTCCATTCTTGGTGCAGCATATGTGTTAGTTCAGATACTGACAGGGTGAATGATTCATGTAGCTTTATTTATATTCCCCTTGGTAACAAAACAGCTGCCCCCCCCCCCCCCGCCTCATGGGTATGGGACTCTTTCTCTTTGTCTTATTTTTTGTTAATTTTAAATTTGATATACCGTATTTGCACTGTATAAATAAAAAAATATTATTTAATTATTCTAAGGTCTATTTTAGGTCCGGGTATAGTTTGGTAAATATACTTACAGTTAGATGTAGCAGGTTGAAGAAAATTCTGAAAACAAGAACAGAAAAGGTTAACACCTTATGCTATTTGCACACATTGACTATTACTGTATACTTAAAGGGGCTCTCTCAAGGTGATGGCATATTGGTAGGATATTTCACCATTGGGCAGTTGCAGTCCCCTGCCAACCCCATGACTGAGACCTCTGCTGAAGACTGCAAACTAAGAATTGAAAGACATTGCTTATTCTGTTCCAGTCTACACGACAAATCTAACATTTTTTTTCTTACAGAGTTAGGCTACTTGCGCACGACAGTGAAAAAAAAAAGGCCGTTAAAAATAGACACACTGTTTCATGGCCATTTTTCAATCATTTGTGCATCCATTTTCTGTCTGTTTTTAATGACCATTTTGCATCTGTTTTTTATGGCTGTTAAAAAATAGATGAATTTCGTTGGCTTTTTTAAAATAAAATCCGAACCCCTGCAGTATACATTATGTCCCCCAAAAGTAATAATGTCCCCCATGGTGGCCCCAGCAGTAATAATATCCCCCATAGTGGCCCCTAGTTGTAATAATGTCACCCATAGTGGTCCTCAGCTGTAATGTTTGTTTTTAGCAAAAAATAAAAATCACTTGCCTCATCCACTTGCACATGCAGGGACAGTCGCTCCTTACTTGATTCTGAAGGACCTGCCGAAGGACCTGCGTTCAAGTGTGATGACGTCACCATGTGCTCCCAGCATGATCGTATGGTGACGTCATCACACTTGAGCGCAGGTCCTTCAGAGGAATAACTGTCCCTGCATGTGAAAGTGGATGAGGGGATTTTTATTTTCTGCTAAAAACAAACTACAGCTAAGGGCCACTATGGGGGACAATATTACAACTTGGGGCCACTATGTGGGACATTATTACTGCTGGGGCCACCATGGGGGACATTATTACTTTTGGGGGACATAATGTATACCGAATCAGAACCAAGAGAGGAGTGACTGTCACTGCACGTGCAAGTGGATGAGGTGACTGATTTTTCTTTATCTTTTAAAAGGCCATATTGCACTAGTGCACCCGTTTTTAACCGCCGTTAGATGGGTGCACTATGGTCTAAGCAGCCATTGAAAATGGTCCTATTTCAATGGGGTCTGACTGGCCGTGAAAATGGCCAAAAAAGGACATGTCCTATTTTTTCACGGCTGCAATTTACTGGCCGTGGCCGTTAAAAAAAAAAAACGTCCATGTGAATAGCCCCATTGACTGCAGTGGTTCTGAAAATGGCCATATGATGGCTGTCAAAAAAACAGTCATCACAGTCTTTTACTTTCATGTGCATGTAGCCTTACAGTACTTGAATAGGACTATACTACAGTTTTGGACAGTGGCCAGGCCACTACTGTGTCGGGAAAAAGCAATGCTCTGAATCAGTGGTTTGTCCCAGAGGTTAGACCCCCACCGATCATAAAAATGATTGCTTATTCTAGCAATAAGCAGTTTTTAAGATGAGAATAACACTTTAACTGTGCTCTAAAGTTCTATTGCATTAATATTACATATTGTGTATTCTATTAGATTTAGTTGGTGGATTGCTCATGTGTTCAATAGCACTGTTTTATGCTATGCCTGCAAAATGAGTTAACACACATGCTTTTTGAGACTTGTTATCTAAACTAAATGCGTTAAGCAAACACTTATAATTGCTTTTCAATGGCTTTTGTATCAAGATAACGCAATGAGTTAAGAAATTTGGGTTAAGAGTATGTGTGTAAACCCTGCTACATCTGTATATCTCAAGCGGAATCCTATAGTCTTAAAGGAGAAAATGCGTAGAGAGGATAGGGGCAAAGCAGGATATAACAGGTTAAGATGCTGTGTAGTGTCATGCTTTTCAGGGTGAATACAATACTTTCCAAAAAGGATATAATAATGGAAATTTTGTAATAGAGTTATTCTGGTCATGACCATCATCATCAAGCATCATCACCAGTTGAAGATTCCACCAAGTATTAGGCCTCATGTACACGACCGTTGTTTGATTCCGTGTCCGTTGCTCCGTTTTTCGTGATTTTCTGCGGACCCATTGGTTTTCAATGGGTCCGTGGAAACCTCGGCAAATGCACCGTTTGTCCTCCGCGTCCGTGGTCCGTGATTCCAGTCCGTCAAAAAAATATAACCTGTCCTATTCTTGTCCTTGAAAAACGGTTCACGGACCCATTCAAGTCAATGGGACTGTGAAAAAATGCGGATGGCCATCCGTGTGTCAGCCGCGTTCCGTGTCCGTTTTTTTTGCGGATCCCTTGGCAGGCACTTGGGAAAAATTGTCAGCCTGTCTTTTGGTAAAATCTTTTGGGTCATGTCCGCTAAAAAAAAACGGAAGACACACGGAAACACAACGGAAGGCAAAAACGGACACGGATCACTGAACAACAGAACCCCTTTTTGCGGACAGCATAAAAAAACGGTCGTGTGCATGAGGCCTTATTCAGAGCTATTGTACTGTACAGACACTAACAGGGGATCTGGTAGGCAGTGATGGGGGAACTCGTGAGATATTACTTAAAAATATATTTTTTAAGGCATTCTAACACTTTTTTTTTAAATCTGGCTGGGCAACCATTTAATTCTTAAACATATGAAGTCGTTCCAAACTGTACCTTCACTTTCAGTCTATAATGGCAGACGTACATGTTCTAGTAGATAAATTGCAATGTATTTTATCCTAAAATATTCTTAATCCAAAAGATTACCTAAAAATTCTTTATATTGTACTAATGACTGCTAACTTCTTATACTGTATGTAGGTAATCCTGCATAAAAGTTACGCATATTAATATAACAGTGAATACTATGGCCACGAGATGGATTAGCCATCCGCATATCACTTTATAGATATTATCAGATAATTAAAAATCTTGGACAGCCCTCCAGTAGCCTACAATAAAAAAAATAAATAAATCATGTTATACTTTCTCCAGCGCTGTTCTCTTTGGCCCTCGTCTGGTTCTTCTGCCACTACTTGCTTGTAAACTACAGTGGAGACGTTCTGGTATATAGCACGTGACCAATGTAACCAACCATTGTCCTCTGTGGTCTAACGCTGAGTGATTGGCTGAAGCAGTGACGTTCTGTACACCTACACATCACTGTGCATGTCACAATGTTGGTGGAGTGTAGGTACATGGCACTGAGGAAGGGGCGAGTATAACATGATATTTTACTTTAGGCTACTGTACGGCTTTTCTGAGATTTATAATTCGCTCAAACAGCCCATTTAATTGCCTTCTTTCCTGACAGTCGGCTGCTCCTTCATTAAAAGAGACTGCTGCATTTACATGCAGCAATCTCCTTCACTGTATGAGGATGGGGGATGACTCTTGCAATCTCTCGTCCTCATACAGATTAATGATTTCTGAGCAGCAGATTGTTGTTTAGACCACACGATCTGCTGCCCAGAAACTATGATCGGTATTGACTCAAGTAATTGAAGCTTAATGTGATCGCTATTAGTATGAGCCCCATAAGACAATACAATGCCCAACAGTAGTATTACTGAAAGCAAATCTTACACATTGCAAGCAAAAACACATGACTG
Organism: Bufotes viridis; assembly: GCA_033119425.1. Taxonomy (NCBI): domain Eukaryota; kingdom Metazoa; phylum Chordata; class Amphibia; order Anura; family Bufonidae; genus Bufotes; species Bufotes viridis. Next base: position 203,029,437 of record CM065589.1, on the reverse strand, counting down.
TTAGTGATCAGATCTGAAACGTTAAAGTCCTATTTTTTCTTGCTTTGGTAACTTACATGATAAGGTGTAAACTGTTGATTCCAATATAGAGGAGGACCTGCAATAAAGCAAACAGATTTTTCCATATGTGTTCATATATTCAAAGAGACTGTCCATGTTTGATGAAAGGGGTTATCCAGTCATGTGAAAAGAAGTTTAAATGTTTGTATATGTAGGAGTGACACAAGTTTCCCACAAGACACCATTTTAAAAGTTACGTCCAAAGCCTGCTCTGTCCCTTTGTCATCTGTCTATGCAGCATTTCCTGCTACGGCATGCTGTCCCAACTGCCAATCACTTGGGCTCCTCTGTAGTTTGCCCCTCTTCCTTAGATGAAACATCATTTATGAAGCAGACATCCAGTTGCCATGTAAGTGCAGTACTCCAGGGGACTACTGCAAGGGTTAATTGCTATTGATTGACTTAATGCAATGTTTCTTGAGTTACATTTTGTGATTTGTTATATACATGAACTTAATGGCACTGAATGGACAACATATGTCATACAACTTGGCAAAATATGTGAAGTTGTCAGGAGATAGACTAGACTCTTCAACTTAGTGTTGAAGGAGTCTAGTCTGAAGCAGCCTTGTTGAAAGATCTGTCTGTTCTATCTTCTGCACAACTAGGCCCTAGTTCAGAGAACCCTAATGTCTGACCCTACAACTGCCCAGAAAGCAGCCATACTACCAAAGTACTCCTGACAGAAAAACACACCAAAAATCTGAGACGGTCTAGAACTCACAAGCCTGTGCACTGGACACAGACAGCAAGGTATTGTGCTTGTTTATGGCAGAAAGGCTTTGTTGTTGTGGAATGGAATATTACAAAAGCATCCCTCATACTTAGAGAGATGGATTGGCTATCTGTATCCACTGTAAATTCCTGCACCCCTTAGTCCAAGAATTGCAGAAGGCAGGGGCGTAGCGAGGGGGGGGGGCAGACGGGGCATGTGCCCCCGGTGCAGAGGCTGGGGGGGTGCACCTGCCTGGCAGTTCCATTTACTGCCGGGTAGTTCATTTCCATAGTAAAGCAGGGAGCCCTCTGCTCCCTGCTTCACTGTTCTGCTGATTTCCGGTGCTCCCCCCTCAGGCCGGACATCATACTGCTGGCTATGTTGGAGGGGCGCTGAAATCTCAGGAAGCAGCCTCCTGCACAGCCAGCAGCGCTGATGTGTGTGGGAGCGTGTCGTCAGTTCAGGGAAGCAGGTAAGTATTTAAGTTTTTTTTTTCTTTTATGTAGCTAGGGAGGGCACTGGGGGAAACAAGGAGAACATAACTACAGTGAGGGGACACAAAAGTGGGCATAAATACAGTGAGGGGCACAAAAATGGGCATAACTACAGTGAGGGGGCACAATAGCGGACAACTACAGTGAGGGGGCACAAAGATGGGCATAACTACTGTGAGGGGCACAAAGGTGGGCATAACTACTGTGAGGAAGTACAAAGACGGGCATAACTACTGTAACAAGCACATGGGTGGGCATAATTACAGTGAGGGGCCACAGGGAGGACATAAATACTGTGAAGTGGCACAAAGATGGGCATAACTAATGTGAAGGGGCCATAAGATGGGCATAACTACTGTGAGGAGGCACACTGTGGGCATTTCAGCTGTGAAGGAGGCACAATGTGGGCATTAGCACTGTGAGGGGCCACAATGTTGGCATTTCAGCTGTAAAGGAGGCACAATGTGGGCACAAGTACTGTGAGGGGGCACAATGTGGGCATTAATACTGTGTGGTAGCACTAAGGGTAAATGCCCTAGATTACCCTGTTATACATTGGGATGGCTCGGTCTTACAGGACCAGCACAGCCCTCCCTTGTAGGTATTTACCAGGTACCTAGATCATCTCGCTGCTTCTTAATTATATAAAAAAAATGTATGTGGTGAGCCAACCCCCTTTAATATTGGCATTAAAATCTATAATATGTTTTCAGCGCTATTTTTGCAGTTTTCACCTACTTTGCAGCTTGATTTTATTGTATGCAGCTTCTGTTGACTGATGAGCATGCCTTCAAAGTACTTTAATGAAGGTCACATAATAACACCAGATCTGTCAAAAGCAGCATATTGGCAGTTTGCTGTAGCAACAGGGTATCAGCTCTATACCACAGAGTAAAAATAAACTTAAAATTAAAGGGGTTGTGCCATCACATACAATAGGGGCATAATAGGTCCCACCTCTGGAAGCGGGGGAAGTAGTCGAGGGCGCACTGCGCATGCGCAGCCGCCCTCCATTCATTTCTATGGGGACACTGAAAATAGCCGAGCGCTGGCTCGGCTATTTCCGTCGGCCCCATAGAAATGAATGGGAGCGGGGGCCGTGCATGTGCGGTGCGCTTCCATTCACTCGTATGGGAGCAGCGGGGAGCAGCGCTTGGTGGTGGCCGGACCCCGGGAAAACCCAGGGTCATCCAGCCACAACTCTCCCTGCTCCGTTCTCGTTGTAGGTGCGGGTCCCAGAGGTGGGACCAGCACCTATCAGACAATGTGGGCATATCCTAGCAATATTCCCCCATTGTCTGTGATGGGAAACCCCTTTAAGTCCAAAACAGCAAAACTGGTGTTGAAGCTGTGATGTTTCACAAGACATCACCAGTTATATTCAATGACAGGGCTTCATTTTAAATATATTGCTTTCAATGCAGCTTTGTGCAATGTAGAACGAAATCAATCAGTTTACACTGCGGCATATTCATTTTATATGGATACTGCAAATTTACACTGTGCGAACCCACTGTGGAAATCTGCAGCGTACCAATTTGTTGCTGTCGATACATGCCTATGCTAAACATATGCCGTAGGCTTCATGCACACGACCGTAGGTGTTTTGCAGTCCGCAATCCGCAAGAATGTTTTCTCGTGACATATTGTACTTCAAGTTGGTGGTAAATTTGAGTCAATATGTTTTACCTTTATTTATAAAAAATTCCCAAATTTACAGAAAATTTGGAAAAATTAAAGCAGATTGTGATACCTAATAAAATAGTTGTTACTGTACATTTCCCAGATGTCTACTTCATTTTGGCATCATTTTGTAAATGTCATTTATTTTTTTAGGACGTTAGACGGCTTAGAATTTTAGAAGCAAATCACTTTGTGGGGCTTACATAGTAGAAACTACCCATAAATGACCCCATTTTAGAAACTACGCCCTTCAAGTTATTAAAAATTTCACTTTTTTTGCAGATTTTCCATTTTAATCTATTTTCCCTGTAACACAGCAAGGGTTAACAGCCAAAGAAAACTCACTATTTATTACCCTGATTGTGCAGTTAACTGAAGCACCCCACATGTGGTGGTAAACTGCTGTATAGGCACATGGCAGGGCGTAGAGGGAAAGGAGAGCCATATGGATTTTGGAGGGCAGATGTCGCTGGGATAATTTTAAGTTGCCAGGTCATTGAAGACCCCCTTTAGAAACTCCCTAAAAGTGACCCTATATTGTAAACTACGGGATGAGGTGACAGTTTTATTGGTACTATTTTTGTGAGGCAAGGTTTAATTTTTTGTTTTTTACGGAGTTCTGATAGGATAGGTCATGTGTTGCTTTTATAGAGCAGGTTGATACGGACGTGACAATACCAAATATGTGTATTTTTTTGTTGTTTCAGTTTTACATAATAAAGCATTCTTGAAAACTAAAATCATGTTTTTGTCTCTTTATTTTCTGAAAGCTACATTTCTTTTATTTTTCTGCCAATCCTCTTGTGCAGTGCAGAGGCTCTTTTTTTGCAGGGAGAGCTGATATTTTTATTGGTACCGTTTTTGGGTACATATGATTTTTTGAACAATTATTATGACACTTTTTTGGGGCAAGGTGACCCAAAAATGGCTATTCTGGCTCAGTTTTCTTTTTGTTTTTTTAACAGCGTTCAACTGAGGGGGTAGATCATGTGATATTTTTAAAGAGCAGGCCATCACGGAGGTAGCAATACCTAATATGTCTATTTTTTTAATTTCAGTTTTATACAATAAAAGCGTTTGTGAAAAAAATCATGTTTTTTGTGTCAACATTTTCTGAAAGCTATTTATTTATTTTTCCTGCCGATCATCTTGTGTAGGGGCTAATTTTTTGTGGAAAGAGTTGGCGTTTTTATAAGTAGCATGTTTGGGTACATATGATTTTTTTTAATCACTTTATATTACACTTTATGTGGCAAAGTGACCCAAAATTTGCTGTTTTGGCGGTGTTTTTTTAATGGAATTCACCTTAGGGGTTAGATCATGTGATATTTTTATAGAGCAGGCTGTTACGGATGCGGCGATACATAATATGTCTACTTTTATTTATGTATTTCAGTTTTACACAATAAAAGCATTTTTGGAAAAAAATCATGTTTTTAGCATCTCTATTTTCTAAAAGCCATATTTTTTTATTTTTTTACCGATTGTCTTATATAGGGGCTCACTTTTTGTAGGAAGATATTACGGTTTCATTGGTACTATTTGGGTTGCATATGACTTTTACATCACTTGTTATAACACTTTTTGTGATGAAAAGTGACAAAAAATTGCATTTTTTGCAGTTTTTTTTCTTTTTCTGGTGTTCATCTGAGGGGGTAGATCATGTGATATTTTTATAGAACAGGTTGTAACAGACTCAGTGATACCAAGATATGTCTACTTTTTTAACATTTTATTTAAGTTCTACGCTATAAAAACATTTTTGAAGACAAATAAAAATCATGTTTTAATGTCTCCATTTTCTGAAAGCCATATTTTTTAAATCTTTTGCCTGATTGTCTTATATAGGGTCTTATTTTTTGCAGGAAGAGATGACAGTCTGATTGGTTTAAACTCCAAATATGAGCCAATGAATGCTCATAAAGAACTGCATTTATTTAATTTTTATATACCCTAGGTGCTGTTTCCCCTGACGAGTTATTAAAACGAAACGTGGCACGTCAGGAATTACTTATAGAGTTTAATAGGTATATTGCCCGGTCTAGGATCAGGTATCCGGACGGGGTCGCCCCTTTCGGGGCGGGTGCTCTGTATATATAGGCAGGGTACTACTAGTCCCTTCCCATATTATAGGGTGTATTAGGGTCAGATGTTCCCGTTGCCTATCTTTACATGATGCTTTTTGGCCACCTGAGGTTGAAACTGGACTACATGCAACCGAATGGCATCTGCAGCAGAAGTACATGTATCTCAATTACATATGATCGGTAAGAACTTTCCAATTATTGATATTTTCCACAACTTATGCCTTGTGATTGATTTTTAACCGAATCACTGGATCGTTTGCGAACCAGCTAATGGTTGGCTAAGTATGCTGCTTCGTTTATTTATCATTCATGGCAGTTTTGGTGTAGTGCACTAGTACCGTTTTTATTTATTATTAAAAGTTACGTTTTATCTCCCTCACTCTCCCCTCCTGGGATAGCGGTTTCTACAGTTTGATTGGTACTATTGTGGGGTACATGTGTCTTTTTGATCGCTTGGAATGACTCTTTTTGTGATCTAAGCTGACCAAAAAATGGCATTTTTTGCTAAGTTTTTTTTTTTACAGAGTTTACCTGAGGTGGTAGATTATGGGACATTTTTATAGAGCAGGTCATTACGGACGTGTCAATACCTAATATGTATGTTTTTTTTTTAACATGATTTTATGGTGAGGGGGCTTTTTTTTTTCTTGTTAAAAAACATTTTTTAAACTTCTTTTAAAAAATTTTATATTTGTCCCACTGTGAAACTTTACCTTTTTAGGGTTTGATCCCTGTTTCAATTCAGTACAATACATTTTATATTGTACTGAATTGAACTGTCAGCCTCTCCTGGGCTTCTGTAGCTGGCAGACTCCGATGCCTGTGTAAAGCATCGGAGCTGCCATGGAAACCATCGTCCCCCTGTCACCAGAGCAAGTGGCGCCTATGGAGTCAGAGGTCTGACTGCGGCATGTGAAAGTGTTAATCCTCCGGCATCACCGCATACAGCGATGCCGGCAGATGCATCAGGTGCCCGACAAGAATTCCCACATGAACGTGAGGTCATCAATATCCGAGAAGCGTGGGTCTGACACCCGGCACCGCCGCCAATCAGTTGGTTGAAGAGAAGGCTGCGCTCCGTGTGGGTGCAGCCTTCCCTTCATTGTTTACCTGCTCGCCGTCGACAGTGCAGCGGAGAGCCGGTGTAATTTCAAGCCATTCCATTCATGTGCTTTCTGAAGAAGAAATTTACCTGCAGAATATTGAGAAGGATGTCCATAGTTAGGTCCCTAGATGATAAAAAGAATATGTATGCATTAGTGAACCTTAATGTTAACACATACAGTATACAAATGCCCCTGTATAGATATATATATATATATATATATATATATAACAAAGATATTCTATACCATAACTCCTGGTTGGTAGTAACTGGGCGGTATAGTTCCTTGAGGACCTCTTAGATGTTGACTTTGTGAAGCACTCCTTATAGGCACCGAATCTGAAGGACAAGTATGAAAATGTAAAGAATCACTTGGGTATTAGAATTTTGTACAGATGTAGCCGAGCTAAAATTGACTGCGATAACACAGGTCACAGTGTTCTCGTGACAAAAGCTGTTTAAATCCATTGAAAAAGTAAATTAACATTTTCTTGTCGTTGTTTACTTAACGCATTAACCATCAAGTTTAGCTTGGCTACATCATTACTAATAGCAAGTAGTGATATTAGGGTATGACCACACAAGACGTAAACTTATTGGGAAAAACCAGTGAGAAATCCACCATATTGAAGTAGATTAGCAGTGGATTTCATCCTAGGTAAAGAAAAGAGTGAAATCTGTCAGGGAAAGGCCGCATGCACACGACCGTTGTTTTATTCCGTGTCCGTTGCGCCGTTTTTCGTGATTTTCTGCGGACCTATTGGTTATGAATGGGTCTGTGGAAAACTCGGCGAATGCACCATTTGTGCTCCACGTCCGTGGTCCGTGATTCCAGTCCGTCCAAAAAATATAACCTGTCCTATTCTTGTCCGCGAAAAATGGTTCGCGGACCCATTCAAGTCAATAGGAGGCACATATGATTGTCATCGGCGTCTGCATCCGCGTCCGTTTTATTTCCATCTTTTGACCTGCATATATACCAGTATCCTGGGTGGAGATATTAAAATTACACTTTTTTCCCCCCTTCCTTGTTTTCTGACGGTCCGCCCCAAAAAAACGGAAGACACACAGAAACACAATGGAACCAAAAATGGACACGGATCACGGAACAACGGAACCCCATTTTGGGGACCGCAAAAAACAACTGTCGTGTGCATGAGGCCAAATCTGCAGCATAAATTGACATGCTGGAGATCCAAAATCAGCACTGCAGGTCAATTTCTGGTACAGATTTTTTTCTGCAACATGTGTATGAGATTCAGTAAAATCTCACTCACTTTGCTGGAAAATTCCCTTAAAGTGTTTTTTGCACTATGCAGGAGTATCACCTATTCAAAGAACAATAGATAGACCCAACTGATGGGATTCACAGATGGCAAGGATGGAGAACCCCATCCCCCATTCTTTCTCCTGTGGGCGGTCATGGTGGAGAGGAGTTGTATGCCACTGAAGTTGGTGAATTAGAGACAAACAGACCCTGTCCTGGGAATGCCCAAAATAGTGCATCACCACCTGCTTGTGGACAGTGAGTACACAAACCCCACCTATTTCTGGCCCGGGACAGACAAAATTTGCAGGGACTGTCTGAAAATTATGGACAGTCCCAGCAGATTCAGGACTGTTGGTATAACTATGGCATGCTCAGTCATCTGTTCATACACTCCTTCCTACTGAGGCTATACACAGGAAGAGGAGAAATAGCAATCCAACTTTCTAGCAACCAGAGGGATAGGTAAAATGTGATGTGAACAGAGCCTTACTTTGTAGCACAAGTGCTCATCAGAAAAGTTCAGAGTGAAATATGTGAAGCATTTCTATCATATCTTTAGTAGTTCATAATGCTGAGATTCATAACCCCCCAAATAATAGGGCATATGGACAGGACTATTCTAATGTGACACTACATATGCTTTTCCGGACTGGTGTTATGGCTTATTTATATTGTTTCAGGTTTACTTTTTTAATGTTTTCTTTATGACTAAAGTAGGCTATATAATATACGGCTCATTGTCTGTCCCATGGCTATATTTAAGCTGTGTATTCTATCAATACTTTTCTTCCCAAAAAGAGTCTAGGAAAGATTTTTCTTCTTCCTCTGGTAGAGATTTATTGGCGTTATTTATCAAACTGGTGTAAGGCAGCACTGGCTTAATTGCCCATAGCAACCAATCAGATTCCACCAGGGCCGGATTAGCCATAGACCTTACAGGGAAATTTCCTGGTGGGCCGATGCCCAGGGGGGGGGGCGCATAAGCCCCTCTCTCTGCCGCTGCCCAGATACATAATAAGTTCTCAGGGATAATTAAAACGGTGAGAATCAGGTACTCATGTACCCAGCTAGCTATTGTTATGCCCTCCTGAGTTCAACTGCTGTGGCCGCATATCACCTCCTAGGCCTGCTCCATATCCTTATCAGAGACAACTGGAGGAGGACAGAAAATGGCATCTATTGATGGCCAAAGAAAAAAATAAAGGACAATGCAACAGCACTGGGCAGACACTAATAAAGTACAACAATGTCATAACTATAGAAAACATTCTGGTGCCAATGCTTCGCTTATTTTGCAAATTAGAGACTCTTGGCAAATACATTTTGTACAAAATTATTTGGGCCAGTTTGCCAAACGTCAAGGTGATCTCTATCAAACGGGAACCTAACACTAAATACTACCTGTAATGTGCCATAATGGCTACCATAAAATTCAGGGAGTGCAGGTTCCACATGCATGCTGGGTCCACGCTGCTTTTTACCATTTTTGGTGCCATAACGACCTCTATTAAATCCAGGGATGCAGGTACCAACATGCATGCTGAGCCCACTCTATACCTCTCCTGGTGCCGAATGGCTTCCAATGAATACAATGAGTGCAGGCTACAGCTTTATACTTACTCTGATTTAAATCAGCCCATGGGGCAAACAGGCTAGTCAGGGGTGCAAGAACAACAACTTCGCTAGAATACTGTACCGAGCAAGCACTCCGTACAGTATTAGTATGTATTGGCTCCGATGAGCCGCAGTTATTACTTCGCGAAGTCTCGCGAGACTTCGGGTAATAACTTCAGAAATTATTTGTACTGTAAAAAAACCTTTTACCGAACTCGGGTTCGGTTCCAAGGTATCACTGACGAGCCGAAGTTATAGATATTACTTTGCGAAGTCTCGCGAGACTTCGGGTAATAACTTTGAGAAATTAATTTGTACTGTAAAAAACTTTTTACCGAACTCGGGTTCGGTTTGAAGGTTGGAACTGAAACCGAGTTTGGTAAAAGTTTTTTAACAGTAGAAATTAATTTCTGAAGTTATTACCCGAAGTCTCGCAAGACTTCGCGAAATAATAACTTTGGCTTATCGGAGCCAATACATTCTAAGGGTCCATTCTCACGTCCGTGGAATGGGTCTGGATCCGTTCCGCAATTATGCATAACGGGTGCGGATTCATCCATTTTCAATGGGGCCCGGAAAAGATGCGGACAGCACACAGTGTGCTGTCAGCATCTGCATTTCCGGTCCGCGGCCCCGAACTTAAGGTCCGCAGCTCCGCAAAAGAATAGAGCATGTCCTATTCTTGTCCGCAGCTGTGGACAAGAATAGGAATCCTCTATTAAGTGCCGGCGATGTGCAGCTTCAGTATTTTGTGGTCCGCAATTTGCGGACCACAAAACACTACGACGTCTGAATGGACCCTAATCATGTACGGAGCACTTGCTCCATACAGTGTTCTAGCGAAGTTTTTTGAGAATCAACTTCTGATGTTTCACCTGAAGTCGATTTGCTCATCCCTAGCCACCACAGAGGGACAACTTTTGGGGCAATATATGATGGGACAGTATTTTGCACTATGGTATTGTTGACGTCGCCTACTTGTGTTGGCCCGCCTTCTGACAATTTAGACCCAGCTATAACATGGGGCCACTTTAAAAAAAAAAATTCCAGGGACACTTTAAGTTCCCAGTCCGCCCCCGGTTTCCTCCTTTCATTTTTGACAGCTTCTTTGGAAAATGAATAGTGAAATCTGATTGGTTGCTATGGGCAACTAAGCCAGTTCTACTTTATACCAGTTTGATAAATGACCCCATTAGTCTTAACTTAAAAATATGAGAATACTGACCATAGGTTTGACTGTGTGAATGAGCTCAAAGAGTCTAGAAGCAAACCCAACCCAACATGTATGATCCCATCATACTTTTTCATTCATCCCATTCTCTTAACCCCTTCTCACCAGGGTTGCCAATGGCCCAGAAATTTCTGGACAGTCTGTAAAAATAGATAACTTTTTTCTTATGTCCGTCAGAAAACAAAAACAAATAGATGTGTATGTGATTATTTTTAGGCTGGTGGTACTTGACTAGATTATCATTATTTTTCAGCTCAAATGCTGGTAATGAGTTCTTATCAGTATATTGTGCTATAGACTTATGTATAACCTTTATAATTTATTATGGTTTTCCAATTTGTCCTTGAAAAATGTTGGTTCTTTGTAATTTTGGGAGAAGTTGACCAAAAACAAAAACTGGGGTTGGCAACCCTTCTCCTCACATTGCAGTGTAATAGTATGTGATAAGCATGTCATACCTGCAAACTGCCATACTACTAAGTGATAAAGATGTTTACCTGGGTAATACATAGCTTGAGGTCTGTAATGATATCTCTGTGTGACAAAAAGAATAAATAAGCATTAATGCAAGCTAATATATTGTATATATATATATGTAGAAAGTGATATTGCTGTCATACCACAGCTCCTTGTGGGTGACTTTGTGGTGAAATTTCTGGACGAACCCTTGGAGGCTGACTTTGCAATCCAGGCACAGACTCTGATTGGCAAAAAGGGAAATATAAAGAATCACTTATATAAAAAATTATGTCTTGAGAAATATGGAAGTGGTTTTCCCACTATAATATGTATGACCTATGCACTGGATAGGTGACAAATGTTAGATTGATATGTGTCTGACTGCTGGGATCCCAGTCCTCCTCCAGTTTTTGGCCACAGTGAAGAGTTGTATGAAGTTGCATACAAATCCTTCCAACTGTGGCTAAACACAGGAGATGTATGGGACTAGGGTGCCCTAGGAACCATCACTTCGATGAATGATAAATATTAATGGTGGATAAACCACGTAAATAGATTAATAGTTATTTACCCAGTAATGCAGGTGGGGCTTCAGAAAATCTCAGAGTATGTAATTTGTGAACCATGTCTGACATTTCTGTAGTATTTACAGACGCTGTGTCCTTTTTATATGAAATATCTTTTGTATTACCAGAAGACACAGGAGAATCCTTAGGAACAGGAAAATGCAAAATCAATTTCATATCACACACAAAATAAACATGGCAATTATCCAGATAAAACCTAAAAAAATATCTGAACGACCAATGTTAGGCAAATGGCGCTAAAGAAATAATATTCAGCATGAGACAGCATTATCTATTCCTTGATTTAGACACCACTTACTGAAGAGGTAAGTACCACATAATATTAATTAAGAAACTACTTACATTGTGTTTTATTAATGGCAATTTATGCCTTTTCCAATTTCAACCATGACAAATAGGGTAGTAAGGCAATGTATTTAACATCATTGTGCAACACTCCACAAATGACAGCATGGCCCAAGTGACTACTGGGATTTGCTACCTACTTAATGCACAAATTTTTTGTCGAAGACTTACTTATCCTGTCTTTGATTTAGACAGTATAAATTAAAGGCTCTATTACCCAGGATGATTTTTGGGCCCAGTATAATTGTGCTGCAGATTAGCTGACAAATGAGAGTTTACTCTCTTGCATCGTTGAAGCAGCATAAGGGAAGGTTTATAACATTGCTATTTTGGTGCTATTTAACCTTCTAACAGTCCCGTTAAAATTGGAAAAACCCTCCCAAAAATGTCACTTTTTATTGTAGGTTTTTAATGTGTGTCTGCAGTAAATCTTGTTGCCAAACTCAGGGGACACAATTGCATTTCTAACCCCTTAGTGACATAACTAATCCCCCTTTGTGTTCTAGCAGTCATAACTTTTTATTTATTTTTACTATTTTGTTTTTGTCATTTTGTGTGATTAGTTGTGAGTTTTTTAGGAACCATTTTTGGGGTATATATAGTGTGTTAACTTTTAATTTTATCATGTGGGTCAGTATAATAATAATGCCATATATTTTTACTATTTTTCTTTTCCTCCTGCAGCCTGTCAGCTCTGCAACTGCTCCTCCCCCTCCTCTTCCAGACAGACAGGGAAGGGGGGGGGGGCAGCTGCTTTAGCTTCTCATATCTTTGGGTTGGTTTTGTATTGTTTGAAAGCTCCAATATTTCAAACAGTGCCAGAATGACAGCATTATCTTCAGTACATGGGAAGATATCACTGTTAGAAATTGGGATACTGTGAATACAGCTGAAAGTGAAAGTATACCAGGTTTTACCTGTGATTATTCCTGACTCGATTTCTAACAGTGATATCTTCTCTGTTGCTTGGACTGCTGTCATATTGGTCTTGTATGAAAGCCTAGAATTCTTTCAATAAAGACCATTTGCAGGCTTCTAGCTGCTACCATTGAGGAGATATCAGCATCTAAAGCTGCCTTCCCCCCTTCCACTTCTGCCCGAGCTCAGGTCGGGCAAAACAGTTAACTACGTTTCCTACTCCCCAAGCTGAGCTTGGGCAAAACAGTTAGTTGGTTAAAGGGGTTTGCCTTTCTCGCACTTTGGTGGCATATTGCTAGCATATGTCAACAATGTCCGATAGGTGTGGATCCCACCTCTGGGACCCACACTTATCAGACATTGGTGGCATATCCTAGCGATATAAGTGCAAGATGGGCTTTTAATACCACATCAAAAACATATTTAAAAAACCTCTTAGAAATTGCATGCACTTTTACTACAGTTGCAACTTTACAGGTGACACGTGTTAAATCAGTTTGTTTTGCCTGTTAAAACTGCATGGGAAACTGCAGTAAAGATGCACGTCTTTCTTTTTTTTTTTTCAAAGTGTTTTTGATGCATTTTTAAAAAGCAGCAAAACAGCAATGTGCACTCACTAAAGGGCTATTATACCCCATGATTATCAGCAAATTATCAGTAACAAGCGTTCATAGGAGTGCTCGTTCCCTATGTAACCAGTAATGTGCTGCCGATAATGAATAGAACGATTGTCGATTATACTGCCCATTGTCGAATGGGCAGTATAATACCACACTTTGAATAATGAGTCTAGAGAAGCACCAGATTTATCACGGTAGCTTATTCTGGATGATAAATCTACTGCATTTTTAGACTGTCTAGTCAAAGTTTATACCTTCTATTAGTTGGCTAAGGGTAGGTTCACACTTGCATTTACTTGAGATGGCAGGCTGTTCCAGCAGAGAACACCTGCTGGCATCCACTAGATTCAGGCTAGCTGTATTCTGCTGTTCACCGCCAGACCCCATTTACTATAATGGGATTTGAATCCAGCATTGAATGGAGGTATCCAGCTAGGCTGGATCTCGTAAACTCTGTCAGGCTATTCTCTGTCGGGACAGCCTGCCAGATCAGGTAAATAAATGCAAGTGTGAACCTACCCTTACTTCCAGCCAGATGTTTTCACAAAATTGTAGTGCATTTTGCTGCACAGTGATGCCCCTTTCTGGAAAGCCATGCCCACTTTTTAATAAGCCACACCCACTTGCTGCTCGAAGTGCAAAAAGTGTCTAAGGTTGGGTTCACATCACGTTTTTCTCATCCGTTTACCCTATACAAAAAAGGTATCTATTAAACAGATGCCTAATACTTATGCCATACAGTGGCATCCGTGCACCATAGAGTTCCATTGTAAAATATAAATATATATATATATACTTTTTTTTACTATTTCCAAAAAAATATATGTTTTTTCTTTACTGGACTGCAGGATAGAAGAATGTGGTGTGCTACGTTTTTGTATCTTTTTTTTTTCTAATATATACGTCAAACGGAGGCATAAAACATGATGTGAACCAACCCTAAGACACTTAAAGGGGTTATTCTGGAAAAGATAATGATGACCTATCCTCAGGGTTCCGAATCCTAGCACCCTCACCGATCAACTGTTTCAGGTAGCCGATACGCTCACCAGAGCTCTGGTGAGCGCTACTGGCTCCCTGTAGCTTTCCAATCATGGTGCCATACATAATATACTGGCTGTTCTTGGTATTTCAGTTCAGCCCCATTGACTTGAATGATACATTTCTATAAATACAGTATATCAGCCACAGCACTCATCCAACTTGGGGCTTTTGTGGGGTGCTCGTCCTGTTCTGGTTCTAGAGAAATGATTCATTGTAATTGGAGTGCTGTCTGAAGTTGTTTTTCTCCATTGACTTGAAAGCGTCTAAGTTGCAACTAGGCCACGTGACTGATGTATGATGAAGTCACTTACCTAGAAAGAGGCTGCGGTGCTTACAGAGCTCTTGGTATCTTCTAACAGATGATCGGCATGGGTCCTAGGTGTTGGTTCCCGCCGATCTGATATTGATGACTTATCCTGAGGATACTGTAGGTCATCATTATCTTTTCCTGGATAACTCGTTTAATAAATGTGGCATGTGCACCAGAATTATGGTTTCTAGTGCATTTTCATTAGTACTGTCATTGTGCCCCATTATCTGTGACTATAAGAGTATGTTCACATACTGTGTATTTTCCATCTAGATTCTAGGTTGGAAAATCCACAAACCATCAAGTCTCATCCACATGCTGCCGAAAAAAATTGATGTGCTGTGGAGATTTTAAATCTGCAGAAATGTGACTTCTGTGGATTTTCACTGCATATTTCACTCCTTTCAATATGGCAGGATGAAAACCGTGACATGCATGTAACTGCCACAGATGCCCTGCCAAATTTGACTGACAGATGAAGATTATTCACATTATTTGGGACAGAAGAGGTGATGACTGGCACTGGAATGTCTGGCATGTTACATCTAGTACATATTTCATAGATATATCCATATCCAAAATATATCCATAAAGCTCAATCAGTGAAGTAAGTAGAGGACGTGGAAGAAAGGGAGGCAGGTAAAGATTAGAACTTTCATCCAAAATACTCAAATAGAATAAGCGTTCAAACAAGTGACTCATTTCTTTAGGGGATTTTACATGAAAGCTTTTTTTTTTTTTTTTTGCTGTATCCGTCCCCTGATACTCAATCCATGTTAAAGGACTGTAAGACCCTCCATGCCCCTTATCAGTTGACTTGCCCTCCAGTGTATCTTTTCAACCTCCATAGCGTCCTTTCTATGAAACAGTGCTCAGAACTTAAAGGAGTTTTCCAGGAATAGAATATTGATAACCTGTCCTCATCATATGCCATCAAAATCTAATTGGTGGTGTCTGACTCCCGGCACCCCCTGCTAATCAGCTGTCCAGTGATGCTAGGCCAATTATGTCCCATTCATCATGTCCTATGTGCAGCTCAGTCCCATTAAAGTGAAGACAGCTGCTATACAATGTACGGTGCTGTGTTTGGTAAACTGTGAGGAGGCCGCAGCACTTACTGGAGTACCGTGGCCTCTGCAAACAACTGATCTGCATGGGTACCGGAAGTTGGACCACCACTGATCGGATATTGTTGACCTATCCTGACGACAGGTTATCAATATTCTACTCTTGGAAAACCCTTTAATAGAATATTCTAGATAAAGCCACACTCGTGCTTGAGAGGTGCTGGTTCAAAAGCTGGCCATACACTTGATATCAGAGGAAAGAAGGATTGGGCAGTTGGATTTCAACATGCTGTCTTTTTGTTCTATGGGGAGATAAGTGGCTGCCAGACTTGCCTAGCAGATGGTCCCACAGGGAAGATTTTGCCCTGACACTGTCTGCACTTATTGGACAGCATCAGAGTTATCAACATGACTGTAGATGCTGCCTTTGCAAACCACTGCCCTATTTACATATATGGGGCCAATAAAACTGGGGACATATGTCGGGAACAGTGAGGCCCTAAAAAACAACCTCATCTGGTTTTATCATACATGCCTTTTCAATTTAGTTCAATGCTGTCTGATAGTCAAGAGTGAATAACACTGGTCAGTATAGACAATCATAGCCATATTGTCTCACGAACCTAACTTTTGCTGCCTAGTTGTTGAGTCAGAACACTAGTGACAGGATCTCTGTCATGAGAGAGCGGTTTTTCCATGGCAAAAAACACACCTTTTCAAGCCTTATGAGCATTTCACACAAACCCACTTTGCCAAATCTGTTCAAAAATTGTTATCCTGTGAGACATACTTACCATCTTGTCTTGTACTTGTCTAACCGCTTGTCTAATATCTTTTTCATGTGCACTGAAAAATTTCTCCCATTTGTTACAACATTCTGTTAGTGGTAGAAAAAAAAGTAAATTCCTCTTAGAGAACGTTAACACATGACAGGTGTCCCTGCTGTCTACAATCGCTGGTTTATTTCAGGCTGAGAGATACTCGTAGTAAGCATGGTTCATGGTCTAATTATTGTTGCTTATCAGGTGCTACTTACCACTAAAGGGAGGCCTCTTGGACTTGTCATTATCCCAGCAGTGTTTGGTGAACTGAATTGCCTCGTTTAGATATCTCACTGACGTCTCCATTTCCAATTCCCGAAGGCATGGGCGCTGGCCATGAGAAACATGTTCACGTATCAAGACAGATTTGTCAACTGACAGAGAGGAAATATAAATGTGGTCAGTTTTTCTCATTTTTAAGAGTACACGGGCACCATTCCGTTGTCATTCCCCATCACGGATGTGGACCCATTCACTTCAGTGGGTCCGCAAATCCGGCGATGCAGAATGGTGCGGAACGGAATCACGGAATGGAACACTACGGAAGCATTACGGAGTGCTTGTTTGGAGTTCCGTTCCGTACTTCTGTACCGCAAAAAGATAGAACCTCTCCTAGCTTTTTGCAGAACGGACGAATGCAGATTCATCCCGGCGGCCCTACGGAGGTTGCCCGTGCATTGGGGACAGCAAATTGCTGTCCCCAATGCACGGAACGGACCACCTATGGCCGTGTACATGAGCCCTTTAGGTGTACATGTATATTACATTTAGGTCAGCCCAAAATGTTGCATATTTTCCCTAACCTCTTCTCATTTCTGTCTAGCCAAATGAATACATGAACAGCTCAAGTCTGCTAGAGCAGTGTCCTCAACTCCAGTCCTCAGGGACCCCCTGCCAATCATGTTTTCCTTAGTATTCATGTATCACCGAAAATTCTTCGGATCGATTCAGGACATTGCAGAAAAGAGAAATGTTCGGGATCTTTAAACTACAGACCCTGGAACCATATGGAGTGAACGAGAGCCTTGAAAGCAAATGCCCCCTTGCTGTATAGCCTAAGGATTCAAGACCATACCCTCGGCTGTAGTCAATACAACTCAGGTATATCCCCTAAATTAACCATTTCCTTCCCCATTTAATTATTACAATAGCTCTTAATCCATTTATGACTTTGTAACCCTAATTCGGCCCTCCGCCAATCACACCCAATAGATCCTATCACCCATTCCTTTCCTTATTCATTTATCACAATAGCTCTCAATCGAGTCATGATCTCATTACCCCAATATTGGCCTCCGTCAGTCACACCCAATTGTTTTCATTACCTCTATCCCCCGTCCATCCCACTTGTTACAATCCCCAAAAACACACATACAACCCCCTGTTCCCCCTCCCCAAGGCCTATCCCTAACCCCAGCACTACCACCATCCATTAATTTATCAATATTCTCTCCATCCCTCAGTAGCTTACATCCCCTTATATTCCTCTATTGCATCTTCCCCACATATACATCTATAGGTACGTTTTATAGAAACACCCCATTTTTTTTTATTTCAATTCATTTCACTTAAATTCTCTCTTTATAACTGGTTATTACTACACGACCCTTACATAAATAATCGCTTGTTGTCCCCCCCCCAGTCACAACACAAATTCTTTCCAGTAGAATTGCATTATATAACTCTTGAATGTATCAATGCTGGCCCCCGTCATTATATACATAGCGATTCCTTCTCCCCCTAGCTCCTCGTTCTCCACCACATCACACATCAGTATCTTTTGGACAGGGCGCAGCCGATGTTCTGCCAGATTTCTATACCTCGGCAGAACGCTATATCGGAAGTGACACGGCCGCACCGGAAGTCACGCAGCCGTACAAGATTCAGCGGGAGAGCAGAGCTGAGTGCGGGATATTGGGGGACACCGCAGAGCTGACAGTGGGATATTGGGGTCACCACATAGCAGAGCTGAGTGCACTATTTTGGGGGCAGAACACCAGCCCGAGTGAAGCGCCACCCAAACCCTGCCCCTCACGGGCGCTCCTCCAATCCACACTGACATCTCACCCTGGCCGCCTCCTCTTTACTCCAGCAGGGAGCGCGCGCTGAGTACAGTCAGCGTCCTCCACGTGCTGGGTGAGCAGCGGCTGTGTCAGCCATCCAGCTGACTTTGTTTTCAGGTACCAAATCTTTCTCCTTTGCTCCCAGTAGCAACTATGGATTTTTTCTTTTCCACAGGAGTTAGCCCAAATTACAATAGTAGCACACTAATATAATAACTTAATATAATTTAATACAGCAATACCGGCACAACATAATAATACTGGCATAGTAACACCGGTATACATTATATCTATTCCCCACACAACTTGAAGTCCTCCCCTTGACATCCCCACATTAGGTGTCCTTTCATTTAATTCAAAATATATTTTTTATTAATTATTTACTTTTTAATGATAATACCCAGCTCTGACCCCTACAAAAATGTTCTCTCATATTGTACTACACAATAGACCCTTTAGGGGTCATTTTACTTATCTGATACTTACTTGATACCGTTATATATCCAAGTCCCTTATTTTATTTGACCAATCAGTTCATATTATGTATCTTTACAAGCCCAGCCGCGCACACACATTTTATGTATTTTATGTACCTCCAGAAAATTATCTTAAGGTTAATGTTTCTATCCTGTTGTATGTATGTATACTTATCTTATATATATGTCTATATATATTTATATATACCTTTTATATATTCCTTTTATACTTACCGTTACACACAATCTTCTATATATTTATATACATACAGTATATATTTTTCTGTGTCTATTTGCTTATATCGATATTTATTTATTTTTCCTTTAGAATTGATGAAGAGGACAGTAGTACCCCGAAACGCGTCATCACACAATAAACCGTACTTTGTCTATCAACTGGTTGTAAAAGTGTGCCCTTTGTTGTCCATACGCTCGACCTCTATAGTCTGGCGTTCTCCTACTTCTACTGTCTACCCGATCGGCGGTGTGGCTCCCGCCTAAGGTGACTGGACAAGTTCGGGCTGCACCAACCATTTACTACCCTCATTCTGCCTTCATTGTGGTTGTGCCCAATTTGGTGCAACCCAAATAGGTGAGCAAGCCATTTCTGTGGAACTAATATTCACCTGACGTACTCACCTTATGAGCGCCTTTCTCTCATCACTGCCACTATTTGCTATTTTATTTTTTGTAAAAGGTGTGCACTCAGGGTGTAGTTATAGGAAATTAGTCTTAATTGACCTTCTGCGGTGAATTGTGATTGGTATTTTCTTTGGGGGAGGGGAGTTCAATAATCAGAAGAAAAAAATATGATGTCTTAATTGCTGTTCAGAGGTGAAGTAACATTGTACTACAGACAATTTTGGGGGGGGGGGGGTATTATTTTAGTTTAAATTTAATTATTTTATTATACAGTATGTCAGAAAGGCAGGGAACAGGCAGTGGCCAAAATGTTTCGGTTGCAGGCAGCAGAAGAAGGCGATTGTGTCTTGACCAGCAACCCAGCGGTGCTTGAATGGTTGACTCGGTCTTCGACTTCGTCACAAGTGACATCAGACACCCCGATCCAAGAGTTGGTGGGTTCCTCTGACACGACGCTTAGTAGTTGCCATGGCTCAGGAGATGGCCCTGTGCCCCCACCTGTCCTGAACCTTCCTCTGTCATTTTCAGTTCCCTCAATGCGAGAAGTATTATATGCACTAGGCTCAGCTCCACTTTTCTTTGAGGATGAGCTACTAGAGGACAGTCAGCAGCTACTGCCCAGCCAAGATCTGGAGGAGACATCTGCCACTTCCTCCAGTAGGCGGGCAAGTAGTGATGATGAGAGTCGCGTGGAAGCAGGTGTTGCAAGCGATCAGGCTCCTGGTCCTGAGAGGGGGACATCAGTGACGTGGTGGACTCTGCACCTTTCAGAGAACTGATGGCTTGTGCCGAGCCGAAGTGGAGAGTCCCAAGACGTCATTTCTTTGCCAAAAAGGCTGTACCAGCCCTGCACACATATGTAGAACAGAAGGTAGGCACGGCAGCGCTGACGTGTGGAGCTGTAACTACGGTCAAGGACAACATATGTCCTTTACGGCCCACTGGTTAAATGTGGTTCCTGCCCAGCCACACCAGCAACTTGGCCAGATGAGGTCGCTTCCGCCTCCACGTTCTCATGCCATTGGTCCTGTGACAATGTCCGCCTCTGCCTCCTCATCCTCCACTATGTCCTTAGCCTCCACTGCAGGGACAATTCACAGTGCTCCTCCAGCATACCACATGTGAAGGGCACGGCATTGTCATGCTGTTCTGCACCTACTTTGCCTAGGCTAACAGAGTCACACAGGGGAGGAATTTCATCAAGAAATCGAATCCTGGCTTTTTCCTCGACAACTGAAAATCGGAACCATGGTTACCGACAACGGGAAGAACATGGTGTCGGCGCTGCGTCAAGGAGGGCTGAGCCATGCGCCCTGCATGGCTCACATGTTCAACCTGGTTTTAAAGTGGTTCCTGAAGTCTTCTACCCATCTGCAACACATCCTGAAAATGGCCAGGAAACTTTGCATGCACTTCAACCACTCGTACACCGTAAAGCTCACCCTCCTTGAGCTGCAGCGTCAGAACGGCGCCCCGTTGAAATTCCACCCTCCATATGTTGGACTGATTATATGAACAGAGAAAGGCCATAAACGATTTCTTGATGATACAGGCGGATAGAGGTACTCCCCTGTGTAACGTCGATGTTAGCCAGTAGCAGCTCATGCGTGACACCTGCCGTTTACTCGGTCCCTTTGAGGAGGGTTGACATTTTATTTGTCAGTCGCCAGGACTATGGGATGAACAACGTCTTTCAACTGATTGATGTACTGGAACAGATGCTGCTAAATCTGGCTAGTCAGGCGACAGGAGACGTGGCGTCTACATTTCAAGGCCACATGTGCCCTGTCGGGGCTGAACTAGAGGAGGACATTCGAGCACAAGCAATGCGTAGAGAAATGGCTGTTTTTCCTACACAGGTGACAATGACAAGAGAGGAGGTGCAGGAGGAGCAGGAGCAGCCAGAGGAGCTACAGGGCGATGAGGAAGACGAGGCAGATGACCCAGACCCACAGTGGCAGTAGGCAGTGGAGATGGAGGCAGGGAGTCCCTCCGAGTCATTTGCGCAATGGCCCGATGCATGCTAAGTTGCTTGCTTGCGTAGTAACAGCTGAATTGTTACCATTCGGCAGCGGGATGATTACTGACTCTCCACCATGTTAGACCCTTACTACCGGTCCAAAATGGGGGCCTTTTTTACACCCGCTGAGAGGGAGGACAAACTGAACTACTATCGAGACATCATATGTAGCCAGTTGGCTGCTGCCTATGTGCACCATCGCCCATCCTCACACAGGTCTGACCAGGGGGGCCCTCTGCGCTCACCTTATACTGCCATGGCTTCTGGGGGCGATTGGGGGGGCAGGAGCAGTACCAGCTCTATCAGCAGCAACTTAAGTCTAGAGTTGCTGATGAGCAGTTTTCTTCACCCGCCTACTAAAGAAACTACTTACCAGCAGCAGCAGGTAGACATAGAGCAGAACCTGAAACAGCAGGTTGTGGCATACTTGGAGTGCACCCCACATTGAACATCCCATAGACTACTGGGCAGCCAAACTCGATTTGTGGCCGCAACTGGTCGAGTTTACCCTGGACAAGCTTTCCAGCCCGGCCAGCAGTGTTTTAAATCAGAGCTGGTGTTTAGTGTGGGTGTTTAGTAGAACTTGCCTGTCCAGCCAAAATGTGGAGAAACTGACCTTTGTGAATATGAATCAGGCATGGATCATAGTGTTGATCGAGCATGCTCAGCCGAATACCAGTTCGGCTCGAGCATCTCGATGCTCGGTGGTACTAGGCCGATTACCACATGTGCTCAAGCGCAATGCTCGAGTCTCCTCCCTGCACGTTTCTTGGCTGCTACTCAGCCAATAAACGTGCAGGTAAGTACTGCCCTCACTGTAATGCCGTAGCCATGTTGGTTACTGGCATTACAGTGTTCGGCTCAGTCTTAGTCAGGGAGAACTGTGCTGAGGAAGGGACAGACAGTGTAGGGAGTGATATAGGAATATTTCCCAAAAGTCCTTTTAAGAACTATTATGTGTGGCAGCAGCAATATATTTTTAATGCAGCCTGTGCTAAATTGCTAAAACTTTACAGACCCAAAAGTCCTTTTAAGGACTATTGTGTGTGGCAGCAATATCTGTGACATCCAGTGTACTTTTTCCATAGACGGTGTCTGCTGCGGACAGTGGCATTAGATGCGCCACATCTCCAGTGTAAAGTGTGCGCATCCACAAAATATCTGTGACATCCAGTGTACTTTTTCCGTAGACGGTGTCTGCTATGCACAGTGACATTAGTTGTGCGACATCTCCTGTGTAAAGTGTGCGCATCTAAAAAATATCTGTGACATCCAATGTACTTTTTCCGTAGACAGTGTCTGCTGTGGACAGTGACATTAGGTGCGCCACATCTCCTGTGTAAAGTGTGCGTGTCCAAAAAATATCTGACATCCAGTGTACTTTTTCCGAAGACGGTGTTCACTGCGGACAGTGACATAAGTTATGCCACATCTCCAGTGTAAAGTGTGGGCATCCAGGGTCACCAGCAGGCCATCAATCATAATTTTTCAAGGGTGTGTATGATGCCCTCGTTTATGTGTAATAAAGTGTGTATTGAAGTACCGATTCCTTGTAATTTTTGGCAGCACTTTCACTTAGTGCATAGGCATTATTAGTATAGGATAGTGTTGATCACGAATTTTCGAATTGCGAATTTTAATCTCGAATATCAGCATTTCGAGAATTCGCGAATATTTAGAATATCGCAAAATATATTCGCGAATATTCGTTTTATGCGAAATTTTTATATGCAAATTTGCGCAAGCAAGAAAATAAGCAAGAAAATAAAATTTGCGTATACAATTAGCATAAATTAGCATAAAAATTGCATAAATTAGCATAACAATTCGCATAAGCTGGTATTTAAAAGGTATCTTTTATATGCCAGTTTATGCAAATTTTCATGTGAATTTTCGCAAACAAGAAAATAATGTCTGGAGATTACGAATTTGTGAATCTTCGAATATATGGCGAATATTCACCCAAATATTCGCGAAATATCGCGAATTCGAATATTGCCCCTACCGCTCATCACTAGTGTAGGAGTCCCACTACATGAACAATTGTGCCACAATGTGAATGAGGCCCTCATTATGTGATATACAGATTGTATCAGAGTGCCTCTTGCTTGTAATTTTTGGCAGCACTTGCACTTTATATACAAGCAGCGACCTGGGAATCCAAGATGCATCCAGACATCCTCCCCATGCTTTTCCCGAACCATTTTGGTGGTGTTTCCATCAATTTCTGACCTTTTTTCTATGAACCAGGCACCCCCCCCCCTCTTCAGAGCAGGGGATGCCTGGTTTAATGTTTGGGTTCTCCTATTGACTTCCATTATACTGAGGTTCTCTGTAGTGCACCCGAGCATCCCGATGTGTTCGGCCCGAGCACCCGAGCACTTTGGTGCTCGATCAACACTAATTGATCAGCCAGGATTTTCAAACACCAGTGCCTGATGCATCAGACTAGATCATTGCCAAACCAACACTTTGACAAAAGAGACCTTTTTCTTCTGGCTACCTGCTTCAGTTACTATTCTGATGCTGCCACCTGCCTGATACCACACCCTCTGAAAGGTGCTCCTACAGCCACCCACCATCTTCAGGTGGTACTGGTATTGCCCCCCCCCTCACCACTATGTCGCTGGGCCACTCTGCGGTCTCCTTATGCTGCTGCCAGCTCACCACTATGTCACTGGGCCACTATGTGGTCTCCTCATGCTGCTGTTACCTCACCACTCTGTAGTCTCCTCATGCTGCTGCCACATCACCACTCTGTGGTCTCCTCAGGCTGCTGCCACCTTATCACTCTGTGGTCTCCACATGCTGCTGCCACCTCACCACTATGTCACTGGGCCACTCTGTGGTCTCCTCATGCTGCTGCCACCTCACCAGTCTGTCATTGAGCCACTCTGTGGACTTATTATGTTGTTCCCACCCTCCCCACTCCATGACTGGGCCACTGTTTTGCCTTTTTGGCCTGGTGGACATCATCATTTATTTGACCCTTCTTTTGATCTGTCAGAAGGAAGAAAAATGAGATGCACAACGGATCCTTTCTATGTAGCAGCTGTAAGGCCTGTATGACATGGTCCCTATTTTGCATCAGAATTGGCGTATGATTTGGTAGCCAAGAGCAGGAGTGGGTACAAAACACAGAAGACATGCAAAGATTCCATTCATGTGTCATCTCTGTTGACGTCAACACAAACTTACTGCTGACACCCTCTCCACTCTGTCAGGGGGGCTCTACTTGTATAAGCGTTTAATAGAACAGGTTCTAGACATATACAGTCATGTGAAAAAATTAGGACACCCTTTGAAAGCATGTGGTTTTTTGTAACATTTTTAATAAATGGTTATTTCATCTCCGTTTCAACAATACAGAGAGATTAAAGTAATCCAACTAAACAAAGAAAACTGAAGAAAAGTATTTTCAAGATCTTCTGTAAATGTCATTCTACAAAAATGCCTATTCTAACTGAGGAAAAAGATAGGACACCCTCACATGTATTCCCTCTTAAATTGGCTCAGATCTCACACAGGTATATCACACCAGGTGCACATAATTAGTAGATCGTTACTCTGCATGTTGAATGAGGCTTGCCCTATTTAAACCTCAGACATTTAGTTTGGTGTGCTCCTGACTGTTGAAGTGAGTGAGCACCATGGTGAGAGCAAAAGAGCTGTCAGAGGACTTCAGAAAAAGATTGTAGCAGCCTATGAGTCTGGGAAGGGATTTAAAAAGATCTCAAAAGATTTTGAAATCAGCCATTCCACTGTCCGTAAGATAGTCTACAAGTGGAGGGCTTTCAAAACAACTGCCAACATGCCCAGGACTGGTCGCCCCAGCAAGTTCACCCCAAGAGCAGACCGCAAGATGCTAAAAGAGGTCTCCAAAAACCCTAAAGTGTCATCTCGAGAACTACAGCAGGCTCTGGCTACTGTTGATGTAGAAGTACATGCCTCTACAATCAGAAAGAGACTGTACAAGTTTAACTTGCATGGGAGGTGTGCAAGGAGGAAACCTTTGCTTTCCAAGAGAAACATCGAGGCCAGACTGACATTTGCCAGAGATAAAGTTGACAAAGACCAGGACTTCTGGAATAATGTTCTTTGGACAGATGAGTCCAAAATTGAATTATTTGGACACAACAGCAGAGGACATGTTTGGCGTAAACCAAACACAGCATTCCAAGAAAAGAACCTCATACCAACTGTGAAGCATGGAGGTGGAAGTGTCATGGTTTGGGGCTGCTTTGCTGCAGCAGGACCTGGTCAGCTCACCATCATAGAATCCACGATGAATTCTACTGTGTATCAGAAGGTGCTTGAAGAACATGTGAGACCATCAGTTAGAAAATTAAAGCTGAAGCGGAACTGGACCATGCAACATGACAATGACCCAAAACATACTAGTAAATCAACCAAAGATTGGCTGAAAAAGAAGAAATGGAGAGTCCTGGAATGGCCAAGTCAAAGTCCAGATTTGAATCCCATTGAGATGCTGTGGGGTGACTTGAAAAGGGGCTGTACGTGCAAGAAACCCCTCAAACATCTCACAGCTGAAAAAGTTCTGCATTGAGGAGTGGGGTAAAATTTCCTCAGACCGATGTCGAAGACTGGTAGATGGCTACAAGAACCGTCTCACTGCAGTTATTTCAGCCAAAGGAGGTAACACTCGCTATTAGGGGCAAGGGTGTCCTATCTTTTTCCTCAGTTAGAATAGGCATTTTTGTAGAATGACATTTACAGAAGATCTTGAAAAGACTTTTCTTCAGTTTTCTTTGTTTAGTCGGATTACTTTAATCTCTCTGTATTGTTGAAACGGAGATGAAATAACCATTTATTAAAAATGTTACAAAAAACCACATGCTTTCAAAGGGTGTCCTAATTTTTTCACATGACTGTATGTGGAATCAGTTGATGGTGTAAAGAGAGTGCACTCTTTCACGCTATAGTAGGATTTTGGGCCTCTGCATGTTTTTTTTTATACCTGGCGCTAACATTGACCTGTAAGGCTTAGTTCACACTTGAGTTATTTGGTCAGTTTTGTCCCTGTAATTGACCAAATGAGTGAAGTGTGAAGTGATTCTAAGAGCGACGCCTATTACCTGCCTGTCTACAATACAGTATTGTTTCACTACTACAGCAGACTCCATATGTGTGTTACTGCAAGGCACAGTGTTCTACACCACTTTACAGGCTCTCTGCAGCCAGGAAATAGCAGTTTTTTAACACGATTCACCACAAATAAATTCGGAGCTAATCGAATCTTTTCGGAACATTTGGCGAACCCACCGAATTTTTGAGAAATTCACTCATCTCTAGTAATAAATAGAACCCATACATAAGACCCTATGGCGTACCGCCCAAAATGCTAATTCTGTCTCTCCATCCTCATTTAAGCAGGAAAGGTTTAGTAAAGTAACACTTCAATTTACGGCAAGGTGCACACGTTAATGTTTGTAAGCAATGATATTGGGACAGATACAGTATATTAAGACTGGTAGTAATAAACTAGTCTTAGGCCCCTTTCACACCTGCGTTCTTCTTTTCCGGCATAGAGATCCGTCGTCGGGTCTCTATGCCGGAAAAATCCTGATCAGGATCATCCCCATGCATTCTGAATGGAGAGAAATCCGTTCAGGATGCATCAGGATGACTTCAGTTCAGGACCGGAACGTTTTTTGGACGCAGCAAATACCGCAGCATGCTGCGCTTTTTGTTCCGTCCAAAAATCCGGAACACTTGCCGCAAGGCCGGATCCGGAATTAATGCCCATTGAAAGGCATTAATCCGGATCCGACCTTAAGCTAAACGTCGTTTCGGCGCATTGCCGGATCCGACATTTAGCTTTTTCTGACTGAGTTACCATGGCAGCCAGGACGCTAAAGTCCTGGTTACCATGGTAAAATGTAGCAGGGAGCGGGAGCGGCATACTCACATTCCGTGCGGCTCCCGGGCGCTCCAGGATGACGTCAGGGCGCCCCAGTGCATGGATCACGTGATCGCATGGATCACGTGATCCATGCGCATGAAGCGCTCTGGCGTCATTCAGAGCGCCCGGGAGCCGCACGGAATGTATGCCGCTCCCCGCTCCCGCTCCTACTATGGCAACCAGGGCGCTAGTAGCGTCCTGGCTGCCATAGTAACCTGAAAGCAATTCGAAGACTGAGCAGGATCCTGATCAGTCTTCTAATGCTTCAGGTGACTTGCGTTCTGACGGATCCGGCAGGACGGAAGTGCCTGCCGGATCCTCAGAACGCAAGTGTGAAAGGACCCTTAGGCCCCTTTCACACGAGCGAGTTTTCCGCGCGGGTGCAATGCGTGATGTGAACGCATAGCATCCGCACTGAATCCTGACCCATTCATTTCAATGGGTCTGTGTACATGAGCGTTTTTTTTTCACGCATCACTTGTGCGTTGCGTGAAAATCGCAGCATGTTCTATATTCTGCGTTTTTCACGCAGCCCTAGCCCCATAGAAGTGAATGGAGCTGCGTGAAAAACGCATTGCATCCGCAAGCAAGTGCGGGTGCGTTGCGTTTTTCACTGATGGTTGCTAGGAGATATTGTTTGTAAACCTTCAGTTTTTTATCACGCGCGTGAAAAACGCATCAAAACGCATTGCACCGCGCGGAAAAAACTGAACAACTGAGCGCAATCGCAGACAAAACTGAATGGTTTTGCCTGTGAAATCGCACAGTTTTCACTGAACGCATCCGCAACGCATCGGACCTAATCCGGACACGCTCGTGTGAAAGGGCCTTAGGCCCCTTTCAGGCAGGCGTGTCGCGAATCGAGTCGTTGCTGAGCTCGTTCGTAACTGTGCGATTTCACAGGCAAAGCCATTCAGTTTTGCCTGCGATGCGTTCAGTTGTTCAGTTTTTCAGCGGGTACAATGCGTTTTGATGCGTTTCGCAGCGCGTGATAAAACTGAAGGTTTACAAGCAGCATCTCCTAGCAACCATCAGTGACATAACGCACCACCGCACTGCTTGCGGATGCAATGCGATTTACGCAGCCCCATTTACTTCTATGGGGCCTGCGTTGCGTGAAAAACGCAGAATATAGAACATGCTGCGATTTTCACGCAACGCACAAGTGATGCGTGAAAAACAACGCTCATGTACACAGCCCCATTGAAATGAATGGGTCAGGATTCAGTGCGGGTGCAATGCGTTCACGTCACGCATTGCACCCGCGCGGAAAACTCGCTCGTGTGAAAGGGGCCTTAGTGTTAAGTCTATAGCAAAATGCACGAGGCACAGGCCTTCTAATCAATTTGACGCAGCTCCAAGCACTACGTGTGTTAGAAATTAAAATCTACTCCAGCCAGGAGCTGTCATAGATTTGTACCTTCTATGGCTAAGCCCTGTGTTGTTTTAAAAAGTGTTAAGAGAAGTGAAAAAGTCACAAATTATACCAAAAATATCATGTGTGCCATAATTTGTAACTTTTTGATGCCACTATTATGGTGCATAATGTTTAATAATTTTTTTTTACAATCCATGCATTCCACATTTAAAACTTTCTCTCCCTGCCCTACTTAGAAGCAGTAAACATAAAGTACAGTGCTTATAGAGGAGCAACTTATATATGTATATAGATGCAAATATTTCTGGAGGTTAGTAGCCCAGGCCATATGTGAGATAAACTGGGAATTTTGGGTTCAAGAGATTGATGAATAGCAATCATTGCTACTTAGTGGAATTGTCACCTTACAGGTGACAGTACCTCGCATTCAGGTATGTAGTTGTGATGTACTTTAGGTTTAGTGTCTCTTTAAAGAGCACCCTTATAAAACTCCCTTACATTATAAATTCCTACCAGGATAAGGATTTTCTCCTCTAAGCACCACTGCAGTTAAGATGGCAAAGCTGAAAAACAAAAAAATATTAATATGAATATTTCCATGGAATGTAGTATCAGAATATTTCGTATTATGTAAATGGATTGTTCGTGTAAAAAAATACATTATAAAAGACATGGCAAGATATAAAAATAATGAAAAGAAAGTCCTATTCCCCATTCCAAACCGCCTATGTTCCAGCGCCTCTGATCCAATCCTCCCCATAGGCTTTGTTTTCATGACTGCAGCAGTGGCTGCCCATATATCGCACGACTGCTTCAGCCTATTTCTGGCCTCACCTGTTTCATGCAGTGTCCCGCTGGTTACAGTGATTAGCTGTATTGCGCACATGTGGTATGTAGGGCTTCATCGCTGCAGACAAAAATATAATGTTATAACCGCAGTGATAGGGACAATATGAATGGTGACGCTGGAGTGGAGGCGGTTCAGAATGGGGAGTATAACTTTTTTGACTTTAATACTTTCCAATGTATTTTAAGTTAGACTCTTCTTAAGCAGGTTTTTATTCTAAAAATATTTTTAAAAAGAGTAGACGTGCTGACGCTTAATGCTTTCTGTAGCTCATGTGTCATTTTTGTAGTTTGACTGGGACAGAACAAGTAAAGTAATTTCATTTTCATTAGAGGATGGGAACTTTAATGGCAGC
This sequence comes from Bufotes viridis, assembly GCA_033119425.1. NCBI lineage: Eukaryota > Metazoa > Chordata > Amphibia > Anura > Bufonidae > Bufotes > Bufotes viridis. The sequence goes on along the minus strand of CM065589.1, from coordinate 202,999,303 downwards.
TATACTGAACTGTCAGATGTCTAGAAAAGGTAGGATATAACACCATACTATACACACAGATAATGCTATGTCTGCATCTCTCCTGTCACTCTCTAGTCTCTTAGGGAGAAAGCTTTTTGAAGACAGTAATAGCAAAAAAATTTGGGTGCACGATGGTACGTTTTTGGCCACTTTAAACTAAACTGGTTGACCAGAGAGTCAGTTTTTTAAGGAGGGGAGAGGGTGGGGGCTCTTAAATTTTTTTGCTGTGGGGCCCAGTCATTTCTAGCTACGCCCCTGGGTGACACCACCAGGAGATGAGCGCTTGAATTATGGAAGCACTTATCTCCCTACATTCATCTGTATCGCAATACAGATGAACACTGCAGCAGGGCAAGGGAGAGTCGTCTCCCATCCCTGTTCCTCTGATAGGATTTCTGCTCAAAGCCAGCAGCCTATCAGAGGCGTACTGCTTGGGACACAGGCCAGAAGAGGCCTGCATCGCATTGCTGCCATGGAGGTAAGTATGTGTTTTTTTGTTTTGTTTTTCTGTGAGGCGCTGGGCTGCGCTGGGGGGGTCATATCTGGCATAAAGGGGACACTTTGGGGCATTATTGCTGGCACATAGGGGACACTATGGGGCAATGGCAGGCACATGGGGGACACTATGGGGGCATTGTTGGCACATGGGGGACAATATAGGGGCATTGCCGGAACATGGGGGGCACTATGGGGGCATGGCTGGCACATGGGGGACACTATGGGGACATGGCTGGCACATGGGAGAGACTATGGGGGCATTGCTGGCACATGGGGGACACTATGGGGGATTGCTGGCACATGAGGGACACTATGGGGGCATCTACTGGCACATGGGGGCATCTACTGGGGGCATTGCTGGCACATTATGGGGACACTATGGTGTTGGAGGGGAGAAGAATACTATGGGGGTATATTCTATAGGCACATTATGGGGGCACTAAGAAGGGGCATTTAATACTGGCACATTCTGGGGGACACTATGGGGGAATCTTATACTGGCACATTATGGGGGCACTATGGGGAAGAGGAGAGAAGCACTATGTGTGCATTTACTAGGGACATTATATAGGGGTATTTTATACTTGCACACATTATGGGGACATTAGCTCAACTGGCGGCACTGAGGGAGTTTTTTTGTACTGGCACACAGAATGAGAGCACTTTTGAATTAGTGCACATTATTATTATTATTAAGGTGGCAGGTGAGTTGTTAAGAAGGTAGAAACATGGTGGCAATTCTTGAAGGGTTATTCCCATCACAGACATTGGGTTCATATTTCTGGAGTATGCCCTCATTGGCGCTGATAGGTGCAGGTCCCATCTCTAAGAACCTGCACCTAAATCTAGAACAGAGCCTGCAAAGTACCAGAGGATGCACCGAACATGCGTGGCCGCCCGCTATTCATTCCAATGAGAGCTCGGAAAATAGACGAGCATTGTCTCTGCTATTTCCATCAGCCCCATAAAATAGAGCGGTGGTCGCGCTTGTGCAGTGCATCTCCGACTCATTTTAATGGGACTTCTGAAAATAGCCGAGCATACTGTTCGGATATTTTCATCACTCCCATAGGAATAAATTGAAGGGCGGCCACGCATGCGCGGTGCGCCCTCTGGGACTTTGCAGGCTCTGTTCTAAGTATAGGTGCGGTTCCCAACTCTAGCGACATGCCCCCAATTTCTGAGATGGAAATAACCCTTTTAAAGGATTTTCTGAAATCTAAATAATGATGACCTAACTTTTCACCTATCCTCTAGATAGGTAGTCAGTATCTGATCGGTAGGGGTCCGACACCTGAGACCCCACCGATCAACTGTTTGAGAAGACTTTTTTGCTCCTGTGAGCACCACAGCCTCACCAAGCACAGCGGCCGTGCTTTATATCACAGCTCAGCCCCATTCACTTATATGGGGCTGAGCTGCACCTAGGCTATGTGACTGATGAAAGCTGTGAGAAGGCTGCAACGCAAAGCTGTCAGAAGTCTCAGGGTGTTAGACCCCCACCAATCAAGTACTGTTGACCTATCCAAAGAACAGGTCATCAGTATTTAAGTCTCAGCAAAAATCTTATAAAATGAAAAAAAAAAAGAAGTTAATCTGTATAGCTTGAAGGAAAAAGGGAAAGGGGGAAATGATCAAAACCTAAAAAATATGTTAAAGGTATAAATAAGGTTCAGGGGGGAAATGTTTTTAATAAGCAATTGAACACAAAAACAAAGGGGCACAATCTGAAATGAAGTGGGGAAAAATCAGAAGCAAAATTATTATTTTGCAGAAAGGGTAGTAGATGCTTGTAGTTGAAAAACTTACAGTAGGTGAATGACTTGGATAAACATATCCTAATAAAGGACAGACTACTTGTGATGGCTAATCTCTGGCACTCCAGCTGTGGTGAAACTACGACTCCCAGCATGCTCCATTCATTTCTATGGAGTTCTAAGAACAGCCTAGCAAGTGTGCATCTTGACATTTGTAGTTTTACCACAGCTGGAGTGAGGTTAGCCATCACAGGACTAGATGGACCATATGGTCTTTTTGTGCCATCAGTCCTTAACGTTTCTATGAGTTTAGCCGATTGTACCATGCACATAATTTGTATGAAATTTTCCAACCAAGTCCACCATTGGCCATCACGGATGATTGTTTGTTCTAGTTTTTTAAACAATCTTGTGTACCGTTTCGTGTTCAGATTTGTAAAGATCAAAATTTCCGGCACTAACTATAAACATTTATTGGAACATGATAAAAACACCTTCCACAGCTTTAGTACGATGATTACAGGTTGTAGCATACTGTAAGACTCACCATGTTGTGGATTGGAATGAAATCTTACTACCAAGTTACTTGCAAGTTCCAGCAGCCTATATGTAAGTGGCTGCTGGTTGTGTTGTGTAACAGCATGTGGGGGCAGGGCAGCAGAGCTTGTGCTGGTGCATGTGAAAACAACAGGAACACTCACAGAGACTCACAGGAGATGACAGCTCTGAGCAAAACTCATATCAGAGCATTTCTGAGAGCATGTGAAGCAAAGCTGATACCAGTAAACAAACAAGTGCAATTTTATTATGTGCTGCATTGCGGTAAGATATGGGGTTATTAATTTTTAGTGCACAAAGGTGTCCATAGCCTTTAAACATTGTCTAATAAAAATAAGTAATATCTGTACGATGGCTAAGACCTTTAAGTGTACGTTTTTTCAGCTGCAAAATCCATAATGCTTCTTTTGTTTGTAGTTTATTATGCCATTACATCTGTGTTTTTTTCTAAATACCTTTTCATGACCATTTGCATGTAACTGTGAGATATTTCTATCATGTCCTTGTTTTGATGCAGCCAACATATTTCTGTTAATGCAACCAATATTAGTGATGTCTGCAAGATCTTCTGTAATTCTCCTATGTAATGCTCTACTGTGGCCATAGCAGAGTCACCGAGCACCACTGACTTGGGAGGATAGCTTGGCTGTATATAGTGGCTGTGGTGAGATGAAACATTGGTGCATAAATATGTTTCTTTTTGTTCAGATGCCAGCTTGCTTCATATGAACAGGCCTGAACACTACTGTTATTTTGTATTAGGTGTTCCATTTATCTGTGCAGCTCCAATTTTTTTGCTAGGGCCTCAAGTAAAAAAGAGGAGCACATTTTTGTCCTTTACCCTGGAATATCATTTAGTGCTCCTTTAAATTAGCTTTGTGTGTCCGAACCACAAATGAAAGATTATATAAGGTCTAAAGCCGTCAGCTCTTACGACCAGTGTTGAAGAAAGGCAGGGACACAACAAAGTCACTTCAACTGGTTTATTGACAATCCCAGCCAACTTACAGCGCAGTACAGCCTGATCGCAGGAAGGTCAGGTAGTCAGTCCATAACACAAGAACCGAGTGATACAGAGCTCCTACTAAGAACCATCCACAGGCCAGACACACCCTGCTTCTTGCTGCTGACTTTTCAATCAGAACCACGGACAAGGGCCACCTGCAAAACCCGGAGTGGATTGTGGGGAATAAGTACCGACCCAACTCTTTGCGTATTCCCAATAAATACCAGGCCCGGATTAGCTGATACCAGCTACGGTATACCAACAGTGTCCAATATCTATCCTAGTGGATACACTAGGTACTGGCTTTTACACCACCAATGCCTTGCACATTGGTGACACGTCTCAGGTGAAATACAGAAAACTATGATATGCATCTCCTCTAATAGGTTTCCTGAACCATTTTAGGAGACACATATCTTCCCTTATATATGAGGCCTGTCACTGCCTCACAACAGCAAGATAAAAATGTAAAGATGAATTTTATGTCACCACATACATAGTCAGGAAGGGAGCCTGCAGTAATTTTAGAACATGGGCTAAAAGGTCATGACAGTCATGAGAATATCTAGAATACTGATTGTCACATTTAAGGAGTGTAACTGTGGGGAGAAGGTCTTTTTGTGGTGGTCAACCCCAGCATTGTAATTACCGATTACCGGTTTTATAGTAAGTAGCCCAAGTAAGGTCCTCCTGGCTGCGCTGTCAAAATGTCTGTACATATTGGACCAATTTATAATTTTTTTTAACAATCGCAGTTAGTGCAAAAAAGTTAACACATCATTAATGGTAAATGTTGAAGAAAACCCCAACAATGGCAGAATCTAATTTATCTAATATATAAACTGAGTGTATGTATGTGTGTGTATGTATGTATCTCCGCTAAAGGAATCCGCACAGTCGCAGCCTGGTTACATGATCCTTATCAGCCAATAGAAGCTTGCAGGCCCTTAGTCTCCACATACACACAGTTTTAAACCAGGTTTCCATAACAACAGAGCCATTTTTCTTCACTGCTGTAGGTCAGCTTTATAGGGGCAGGGTACTGTGAATGACACTCTTAAGGGAGTGGAGTGCTGTGGAGTGCTGTTGAAAAAAAGAAGGTAAAAATCTACTTCTGTCAGCTGCAGGGTGGGAGGGTGGGTGACTTTTTCTCTGCAGCTCAAGCTCAGACAGCACAAGGCCGCTGTCTGAAAGTAAGCTGTTCAAAAGGACATTCCTGTGTCCGTCAAGGCCCTGCGGCAGACGGAGGACAGGGAGTCTGAAATCTGGAATGTCCGCCCTAAAAAAGGACCTATGGCCACCCTAGGGGAAGGCTGCTGTGGAGGTCACAGTTAAGGGGACGATCCGCTATGGAGGTCAGTGTTAAGGGGCAGAATGCTGTAGAGGCCACTGTTAAGGGGTGTGGTGTTGTGGAAATCACTGCTATAGGGGTTCTCCGGGAAATAAGAAAATGAAAATACTTAAATATTACTTTATTATAAATATATTCTCAAATACCTTTCATTATTTATAATGGCTCGTTTTGTCTGAGGAGCTATCATCAGGTGAAACAAAATGGCGGCTGTCCCACTAGTTTACACAAAACCTGTCCTGATCACACATGAGGACAAGTTACTTTACAACACTGAGGTAAAGAGCTGCCTCATCCTCCTCTCTACTTGTCAGAGATTATGATCCTGAATAGAGATGGTAAGAACTTTAGCTGAATCTCTGGGGAATTTAGTCCATGAGGTACAGAGAGGATGGACAGGACAGGCTGTGGTAATGTGTTGCTGTGGTAATGGAGACTGTAAACAAGTGCTGCTGCTCATTAGCCACGCCTCACCCTCCTCTCATGTCTCCTCATCATCTCCATTCCTACAGAGATTCACCTGTATTCAGGATCATGATTCCTGACAAGCAAAGCAGAGAGGAGGATGAGGCAGCACAATGGCTCATTGTGGTGAAGTAACTTGTCCTCCTGTGTGATTAGGGCATGTTTTCTGTGTACTAATAGGATGGCGGCCATTTTATTTTTCCTACTGATTGCTCCCTAGACAAAACAAGCCATTCTAAGTAATGAAAGGTACTTTTGAATATATTTATTATAAAATAATATTTTAGTATTTTCATTTTTTTAATTCCTAGAGAACCCCTTTAAGGAGATGGAATACTGTGAAGGTCACTAGTAAAGGGGTAGCTGCTGTGGAGGTCACTGTTAAAGGGGCGCGCCGCTGTGGAGGTCACTGTTAAGGGGGCAAGATGCTGTGGAGGTCACTCTTAAAGAGCTGGGTACTGTCGAGGTCTCTGTTAAGGGGGCAGGGAATGGTGGAAGTCACAGTTAAGGGGACGATCTGCTATGGAGGTCAATGTTAATGGGTGGGGTGCTGTAGAGGTCACTGTTAAGGGGGCAGGCTGTTGTGGAGGTCGCATTTTAAGGTAACAAAGCTCTGTGGAGGTCACTGTTAAGGTCAAAGTTAAGGAGGTGGGCTGCTGTGGAGGTCCCATTTTAAGGACACGGGGCACTGTGGGAGGGATCAGTGTTAAGGGGTGGGGGCTGTGGAGGTCACTTTTATGGTTGATACTGTCAATATCTTTTAACGACACACACAAACATTAAATGAAATAGATGAAATATACCCGTGCGAAGCCGGGTCCTTCAGCTAGTATATGATAAAAATATGAATCATGCTTACTTACCTGTAAACATCAGTTGATGTGCTTGGCTGGTACCCTTCTTGAAATGCTTCAGGTGGCATGTACTCCAGGGTACCCCCAACCCCATCACAGTCTTCAGGTCCACTTGTATACTTGGACAAGCCAAAGTCTGAAATCTGAAATTGCAACCAGAAATTGAAGGTTTTAACAGGAACATCACATAGAACACAACTGATTCATTGTTTTGTTCAGTCTTTTGCACACAATTATTTATTATCTTCAGAGATTGCTGATGTCTACAATGCCAAGGATAAATACCCAAAAGAGCTTATCTGATGTAGAAAAAACATTTCAAAATGGCTTAGGAATTTTTTTTTTCTAGAACATCTTTTAGAAATCAATGAACTTGCCCATTTCATCTTAGGCTTTATTGTACAGTACAGTATAAAAACCTGAGATCTCTGACATTTTCTGGTTTTGAGGGCATGGCCAAACAGTCAGGTTTCTGTATGCAGTTTGGGAAGCCAAAATCAGTGGTGAATTGACTAAAAGAGAAGTTGTATCTGTCCTGTATACTTTCTCTCCTTTTATGAGCCACTCCTGATTTTGGCTTACAAAACTGCATGCAGAAACCTGCCCATGTGGCCATACCCTAATACCGCTTACAAATGTGTTGTGTTGTAGATCCTGCATTATGGGAAAATCGGGACTCGGCCAAAGTGACTTATGTATCTATGATTTAAGTTTAGCATTTTATTGCTTTGATATTATTCTGCTCCATGTGGGGCATTTGACATGGTAAGAGTGAACAATTCATTTGCTTCCCAGTTGTGTGAGATAGCCGCTTATGTCAACCCCATTAAAGTTCAAAATGGCCTCAATATAAATCCGAGAGTCAGTGTAAAAAAGCTGGTTAAATTAGAAATTACTTTGACCCCAATGTTTGTCACTGTTATTTTCTCTGTGCACCTAAAAGCCTTGGCTTACCACCAATTTGGAGCAGTAGAGCAAACATAATCAGCCCCGATTGAGGGCATCTTTAACAGCAGCACTGCTACCAACCAATCACTTCAATGGGAGCATAGTTCAGTAACCAGCTCAATGGATGATGCTGTGTAGGTCTGGCTCCTACTGCTGGCATCAGAGCTACTTGGAATAGTTGATCAGTCAGAGTGCGGGATGTTAGTAAAAATCCTGGACAACATTAGACCAGGTTCGGTCAACTGTAAACTGTATGAGCACCTCCTGACTTAGCTTCGATGGAAGATAAGAATGGGTCATTTGAATTTCAGCTTTCCAATCCTTTTGTTCTCAAGGAGAAAGGCCTCTTCTGTGCCTTCTCCCCGTTCAGGCCAAACTGAGCAGGCATATGTATGAACAGAGGTCGCAGAAGCACTTGTCTGACAGCTATAGGACAAGCCTTAGGTGATAATGCCTGGCCTTGTACACATTTGATAACCCTCTGCTCAGGTTCAGCACTTAATCGAAGTATTACACCACAGGCATGAGATTAGATTTGTGACCGATCATGTTAACACAAAAATGTTATGTCTTTGAACAGTTAAATGCCCACCATACCTTAAGTTTGCAATAACAAGCATTTCTAGTTAATGAAATGGTTAATAACCTTTATGTGGAGCCCTTCATCTACTAGAACGTTCTTTGTTTTGAGGTCCAAGTGTAGCAGAGGAGTGGACAGATTATGCAGCCAGTTCATTCCTAATGTCACTTCATAAATGAAACGGAATTTCAAGGCCCAAGGAATGGGATTAACTCTCTCCATTAGTGTATATAAACTGCCATTCTCCATATATTCCATCACGATACCAGGAATTTCATGCGTATTTTCCTTCAAGATCCCATACAGGCGGATTATGAATGGACTGGCTGAGGCAGAATTCATCTTCTCCGCCTCAGAACAGAGATCTGTAAGGCCCTGTGATATATTCCTGTAACCAATTACAAAGCATAAAGATAATACCAGCACTACATTATTCTTTCCAATAAAATCTAATTTGTCTATACTGATTCTATGGATGTCACCTATCTCTGTTGTAGTTTAATCTGTTGTAGTTTTTGTGGGTCTTAGGCATCATGCACACAGTCATATTACGGATAGAATGGTATGGGCCCATACTGTAACTCTATTTGCCTTTCATTTTACACAAATTGAAGTATGCAAAGAGGTACATATTTCCCAGAGAAAGCAAATCATCTCACTGGTGCCACCTTCTGGAATTGGCTCCCTATGGTCAAATAGCTTGGCTGTGTTTCCTTGCCATGTACAAAGGCTTGTTAAAAGATCACACATTGGCTCTAGGGAGCCATTTCTAGAAGGTGGCACTAGCGAGATAGTTCTCTTTCTTTGGCCTCATGCACAACCCGTGCCCGTATTGCGGACCGCATTTGCGGATCCGCAATACACGGGCACCATTCAGTGGCCATTCCGCATCACGGATGCGGACCCATTCGTTTCAATGGGTCCGCAAATCCGGAGATACGGAACGGTGCGGAATGGAATGACGGAACGGAACACTACGGAAGCACTACGGAGTGCTTCCGCGGGGTTCCGTTCCGTACTTCCGTCCCGCAAAAAGATAGAACATGTCCTATCTTTTTGCAGAACGGGCAGATCACGGACCCATTCAAGCGCAGCACGGGCACGGGGTGCACACGTTCGTGTGCATGAGGCCTTTGGGAGATACTTGTTTGCATATTATTCTCCCATGGAGTATTGCCAGTAAGTCTCAATACACAGCTGGTCTCCTTAACCAGTTCAAGACCAGGTCATTTACTCCTCTTCCTGACAAGGTGCATTTTCCATTTTTTTAGTTCATGAAACTTGAAAAATTATAACTTTTTCCATTCGATTATGTAAATCATTTTTTCTCATTTTTTTGGTGATACATAGAGCTCTTATGTTATGTTTTTATTTAACTTTTTTTTAATAAAAAGGCAAAATGTAAAAAAAAAGGAACAATTTTAGTTTTTTTAACAGTGCAATGTGCAATATTTTTTTTAAATTTATTTTATTATGCCCCCTTTCCATAATGGTCTTTTTGATATATGGCACATATTGGTTATAGTTGTTAGGGCGGGGCTTGAAGCTGCAGTGTGGCATGTGGTAGCCTTTTTACCTTTTTTATAATGTTGTCTTTATTTTTTTTATTACACTTTATGTACCCCATAAAGTCATGCAAATGCAGCATGCTTGTAGCCCACTGCTAAAAGGATTAATATGTGTGGGGAAAATGGTGTGGGGCATTTCCCTTCTACAGGCTGTCAAACAGTTATTATGCCTAGGTAACAGTTGCCAGGTGGGGGCTGACCCACCATTCCCTTAGAGAGAAATTGCTACAGATTAAGCCTCATGCACACGACCGTATGTTTGGTCCGCGTCCGAGCCGCATATTTTGCGGCTCGGGTGCGGACCCATTCACTTCAATGGGGCCGCAAAAGATGCGGACAGCACTCCGTGTGCTGTCCGCATCCGTTGCTCCGTTCCGTGGCCCCACAAAAAAAATAGAGCATGTCCTATTCTTGTCCGTTTTGCAGACAAGTATAGGCATCTCTATAATGGGTCGCCCCTTCCATTCGGCAAATTGCGGAAGGCACACGGAGCGGCTTCCATGTTTAGCGAATCCACGGCTAGCGGATCCGCAAAACACACACGGTCGTGTGCATGAGGCCTTATTGAGTGTAGCACAGTGAAGTGTGTTGTGAGACTTTAAAGAGGACCTGTCACCAAAAATTGGAATGTAATCTGAAAGCAGCCAGTTATAGAGAAGGAGAAGCTGATCCGATTGATTTATATTTTTGTGGGAAAAGATTCAGTAAAACTTGTAATTTTTACAGTTTCATCTGCAGCCCTGTGACTACCCATCGGTACAGGAGGGAGGAGTTATCAGTGACTGACAGGTCTCTCGCTATGTACACTCATACACACAATCGCTTATAACCCCTCCCTCCTGGACTGATGCTGTTCACATATGGTGGAAAAAACAGAGATATAAATGTATAATTTACACGTTTTACAGAATCTTTTCCCAAAATATACTGTATATATCAATCTGCTCAGCTTCTCCTGCTCTACAACATGGTGCTATCAGATTGCATTGCATTATTTGGTGACAGGTCCACTTTAAGAGAAGAAGCAAAGAGCAGCTTGAGGAATCATCAGCCCACATGAGAGTCAGAGCCGTACAATAAACCAGCCTTTGAGGAAGCAATTAAGGATCATTTAGGAGAATATTGGCCTTTGAGGAGTGGTGCGTGATAAAAAGCCTGTGGAGATAACTTGCTTAAAGAGGACCTTTCATGGGTCCAGACATTATGAAATAACTAGCAGGTTATGTAGGGCACTGTGCACGGATGTAATATTGCTAACTAGTTTGTCTGGGCGCAGCTCCATTCGCCCGCTGTGCCCCCCTGCAGTTTTCCCGGCTGGTATGCTAATGCATGGCATCGGTATAGGGAGGAGGAGGCTGTCCTGTTTCCAATAACAGCGGAGAGCATCACAGCCATGGAGAAGGTGAGTTTTTTTTCCTGGCCTTGACGCTCTCCGCTGCGATTGGACCGCACTACAGCCAGGGAGAAAGAGACACCCATTGAGAAACAGGGCAGTCTACTCCTCCCTGTACCGATGCTATTTATTAGCATACCAGCTGGGAAAAATGCAGGGGGGGAAACCGGTGAACAGAGCGGCGCCCAGGCTAACTAGTAAGCAATATTACATCTGTGCACAGTACCCTACATAACCTGCTAGCTATTTCATAATGTCTGGACCCATTGCACTCTTGTCTGGGAGAATAGAAAGCTTCAGGTGTCCAGGCATATTTTGGAGGCAGACTGTGGATCTGCTAAGGACTACACCCCGCAGTTGGGTTTTGTGAAGCTGCATTTTGAGACAAAGGCAGAGATAGATAGATTAGATAGATAGATAGATAGAATACAAATTCTATCTAACACCACTGACTCCTGTAAAGAACTGTTTATCTGTTAAACTGGCCTCATCATTGGGATTGCGTCTTTCCAGAACTTTTTTCTTACAGGGTTCCCTGGTTTACATGCCACAACTACATCATCACCGCCAAGGGCACCCCAAACCACCACCAGACAGAAGACCTCTCACACCAAGGTGTGCCCCAAGGGGATAAACGGTTATGCCCCCTCCCGACACAACTATAAGCAACCAAAAGGAAGCTGGAGAAGGATTGCCTCTGTGAGAACTACCACTCCCATCCTCTCCACCCAACAGCTCATCTGAGGGACATTTAACTTTACTTTTTTATTGGTGATTGGTGCTAACAAGTTAGCCCCAGTGAATGGTGCTGACAAGTTAGCCCCAGTTACAGGGGGAATACAGCCCTCAGAAAGGTTGTACAAGGTTGTACAGCCTAACTGCAGAACTGATCTGGGTCTGCTGAGACTCGGCAGCTCACACAGACCCTTAGACCTTTGTGGTTACATGACTGCTTGGAGGTTAAATAATATAATAATTTTAAGGAGTTGTCTGAGATTTTGATGTTGATATTGCTGATCAACTGTTTGAAGAGGATATCCTGCTCTGGTGATGCTGCACTTAGGCCACTTTGACCAATAAATGTGACGTCACTGGCCTAGGCTCTGCTCTGTCCCATTCAAGTGAATGGGTCTGGGCTGCAGTACCAAACACAGACACTGGATGGCGCTGTGCTTAGTAACAGGTGATGAGGCCGCAGCACATATTCTCCTCAAACAGATGATGTCTGACAATTGGGATCTCCACCTATCTGATATTGATGATCTATCCCGAGAATACCAATTTTCTGTGGTTTTTTCGTTGTTTGCTATAGGATATTATTTTGAATGGGGTATTGTTTTTTGTGGCTTTTTAAAAATATTTCTAAACACTTTCTAAACACTTAATTAAAGCAATTACTGCAGCAGTGATGTGCCACACACCCACGTAAAATCTTGGTGGTCACGTGGGTGTATGGCACATTGCCGATTCAGAACAATAAACATAGCCTGCCCTTTGTCTTTTTTTAAACCAGAAAACTCTTTCTACATGCCCTGTTAAGGCATATGGATGTGATGTACCCTGATCACAACTCATTAAAACTACATAAGTGCTGACCTTTTAAACGGAATGTATCATGACTTATTGATTAAATCATGTTTTTATGTTAGACATATTTTTAAAAACTTTCAGTGTTTTTTAATTTTCCATGTCTCAATCTACATTAAAAATGGTGAAATCTGTGAGTTTTCATACACTAATAATAGACTGACACCTGTAGATTTGCTCTGTAATTTATGCTACTTTCTGACATGCATATTAGTAAAACTGCTAACTGGTTGGTAAAGTGGCAAGCAGCCAAAAGTAAAAAGTTTTTGTGCATGTAGTGCTTGCACCAAAACTTTACGACTTTTGTACGCCAGTTTTTTTAACATAAAGCCCGTTATAAATTCTACCCTATGTGTCAGTATCTGGTTTTAATTAATAAAACTTAAAGTGATGCATTCCCTTTAAGTTCGTTGACTGTAGCACTGTTTTAGGAAAAGTGTGCAATTGTCAAGTGGTAATTGTGGTGGCTCCCCTCTGTGATCAGTAGGTTGCTGCCTGCAGCCTGACCTACTTGGTGAGAGAGGATCGTCCACGGTGGACATCCCTTTCAACAGGAAACATAACATGCATAAACAACATAAAACTGTAAAATCTAATCTTAATGTATTTGATTCTATTAATTACTGTATTATGCACCTAATCTATGATGAATATAACACTCAGACCGAGCAAATTAAACTTACCCTTTAAGTTTCTTAACTGCCACATCAACCTTAAAAACTTTATGTTTTGCTCTGTATACAGATCCAAAGTGTCCCTGGTCAATTTGGACCCAATCAGTTAGCAACGTGTCTGGTACAAGTGTTTCCTTATTCATGCCTCAAGAAAGATTCATTCCATTTAATCTGAAGAAAGCAAAAGCAACAGTAGAGGTGTTGAAAGATCTTTTAATTAATAATTGTTTTCTTTTACATTTTACTTACATTTACAAGGGACTCAGGACCCCCACCAATCACAAGAACGGTGGTCCTGAGTCCCCTGGTTTAATGGATAGTGGTGCATGGGACTGAAAGAGATATCTGAGTGGTATACGTTTATATCTCTATCAGTCAGTCTCATAGACAGTAAATGGACCCCTCACAATCATACATTTATCACCTAATAGACAGGTTATCACTGTTGTTTTTGGGCCAATCCTTTAATTGTTTAGCTTGCCTGATAAAGCTGACCATACATGTGAGATATAAATCGGCTTTTCCTGCTAATTTTTGCAGGATCAGTATAACTGACAGACCTACTGTGGTGCCACCAGACTGTCCCCCGAAATCTCCCCTGACATGTTGGATGCCTGATGAATTGTTCCCATGAGGGTCTGACAATGGTTTATTTCCTATTTCCTATTAAAATAAATATGCAATCGATACTGTTAGGACAGTTGCCTATAGCTGCCATAGCCCTGCTCTCCCCTGTGGACAGAGGCGCCCCACTACTCACCATGCTGCTGTCCCCATGCTTCCACCTAGTACTCAAGCCTTTGTTCCCTAAGGGCCTGTATGTGCTTCCAAATCCTTCCCCACCAAATGTGTAGTGGTACCTGAGTACCACTCGCCACCCAGACGGTGCCTGAGCTTTAGGTTCCCTGGTGACCAGCAAAAGTGTTTGTCTAGTGCTATTGTGATTTACCTGCATTTATCCTGCATTATTTCCTGCCTGTTTTCCTGCTGTACTCCAAGTTCTGTTTCCATCTTGCCTATGTTATCCTGTACTGCCAGTGTCAATTCTGTTTCTGTTTGAGTTAACAAATCACTGATCTCCAAAGGGAGTATACTAAGTTTACACCTTGATGTAATGATATATAGCTCATTTAAGCGATTTTCGTTGTATAACAGATGAAGAGCCCCAGAGCTAAGGCCCTAGCTGGCAGATAAAAATGCAAATGCACCACTAATAGGTAGTGAAAGCAAGACCAATTTAATGTACAAACCACAATAAGAGAATAAACAACAGCTCCGTGATCGGATGGGTACTTATAATAAATCCACGGAGAATAAGTACCCCATTGGCCCATTCTAAAGTCCCAACCTGTCTCCCCATTAGCAATGGTTCATCAGGGGGCAATATTTAGTGTAAAACATAGAGACATAATTTACAATACACATAAACAAGAATATGTTAGGAATTTCTATGGTTGCGGCAAAAGATACCCATATTAATTATGGGTACGCGTAAAAACCAAACCCAGTAACATTGACCAGTACCGAACAGTCCATACAAATAACATTCGATTCTCCAATATGAGGAAGATGGTGCACTTAGTGGAAGCTTCACAATGAAACGTTGATCTGCGATATACAGTAGGATACATAAAATAGGATTAATAGAAATCCCTTCTCTCATGTCCCAATGAAATCTTAGACTGGATATCCTAGAATGGACAGTTATAATGATATAGATGTACTGAAGGTCCACAGGGAACCTACCAGAAATTGTCTGATGGTGCAACTGTACTTTTGTAAGCGATAAGGGACCAAGGAGTAACTATTTCTATTGTTGGGAGATCCTCTGTAAGTCAACCAGTAGGTAGTACTTGATGGTTAGAGTGTAGGTGCAGTTGCAAGGGTAACCTCTCGATTATACTTATGTCTTATGTAAATTGGTGTGGCGAGGGCATTGACAGAGCAGATGTATGATGGGGAATGCCATGCTTGATATCTGTCAGGCGGCTAATGCTTACATATGAGATGTAATCCTGGTGAGGCACATAGCAGAGACCGCAGAGGGTCTGCCTTCAGCACGGTAGTCTCTATGGAGCTCCTTCTGCTCCGTTGTTTTCACTGCCATATTGATTGATATAGGGCCAACTGGAACAGCCTTCCACACCACGGCTAGGGCACCCTTATTTGGCGTGCACTGTCTGCTATGTGCAACATCAGGATTACATCCCATACATGAGCATTAGCCTTCTGCCAGTTATTGGACTGTCTACAAGTCCATTCTGTGTCTACCTTTATCTATGCTTCCAGTGTGCTATCTGCATCTCTGAAACCAGCATTCAAGTCTAAGTGACTGTTTAGACTGCTGCTGCATTTTTCTTGCAGTTTTGGTGCGGTTTCTGCACACCAGGTTTCTGATGCCTGGCTATAGTGGGACAGCTGCAAACTATACTGGGACCATCCCACGAGGTAGCGGTCTGGTTGCTCCCTTGCAGTGAAGTCCAGATCCCTGTACAGGGGTAAAGGGTGAGTACCAGGGAACCACCAGGAAAGCGCCCTCAGGGTTAGCTCAAAGTGAAACCAGTTAGTTGGCATCCGTAACAAATATCCTGTCAACAAGCCGACTACTTATGTCTTTGGTGGAGTAAGGAGAAATAGCTGTTGGATAGAGATTTTATGTATAGTAGCTTAAGATTTTTAAGTGGCCAGTCTCAGTGCTTACTTACAGTACAGTTTGTTGTGAGAAAGTTGCAGGTTATGTATTCGTGCATTTACATATAGGTGTTTGGGTGGAAGACCTGTAAGATAGAAAGAAAAAAGTAAACACGATTGGCACAATTTCAGCTGTTTTATGTGCAAGGTGTCTCCTGAGGACCCCTACAAATATCTGAGCATGACCCATATACAGTATAATTACCATGCCTATGCCTGGGAGAGACCCCATATATATTAATGTATAAAACATATATATGTTCAGTGGTTCACAATGAACTTCATACAGAGAAGTAAAGCACTAACAAAACCAAGCACAAATATTTGTCTCCCGATCTGATATGCTTTTTGTGCTTATAGTTTAGCAGATATGTTCATGTACAAACCACACAGTGCAGAGAACTTTATTCAGACACAGCATGTGCTGACTAAACAGGAAATGAAATGTCTTACACAGTTTCTTGGAAGCTAGTGATTGCTGATACCCCCTGCTTGATTCTACACCGCTTGGACTACATAGAGCAGATGTCCTCGAGCAAAGAAACATGTCACCACCTTAAAATAATGTCTGGCAAACAGTACTCACCTTGCCGGCTACTTCACACACATATACAGGGACGTTTCTGGTTAATGTGACGCAACGTCCTGCCACCCCCTCCCACAAGGGGTGTGACTAGGCAAGAGATTCTTCAAGTTGTGTATTGAATGCATGTAGATCATGTACTGCTAAATCACTGAAGGCTAAATCATGTTCACTTTTCTCCTTTAACACAATTGTACCGTTGAAACTCCTCACTCTGGAAATGCTACAAAAAGCTGCTGTCAACCCCTTGAGGATCAAGTAATATTTGAGGTCCACAAGATTTCAATTTCTATTTTTACTCTTCTAATTTTAAAACTGAAATATTTTAAAATCATTCGCTGGCCATATGATGACTTGTTTTTTGCAGCACAATTTGGTTGTTTAGTACCATTTTGGTTTCCATAAATATTTTTTGGGGGTGGATGTAAAAAGGGCAATTCCCCCTTTTTTTTTAAATCCACTGTTGATAAGTAATAAGTAACACGTGGTAAACTTCCTGTAATATTGCCAACAGTCAAGACAGAATAACACCCGCACGCAAGATTTGGCAGAAAGGCAGTGGCATAAGATACTTTCTTTACTCATTTAGGCCTCTTGGACACAAACATTTTTTTTTCCGTTTATGTCACTTTTTTTGCGTTCCGTTTATGGAACGTATACAGAACCATTCATTTTACTGGAAGGTACACTGTATGCCTTCCATTTCTGTATTTCCGTTTCGATCAGCAATAGAACATGTCCTATTATTGTCCACATAACGGACAAGGATAGTACTGTTCTATCAGGGGCCAGCTGTTCTGTACTGCAAAAAATGGAATGCACACGGACGTCATCCGTATTTTTTGCGGATCCGTTTTTTGCTGACCGCAAAATACTGTAAAAGCCATACGGTCGTGTGCAATAGGCCTTACGATCCCTCTATACAGTAAAGTGGTTCTCCACCCTTTGATCAAATGTTTGCTCCCCCATGCTCGACTTGACATGCTGCGGTTTGTCCTGGTCTTTCTAAGGTTACTTTCACATTAGCGGCAGGGGAGTCCGTCAGGCTAGTTCATGTGTGCCCCCGGACTGCCGCTTCGTCCCCATTGACTAAAATGGGGCGGGGCAGATTTCCGACGGCAGCACGGCAGCCGCCAAACTAAAAGTTCGACATGCAGCCTGTCGGACTTCCCTGCCACTAGTGTGAAAATAGCCTTAAAGGGATTCTCCAAATTTAGAACAAATTTTGGGTTTCCCCTCACCTCTAGACCAGTGGAGAGAAATATACTTACCTGCTCCTCGCTACTCAGTTCTGACTCCTTCCATTTGCAGCACTTTGGTCCCTGCTTGTCAGCTTCTGGCATGGATGGGTGTCACATTTGCTACTGCAGTCAATAACTGGCAGCAGTGGTGATATGTCCCACTGCTGCCACATCACTGCTGCAGATAGTCACCCATTCCATAACAGAATTTGACATACTGCAGCACCACGAATACTTCCCTCCATAGGTCCAGTGGGGAGGTAGGACCCTAACTTAGTTCAAAAGGGGGAGACCCCCTTTAAGAGAGGGCACGACAAATGACAGCAGCTCAACCAGACTATGTTACTGGCAGGATCCCGTGTCTCACTGTCGGATCATCAAACTGACTGCCCACGTCCAGTCCCTTTTGGTAAGTCACTGGTCACCTGCTAGTTACCTATACCTCTTTAATCAGGTCTTCTAGCTATGCCCCTTCCTATCCTGCAGTTATCTCCTCCAAGAAGACCTTGCTGATTGAAGCACTGCGATTTCACCACCAAAAAAGTATGGTTGCTCTTAAATGTACCTCTCCACAGTGAAAATAATTATTAAAAATGTCCAAAACTAATATCAGACAAGTAAACTCCACATAATAAATGATGCATGGCTCACAACCAGGGCTCCCTCTGCCACCTTAAATTTTTCAATGGCTTATTAAAGGGGTTATCCTATGAAAAATACTATTTAATGAATTGGGCATTTCAAATGAAGTATTATTGGAATATACATGCAATAAAAACCTTGTTCATCTTTTTATGCACATTACATTTTCCTTTCTGGTAGCGCCCTCTGCTGTTCATTCATCTGGTCTACCTTCTGCATTTAGTGATGGACCAAAATGCTAAAAAGCTTCCTTGCTCCCTTTCCCTCCTATCAGAGCTGGCATAATGATCTCATTGAGAACCAGGCTAAGTGGTCCAGAATAAAGGCATAGAAATATATAGGTGCATACGGTCATACCTCCCAACTGTCCCGGATCCGGCAGACAGTCCTGGATTTCAGTGGATGTCCCGTAGTCCCAGTATGGGGAAGCAGAGACAGCTGCCTATGATGAAGCAAGAGCCATCCGTTGGCTCCCTGCTCCATCATTCCTCCCCCCTGCGGATGCTTCACACTGCAGGTCTAAGCGTGAGGCAGGGCCGGTCGGCAGCTCCGTGGGTCCTGCTGTTGGTGAACAAGGTGAGTATGTGAAGTTTTTTTTTTTTTACTGCCTGTGAAGGGAGCATTTTACTGGGCATATTAAAGTGAGGGGCACAGCTGGGCATATTACTGTCAGGGGGCACAGCTGGGCATATTACTGTCAAGGGTTACAGTTGGGCATATTACTGTCAGGGGGCACACCTGGGCATATTAATCTCTGGGGGTACAGCTGGGCATATTACTGTCAGGGGGCACAGCTGGGCATATTACAGTCAGGGGGCACAGCTAGGCATAATACTGTCAAGGGTTACAGCTGGGCATATTACTGTCAGGGGGCACAGCTGGGCATATTACAGTAAGGTGGGAACCGCTAAGCATATTACAGTGAGGGAGCACAACTGGGAATATTACAGTGAGGGGCTCATAACTGGGCATATTACTGTGAGGAGGCAGAACTGGGCATGTTACTGTGAGGGGGCACAGCTGGGCATATTACCGTGACTGGGCACAACTGGGCATAATACCGTCAGGGGGCACATATCTGGGCATAACTACTGTGATGGGGAACAGCTGGGCATATTACTGTGAGGGGGCACATAACTGGGCATAACTACTGTGAGGGGGCACATAACTGGGCATAACTACTGTGAAGGGGCACATAACTGGGCATAATTACTGTGAGGGGGCACATATCTGGCCATAACTACTGTGAAAGAGCCACATATCTGGGAATAGGTACTGTGAGGAGGTACCTATCTGGCCATAACTACTGAGAGGGGGCACATATCTGGGCATCGCTACTGTGAGGGGGCACCTATATTGTCAAAACTACTGTGAAGTAGGCACATATCTGGTCATAACTACTGTGAAGGAGGCACATACTGTATCTGGGTATAACCACTGTGAGGGGCACATATGTGGGCATAACTACTATGAGGGGGCACATATCTGGCCATAACTAGAGTGAGGGAGCACCTATCTTGTCATAACTACTGTGAGGGGGCACTGATGTAGCGATGCCCAGATATGTGCCCCCTCTCAGTAGTTATGGCTAGATATGTGCCCCCTCTCAGTAGTTATGGCCAGATAGGTGCCCCCTCACAGTAGTTATAGCCAGATAGGTGCCCCCTCGTAGTATTTATGCCCAGATATGCACCCCTCACAGTAGCGATGCCCAGATATGTGCCCCCTCTCAGTAGTTATGACCAGATATGGGCCTACTGTGAGGGGGCACCTGTCTGGCCATAACTACTGTGAAGTAGGCCCATATCTACTGAGAGGGGGCACATATCTGGGCATCGCTACTATGAGGGGCGCATATCTGGGCATAAATACTATGAGAGGGCACCTATCTGGCCATAGCTACTGTGAGGGGGCACCTATCTGGCCATAACTACTGTGAGGGGGCACCTATCTGGCCATAACTACTGAGAGGGGGCACATATCTGGCCATAACTACTGAGAGGGTGCACATATCTGGGCATCGCTACTGTGAGGAGCATATATGTGGGCATAACTACTGTGAGGGGGCACATATCTGGTCATAACTACTGTGAAGGAGGCACAATTCTGGCACAACTACTATGTGGTGGCATAAAGGGGGAATAATTACTATGTGGGGGTATTTAGGGGACTGGGTGGGATTAGGTGTGGACTTATGTTTTGGGTGGAGATAGAGGCGTGGCCTAGTGCGGAAAAAAATTGCTGGGGTGCGCTTTGTGTGCCACACATAGTGTCCCTCTTCCTTCTTTGCAAAAGTTAGGAGGTATGTAGCTGTATGGGGCTGTGGGGTACGGTGCCAAGACAGAAGCCTAACCCTCAGTTCACACTTGCGCGTTTTACAGCGCGTTTGAACGCGCTGTAAAACGCTCAACAGGAGAAAACTCATGTTTCCCTATGGGCATGGTTCTCACCTGAGCGTTTTACAGCGCGTTTGAACGCGCTGTAAAACGCCCTACGCTCAAAGAAGTTCTTGAGCTTCTTTGGGGCGTTTTGTCGCGCGTTTGCACCCATAGACTTCAATGGGAACGCGCGTAAAACGCACGTTTAACACGCGTTAAAGTGTAGATATGCCTTTTTCAATTGGTCTTCAGAGTCACGAACGTGCGTAAAACGCGCGTCTCAGAAACGCTCAGGTGTGAACCCAGGGAAAAGCATCCAAGCATGGCTATCTTTTAGCCAAAACCTAGATCAACTCTGCAAAAAAACATGTTTAAAAAATGTGTTATGGTCTGATGAAACTAAGGTTGAACTTTTTAGACACCATTCCAAAATAGATGTTTGGCACAAAGCATAACTGCACAGCACAAAAAAAAAAAACACCATACCAGCAGTAAAGCATAGTGGAAGCTGCATTATGCATTGGGACTGCTTTTCTGCAGCTGGAACTGGGGATTTAGTCAAGAAGTCGGGAAATATCAGTTTCAAATCTCAGTCAATTTTTAAGATTAAGATTAAGAGGAATTTCAACTTTCAGCAAGACAATGGCCAAAAGCATATTGCATCACATCAACAACTCTTCTGGCATAGCTGGAAAGGGCCAAAGCAATGCCTGGCCCCATTGACTATAATGTTTCTGGAATTATTGCTGGGATTTGGACAGATACAATGAACGTTAGTATCAAACTAGCTTTAGTTTAAGGGTGTACATATTTAGGCAACCACATTATTTTAGTTCTTTATTTTTGTTTTTCCACGCTAAAAGATTTCAGTTTGTTTTTCGATTTAATTGTACAAACTATAAGTTGTAAAGGTGGAAAAAGTTCTGAAATAATTCTTCTTGGTTTAATTTTTTTTTTTACAGAAAAAAACCTAACATTGTAACAGGGGTGTATGGCCTTTTTATTTCCACTGTACGTATCTTTTCCGGTTCTTGGAATATCCTTTTCACGTAGTTCAAATCGATAAGTCTGTATTTGTTCATTTCTCAAGTCCATCCCTTCATTACTCTCCCATACTGTGAATGTCATTGTTGAGTCTTCCTTACCTTTAAGGTTGTTAAAGGAAAATACCGCCATCTCTGTTGTAGAGGGGCTATCTTTAGATGACCCTACCTCTCATTTTACCCAGTGGTTTCCTCAGCACTTGAGATCCCGGGACATCTCATAACTTCCAGCCAGGTCTTCCATGTTCTACTTTAGTTTTTAAAAGTCTGCCAAACGTTATTAGGACAGGCAAAATTTCCCTGACCTACATGTGTTAGGGGGGGGGGGCAACCTAAAAAATTTGCAACATTTGTCCCTGGACAACGCGTAAGTGTGATGTGTGTACTTGCTAGAAGTCTTCGTAGCAGTCTGGGTTAACTGGAAAAGGAAGTTGAATGACTACAATCAGAGTTGATATCAACTTAAAGTTATTGGATTTATCTGTATAATATTAATTTACTATATATGATCTGTAGAGAGTCTGTGTAGAACTGGTAAAACACCAAACGCGGCACCTGTGAGGTAAGGCAGAGGGAGACGGCTCCCTCTGCCTTCCAATCGGAGCCCCTACAGTGAAATCAGAAGGCTCTGATTGGTTACCATGGTAGCCTGGAGACTGCTGAAGCCTTCCAGGCCTGCCATAGTAAGCTTCCTACTGCACTCTGCATGAGACATAGCTCAGCAGGGACAGAGTAAAAATCCTATTCACCCTAATAGATCTCTATTAGGGTCAATAGGACAAGGGATCAAAAGATCTTAGGTTCTAAAAAAAAAACACTAAAATATTAAAAGTTTAAATCACCCTCTCTTAATTTTACTTGTAAAAATATATTAACAATAAAAAAATAAACATAACAGGTATTGATGTGTCCAAAAATGTCAGAACTATTCAAATATGGAAAAAGTCACTTTTCCTCCTCAAAAAAATTAAATAACAGTGATCAAAAGTCATACATACCACAAAAATGGTACCAGTAACAACTAAAATTTGTCCCGCAAAAATCATGCCCTCATACAGCTCTGTGAACAGAAATTTAAAAAAGCTATGGCTGTTTTCCAAGTTTTTTGTATATTGCATATTAAGCTGCAAAAAAGGATGTCATATCATTTTTAGTACACATGCTGTGATGTCAAAACCCTGGCAGAATTTTGGTTCTTTTCAATTTAGCTCACACAAAAAAGGAAGTTCAAAGTTTGCACCCCCTTTCACCTAATATAGTAGTCCAAGGATAGGGAATACTTAAAATATAACCTTTATTTCACAATTAGTTAAAAATAATAACGGGAGGTATTTATCACATATAGTGCATAACCAACCGTACGGGGTAAGGTGGCAATACCTATAACATGGAGGCACTAGCAAGGAACACTTGAAGTAAATCTAATGCTACTAAACAACTCCCTGATTCCACCCCCCCGTGCGGTTCATACAGCACTGGGGCCACTTAAATGTAGTGCAACCCCAATGTGCTGAGAAAACAATAAATGTGTTTTGAAAAATGCTCTCAGACTACAGCTGAAGGTTACCCCAATTGCGTGACCCTAAAGGGGCTCATCAACAAATGGGGTACATTGTAACACACCTAGCTGCTGTCTGCTATACAGGTAATGCCAGAGCATGCACAAAACACAAGCCATTGGCCCTATAAAACACAAGCCATGGTACCTATATTTAGTCAATATGTAAATTATATGCTATTTGTTTTACACTTGACCCACTACAAACTGAAACTATACTGTAATCGCAGGCCCTACGCGTTTTTGCAGATAAACTGCTTCATCAGGAGCTTAATTCAAGTAATCAGTGAGCGGCAACAGTGGCGTGCTAACAAACAAACACACAAACAAAAGGTGCACTCTCCCTCTCTCATTAGGGGCAGCTCTCCGGCACTGGGATGGCCACCCGATGAGCACACCTAAATACATTTAGCCCCACCCACAGAAGGATGCCATGGCCCGCCCGCATCCAAGCAGGAGTACCGGGATGTGTAAAGACACTGCTCGTGGCAGCGCATCTCCGGAACAGCTGGTGTAATGCGGGCGCGACTCTATGTCCATCATCATGAATGGGTTAATGCTTCTGGTGCCCTGATGTATGTTATCCCCGATAGCTCATTAATTATTGGTCACCAAACATTCATGGGGGCGCTGTGTTGCGTTTTTCAGCAGTGCCCTCAGGTGTTGAGCATCACGAACTTCTTGTGCCAGTGACAGGGGTATTATGATAATTCACCCCCCCCCTCCCCGTTTTTTTGTAGGCTATACCATGGCCTCAGATAGAGTCTTTCCAACTGTATGATGAATAGCTGTAATTTCTGAGTCATCTCGTTGCCGAGTTTATTAGTTTACACTGTAGCCCCTGACATTGTTCCTGGCCGCTTCACATATGCTTCATCTGCCGTGGGGTCCCTTTACCTTAATCAGAGTACCTGGAGCTGTCCCATCTTAATGTGAGAGCAGGGTCCGGAGATGCGCTGCCACGAGCAGTGTCTTTACACATCCCGGTACACAGGCGCATCTATTTTTTTCATGGACGCAGAGAAAAAGTCGCCTATTTTTACGGACTGTCCAGAAACTGCTGGGCGGTTGGCAACCGTGCTGCAGAGTAACTGGGGGATAGTCCCTGCAGTTATCCAAAGGTAAACATTGCATTCCAAAGTGGTAATAATGGTGAAAAAGATAATACTATTGAATATGTGAGAAATACAACTTTATACCTTAGAGTTTTCAACATACTTTAATTGACTGGCTGCACAATACAAACTTACAAATTGCCAACAAGGCATATATAAAAATAATAGATATATAAATATACATAAACCATTTATTAAGGCAGAGATCCAGAGGGTACATCTGCATAAATTAGTGCTACATTGGATAAGACAAGCACATTTGTGGCTGATTTATGTATAACACAGGAGAATGGAAGTAGCATTGTGATGTGAAAAACTGACTATAAGCTTGCCTGAGACTTCTCACATTCTCTCAGCATAAACACTATGGGCAGGCTGGGTGAGGGGGGATGTGAGGGGTGGCGATTAAGTCCATCATTCCAGAATTCTGGCTTTAAAGTCACAAAAGAGGACTTTTTGGGTTTCCCTGTGCTAAAGTTTGCCACTTCTTGCATTTTTACTCCAGTTTCTAGTTTTGAACTAGAGTAACACCTCTAGACATATTCAAAAATGCACCAAACTTATCAAGCAACTTGCCACATTAAATTTGGTGTA
This sequence comes from Bufotes viridis, assembly GCA_033119425.1. Classification (NCBI taxonomy): domain Eukaryota; kingdom Metazoa; phylum Chordata; class Amphibia; order Anura; family Bufonidae; genus Bufotes; species Bufotes viridis. Next base: position 202,974,198 of record CM065589.1, on the reverse strand, counting down.
AATAATGTCAATGCAGACTCAAGCAAAACTGACTTCAATTCCCCTCATGATAAATCCCCCCCATATATACAGTATATCTCTACGTCACTTGTTTTTAAGCTAGTTTACATGCCAGAAATGGATAGGTCACATATTTTACATGTATTTTATGTGACATGTCAATCAGTTTGCATGAATAATAAATTACAACTGGATTTACAAAAGAACGGAAAAAACATTTGGATATGAATCTTGATATAGGTAGCAGGGTAAAAGAAACCCCAGACCGCTAACATTAAAATCACTCCATTGCGATTGTAACTTTTCACTTTTTCACATTATATTATATGGCAAAATCAAGTTTTCCCTCATGAATCTGCACTCAATATACCATAATGAGAAGATGAAAACAGAGTTTTAGAAATTTTTGCAAATGTATTAAAAAGGACAGACTGAAAATCTTTCAGGCTTTTGTGAAGACACTTTAAATTTCGCTCTGGGGGCGTCCCATTTCTCTTGATTATCTTTGAGATGTTTGTACACGTTGATTAGAGTTCACCATTGGTAAGATCAGTTGATTGGACATGACTTAGAAAGACACACCCCTGTATATATAAGTTCTCACAGCTGAGAGTGCCTATCAGGACAAAAACCCAGCCATAAGTTAGAAAGAACTGCCTGTAGAGATCAGAGAAAGGATTATGTGCAGGCACAGATCTGGAGAAGGGTACAATTTCTGCTGCACTGACAGCTCCCAAGAGCATAGTGGCCTCCATAATTCTTAAATGGAAGAAGTTTGGAACAACAGGACCCTTGACAGAGCTGGCTGTCCGACCATATTAAGTACTTTGGGGAGAAGTGCCATGGTAAGAGGGGTGACCAAAAACCCAATGGGCACTCTGGCTGTGCTCCAAAGATCCTGTGTGCAGGTAGGAGTGTTACGACGAGTGGGTGGGACCCACTGGTCAAACCAGAGAGTGTGGATTCTCTGTGTCAACTAAGGGATGGCAGACACTAACCCCTAGGGTGTTATTCAGCACTCTCACAGGAGACAGGACAGAACTCAGGAAGAGCGAAATTGAACCACTACCTACAGGATTAGCTAATATGGTTGACAGCTGACTCCAATAGCACAAGTTGCGGTTAGAACCGCAGTTATTGTAAACTGAGTCCAATAGCGGACATGGTGGTGAGGAGTGGTATTGCAGAGAAGACTGGCGTAAAGGCAGCAGCTGATGATCATTAGTGTTGAGTGAATTTTAATTGCGAATATCGCCACTTCGAGAATTCGCGAATAGTTAGAATATAGTGCTAAATATTCGTATTCGCGAATAGTGTTGATCGTGAATATTCTAATCGTGAATTTATCTCAAATTTATCGCGAATATCTGCACTTAGCAACATCCCTAGCAACCAATATGAAAGTTGCCTACCCCTTAATGTTGATCGCAAATATTCTAATTGCGAATTTTTACCATAAATAAATTACATTGCCGATTTTTGCAATCAATTAAATAATGACTGGAGATCACGAATTCTCGAATTTTTCGAATTTGCGAATTTATGGCGACTATTCGGCCAAAAATTTGCAAAATATCGCAAATTCGAATATTGCCTATGCCGCTCATCTCTAATGATCATGATGATTGTCACAGCTAAAAGCTGAAGTGTGGTCAGAGACAAGCCAGAGATCAGAAGCCGGTATCAGATAGTAGCGTGCTACAGAGATCAAACAGGCTCAGGGTCAGACAGGTCCATTAGTCGATGCAGTCGGCAGCTAAACAAAATGCTCAAACAGGCTGGGTCGAGCACAGAAGATCAAAACATAACACCTTTGCTATTACTGATAGTAACTAAATGCTCAGGCAGCTTCCTGGAAGAGGAGGCTGCTATTTAACCTTGTAACCTTGCCCAGGGGCCAAACTGGGAGGCAGGAAGCACACGCCCATGGAAGAATACATGACAGGACGTGGCGGGCACACTCCCCTATAGGACGCCAGCATGGGAGGGAGCACATAGGCAGAGTTGTTGGACGCGTCTGGCAGGAACCCGCCTGCCACATCTGGAGGAGACAGCAGCTGGCAGCGGGGCAGGAGATGCTGGGGTTATAACAGGTGAAGCAGAGGGAGGTATGGCAGAAGGCCCAGGCCTTACAGGGAGAAACTTCCAGAAGGTCAACCATAACCACCTTGAGAAAAACAGGCACTGTTCATCACCTGCCAAATACCATCCCTACAGTGAAGCATGGTCACGACAGTATTATGTGTTTTTCTGCAGTTGGGACAGGGAGACCGGTCAGAGTCAGGGAAAGCTGAATGGAGCAAAGTACAGAGACAGTCTTAATGAAAATCTGATCCCCAGACTGGGCCGAATGTTCAACTTCCAAAAAGACAATGACGTTAAGCACACAGCTAAAACAACCCAGGAGTGACTTTGTGAACGTCCTTGAGTAGCCCAGCCAGAGCCCTGACTTTGGAGAGACCTGAAAATGGCTGTCCCCAACCAAGCTGACAAAAATTGAGAGGACTTGCATAGAAGAATGGCAGAAAATCCCCAAATCCAGGTGTGCAAATGTTGTGGTATCATCCCCAAAAAGACTGAAGGCTTTAATCGTGTCCAAAGGTGTTTCAACTAACTACTGAGTAAAGGGTCATAGTCAGGGGCGTAGCTAACGGCTCATGGGCCCTGGTGCAAGAGTTCAGCTTGGGGCCCCCTTCCCTCAGTGCTTTGTGTGTCTTCCTATGCGACACAAGGGTCTTTGGGCCCCCTCAGGCTCCTGGGCCCGGTAGCGTCTGCTACCTCTGCACCCCCTATAGCTACGCCCCTCTTAGTATTTAGTCTTAGTGAATGTCAATGCAAGAGTTTAGTTTTTCCTTTTTAATAAATTAGCAAAGATTTTGAAAATTCTGTTTTCACATTGTCATTATGGCGTATTAAGTGTAGAATGAAGGGGACAAACTTGAATAGTTTTTTTATTTTAACACAAGGCCACATAGGAAAATATGTGAATAAAGTGCAGGGGCCTGAAGACTTTCCGAATGTACTGTATATAACGATGGGTTATGGTATAAGACTGTAATGATTTTGAATCATCCCCTGAGTTTGACAGAAATTCTAATGGTTAATTTTTGCAGATTTTGCCTCGTTTCACAAAAAAAATCAGGATGTGTAGAATATTAATCAAATTACTATAGATAGGGACCTAAATCCATAAATAGGAATGGCTTGATATTGTTAGCCCTGTGACTTTGCTTCCTGAGTATTTTAATAGAAATAGCATACTGGGAATGCAGACTACATACTCCAGAAAACATGAGTTCTGATGCTGGATGTTTCCGAACAGTCGTATTACTCCCAGGGATAGCCTGTACTCATTGTACTTCACGTAAAGTTGGTTATAGCATTCTATAATTCTTGCATTATATTCTGGATGAGATGTGTTGAGCCAAGCATCACTGAGATTCATGTGCCACTGGTAAATAATTATGACAGGTCTTGCTGATGTGTTCTAAAAAAAAAACCCTGATTAGATTCTGAGGAACTATTGGAAAGCACTGTTAAAAGTATGCTAGTCACTTATATATTCTGTGTCCAAAGCCTCTCCATCAAAATGTATTCATGTGTCCCGTCTGTGGTGCTATCCTAGCATAGTGCATATTGTCCTTTCCTCTCCACTGTTGGCATTGGCACATATATTATAGGAGAACAGCCTACTCATGAATTTTTTGGTTTTAACAAAATGCACCAGTAGCCAGGTTCAGATCAGAGCACATATGATTTACAAACAGACACATAATATGGCAATAGAGAAGACCATAAATACATCAAGAAAATGAAACCAGATGACTTACATTCCTGTAAAGGAAAGGCATTAAAATGTTTGCACAGTCGCACATGCCATCTGTAGCTAAATGGTAAAAGAAAGTTACTTAAAGAGAACCTGTCACCAGGAAATTCACTGATAAACCAGGCACACTGCATTGTAGGGCTCACTCTGCTGAATATAATGATACCTTTCACTTGGTGATCTGTTGCTTTATTGTGGAAAAAAAGTACTTTTAATCCATATGCTAATGAGCTGATTGAGTCCAGCAGTTGATACGAGTCCAGCGTGTTTTTCCTATTCAGAGCTGTAGCCCCTCCCCTATTCACTTCTATAGATCAATAAATAAATAAACCACGCCCCTTTTACAACTGAAGACGTGAATAGGGGAGGGGCTACAGCTCTGAATAGAAAAAACGCTGGACTCATATCAACTGCTGGACTCCAATCAGCTCATTAGCATATGGATTAAAAGTACTTTTTCTCCACAATAAAGCAACAGATCACCAAGTGAAAGGTATCATTATATTCAGCAGAGTGAGCCCTAGAAGGCAGCATGCCTGCTTTATCAGTGAATTTCCTGGTGACAGGTTCTCTTTAAGGTCACTTTACATGTGGTGATGATATTATGTAGATTGTGGAACATTTGGCCCTACATTTCACATATCACCAGTAAGACCAAATCATAAAGAACGGTAATCAGTGGTTTTCCCTATGTATCCCTGGTTTGTTCTCTTGATTTTCACTACTTTGTGTCATTTTTATGCCCTGAAGAAATGATTGAATTTGATCCTTTTTGTAGATCTTTGGTAGCCTGAACCAGACAACTGTAAAAGACAAGTCATTTGTTTCCACCATATAAAAAATGTGTAGAAGACGCTAGTTGAGAAGTCCTTTCGGCAAGATAATATCCAGAAGATCCTAGTTCTTCTATCGACCGTTGGTTTTAGATTCATTGACTGTAAAAATGTGTTTTTTCCTCATGGAATGGTTATTTTTGATTTGATGCCATGCTTTAATTCTGATGCCTCTCTGGAAAACTGTGCAGGTCTTGACCTATAAATTCACTTACTGTGATGGAAAGAAAGAAATAGTATAAACAGTGAGGCAGAGAAGTATGTTTTCACTTGTGCATGCAGTATTAAAAAACTTATAATATTAGCTGGGCTGGTGGAAATTTATTGCATGGTTGGAAAAAGAGCTATCATTATTATAAATATGTTCTAGTCATCATTTGTCTTTTCTGCTTAGAGATGGTACTGGGACCCTAGCAATGGTAGTGCAAAATGGTATGGAATTTAAAGGTAATTATATTACAGTTTTTTTGTAACTTAGAGCAAGTTGGGGCTTAGAGGTCAGAAAAACCTTTTAAGAATGTATCTTCTATATTTTTAATGAATAAAATCTGAAAACTATAACATTTATAACATTTTTATAATGTTTTTAAATTGTAGATTTTCTCATTTTACTTTCATGACTATGGAGGCAGCCATCTTGTCTGAGCTGTCACTCTGATCTATAAAGGAGCTGTGAAAAATAAAAGGCGGATTGGTTGCTATGGGAAATTAAGCCAGTTCTACTTTACACCAGTTTGATAAATCTCCCACTTAGTTTCCAGCTGACACATAGAAACCTCAGTCAGAAAATTCAGACGTCTCTGTTCACTGTGAGGGAGTAAGAATTGAACTGCCCCCATCACTGATTGTCAGGGGTCTGATCTTGTGATATTTGAGCCAACCTTTTAATACGTGTTACTTTCCATTATGATATAATATGTGGTGATAAAGAGATGACTGCTGAAAAGAGACCCTCTACAGAACAGAAAATATCAACATTTTGTGAAGTTCACTGTGCAATTTTCACAGAGATTCCTCTTAATTAATGTGATTGAAAGTAAATTTATTTTTAGGTTGTTGTACTGTTTGTCATTGACTATGGGTTTTCATTGAAGAAACACATTAGTGTAAGCAGACTTAGGCTACTTTCACACTAGCTTTTTTTCTTTTCCGGCATTGACTTCCGTCAAAGGTGCTCAATACCGGAAAAGAACTGATCAGTTATATCCTAATTAGAGATGAGCGAACTTCAAAAATTAGTTTGGCGTTCGGGTTGGGGTAATCGCCGCATCCCGTTATGGATTCCAGTGCTGAGCCACGCCCCCTGCACTGATCACATGATGGTGACGTCACCCCAGGTCCTTCGCCTTTTCCAAAGTTCGGGTTCGTGGAAGCCGCCCCTTATGGATTCCATATGCCGGGATAGTCCGCGGTAGTGGAATCCATAACGGGATGCGGCGATTACCCCAACCTGAACGCCGAACTTCGAACTAATTTTTGAAGTTCGCTCATCTCTAATCCTAATGCATTCTGAGAGGAGAGAAATCTGTTCATGATGCATCGGGTTGTCTTCAGCATGCTACGGTATTATCTCCATCCAAAATGCCGGATCAGTTGCCGGAATGCCGGATGCGGCATTAATTTACAATGAAATGTATTTGTGTCGGATCCGGCAGGACGGATCCGTCCTTCCGGTCTGCGTTTGCGCAGACCTTTAAAACTGTAAAAAAAATACAAGACGTTCTTGCAATGCATTTGTGAGACGGACCCGCATCCGTCTACAAATGCATTCAGTTTACATCCTGATCGACGGATCCGGCAGGCAGTTCCGATGATGGAACTGCTTGCCGGATCACTCTGCCACAAGTGTAAAAGTACCCTTATTTCTCCACAGTATGCAAAATAGCCAAAATCAGAGAAACGAATGTGTAGACAGAACTGTTTCACAGTTTTTACCGTTCATTAGTAGCAGGGCACTGGTTGGATAAGATACTTTAGATCAGGGGTGGACTCACAGCTTAAAATGGCCCTGGGGAAAAAACCTAAAAGAGGCCCCATGTTGTAGGTAGGTCCTAATTGCTAAAAAACGTCCGGGGAAACACAAGTAGACATGGGCAATAGAAGTAAGTGAGGCCGGCACTACCATAGGTATGTGCAGTGAGGTACAGTACAGGGCAAACTACTGCCTCCCCCACTGCAGTATTCAACTATATCCATGTCCTGAGGATGTCGATACAGCTGAATTCAGGAGGGCACCTGCCGCCACCGGCCAGGCACATAAGTACCTGGTATTTCTAGCACTGATTACTACTGAGAGCATCAGATTGTTTGGTATCCAGCTGGTGGCCAAAAGGAAGCCTCAGACGGCCCCCTGGACATCGGCCCACCGAGATATTTTCTGGTAGATTCTATGTCTAGTCCGCCCCTTCTTTAGATGTAGATCAGGGGAAAAGGGGGTACAGGTTCCCATTGAAGAGACACAGCGGAAAGAACCCCTGTAACAGGGCTATCTATTGCCTGATAGGTCATATCGAAGCAAGAAATATTGAAATAAAGATATACTTATCAGAATTTGAATGCAAGTTGTGATAAACTGACATTTTATAGAAGGAAAATATTACAACAGTAAAGTGACAGGGATCTAGTATTATTAGTAGCCATATTAAACTTACCTTCTTCCAGTGTGATTCCCTGGATTGGTATTGGATGGAAAGGGTTTTCAAAAACTTGGCTATGTTCTTTTCTCACCTCTCCACCTCCACTGTTGGCAGACTTGGTATATTCTTCCAAATGTTCTTGATAACAGACATCTTTTTGATTTCGGTTTGATGGGATACAAACTGTAGTATCAGAGGTAGCCTCATGACCAGGATCTGGAGTACTAGGGATGGTTGGAGAAGGAGAAGAGGAGAAGGTAGCAGGATGTGTTGATGGGCACAAGGTAGTGAGTTGGGAAGGGCTACAGGAGGACATATTATGGTAGTCTGTAGAAAATGTTTGAGACCCACCATTATCTTTACAGGATAAAGATAAACTTGAATTGGTAGTGGAAAAGCCTGTGTGACTCACTGTTCCCACTTCATCTATTTTTGATCTTAAAGCGTGAACAGGATTGGTAGAGTGATTTGAAAGCGTGCTTTGAGTAAATTGTTGATTGCTTGTACTTTGCTCTGTTCTGCTCATTTCTGGAGATGTTGTAGACTGTTTAGAGTGCATGGTGTCTAATCTATTAACCTCACCTAATGTGGTGTATGTAGGAGGAGGGCAGGATGGATAAGGCTCATACCCTGGGCCAAAATGTGGAGTACTATCAAATTCTAAACTTGGCAAAATAGGAGAAGATTGGTAATTTGCATGAGAACCCGTTCCCCTCTCCTCCAATTTGTTGTTGGTGTTTAAATGTGGATGTAAGGATCCACTAAACGTATTTGAGCTAGTGGGATGGGATGAACGTGGCTGTGGGGACCAGGGAACCGGACTAGGTGGTAGTGCTGAGTTACTTGTTTGAAATGGCAGAGTTATAGACATGTCACCGCCATTCTCTGGGTAGGATGGTGGACATTTCAATTCAGAAAGGACTGTTGGATTAAAATAGCAACCTAAAAAGGAACTATTGCCTGCACTACAGTCTGAAGCTCCAGAAAACATTCTTTCCTGGTGTGGAGAAATATAATAAGGAGACACCTCCATAGGTGCTTCAGATAAATTTGACGTTACAGAAGACTCAAATGATGTGGATAACTCCATATGGCCAGGGTCTAAAATTATGTGAGATGGAGGAGGAAGCGAAGAAGGAGGAAATCTATGTAACGTCATTTCAGGAAGTTGTTCCTCTTTAAATATGACTGAAGGTGAATGTAGACATTGTAAAAAAAAAAAAATGAGTGGATGTAGAAGAAGGTGAGAAAATAGCAAATAGGAAATATTAACATTGAATACTCATGTGCAAAAAATTAAACCAGCATTATGATATATGCAGCACCCAAAATACTTACTTGGTAGGTAGCGAAAGCTCTGCATAGGACTTCTCTTCCTACGCCCATTAGAAATATAGAAGTAGACTTGCAGGGGCCTTGTGATCTCCTTATTGCAGTATTCTGGGACTTGTACAGACAGCAAAGACTGGAACCATTAAAAAGAATACAGTAAATCTATTTAGAATAAACATTTTGTAGGAATCCAAAATCACTCTAAATCACTCTAAAATTTAAAGTCAATGTATGTGACATATACAGACTCCCATGGGTGTACATGCAGCAGTGGACTGATGGCTACCCTGATGCGTATTTATAGTGGTAAACTCTAGATTGTGCTAGTTTGAAACTTCTTTTTCTTTACATAACTCTTTAGTGCCAGGAGGTGGCAGCAAAAGATCTAGATATGTTTCCTATACCATCAGCTGAAATCATTGGTGTTAGATTTCTCTTGCTCGGGGACGAACAGATGACAAGATGCCAGGAAAACTTTCCACACAACACACATGTTCTACATTCTTACTAACAGATTTAAAACCAGTCAGTACTTTTTTATTAACACGTTTTATTTGTGTCCATATGCCTGTCTACCAAGATTGCTAACACTAGAAATAATATAGAGAGTGGTCGGATTCGAAAAATGCATCTTAAAAACAGGGCCCCTTTCACACGGGCGAGAGTTCCGCACGGGGTCAATGCGTGACATGAACGCATTACATCTGCACTGAATCCGGACCCATTCACTTCAATGGGGCTGTGAAGATGAACTGTGATTTTAACGCATCACTTGTGCGTTGTGTGAAAATCGCCGCATGTTCGAAATAAATAAATGGGGCTGCGGTGCGATTTTCACGCATGGTTGCTAGGAGACGATAGGGATGAGCAACCCCATTAAAATCTTTTTACTGTATTATTTTCCTTATAACATGGTTATAATGGAAAATAATAGCATTCTTAATACAGAATGCTTAGTAAAATGTGACTTGAGGGGTTAAAAATTATAAATTAACTCACTTCATCTACTTGATCGTGCAACCGGCATCGTCTTCTTTCTTCTTCTTTCAGGACCTGCAAAAGGACCTTTGATGATGTCATCGTGCTCACCACATAGTGAGCGAAGAGACATCAGCGCAGGTCCTGCTAAATGAAGATAGAAGTATCCTTTTATCTTCATCCAGCAGGCAGGGCTGGGACAAGGTCCACCACCAACAGAGGCTGAGCTGCCCAAGTGCGCCCCCCCCCCATATGACACACATCTATACTGACATACATATGACACACACATACATACTGACATACATATGACACACATATATACTGACATACATATGACAACACATATATACTGACATACATATGACACACACATATATACTGACATACATATGACACACATATATACTGTCATACATATGACACACACATACATACATACATACATACATATATACTGACATACATATGACAACACATATATACTGACATACATATGACACACACACACATACTGACATACATATGACACACACATATATACAGACATACATATGACACACACATATATACTGACATACATATGACACACATATATACTGACATACATATGACACACATATATACTGACATACATATGACACACACATACATATGACACACACATACATATGACACACACATATATACAGACATACATATGACACACACATACATATGACACACACATATATACAGACATACATATGACACACACATACTGACATACAAATGACACACATATATACATATGATGCACACATATATACAGACATACATATGACACACACATATATACTGACATACATATGACACACACATACATACTGACATACATATGACACACACATACATACTGACATACATATGACACACACATATATACAGACATACATATGACACACACATATATATTGACATACATATGACACACACATATATATTGACATACATATGACACACACATACATACTGACATACATATGACACACATATATACTGACATACATATGACACACACATATATACTGACATACATATGACACACATATATACTGACATACATATGACACACACATATATACTGACATACATATGACACACACATATATACTAGACATACATATGACACACACACATACTGACATACATATGACACACACATATATACTGACATACAAATGACACACATATATACAGACATACATATGACACACACACATATATACTGACATACATATGACACACACATACATACTGACATACATATGACACACACACACATACTGACATACATATGACACACATATATACTGACATACAAATGACACATACATATATAATGATATACATATGACACACACATACATATGACACACACATATATACTGACATACATATGACACACATACATATATACAGACATACATATATACAGACATACATATGACTGGAACCATTAAAAGAATACAGTAAATCTATTTAGAATAAACATTTTGTAGAATCCAAAATCACTCTAAATCACTCTAAAATTTAAAGTCAATGTATGTGACATATACAGACTCTCATGGGTGTACATGCAGCAGTGGACTGATGGCTACCCTGATGCGTATTTATAGTGGTAAACTCTAGATTGTGCTAGTTTGAAACTTCTTTTTCTTTTCTTTACATAACTCTTTAGTGCCAGGAGGTGGCAGCAAAAGATCTAGATATGTTTCCTATACCATCAGCTGAAATCATTGGTGTTAGATTTCTCTGCTCGGGGACGAACAGATGACAAGATGCCAGGAAAACTTTCCACACAACACACATGTTCTACATTCTACTAACAGATTTAAAACCAGTCAGTACTTTTTATTAACACGTTTTATTTGTGTCCATATGCCTGTCTACCAAGATTGCTAACACTAGAAATAATATAGAGAGTGGTCGGATTCAAAATGCATCTTAAAAACAGGGCCCCTTTCACACGGGCGAGAGTTCCGCACGGGGTCAATGCGTGACATGAACGCGATTACATCTGCACTGAATCCGGACCCATTCACTTCAATGGGGCTGTGAAGATGAACTGTGATTTTAACGCATCACTTGTGCTAGTGTGAAAATCGCGCATGTTCGAAATAAATAAATGGGGCTGCGGTGCGATTTTCACGCATGGTTGCTAGAGACGATAGGGATGAGCAACCCCATTAAAATCTTTACTGTATTATTTACCTTATAACATGGTTATAATGGAAAATAATAGCATTCTAATACAGAATGCTTAGTAAAATGTGACTCTGAGGGGTTAAAAATTATAAATTACTCTCTATCTCTGACCGGCAATCGGTATCGTTCTTCTTCTTTCAGGACTCCAAAGTGACCTTTGATGATGATCATCGTGCTCACCACATAGTGAGCGCAGAGACATCAGCGCAGGTCCTGCTAAATGAAGATAGAAGTATCCTTTTATCTTCATCCAGCAGGACCCTCGCTGACGTCACCACTCTCACCACGTGGTGAGCGCGATGACATCATCAAAGGTCCTTTTGCAGGTCCTGAAAGAAGAAGAAAGAAGACTATGCCGGCTGCGCGATCAAGTGGATGAGGTGAGTTAATTTTTATTTTTTAATCCATCAAGTCACATTTTAGTAAGCATTCTCTATTAAGAATGCTATTATTTTCCCCTATAACCATGTTATAAGGGAAAATAATAACATCTACACAACACCGAACCCAAACCCGAACTTCATTGAAGAAGTTCGGGTCTAGGTACCACATTCAGTTTTTTCTCACACTCGTGCAAAATGCATTGCACTCGCACGGAAAGAACTGAACACCGCAACGCAATAGCAGTCAAAGCTGACTAACTAACTGATCAGTAGATGTCCTGTTCCCCAGGCCTAATGGAGCAGCAGATCAAGCATGCGCCCTGGCTCTCCATTTATTCTCTATGGCAGGCATGCTCAACCTGCGGCCCTCCAGCTGTTGCAAAACTACAACTCCCAGCATGCCCGAACAGCTTACAGCTATCAGCCTACAGCAGGGCATGGTGGGAGATGTAGTTTTACAACAGCTGGAGGGCCGCAGGTTGAGCATGCCTGCTCTATGGGAATGCCAAAAATAGCCGTGTACGGCAGAAAACAATGGTAATCAGGGAGCCCGCAGTGACGTCATTTCAGTGATGTAGTTGCGCTTGCTACACTGAGTGGAAAAGGGAGCACAGGCTGGAGATGATGTGCTAATTTTATTGGGGGAATAGGGCAAGATGAGTATTTCTTTTTTATTTTATTTAAACTACATGGGCAGTGCAGCGCCCTGCTCCAGATTTGCAGTACATTGCAGAGTACAAACAAATGTATTTTAGTGTAAAACATGTATTTATGCATTATGCTTGCATAGGATATTTAATAGGTCATAGCATTAACCACCAGACACCAGGTGGAGCTGTTTCCTCTCTCCACAAGGTAGGAGGTTTAGAACATTCTTGCCAAAGCATACCAAACCACATTTCGGCCCACTGTGAGAATCTCCAAATCCCAAGGTGGATTTTGTGAAATGACACTAAAGGGGCATAACTACTGTGTGGTGGCACTAGGGGGGACATAGCTTTTGTGTGGGAGCACCTACAGGGCACTCTTACTGTGAGGAGGCACTAAGGGAGCATCTCAATTGTGAGGGGAGGGTGGGGGCACTAAAGGAGCATTCTGTTATGAGGAGGCACTAAGAGGACATACTGTAACTTCTCTGTATGGGGACAGACGGGAATATGTGGGATTGGGTGTAATTAGTGGGGTGCCGTAGTGTGAAAAAATGTATTAATGCTGTCCCTTCCTGGGCTTTCAAAAGTTGGGAGTGCAGCTGCTTGTGTGGATATACTGTGTGCCAGTACCTGTTAGATGGAACCAGACTTAATTGAATGTGAAGCACTGCAACTGGTCTGTTGCTGTAGAGGTCAGAGTGGTCTCAATTAAGGCAGGGCACCTGAGCCAGGGGAGCACTACCAATTACAGTATGTTCTGCCATCCTCTGGATGACAATCCAGTTAGGTGCTGCGGCAGGGCAAGGGAGGATGCCTCCCTGCCCCATGTTACCCTCCCCCTGTTGTCATGTACAGTTATACAGAGGGAGGAGGACCCATGATTCATCTCCTCTCCCTGCAGGCACTGGCCTTCTTCTCCTCCTTCACACTAGCTGAGATCATGGGCACTGCTTCAACCTGCCCTGTCTCAGGCTGTATAAAGACATTGCCTTCTTTAAAGCTAAGAATCTGGAGACAGAGCCTTTAGAAATGGGCAAGAATTGAGATTTGTAGGTAATACCATTAGTAGCTGCAGGGCCCCCCTGACTTTTACTGACTGATTTTTATTAAGATTTCTTTTTGCTAGAAAGTATGTGTGTGTCTCATAGCAAAACTTGATAGTGGTTTCACACATAGCATTTTTTAAGAAAAACGTTGTAGCCGGATGTTAGCTGTAAGTCAATAGGCAAATATAAAATACAAGCAGTATGCTTGTTGTGTCATTTTTCCACGTTTTAGGTGCAGTTTTTTTTGGTCCATGCCACTTTTTCTCAAAACACAGGCATTTTTTTTCATGCTTTTTTCTATAGACTTCTCTATAGAAAATAAAAAAGACATGGAAAAATACACGTCAATAAAGTTTGAATAAAAAATGATACCCATGATGTATTTTACAAGCAAAAAAACCTCACCAAATATGTATGTGTGAAGGTAGCCTAACAAGCAAGAAATACTGTAAATCTAGAATCTCTTCCAGCATATAAAATAAGATTTTACCTCATTGCTCTTTAGTCTGTTTACTTTTGCTTCCTCTTCCCATTGAAGTTTTCCATCTAATAGCAGCAAGGAAGAAAGGGATAATGTCACTCCAGTAATACCGCTCATTGTAAACACAAATGGATCCAAGTGCACTACGTGTGCCTTCTCGCATCCTGATAATGTGTTTGCTAAAAGGATGGATTTGTTCAAACTAAATTTAAAGTGATTTTCCAAGAAAAAAAAACCATATGCTCAATGTGTTTCTAATGTAAAATGAATGCACTTATTGATATATTTTATTGCTAAACTTCCACTGTCAGCCCCGATCCCAGTTCCTAACAGCTCCACTTCTTGCTTGTGCTCTACGCAGGAGAGTTTCCTATGTCGACATGTAACATGTCCTGTATGTGGAGGAGTTGTTGCTGTAACCCCAAATTGAAGCCAAACTGGCAAATAATCACCACCGACCTAGCTGATCTGCAGTGAACTATACGTTATGGGTGACCATGTAGTAGATTGTCTTGCCGAGTAGTTCAGAGTAGTGATGAGCGGCATAGGCAATATTAGATTTCGCAAATTTATGGCAGTGTCATTTGCACGTATTGCGCGCGCAACACAGGTGTGGCTCACTTTTGCTACATTTTGTCAAGCTGCTAGAAGTTTCCTGAGATTAGAGAAAATGGTTGGCAGCAACTTTTGTGAATGTGAGGAAGAACTGATCACTGAAAGTAATTTTACATTACAGCACTGTTTTTGATTTAATTTTGCAGAACAATAACTTTAAATGCAGATAGAGTGCTCCAATATATTGGCGAATGCGCAAATCGGCATTCATGATGCGCATATTGTATTATATATATATAAGCTAACTAACTAATGCAATTAAATAAGGATCCAGATGAGTCTGCAAAGCACAGAGCACAGCAATGACACTGCTGTCTCTCTCAGAACTGTAATAAACTGCAGAAAATGGCTGCTGGGGAGGTTCTTATATAGTAAGGGTTAGGCAACTTTCCTATTGGTTGCTAGGCATGTTGCTAAGCTCTGACAAAGATATTGCAACCTTCTCATTGGCCCACAAGCAAGAAGAGAGGTTACTGATGAAAAAAAAATCTACAATATTCGCGATTACAAATATATAGAACTATATTCTACATCTTTGTGAATTCTCAAAGTGTCGATATTCGCGATAAAAATTCTCAATTAGAATTTTCGCGCTCAACACTAAGTTCAGAGAAGGAACCAGTCTTTGCAATGACCCTGTATACCCAAAGCCATAGGATTCTTACATACCTATCAACAAGCTACTAACAGTAGGTAATTGCTTTTTGTGGCTGCAGTAGACAAGTGCAAGAGCCCTTTAGATGCCCTATAGAGAATACATTTATTGAGCTTACTGATATTCAATGGGTTATTGGTCTAACACCTACAGCAGAATAAAGGATGTATTTATATGGTAGTACATGTGATTGTGCCAGCTCCACCGAAGCGGATAGGCTAAATTGCATATATAAACACGCCAAGTTATCTGGTAAACTCTGAATAAGCTGGGGAGAATGCCAAGGTCCATTCACTCTGCTGATTAGTTGCAGTCCCAAACTACAATTAAATGTTATATCTTTTAAAGGCAATCTACACCTTTGGGGCAATTTTTTTAATGATTGCATTGTACTCATTTTGAGATAAAAATTATTTTAGGGATGAGTGAATCAACTTCGGATGAAACATCCGAAGTCGATTCGCATAAAACGAGTGCTCCATACAGTATTAGAATGTATTGGCTTTGGTGAGCCGAAGTTATTACTTCGCGAAGTCTCACGAGACTTCACATAATAACTTCAGAAATTGATTTATACTGTAAAAAACCATTTCCCAAACTCGGGTTCGGTTCCAAGTGCTACCTTGGAACCAAACCAGAGTTTGGGAAATGTTTTTTTTACAGTATAAATCAATCAATAAATCAAGTAATAACTTCGGCTCATCGGATCCAATGCATTCTAATACTGTACGGATCGCTCGCTCTGTACAGTATTGAAACTAAGTTTTATGCGAATCGACTTTGGATGTTTCATCCGAAGTTGATTCGCTCATCCCTAATTACAAATATGGAACCCTTTTTTCTGTACAGGACTGATATGCTCTAATAGATAGATCTGAATTTTCTCTCTGCTCCGTCAGCCAGCTAATCTGATGGCCCCTTATCTCTGATCTCTGACAGTATAAAAACTCATTATAGCTCAGTTCTTATCTTACTGATAAGAATGTGGCTTACATAAGTGTTCATGACCTCTCAGTAGTTTAGGGATAAGGGTTATTAGATGATCGGCACAAAGTGAAAGTAAAAAGTATGATTTACACAGCTAGACAAACAGTATGTGGCAGAAGGACTCAATATTTTTAATAAAGACTAATTGAAAAAATAATTTTTAGCCCAAAATGAGTAAAATGCAATCATATAAAATTTGCCTCCGAAGGTGTACATAGCCTTAACTAAGTAATTATATTGCCCATAAAACAACAATGAGCTTTTCTCATAACCCAGTGTTGTGCCATTCCTTTGTTATTCCTCTTAGAATAAATTGACAACTAGGAGTTACCATTTTCCTTGTCCAAGGGGTGTGCATGGACAGTGTTAGAATGCAGGGATACACACCCAGCTCAGTTGTCAATGCGCTCATAAATTTCTAGGAAGAACAATACTCCCCCAGAAGAAGCCATGATGAAACATGCCTTGGGGCACAACCTCTTCCCTGGTTAGTATCTATGGTATCATTGATATTTATTATTTATACATTAGTTATCATTACCACTGTATGTTATATTGTTACCAGTGCAGTAGGGTTATACATATTGACTGAGCCATTATATGGGATGGTTTATCTTACCAGTAGATAAACTAGCTTGAGAGTGCTATAATTGTCATATGGCTTGAATTGATATCGTTTCCTTAGTGTGTGCAAATGTGTGTGTGTGTATGTGTGTGGAGGTGATGACAGAACAGGAAGAGTACACACAGCCAAGTACCCGACAGCATTTATTATTCCTATACCAAGTGCGCACACAGTGATGTCACAGCACAGAACACTGTAGGCCACATATCACTCATTTTTATATGGATGCTAAAGTGGCGGAATACATCCAGTGAGGTACAGAATCAGAGCATACCTTCCAATTTTTTGGGGCTAAAAAGGGACCGATAATGTTCATAGCCTGATCCTTTTTTTAACTTGATGCATTCCAGGCTGACAGTTTCTGGAGCAATTTATTACGTTTATGAATGCAAATCTATGGATCAGTTTAAAAAGTGTTGGAAAAAAAGGCAGGGGGATTTTAAGCAAAATTAGAGACTTTTCTTCAAAAAAGAGGGATGGCATACAATTGTAATTGTACTTTTAGCAGTTATTAGAGAA
Source organism: Bufotes viridis (assembly GCA_033119425.1). Lineage (NCBI taxonomy): Eukaryota > Metazoa > Chordata > Amphibia > Anura > Bufonidae > Bufotes > Bufotes viridis. The sequence goes on along the minus strand of CM065589.1, from coordinate 202,956,385 downwards.
GTACAGCAAGTCACACATTGAAGAAAGGGACCTTTTATCAGACAGTCTACACTTGGTATCAATTACTGTATATCTGACTTTGTACAAAAGCATAAGCTACTGTACGGCTAATTTCCATATCTCTCTGTTCTGCCCGCAGCTATGCTCCTGTTGTAGATAACTGCACTGACATTACAAATTGGTTGTGCCTCCTGAATCTATGGGGATATGCACATGTTTTACCTTTTGGCAATATCATTATCAATATAATATCAATATCAATATAATTTGATAAAATTATGAAATGTCTCCAGTTTAGTCATGCTCATGCTCTTTTATATTGTTTGTTACACTTACTGTCTTTTCTATATACACTGCCTGTCCAAAAAAAATCCACCTGGATTTAACTATGCAAATAGGTATGAGCCTCTTATTGAATAATTACTGCATGGGCGATTATCTTTCAGCTGGCAACAAGTTATTTAACCCCAACTGGTGCAATAAGTTGCTTCTCATTTCTTAAACAACCATGTCGAAAGACACATCTTGTGGTCGTGGAAAAGATGTTAGTCTGTTTGAGAAGGCTCAAATCATTGCCATGCATCAAGCAGAGAAAACATCTATGGAGATTGCATAAACTACTAAAATTGGATTAGGAACTGTCCAACACATCAAAAACTGGAAGGATAGTGGGGACCCATCGTATTCGAGGAAGAAATGTGGCAGGAAAAAAAATCCTGAATGATCGTGATTGGCGATCACTGAAACATTTGGTGAAATCAAATTGGAGAAAAACAACAGTAGAACTCAGGGCTATGTGTGATAGTGAAAGTAAGAGCATTTCCACATGCACCATGTGAAGGGAACTCAAGGGATTGGGACTGAACAGCTGTGAAGCCGTAAGAAAACCACTAATCAGTGAGGCAAACCAGAAAAAAAGGCTTCAGTTTGCTAGGGAGCATAAAGATTGGACTCTGGAGCAACGGAAGAAGGTCATGTGGTATGATGAGTCCAGATTTACCCTGTTCCAGAGTGATGGGCGCATCAGGGTAAGAAGAGAGGCAGATGAAGTAATGCAGCCATCATGCCTAGTGTCTACTGTACAGGCCTGTGGGGGCAGTGCTATGATCTGGGATTGCTGCAGTTGGGCAGGTCTAGATTCAGCAACAGTATGTCCTCCAAGAATAAGGGTTAGCTGACTACCTGAACATACTGAATGACCAGGTTATTCCATCAATGGTTTTTTCTTCCCTGATGGCACAGGCATATTCCAAGATGACAATGCCAGGATTCATCGGTCTCAAATTGTAAAAGAGTGGTTCAGGGAGTATGAGACATCATTTTCACACATGGATTGGCCACCACAGAGTCCAGACCTTAACCCCATTGAGAATCTTTGGGATGTGCTGGAGAAGGCTTTGCTCAGCAGTCAGACTCTACCATCATCAATGCAAGATCTTGGTGAAAAATGAATGCAACACTGGATGGAAATAAATCTTGTGACATTGCAGAAGCTTATCGAAACAATGCCACAGCGAATGCTCGCCATAATCAAAGTGGTCCAACAAAATATTAGTGTGTGTGACTTTTTTTTTTGGTGGCGACTTTTTTTTGGACAGGAAGTGTATTTTCTCTACTTATTTAATGTTATCTCATTAAATCTTGTATACAATACTTCATCATATACAGTACTTATGTTCACTTATTAAAGGGGTATTCTTATCTTAGACATTGATAGCATGTCGCTAGGGTATGCCATCATTGCTAGATGTGGGCCCTATCTCCAGAACATGGCCCCCCCCTTCCAAGTGAAGGACAACACACTGTGCATGCGTGGTGTGCCCTCTATTCACCACTATGGGACTGCTGGAAATAGCTGAGCTAGTACTTATCTACTTTTGTAACTCCAAAAGTCATGCATGCACGGTGGCTCAGAGGTGGGACCTGCACCTTTTAGACATTGATGGCATGTCCTAGCGTATGCCATCAATCTCTGAGATGGGAATACCCCTTTAAAAGACAAATATGTAGTTTGCATCTCACCTGGACCTTTCTCTATGAAGACAACTTTTGAGTCAGAAAGGAAATTGGAACCACAGAGTAGCAATTCTTCACGGCCATTGACTGAGCATGCGCTGAGACTATAGTTCTCCACTTGAGGGAGCTCTTGAGCAGAACGTTGAGCTGTAGTGAATAGAGGAAATTAAATTGTTGAAGTCTAAGCATTTACCTATTTTCCATAGTTTCTGACTTAAGTAATTTTTTTCTATTCTCTTTTACTAGTAGTTCTTGGAAATGACTTCTGTGATAGCAGGGTTTTTAACTTAATTTGTCATATACATTATATACTATTACCGCTGAATGCCTTTAATAGTAATCTAGAAAATCTGGCCTACAGTATTTCTCTGCATGCAAAGACAAAATATTCAGAAAAACTTCAATTCAATTTGAATAGCTATTCGAGTGACTAACTTTAAATAACTTTAGAGTAAAACATGTGATGCTTTTTATTCTTCATCTAATTCGGTTTCTAATGTCATTTAGGCACTTGAGCCTGAGAATGGCATATGGAGACTCGATGGACCCGCACTGACTCTATAGTGCACATGGAGCATACCTCTGTAATATGGCATCCATTGGAAAACACCATTTTTTTTCTCAATTATTCCATAATATAAATCTATGAGAGAAACTCTGTATTCCTCCATATAAAGTCTCATATGGGTACAGTCCATAACAGCCCTTAAAATATCTCAAAGATCAATAAAATATATACCGGTATTTATTAGAAAACAGAGGAATTTTGTAACACCAGTAGACCTGAGAAGGGGGTTGTTGTGGGTTTGCTTAATGGCCAATAACCTGTATCCCATTAAAAAAAGCACTCACCCTTACGTGGTTCCACCATGCTCTCTCTGCTGCCCTGTTCTTTGATGCTTCCGGTCCCTGCAGGACAAGGAAGTGGCTTGGCCCCATGACTTCTGCAGCCAATTATTGCCTCTGCAGTCACCTGTGCTTGAATGACACATAACTTCACTGTCACAAGCGGTGACGTTCCATTCAAGCACATATGACTGCTGAGGCCTGTGATTGGGACTAACCCAGTCTTGCAGAACAAGGAAGCACCCGGTAATGGGGCAGAGGTACAGGTGTGGCTGGACTGTGGACAGGTGAGTGTGAATGGGCACATGTTGGGGCAAACGCTTTTAACCAGACATACCTAAAAGAAATGTTTCTGAAAATACAGGTGGCTGACATAATTCACTATGTTGGGGCTGTGTGTAGACTTTTCATAGTACCGTTAATTGATTTTAACTATGGAGTGATCGCTGCAGGCATAATATTGCATATAAACCAATTTACATCTTTGGACTACAGCTGTAGCTCAATAGTAAAAATCAAACAAAACTGTGCTACGAAAAGTGTAGGTGTAACCCCAGCCTTCGATCAGGTTTACATGTTGCTTTTGTTTTGCTTTTTGAAAATGCATTAAAATCAAAAAGCAAAAACGCTTTAAAAAAAGGCAGGTATTATTTTTTGTTTTACACAATTGCATTTTTTTATTTTTACAGCTGGGACATGTTAAATGAACGTGATAATTGTCTCTGCAGTTTTACAGATGAAATACATTAACACCTGTAAAAAAAACTAATTTTGGGTAAAAATGAATGTCTCTCGTATATACTTGCTATATCAGCCCTCAGCATTCTTTTTTCTAAAGTGAATAAACCTAATTTTGATAATCTTTCAGGGTACTGTATTCCCCCTGTTCCAGTTATTACTTTAGTTCTCCTCCTCTGAACCCTCTCCAGCTCTGCTATGTCTGCCTTGTTCACAGGAGCCCAGAACTGTACACAGTACTCCATGTGTGGTTTGACAAGTGATTTGTAAAGTGGTAGCACTATGTTCTCATCACGGGCATCTATGCCCCTTTTGATACAACCCATTATCTTATTGGCCTTGGCAGCAGCTGCCTGACACTGGTTTCTACAAATTACAAAGTCCTTTTCCATGTCAGTGTTACCCAAGCTGTTATCTTAATGTAGACAGCATATCTGCTAGACTGAAGGGAAACCAGCCTACTATGTATGTTGTACTTATCATATGCTCAACTTTTTCAGGCACATTGAAATATGTACTATTACACCATATTGTTGCGTGCTGGACATCATGTTAACCCCATGTATGGCAGTGTTATGTTAAAAATATGCAGCTGATGCCACTATTTAAACTGTGCTCTAGACTTAGTAGTTATAGTTTACAATTATGAGGAACTGTGGCATATATCTATTAATATAGTTAACATATCACAGACATATGCACCAGCATGCTCTGTTTTGGGAGGATTGTCTTGACAATCATATAAGGCCAATTTTAGAGGAACATGTTCACTGCATGAAACACGCTTGTCTGAAATCTGAACTATTCTCTTGTAATAGGTATAAATCATTATAATCATTATAATCATGTGCAGTCCGGTCAAAGGAGCGGAGTCCAGTATGGAAATTCACGCTCTCCCACCGAGTATGTTTCATGCAGTGAACACACTCATCTGAAACTGGCATGTATATTTTAAACTGAGATTGCTGATTGTTGCTTGTGAAAGATCTGTTCCTCTTTCATATATAGCTGTTCAAGTGTACTTGTGAACTGTGTGTTTGGAAGTACACGGCATAAATATACTGAAAGGGATGATGTTGAGATGCCTGTTTAGCAGCACTTTCCCTCCTACCCACAATGGATGTTAAACCTCTATAAACCGATAATTTATGGGTTCATTTTTTGATCCCTGTTTGAATATTGGCACCATGTTTGCTATGTGCTAGTCCTGTATAACAGACCCTGTCTTTATATAGTCCTTAAAGGACATCTGTCAGCAGACATGTTTCATGTGCTCTTGGCAGCTGAAGGCGTCAGTGTTGTTCCCATGTTCATATGTGCACACATTGTTGAGAAAAATGAAGCCTCTAGGAGCAACAGGGGCATTACTGTTACACCTAGAGGCTTTGCTTTCTCCGCAACTACTGCGCACTCTCCACTCTGCTCTTTAAAGTTTCATAGACGTTCTTTAGAGCTCATCTGCTGCAGCGAGGAGAGAAAGTGTGCTACGCAAGCGCTTCTCTCCCCTTGTTCTAGCAATGCAAACCTTTCATACGTCACTGACATATCAAGAGTTTTTTGAAAGCTCAGTGTCCCTTAAAAATTAAAAATGGGGGTCTGTCTATGACACTACTTAATTCACTTAGGATATGGGGGTGTATGGCATCTGGATCCAGTGATTTGTCGATTTTAATATTTTTTAAGATGCCGCTGCACTTCGTCCTGGGTTAGACCTGCCACATTTTTTATTAAGTTTTCTTTCTCCTAATCATTCCCTATAACTTCTTCCTCTTTACCTTTTAAAGAACCATAGTTTTCACACGTGTCACAAGGAGGTATGTCACCGCCGTGGCCTGCTATTGGCTGCACCCCCTCTTTATGGATGTTGATGTCTGCAGGCAGGGGAGATGCGAAGACAGCTGTGGAGCAATCAGGGAGGAAACTAGTGTCGGGACCAGGTAAGTATGCATGGTGTCGCAAGCTAGGACATTGCAGCAGGGATTATTCAGTCTTGGATAACCCCTTTAAGCCACGTGTGAGAACAGAGCATGTGTGATATAGATACTGGTCCTTGCTTCTGTCCTACATGGTGACTGGTTTCTACTGCAGATACATGTCCATACACGTTGGAAGATATGGAAACAATACTGGTTGAAGGGATCACGTGAGTTATATAGTCAGCGGGGTTATATAGGCAGCAGATGCATTGTGGAGTTGCAGCTAATAGCAGATAGTAGACATAAGGAGAGGGAACATTTTTATTTTGTAATTTGTTTCTGTACTTGGTGAAATCTGTGAGGTCTGTAATTTACAGTATGTGACCTGCTGTGATGAAGATATTTCATATCATCTGTTGTAACTTGTTATTGTTATGCAATTCCTTTCGTTGCCATAACTTTTGTTTTTTACATTAGGACATTTAAAGGAAATGTTTCATCACATTTCATATGTTGTGTAACATTTCTTTCCTGCTTTTTAGTATGCTGTCCTTAAAGGGGTTATCCAACCCCCATAATGCCACCCAAAATGCACGGGCACCTCATACAGGTTATGCTTACCCCACTCCCCAGCACCCGTGTTGCTCTTTATGCCAGCACGGCAGCCACAGTATTGCAGGTGATGCTAGGGAGGCTTGTTACCGTTGCGTCCTGCTATTGTCTGCCCCATCCCACTCCGTCACCGGATGTTTTGATCCGCACAACATGGAGATGCAGCATCAGGAGCGATGTTGGTGCCGGGCAGCGGGGTAAGTATACCTGGATGAGGTGTCCGGGCCTTTTGGGGGGACATTATATGGGTTTTATAACCCCTTTAATAGAACCTGCATCAACTATCTAAGGCTAAGGGTTCTTGATGGACTTTGCCAGGATAGCTTGCATGTTGCTGAAACAAAGGGGAAATCCACTAGTGTTATGGAGGAGTATCGGAGGTACAGCATACAAAATCTTCATTGAGCATTCTAGTTTCTAGTACTAACAATAAAGGCCTTTCTATATGACCAAATCAGTTTCGAGCATTGATTGATGCTATAAATTGATGCTAATTTAAAGGGCCTCCCCCAAGCTATCCCAGATTGCTTTATCCAGTAGGACATTCTCCTGTATGAAGGCTCGGACTGGCCCACAGAGGAACAGGTGAATCCCCCAGTGGGCCCCTGACCAGTGATGCCTTGGCAAAAGAAACATGAAGTAACACTTCCTTCTTGTGGTAGCAAAAGCAACCAGAGGCACAGGTTTTCTACTGAGGCCACTGAGGATGGCATTGGAGGCACTGTGGTTGGCATGGCCCTCTCTTAATATGGATGTCAGCTTCTGGAAAAGCAATTGGTGTGGTTTGTGAGGATGGCACCACCTGCTGGTTATTTCCTCATCTGTCTGTCCTCCTGCCTGAGGTGGTCATATCTCATTCTTCAGCTGCCACCAGTCTTATTATCTGTTAGAAGCTGTGATAGTTAAATCTGTGAAAAATAAAAGGTGGAATCTGATTGGTTACTATGGGCAACTAAGCTAACTCTACTTTACACCAGTTTGATAAATCTCACCCAATGTGTTATGATAAAGAAAGTCTCAAGGAACCCAATGCAAAAATTCCAATAGAGCTGCTCTTCCTACTGAAACTGAAGACAGGAATTTACAAGCATTGTCAGTCATTTTAGAATTGAAGGCGTTTTCAGAGATTAGTATAGTATTTAACCCCTTACAAACGCAGGAGTTTCCTCCCCACCTGCCAAGATCCATAATTTTTTAAATTTCCAGTTCACATAGCCATTTGATGGCTTATTTTTTATGGGACAAGTGGTATTTTTAATGACATGGGAACATGAGAAAAAATTCTCTGTGGGGTGAAAAAAGTCTTGCCATTTTGCATTGCCATCATGTTGCAGTACATATGACTTTTTGATAATTTTTTAATTAAAATTTCCAGGTGGAGGGAGGAGCAGGGTGTGGGTGGCTATGTCTTGGGGTGTAACAAAAAAGCAGCAAATTGGCTGGCTAATTTATTTTTTTCTGTTATGGCATTCACCACACATGATATATATTTTTATATTTTAGTAGTTTAGGCGTTTTTGTACTCAGAGATACCAATAATGTTTGGGAAAGGGAATGATTTTAATTTATAATAATTTTTAAAATATATTTTCTATTTTTTACTGTATTTTTGTCGTGTCTTAGGCTGGACTGTACAGAAAACTTGCTATGACAGGCCTAGGGACCTTTACAAGTTTTCCTAGAAGCTTGTTTGCATACATTAATACTTCATTTTTCTTGGCAATAGAGGCACATATGAACATGGGACCAACACAGATGCCTTCATATGCCAAGTGCACATATAACAGGTCAGACAGTTTTATAGTTAAAAAACTGCTGACAGATGCCCTTTAAAGGATGTTGATCCAGACCAGAAAACCCCTTTAAAGAGGACCTTTCATCAAAATTGTCGCATTGAAATAAATGTCCTACCTAGCTGGGCGCCTTCCACTGATGTGCCCTCCTTTTTTTTTTTTCAAATCAACCCCTGAATCACTTTATAATTGCCCTGTTTCTTCTGCTGCCTGATATGCAAATGAGGCGGACTTTTGTATGGGGCGGTGACAAAGGTTTTGCGAGAACTTAAGCTCCTTCTCCTTGGCTGAGAGCTGAGCGCTGCGATTGGCTTTGCTCTCAGCCCGGGAGAAGCGCTGCCACGCCCGAGGCAAAACCTTTGGGCATACCAGTGGAAGGCGCACAGCTAGGTAGGACATTTATTTCAATGCTGCAGTATTGATGAAAGGTCCTCTTTAAGAATCTGATTTTTGGGTCATCTAGTCATCTTCCTTTCACCCCCTATACTCTATTATCTTTTAGGTCTTGTGTATGTTACTTACGTTCCATAGCACATACTTGTGCTTACTGTGCAATTTGGACTTTAGATAAACATAAGGATAGAATATATCAAAACTGGCTAAAAGAAAAACTATACAGATGAGAACCCCAATATAGAACAAATAAGGAGAGAAAGCACAATCTACTGAAGAGACAATAACCAAACTAACTCACAAGGTTATGCTGTCACATGGAAGTGATGACATCACCGTGCCCAGCCAGCATGAAAGCGTCATCACGTCACCGCACAATGTCTTCATTTGGTGTCTTCAATCAAGATGGCCACTATGGCCTCTCCACAATCAGATGGATAAGGTGAGTATGTTTTTTTTTTTAACCGGATTAGTCCCTAAGAGGACTTAATTTTAATCTCAGATGCCACAATCAGGGATGAACGCAGCATCTGAGGGGTTCAATGACGGGGGGAAGACGCAATCGTTGTTCACCATCTTTGCACCCTCTACATACAAAGAAATGTGCTTCACAACAAAATAATTTGTCACAAATCGAATTTCTTTGTGAAATTCAGCAAAACAGCTGAAACAAATTTTTCATAGCTTTGTTCATCTCTGTTCATAGTAATAAAATATGCAAATTACCCAAAAAACGGGCCCTATGAAAAATCTATAACACCTACCATGTGCTATTCATGGTCATAATGATCATATCTTTTGTCGCAGAGGGGCTTTTGGATGCCATCAGGCACCAGGGCCTGGTTGTAACTAGAACCTGTGCACCCCTGATGGATATCTTGGGGTTCTTTGTAGTATCTATCATCTTTACTTACAGCACTCTATAGGTATGGAGGCCACTTGTAGAGAGATGCCTTTTCCTCCTCCTTGTGGAATGTGCACACGGAAAACAAGGCGGACACGTGTGTTTTTGCGGCCAATGTCAGTCTCTCCCTTCCTAAGTTCGATGTCTGAATTCCGGAGTTTCAAGATTCCCGCACAGTCTATACTGAAACATGGACATAAACAGGATCCATCAGAAAAGTATAAAATCAGTTAAATGTATTCCATCAACACATCTATAGATATAAAATATACTTTATTATGGCTCTTAAATGGGTTGTCCAAGTAATAAATAATAAAATAAGGCCTTCTTACCATTTAATCCATCTCCATTTCCAGCACTGTAGCTCCAGTGTACCCCTCCAGTCTGTATTTACAGGCTACAGTGCTGAATTAGCTGTATCTGGCACATGCTTGCTGCAGCCATTCACTGGCCTCAGCAGTACACAACACCAGACGGCTGAGGCCAGTGACTGGCTGAGGTGGGGACTGGAGCTGCAGTGCTGGAAATAACAGGGATTAATGGTGGGTATGTGTTCTTTGGGGACATGGAGGGAGTTTTGTAAAGTCGGAGAACCTCTATAAATGTAATTCACGCTTGTTCATATCATGCAGCTTACTTGGCACACATGTTGTTCTCAGGCAGAAGAGACATTTCCAAAACTTTGGTGCTTCCTACAAGTGCTTCATAACTTGGTGTAGCAACCATTTTTCCTGTGATCCGATGAACTTGGTAGAAGGCATGAGGTCTCAGGTTGCGCTCATCTGCAGTGCCAATGAACATCTGAAGAGTAAGAGGCTTTTCATTGTATCCTAAAAGCTGCAAAGATAGCATTAGATTCATCTTTCGGTGGGATGAAAAATAGGTCGTAGTAAAGGGCATCTGTCTGCAGATTTGTACCTATGAAACTGGCAGGCCTGTTAGATGTGCATTTGCCAGCTGAAGGCCCCTGTGTTGGTCCCATGTTCCTATGTGCCTGCATTGTTAAGAAAATGTAGTTTTAATATATGCAAATGAGCCTCTAAGAGCAACGGGGGAGTTGTCATTACACCTAGAGGCTCTGCTCTCTCTGCAACTGCCACACCCTCTGCCCTTTGATTGACAGGGCCAGGCAGTGAACACATCACAACACCTGGCCCTGTAAATCAAAGTGGAGAGGGTGCGGCAGCTGCAGAGAGAGCAAAGCCTCTGGGTGTAATGGTAACGCCCCCTTTGCTCCAGGAAGCTCTTTTGCATATATTAAAACATAATTTTTCTCAGCAATGCGGGCACATAGGAACATGGGACCAACACAGCTGGCACATATAACAGGTCAGCCAGTTTAATAGGTACAAATCTGCTGACAGATTGCTGAATTAAGGAACCTGGGCTGTAGAGGAAGTATGGGACCCCCTCTCCAGCCACCATATTTTAAGTCATATTTACATGTAGTGTATTTACTGTGATCACAAAAATTCACACTACAGTATCCTGGGAAATTTCAAGGTCAATTCCCCAACATGCCATATGCTGAAAATTGCTCCATTAGTCCAGGATACCATCATCCCTTGCAGTTAGATGCTCCATCTTTCAGGCGTCCAAGGGCAGGGCTCCATAGTGATTTTATACATGGACATCATCTTTCTTTGTTGTTGCAGCAGATTACAGCGCTAAATTGTTACTGGTTTTAAAATGTACCCATGTGATTTTATGTGCTCTTCTCTAGAGATATATGAAATTAGATGATTAGACCCTGGATGTTGGAAAATGTGAAATGAAAGTGGATAGATGTGAATATAGTGCAAAGCCAGCAATATATTGTATAATAATCAGAAAAAGCTCACATAGCACCATATAGCACCATAATGTATAATACTGCTACACTGTTCAAAATAAATAGTGCTGCCATACAGAAATAAGGCACCATACAATACTAATGAATAATGCTGCAATAAACTGTACACAGAAATAGACAAGTCCTAGACAGCAATGCATTGCATGAAGGTCAATGCCACTGAAAGCCGCAGTTACTTTTACTGGTCATTGCCTTTTTTACATCATGCAATGATAGAGATTATGATAACCAATGATAACCAATTGTTTTGTGGCTCAATACAGTCTAAATTTACAGTAAACGGAGCCTCTGAACAAGTGTTTTTTTTTAAACCTCACATTCCAAAAGCCATAACTTTTTTTTTTAATTTTTCAGCAGATATAGTTGTGTAGAGCTTATTTTTGTGAGACAAGTTATATTTTTCAATGGTAATATTTTATAGAGGAAAAAACAGCAATTCTGCCATTGTTGCTTTTTCACTCCATCATTTGGAAGATGTAACATGCATTCTTATTCTGCAAGTCATTAATTTGCCATACTTACTATGCCAGAAAAGTATAGTTTTTCCTATATTTTGAAACTTTTGCACTATAAAATTATTATACATAGAAAAAAAATAGCTTTTGCATCCCCATATTGCAAGAGCCATAACTTTTCAGTTTTTCTGTCGACGTAGTATCTGGAGAACAAGTTATATGTTTCAGTAGTTCCATTTTCAGGGTATATATAACTCATTGAGTAACTATTATTTATTTTGTAGTTTAAACCTTTCTTTTTAATAGAATTACATTTTTTAAAGTCATTTTTAGCCCGTCTATGGGACTTGAATGTGCAATGCCCAGATTCCTCAGATAATACTCTGATACTCAATATTGCGTGTCAATGCTTCACTGACAAGCAACCTATAGCCGGTGCAACCCTATAAACCAATTGCAGAGGCAACAATCAGGTTGTTTTTCTGACGCAGATTGCAACTTTTCAGCGTCTTTTCCCCGTTCATGCCAGGTCTAAAAAAGTAGGCAGGTAAGAGGATGCCCTTTATCATTTTCTACGCCTGGATTAGGCATAAAAAAAAAATGGTCTAAATGTAAGACAGCTAGGAAGCTGTCTTACATTTAGAAGCGGTGGTGGATCCGTCAAATTTATTTACATAACTTCGGTTATAGGGGATATTCAGTCCTGCGTCTAAAGCGCTGGCCTTAATATATGACCCCCATAGACTGTATTGCGCAAGAGGCATCCATAACCACGGACAAAGTAGTGCATGCTTCCGCGGTGTCACCACTGATCCATGGTCCGTGGAAAACCACTGATGTGTGAATAATGACACTAAAGTCAATGGATACCACAGCACACATACGCAGTTTGCTGACGTGTAAAAAAAGAGTTATCCCTGATCCCACCACCTCGAGAAGTATGTCAGCAAGATTAGTTACAGCCGACACCGGACTGTTCACCAATTCATATTCCCCACATACTTTTTTGTAGTTTAGTAGTTTAGCATGCGATGACCCAGAAATTGGTGGACCGGTCAAACAAAAGCACAAATGTCTCATCTGTAAGTACTGCATTGGCAGCTGATTTTGCTCAGGCTCAGAGCCAGCAAGGTGGGATTTGGATGCCAGCAGGGACACATGGCAGTAAGATAAAGCAATCAAATTCAAATCAGGTTATAATATATACAATTACTTTCTGGCCTTGGGCTTCGAGCCATGGCACAGACTGCCCTTATAATAATCCACCTGTAGGTGTAAATATAGATATGGCTTGTGATTCTAATTTAGGCAAGGTCCCCATAACCATGCTTCGCCTACCAGAAATCAGAAGGGAACATGTCATCAAAATCTCTCAGTAACGCAGACCCAGGCATTGGTCTACAAATTGAAGCAACATGAAAGTTCTTCTAGTGACTTTCATCTAATGGGTCTTCTTAAAAAACAGAAGATTTGAAAGCAAAGCAAAAGGATAAGCAGTAATGATTTCACTTATTAATAAAATTAAATTGAGCATTTGTTTAAAAATAGGGCACCCAGGGGCGGATTAAGTGCATGATAGGCCTGGCTGTCTACCCAACTCAGGCCTCTCCCTTTTGCATGAAGAGGTTGCAGTGCTTCGTGAGCGCCACAGTCTCTTCCTAGGCCATATGACGTCTCATTCATCGTTCACGTGGCCGAGGTGCAGCTCTGTCCCATCTGAGTGATTGGGTCTGAGCTGCAATACCAAGCTCAGTGCTATCAAATGGACAGTGCTGTGCTTGGTAAGGAGCAAAGAGGCTGCAACACTCACTGGGACATTGCATTCTCTGCAAACAGCTGATTGGGGGGGTGCCAGGAATCGGACCCCCACCATCTCATAACTCTCTGAGTACAGATGTCATAGATGTTACCTGCAGTCCTATGTAACACCCCACATAACACAGTGAATTATTGTGTAATGTGGGGTGTTACATAGGACTGCAGGGAACATCTACTACATTATCTGCACACAGAAAGTTATCACTGTTATCTGGGCTGCAGGTGACATCAACAAATTAAAATTTTAGTTGCCAAATATAAAATACATGTGATTATGATAAAAAAGACTTGGAGAAGAAGATGAGATGCAGGTCACAATAGTGAGCCTGCTCTACATATAGGAGAATACAGCACCACATACCTCTAGTGACATCTTCCGTCATGTAGATCTTCTCTTTTCTCTTCTCCTCCGTTTGACCCAGAATGCCATGACAAATTCTTTCAGCCGCATCTCGTCTCTACAGAGTTTGTTACACAGACATGTTAGATTTCTCATAATTGAGGTCATTTATCAAACTGGCGTAAAGTAGAACTGGCTAGGTTGCCCATAGCAACCAATCCAATTCCACCTTTCATTTTCCAAAGGAGCTGTCAAAAATGAAAGGTGGAATCTGTTACTATGGGTAAATAAGCCAGTTCTACTTTTCACCAGTTTGATAAATTATCCCAAAGGTCCCTATAGTGTCTACAGCAGTTATAATGTCCCCTAGAGGGCCCCCAGTAATATCTTATGCTCTAGGTAATAATGCTACCCCCATATAGTAATTTACCCCCACACTGTCCACATATAGTAATTTCCCTCATACTGTTCTCATATAGTAATTTCCCTCACACTGTCCCCATATAGTAATTTCCCCTACACTGCCCCATATAGTAATTTCCCACACTGACCCCATATAGTAATTTCCCTCACACTGTCCCCATATAGTAATTTCCCCTACACTGCCCCATATAGTAATTTTCCCCACACTGTCCCCATACAGTAATTTCTCCCACACTGCCCCATACAGTAATTTCCTCCCACACTGTCCCCATATAGTAATTCCCCCCCCACTGTCCCCATATAGTAATTTCCCCCACACTGTCCCCATATAGTAATTTCCCCCACACTGCCCCCATATAGTAATTTCCCCCACACTGTCCCCATATAGTAATTTCCCCCACACTGCCCCCATATAGTAATTTCCCCCCAAACTGCCCCATATAGTAATTTCCCTCACACTCCCCATGATTAATTTGCCCTTACACTGCCCCATGAAGTGATTTTCCCCCATGTAATATTCTGCCCCCACACTGCCCCCCTGAAGTGATTTGCCCCAATGTACTCCTCTGCCCCCCAAAGTTGGCATACACAGAACAAAACAAACAAAAAAAAAAACTAAAAGCTAATACTTACCTGTGTCCGGGATGGTGATGGCAGGCCGCAGGTGCGCAATCTTCATTGTCCTGCATCCCGGCACAGGCACGCGATGATGTCATCATGCACGCCTACGCCGGTATTATACTACCACATAGGCCTCAGGCCTACTTAGTGTGAAGCCTATGGTGGTCATCGGCGGTGGGGCAGGGAACTATGCGCTCCCGTGCCCCACCGCAGTATGTGGGCGTTCGGGTCGGCGTTGGGTCCCCTAGCAATGCTGGACCCAGGGCTGCGGATCCAAACGCCCCTATGTTAATCCGCCATTTGGCAAAACCAACTCCAACCAGTATTTATACAAAATTTGGGGGATCCCCTTAAAACATAACCTTTAATATTATTAATAAAATATGGGGCCAATACCCCTTTTATTGCAATGACAGGGGAACACTCTCTGCACTCCACTGATCCTTGGCATCTGCGTCCGATATGACCTATAAATGGGTGTTTGTACCAATAGTAGATGATACGTGGGTGTAATGCTGTATAGGGGACATGGATGTCTGTCCCTGGTTAAGCCCTCAGCTACACCTCAGCCCAGGGATCTCCCCTGATGGTGGGGACTCCCTGTCCTCGTACCTCATCTATATAATCCTATTAGTCCCTATCAGGACCACTCAGGCTACATACAGGACGCAAGTGGCAAGTACCAGGTTAGCAGAACCCGGTGCAAATGCACATATTCTGTCAACAGTATTCAAGGTTGGACTGAAATACATCAGTCTCATATTGTTCCTACTGTGACACTGAGACACCAGATTTATCACATAAAATCGCCCCTGTGGTAATATACCATCTAGGGTGGGTTCGGCATATATGATGACAGCCCAAGGCTCCATAAGCCCGTGTATATTACAGAAAAAAATACTCGAAACCTCAAATGAGGTACTGAAAAGCCTTAAAGCGTTTCTCCCTTGTGATCAAACAAGGGTTCATCAAGAGGACAAAATTCTGTTATATGGTGTCAAACAGATCAGGCACTCTTAGTTGGGAGTGCTGTACAGTGGCGTGCTGTCGATAGGGCACATCTCACATTGCCAGCACAGGAGGAAGCATGAATGGATATACACCGCAGTTTGATTTCATGATAAGACTTTGTCAATGTCCAATAGCGCTTTACACCAGTAGCTCATATGATACATGGCTTAGGATGTACAGATGTAGCGGTTACCCCATTCACATCAGTCCTATGTTCCTACTCTGGTAATCCGCCATTTTCAGGGGTCCTGTCTATATAACTTTGTTTTTGGGTACTAATTATAGCTACAACACTATTAAAGGACATCTGTCAGCAGATTTGTTCCTATGAAAATAGCTGACTTGTTGCATGTGCATTTGGCAGCTGAAGGCATTTGAGTTGGTCCAATGCTCATCTGTCTCCACATTGATGAGAAAATGGTGTTTTGATATATGCAAATGAGCCTGTAGAAGCAATGGGGGAGTTGCCATTACACCTAGAGTCTCTGTCTGCAGATGCTGCACCCTCTGCACTTTAGTTGACAGAGCCAGGCAGTGAAAATGCCTGCCTGGCCTTGTTAATGAAAGTGCAGAGGGTATGGTAGTTGCAGAAAAGCTACATTAGTAAGTATCATATAGTCACCTTACATATACATTGGTCAACAGTAGCCGGATAGCTCGCGCATCGCGAGATTTAGGCGCTCCAGCTCTGTGATTGTGGAAACTATATATATGTAAACGGACGATTTAGGCGCGACGCTCAATTTCAACTTAAAACACACAGGTAGATTGCTGCCACACCATGGGTATTGCTGCTGTAATCACGTATATATGCTGCTTAATTAAATTGAAAGACACCTCCCCCCAAAAAAACTTAAATTGCGACCGTGTGGAAACTGAAAATACTTAAACGGATGACGGAAGCTTGACGCTGAATTTCTTGTTAATACACAAAGGTAGATTGCTGCTATACCTTGTGCCTTATAGTAATTATATATATATATATACTAGTTTAATAACATTTAACAATCCCCTAAAAATATAAATTCCAACTGTGTGGAAACTGAAAATACGTAAAGAGATTAGGAGTGACACTCAATTTCAACTTAACACACACAGGTAGATTGTTGCCAAACCATGGGTATTGCTGCAGTATGTATATGTGCTGCTTAATTGAATGAAAAGACCCCCTCCCCCCAAAAAAATTAAAAATGAAATTGTGACTATGTATATATATATAGTCATCAGACCTCAACTCAAAGCCACAATCGGAACCCAATGTTAATCAGACCCTCAATTAGCCCTCAGATCAGACCTTAAATGTTAATAATATCTCTAATCAGACCTCAGATCAGACTGCCATGTTAATAAGACCCCTTTTAAGACACTCAAATCAAATCCCAGCCCCAATGTTAATATTCAGACCTCAGATCAGACAAAAACAATAAATTAACTTACTTCTCCTGCTCCGGACACTGCTGCTTTAGGGAACCAGTTCCTGCTCTTCCGGCTCTTCCTGCACAGCGCAGCAAGTGTCTGAGAACTAGGAAGCGGTGAGTACAGAGCCCGAGAGAGCTGCATTCACTGCTTCCCGGTCCTCCTATACTAATGAGCGCTTCCATAATGGTGCTCATACTAATGCTCATTAGTATTCGCCCCATAATACCCACTGACATTTTCAACCCAGAGAAAAAGTGCATCTTATAGGCTGACAAATACGGTGTGTGTATATATATATATATATATATATATATACTACTGATAGAGATGTGGCCATCATTTTTTGAATCAGCTAAGAAAGCTCCCATATACTCCAGCTTCCAGACAATACCTTATCTTCTCCAGAGCATAAAGGTTTCATCCTACCGAAGAGAATACGCCTCCTTGCAACATCATATATGCTTTTCTGCTGTTAGTGAACACTCCCTTACAATATTGCGCCTACAGTTAGATATTTACATAGTTTACATACCAGAGTTAGTAAAACAATGCACAATGCGTAGATGCCAAGTGTTATCTCTTTTCATATTTTCTCATTCTAGCCAATGTAATAATGCCACATGCCTCAGGGGGAATGCACCTAAATATTCAAACCGCCATGGCAGAGAGAGACTGGTAAACCATGTACAGAGTGTCTGCTGGTAGCTTTCTTAGCAGTAAGGTATACCCCTAACCGTAAGACAGGCCTTAGTCCCTATAAGGTCCTTAGTGGGTCAAGCCCTAGGACAGGATTGTATTTCCTACAGCAGCTCCAGATGCAACATGGTTGTCTGACAGATTATGTGACCAGTTTGCACAAGCATTTGGCTAAAATTCATTCTCGAGTTTTGCTTCACTTCCAGATCTTGATAAAGTACCAGGAACCCACACACTTGTGTCTGGAGATTGGGTGGTGGTAAAAGGACACATTAGGAAAGTCCTCAGACCTTTTGATGGTCCATTCCAAGTGTTGTTGACCACAATCACACCAGTGAAGCTCGAAAGGAAAGCCTAATTCGAGTCATTTCAAGAAAGTGTTGAGTCTGGAGACTTGAAAGGATGTTTCTTGTTCCCCGTGTGTGACTGCTGATCCTGACTCAAAGAATATGGATCCTAAATGAGATTGTAAAAATAGGTTCCTGGACTGTGAAAAAGTTGTGCAAAAGGAAGAACAAAGTTGATACAGTTCAATACTTTAAGTTCAGTGAGCCATTGATAGTATTCCCCAAAGATTCTCAGTATGAATAGTCCTTATGTTCACAATAATCAATGGCCAGGTTATGAATGCCCTAAAAGGGCTTACTTCCTATTCCTGAATTTATCTTTAATTCTGCAATTTTGTTAATTGTCTGTTGTGTCATCCCCTGCATTAGGAGGCTTCTGCTCAAAGCCGTAGCTGAGGCTACCCCGGAGATGATCATTAGAGAATTTCATAAGGGTGGGAGACAAAGTCTACTTAGTTCTGTAGGTCCCCCCTTGCTTACAATGCCACCTGGAGATCATCGACCGTAGGGACAGACATCTGACTTCCCCTTGCTCAAGTCCAGTGTCATGGGAGGCTATACACTAGGATAGGTTGTCATGGAAGCTGGTGAAGAGTATTCGGAGCGTTGGGACAGATGTGCTAGGCTTTATTAGGGAAAGAATGAGGTCCAAGGTGGGACTGATAGAGATGTGGGCATTATTCTTTGAATCAGCTAAGAAAGGTCCCATATACTCCAGCTCCCAGACAACACCTTATCTTCTCCAGATCATGAAGGTTTCATCCTAATGAAGAGAACACATCTCCTTGCTACATCATATATGCTTTTCTGCTGTTAGTGAAGACTCCATTACAATATTGTACCTACAGTTAGATATTTATATAGTTTACATACCAAAGTTAGTAAAACGCACAATGCGCAGATGCCAAGTGTTATCTCTTTTCATATTTTCTTATTCTAGCCACTATAATAATGCCACATGCCTCAGGGGGAATGCCCCTCTGGTGTCTTTATAAACTGCTGTAATAAATGAGAATTTGCTTTGACCCCAGTGTGTGTGTCACTGTTATCTTCCCCCGTGCACATAAAACCCTTGGGTTACTATTAATTTGGAGCAGTAGAGCAAACATAATCAGCCCTGATTGAGGGCATCTTCCACACAACTTTATTATATTAAACCTCACGAAAAAGGGGATTCTGTCAAAATGGCGAAACAAAATGAAAGTATTTGCTTGCAGGTAGCTACTTTTGAGGTGCACCTGCATTTACTGTAAGATAGCAGGCACAGCCACAGATCCTGTCTCCTCTGTACACAACACACAAAATTCTTCTTTGAAATCCTAGTCTTTCCTTTCACTGTCCCTGGCAATAAGCTTGATTGATTCCTGACTGTCCCTGATTGATTATTTATTGTCCCTGACTTCCTAAGATCATTTTTTTGTCAGACTCTAAAAGACCCAACCACCCTCATTCACAGCCCAGCGCAGAATGGCTTTCTGCTAGGGCAAGCCCTCCCCACTTCCTCTCTGGGTCATGTGAGAACCCTTCTTCTTCCTCCCTAGTGCTTTTTTCCTGGCGACATGTCAGCACTAAAATGGCTCTACACGCTGATTTAGTGGATTCGTCCAAAGCAAACCTGGAAAGACTTGGGTTCTTCTACCATCGAAAAAATAGCAAAGTTCGGACCAAACTTTTTTGCGGGATAGACATGGTCCCACAAAAAAATAGAACATGTCCTATTCTTGTATGTTTTATGGACAGGGCTAGGACAGTTCTATAGAGAGCAGGACGTTCCGTCCCACAATAGGTGGAACACACACGGCCAGTTTCCATCTTTTGCTGATCTGCAATTTGCGGTCCACAAAAATGGCTATGGCCGTGTGCCCTAATACTGTTTTCGAAGCTGACTACAGAAGTGACATAAGCACAAAAACCATGCACCGGGAGCATTGTGCACAATGCCAAGTGTCAACTGATGTGGTATAAAGCATACCAACACCGGACTTTGGAGTACTGGAAATGTGTTCTCCGCAGTGACTACTCATGTTTTGTGATCTGGTACCTATCAGAATGCATAGTGTGTACTGTAGAATTTATGGAAACAGGAAAATGCTCTGGGGCTGTTCCAGGTCTTTTTTTTCCCAATGTCATGACGTACAAATGTCATTTTAGACAACTGTACACTTCTAACTTTGAGCCAAAAGTTTGGGGAAGAAAGGCCCTTTCCTGTTTCAGCATCACTGTGCACTTGTACAAAAAGGGAGGTCCATAGAGCATGGTGTGACAAGTTTGGTGTGCACAGAGCCGTGACACAACTTTTGTGATGAATTCTGTCCTCCTACTCAGTATCTGACCTCACTAACAATCTTTCAGTTAAATAATCACACTCCAAAATCTTGTTGAAAAAATTCCCAGAAGAGTGGAAGCAGGTATAGCTGCAAAATGAGGTTCAACCCCATAACGCTCATGATTTTAGACAGGGCTGTTCAACAAGCTCATAAAAGTGTGATGGCCAAGTGTCCTTATACATTTTGCTATGGGATAAAGGAAATGGTTACATCTTTACACCTCATTTCACACATCAGTGTTTGATCAGTTATTTCCATCAGTGATTGTGAGCCAAAAACAGGAGTGGCTCAAACACAGAACACAGAACAAAATGGAAAAATCTTTCCAGTATACTTTATCTCTGTGTAGGTTCAACCCCTGGTTTTAACTCGCAATCACTGATGGAAATCACTGATAAACCACTGATGTTTGAACTTCTCTGCTTTCGCACAGTCAGAATGTGATCAGTGATTTCCATCAGTGATTGTGAGCCAAAACCAGTAGTGAAGCCTACACAAAGATAGGGGGGAACATTTACTAAGACTGTCTTATTACGCCAGTCTTAGTTTTCCCCTCTGCGTTGCTGTAACATATGTCTCATATATGACGAGGTGGGCGCTTCATCATAAATTAGGTGCATCTGTGGCAGTCCGTGCAACTGGCTGGCATAGTTTTTAGCTACCATTTCTGCCTGTTTTCAGATACAGTAAATTTGTAGGGGCTGGAGTCCCTGACCCACCCTGTCCCTGTCACACCCAACTGGTGCAAAACTGGACGTGTGAAAAATTATTGACACATCGGCCAGACAGAAAAGGGCCCTTGTGACTCTATTTACATCTAAAACATTCACAATTTCCTTAGTAAATGTGCCCCAAGGTATAGTGATATTTGCAGATGTTTTGTTTTTTCACCTGCATTTTTTCACCTGGATTTTGGATCACAATCACTGATGGAAATCACTGGTCAAACACTGAGCAAACACTGTGTGAAAATTGTCTTAGGCCTTAGGGCTCATGCACATGGCCGTACTGGTTCAGATGCCCATATTGAACGGGTCCCAGTTCTTTTGCAGAGTGGAATCACTGATTGGTAGCATGTGGAAACACTATGAAGTGCTTGTGTGGGCTGTCACGTTTGTGCCTCCGCACCGCAAAAGATTGAACATGTATCTTGCGGATCATGGACCAGTAAAGTTGTGTGCATGAGCCCGTACTCTTCCCACATATTGCTTCTTTTCTTCTGGCTATACATGGGCTGATTCTCAGGTTGATCATTGCATATGTCTGAAATCTTGCATCATGTATGATCCAAACTGGTATCTCCTGTTCAGGTTTCAGTTACGGTACATTATTAATTTTACGCATTTATGTAGCACTAATATATTCCACAGCACTTTACAGACATTATTATCACGCTGCCCCCAAATGGCTCACAATCTAAGTTCCCTATCAGTATGTCTTTACAGTGTGGGAGGAAACCAGAGTAGTCAGAGGAAACCCATGCAAACATGAGGAGAACATACAAACTCCATGCAGATCTTGTCCTTGGTCGGATTCGAACCTAGGAGCCCAGTGCTTACCACTGGGCCACCGTGCTGCCCCCCTTGTAAAGACATCAGAGCAGCAGGAATTCATTTCTTTGCACAGCTGATGTATACAGCATAGTTACCTATGTCCATATGTATTATGATTGTATGGTGGGTTTAAAAATGGTTATGTTCTGAAATAATTGGATTTATTTATTCTTTTGCTCTGTTGTATATTATTTGTCTTTGCATTTCACGACTCTTTTTATTAACTTTTTGGGATTTTAGAAGAAGACGTAGATCATCAGCTAAATCTCTATGGAAGAACTCGTTTCAGCACTATATGTAAGAATGCAAGCGTGGGAAAGATGAGAAGAGAGAACAGCTGGGAATCATCTTGTCACCCAATGAGCTTTACTATGCTAGAGCCTGCTCTTTACCCACAGTGCTGGCCCCCGCCTTCTAGATATACAAGCTGATAGACTTTGCTTCAAGGCTTAGATTACTCTACAAGACACAAAGAATTATCATCAGTACCCTGTCACCAGCCTGCTCTGTGCACTATCCAATAGGAGTCATACTGAACACTAAAAGTGCATGTCACCTAACTTGCTGCTATCTATATTACAGGCCTCCCTTATGTTTAAGAGGGAGACCTCACTAAAGTTGTTCACGCACACTTCACATATACTGCTATTGCCTATTATGGCAGGAAGTTGCATGACTACCACTTTTTTAAAACCACATCAAAACTATATATCAAAGCATATGACTTTTTCTTGGATGAAGCTATCTAGGAATGATGGTAGAACAGTTTCTATGGAACAGGTTTTTACACAAGGTCTAGTATGCAGTATTTTTCCCTTAGGATGCATTCACATGACATTTAAAAATTTCCATTTGATGGCTATTTTGATAGCCATTGCATTCTATGGGGTATGTTCACATGGGCATTTTTTAAACAACCAGTAAATAGTGACTGTCAAAACATAGAACATTGAACCTTGTTATTTGGTGTACTATAGAACAACAAAACTTTCATCCGTGAATTTTCTGCATGGGCGAAAACATACGCTATGATACCAGGTTGGCAGCATCTACGCAGATGCCCTTGTACTCTATGTTATTTCAGCCATATGTAATAAGTATGTTTTCTTTCTGTTTACGCAATGTATCGCATTTGTCCTTAGGTGGCTGCGTCCACCAATTGTTGCTACTTTTTTACTTGAAAAATGTAATAAAAACCAATGGAAAAAAAATAGAACATGTCCTAGTTTCGATCATTTTGACAGCCATATGGACACCAAAAAAGGATGAGGTAATTTTTAATGGCTGTTTAGACAGAAGTATACCTGTCTAACGGCCATTGAAGACAGATACTGCACATGAGTGGTGCAGAAGGCAGTGAGTAAGGCTAGGGCTACACGATGACATTTGTTACAGAAATGTTGTGCAACATTTTTTGCAGTGATAGTCTATGATAGTGCACTGTGACATGCAACATGCTGGGATTGCGGCACGACAGTCGCACAAAAATCCATCCAAGTTGGATTTTTGTGCTCGGTTGTGTCGCAGTCGCAGCATTTCACATGTGTCAGTGCAACATTATTGACTATCATTACAAAAGTTGTCATGCGACATTGCTGCGACATAAATGTCTCACAACACATTTCGCAGTGTAGTTCTACCCATTTGTGGCGCGACTCACTGTCATGCGGCAAATCTTGTCTTGTATCCATACTCTTAAAATAAAAATTCTCACCTCTTCACAGGCACAGAACACTTGCTCTGCACTGGAAGCAGCAGGACCTGATGACGTCACATGATCTTTCTGGGATTGTCAGGTCCTGCTGCCTCCAGTACAGGTAACTCTAGGGGTATGTTATAAACAGGGGACACTGTCTTGTAAATATAGTCTTATTGTCAGATACAGCATCCCATAAAAACGAATTTCAACTCTACTATATGAACACTGTTAGTTTTTTCATATTCTGTTGACTACAATGCATCAACTTCAACAATGCACTACAAAAACAGTTTTTGGATTTTTTTAATCCAATACCAGGATTGGATTTCATGGGACATTTTTTGCAGTTTCTGATACAATAGGGAAGATTTACTAAACCTATAGATGACATAAACTTAGACAGGCTGTCTAGACCTGCACCAAGTTTATCACAAGGGCTTTCTGTTCTTCTTACGGATCAGAATAATGGGAAACAAAACGGTTATGTGAACCTAGCCAAACATGTGACCTGTGGTGGTTTATTGCTGCAAAAAAAGACAACTCAATATAATGTTAAAAACTTAAGTGTCATGTGGAGCAAACCCAACACTTCCCATTACTCCAAGACCATCAATCCCACAGTGAAGCATGGTGGTAGCAGCATCATGTTGTGGAAATTCTTTTCATAAACAGGGATTGGAAAACTGATCCGGATTGAAAGAAAGATGAGTGGAAGTAACCACAGGGTAATTCTTGAGGAAAGTGGTTGCCGAGAACCAGCATCATAATCATTGAAAAGAGTCAAATCTACCTGAGAAGAGTCATGGTTATTCATAAGCTCCTGATGATGATTGGCAGTTCTCTTCTAGAGAAAAAGTATGGAGAAGACTGTCAATCATGAGCAAATGAGCGGGGAGAGCAGGAGCTTATGATTAACTCTGACTCTTCTCAGGTAGATTTGGCTCTTTTCAAGGCCTCGGCTGCAATAATTATGATGCTGGTTCTGGGCAACCACTTACTTTTTACTCATGATTGACACACACCGCTGAAATCAGAGCGCCTGTCACTACTTTTTGCTGCCCTTGGTGAGTTCAGCATAACATTGATCTGTGGCATGACTGCTGTAGGCCAACACCATTCTAACTTGAAGAAGTTGGAGTAGTTTTGCCTGGAAAAAAAAGCAAAAATCCTGATGCCTATATGTGCTAGAATTAGACAGAGAGAGACATAATCCAAGAGACTTGAGATATGTCTATTTCTTGGGATGAATATTTATGCTTAATTATTGTTTGTATCACAGTAATAATATTTTGCACCTTCACAGTGGTAGGCATTTTGTGTAAATCAGCTGTATATATGCGAGGGTGAAAACTTTTGCAAGGCACTCTCAATTTCATAGTCACATACCACAAATTGTATGCTTCTTATGCTTCCCCTGCCTCGTGTTGTCAACAGTTTTTGGTCAAAACTGTTGATAGACTTCCTTTGATTCACTGTATAGTCAAAGGGGGACATTTACAAAGACCAGGTTTTTACACAGGTCTTTGATTCCCCCCTACGCTGCCAGAGGATAGGCCTGATTTATGATGAAGCATGTGCCTTATAAATTGGGCTCACTTCCAGCAGCCCTTGACAGGAGTAATTTTTTCTTCACTTTTAGGCCATTGTCCAGGCATAAAAATTAGTAAATGTGTTAGACCCAATATCCCATCCGGGGCCATTACCCCGTCGCCACTCCCAAAATATTGTTGCACGTGTGTTAAAAAATAAAATGAGTCGCAAAAAGGAATCTTGCTACCTTTTTTATGCCAAAAACTGGAGTAGTGCCCCAATGACCCCAAATATTTTCAATGTTTGCAGAGTTCTGACATTGCGTACTTTGGTATTTTAGCCACAACATGTACACACCTGCACATTTATTAGGTTTTATAGGATGTGCTGATTAACATTGTTTTTGCATTATACATATGGATGTGTAGCGATCTCAAATTTGATTGTGCACCCTATCAACCCTGTCCAATGCTGTTTGTAATTAGAACTTTATATTGCAATAATGTAATTTATAATCCACACTTTCAATGTTTGAAGAGTGTGATTGTTTTGTAGATCAGCCATAGCATACATGCACCTGCACATTTATTTCATTTTATAGAATGGGCCTCAAGAAGGCTGCTTTCACATTAGAGCAGGCATGTCCAAACTGCGGCCCTCCAACTGTTTCAAAACTACAACTCCCAGCATGCCCTAATAGCTGTAGGCTATCCAGGCATGCTGGGAGTTGTAGTTTTGCAACAGCTGGAGGGCCGCAGTTTGGACATGCCTGCATTAGAGCTATTATTTCCATTCTTTGCTCTGTTATAGGAGCAGAAGAACGAAAATAACTGAAGTGCTGGATTTGGCAAATAGCAAACAGGAACTGAGCCGAACAGATGCCATTGACTTTAATGGGATCCGTCAGGTTTCCATTCAAGAGAACTTTTTGCGGAGAAAAAAGCCCTGCATGCAAAACTTTTCTTGCCGCTGTTTTTGATGAACTCTGTGACAGAAGCCCCAAACGGATCTTCCGACACAGATGGGAAAGCAGCCTAACATTGTTTTTGTTGAATCTTACATCTAATCCAGTAGACATTAGAAAGCGTTGAGTTGATTTTATTGTGGCAGTGCCCCCCCACCCTATCTGCTAGACCCTGTGCAGCCGTGCAGGTTGCACAAATGATATATTTGCGCCTGTGTAGCTACGATTCTCACAGTGCTCCCGCTCTAATGATCATAAATACATCTAAACAAGGACACTTTCATACACTTTAACATTTAATGGACTTAACCTCATTTTTACTTTTCTAAAGAGTACATTTAATTGATTAAAAATATACATTTTGTCTATTTTAAAACTAGTCTGCTTTTTCATCTGTTCTGTAATGTTTTCTGCATTTTACACTGTGTCTGCTCTGAACGAGAAGGAAATGGTTTCAATATTTCATGAGCCATCGAGCATGACACTGCAGTGTTGCACAATGCATCTACATATAGAAATTACTAAAGGTCACACAATGTAAAACACTTGCACGAGCACCCACATTTAGTATACTTTCACATAGACACATCAATACACATCAAACATTAGGGGTTTATTTCAATCAGGACAGTTTTTTTTTTTAAAGATGTCGTTTGGATCAGACAAATGTAACATATTTACCCACATGTAGGGGGTTGTCTCACGGCTCTTTTTAAATTAAAACTGGCATTTTAGTGAGTTGATCGCTGCAGATGATTGACAGTGATTGCTGGGTGTGCTTGCATTAAAGGGGTGTTCTGGTTTTTAAAAGTCATCACCTATCCACAGGATCACAAGAACAGGGGCCTTGTAGCCCCTGCAGCCCCCCCTGAAATGAACGAAGCAGCTGTACGTGGCTATCCCATAGAGATGAATGGAGCGGTCACGCACATGTGCGACTGGCCACTCCATTCATTTCAGGGGGCTACAGGGGTTATGAAGCCTAGTGATCGTAGGGGTCCCAATGGTAGAACAGGGGATAACTTCTAACAACTGGAATACCCCTTTAAGTCCTGCATTTCACCTGCAGTGGCCAGTACAGGAGAAATGTGGTATTACATACTAGGCATTTAAATTAGCAACCAGCCTTATAATACATACAGTGCCTTGAAAAAGTATTCATACCCGTAGAATTTTTCCCACATTTTTTCACGTTACACTCACAATCTTAAATTTTATTTGAATTTTATATGATCGACCAACACAAACTGGCAAGTATGTGTGAAGTGAAAAGTAAACGATATATGGTTTTAATAAAAATCTGCAAAGTGTGGTGTGCATTTGTATTCAGTCCCCTGTACTCTGATACCTCTAAATAAAATCCAGTGTGACCAACTACCTTCAGAAGTCATCTAATTAACAGAGTCCACCTGTGTGTAATTCATTCTCAGTATAACTACAGCTATTCTGTGAAGGCCTCAGAGGTTTGTTAGAGAAATTAGTGATCACACAGCATCATGAAAACTAAGGAACACACCAGCCAGGTCAGAGATAAAATTGTGTAGATGTGTAAAGCATGGTTAGAAATAAAAAAAATTGTCTAGGCTCTTTACAGAGCATCTGCTGGCCAGACTTGATGGGAAGATGGATGAAGGGATGAAGTTGAATACAGTGCTATCCTGGAGGAAAACCGTTAGAGGCTGCAAAGACTTGAGACTGGGACAGAGGTTCACCTTCCAGCAGGACAATGACCCTAAACATACAGCCAGGGCTACAATGGAATGGTTTATTTCAAGGATGCTCAACATGCGGCCCTCCAGCCAGGCTAGGACTGGCCCACAGGGGTACAGGGGAATCCCCCTGTGGGCCCCTGAGCAATGTGGTCCCCTAGTCTCCCACCCCCTGCACAAGTGGCACATAACACATTTGATTTACTGCACTACATACACATATTCAATGTACAACACCTCAACCAGCCTATGTTCATATAAAAAACTTGTTTATTTATTATATTTGAATGTATCCGTATGGTGGGCCCCCAAAATAAATCTGACTGGTGGGCCCTATGTATCCCAGTCGGACACTGCCTCCAGCTGTTGTAAAACTACAACTCCCACCATGCCCTGCTTTAGGCTGATAGCTGTAAGCTGTTTGGGCATGCTGGGGGTTGTAGTTTTACAACAGCTGGAGGGCCGCAGTTTGAGGATGCCTGGTTTAGATCAAAGCATATTCATGTGTTAGAATGGCCCAATCAAAGCCCAGACCTAAATCCCAGTGAGAATCTGTGGCAAGACATGGAAATTGCTGTTCACAGACTCTCTCCATCCAATCTGACTGAGCTTGAGCTATTTTTCAAAGAAGAATGGACAACATTTTCAGCATCTAGATGTACAAATCCTGCAGAGACATACCCCAAAAGACTTGCATCTGTAATTGCAGAAAAAGGTAGTCCTACAAGGTATTGACTCAAAGGGGCTGAATACAAATTTCCAGATTTTTATTTTGAAAAACCAAATATAATTTTCTTTTCACTTCAAGCATGCTTGCTACTTTGTGTCTATCACATAAAATCCCAAGAAAAAACATTTAAGTTTGTGGGTGTAATTTTAGGAAATGTGAAAAAGTTCAAGGGGTGTGAATACTTTTTCAAGGAACTGTATATGGGCTGATTTAACATAAAAATAGATGCTTTTTGTGTGCAACTGTGCATTCTGGCTCATAAACAGACTTCCCTATGGAGTGACATTCCCATATGAAATCCATATAGCTTTAATAAAACATGTGGAAAGGGGCTGTTCATGAGACACGCACTTCTTTAAAAAGCTACGCATATTTAGGAATATGATACATTCTACACTAAGAAATGCAACTGCAGTATTATAATATTAAGCAGGTAATATTACCTTGACAATAGGATGTCCTCCAGGTGAAGCCTTCACTGCACCCCGGCTCCCTTCTGTTTCATAATGAGCTCTATGATGAGTCCTGGGTTGTACCTCTATTCTTAGTTCTAAGCCTTCATATTGGCAGGGCAGTGGCCAGTCCAAAGGTGGTAAAGAGGATGACCTGAAAAAATAGAAAAATAAATGTGTCTTAGTACATTACATATAGTTTAATATATAATAATAATAAATTAATGCTAATAATATAAGCATAAAGAAAAAAGCTAACTTCTAGTTATACTGTGAAGGGGAACATAATTATGATTAGATTTTTCCATAGACTAAACATATTGTTGAACTGTTTTTTTATATGTTCCATGCTGTATAATTTCTAATCATAAATATGGTTTTATAACAGGACTGAATAGTATTAAAGAGGACCCTTCACCACTCCTGACATGCCTGTTTTAATAGTTTCATGCATTCCCCTTGTACTAACAATTCTGGAGCAGCTATTCTTATGTATCTATGTTGTGCCATTCCTTTATTATTTCTAATAGAAGTTATGAATGAATTGCTAGCAGTCTGCAGTAAGGGTACAGAGGGGAGGTAACAAGTTGGGGGGGGGGGGCGCTGTACCTGCACAATCTGAAAATGGCAGCACTGATTGGATAGAGTGAGTCTGTGCATATACACCCCCCCCCTTCCAACTGATTACCCCCCCTTTGTACCCTTACTCCAGACTGCTAGCAATTTATTCAGAACTTGTAGTAGAAAAAACAAAGGAATGCCACAACATAGATCCATATGAATAGATGCTCCAGAATTGTTATTACGGGGGGAATGCATGAAGCTATTAAAACAGGCATGTCAGGAGTGGTGAAAGGTCCTCTTTAAATAATGGATAATAAAACTGACTGATCTCATAAAGAAAATAAATTTATTTTGAGCTCTACCTAAATACTGGACTTTGTCCTCCCACTCTTGCTTTTGACCAGGCCAATGCTGAAGGCACAGCCAAATAATCCATCCCCGCATTTTCTTTCCTGGTTTGAGGGAACATCACATTGTTCTCGTCACTTAGACATACAGATGCTCCAGAGGAAAAAGTCTTTGCTGGACTGGAAGATTCTTCGGGTCTAACAGGGGCGACTGTTTGTTCTGCTGAAGTTCTCCTTGCTTTTTGGGGAATGTTATCTCCTCTTTCTTGAGAGTTTGATATGGTTTGTTGGTTGTGCTCGGGTGGCTTAGGAGAAGCCTCTGCTTCAGAAGAGAGATTTTCATCTCCCAGGCTTCCCCTGCGTGAAGGAGAAGGGGAAGGTGAGCTGGTATGGTGGATACTATCTTCATTAGAATTTGAGTACCTTCTTTTGCCACATGGTGAAGTAGGCCTGGAAATTTGACCTTGAGGATATGGTGACAGTAGTTCTTCTCGAGATGAAGCTGGAGGACCTGAAGGACCACTTGGCCAAAATTCATCATTATGAACACTCCAGGGTTTTGGTGAACCTCTTGGCGATCCAAGAGGGGATGCTAGTGTAAATCGAGATGCAGCTTCGTTAAGCTCCCTTTCCACCTCTTCACACATTTGTCCTAGAGAATCACAAGAGGAAGCTTCAGAAGAAAGAATGCTCCATGAAGAATGGCTACTTGCTGGGCTGGGGCTAAGGAAAGAGTCCCGATACACAAATGGATCTGGGGGCAAGAAGAGTTGATCACGATGTGGTCTTTCATCCCAAATATCTCTTCTGCCTTGCTCTTCCTGTTCTCCATCACTGTTTGAGGGTGAATCACTTGTTATACGTATACTGGGACACTCCAGGAAGCGTGATCCCCCAAGTGGAATGAACCTAGATGGCTGGCTGAGGAATGTTCCATTTATATCATGATCTGATGAACGTCTGGGGGGTGGTGAGTGCATGCCTGCCCTTGCACATCCCATTCCACTACCTGCTCCACCAGTTACACAGGTATTAGATAGATTAAGTGTCAGGGTATCTGTGGTCACATCATTGCATAGTGAGGGGTCATCTGATTCCAGATCTGCAGTGGTATAATAAAGAAACTGAATGTTAAAAAAATCAAACAAAACCCGAATTTCACTTGATACATGCATCCCTTTAGTAGCTTTCGGCTTTTTATTATTTCTTATTTGCTAGACAACTTTACAATTAGCTTTTTTTACTGCCTTTGCAGTATGAAGTTGTCCTTGTTACTTGTTATATTACTTGATAATGACGTACTCTCATTACGGTTTTCCCTTTAGATGTTTAGAGTCTGAAATGTAACCCATAGCTACACACATATTAGAACAAAGAGCTCTGTGTTCTGACATGTAAAAAGTTTGACCAACCAAAAATAGTCAAATGAGCTGCATTTCATGGGAGCATAAGTCTTTGACAGGTCTCATGCTCTTTGTACTTCTCTGTACAAGAAGATGGAAACATCCCTCAACATTTGGGGTCCTTTTACATGGGCTGAGACACAAGGCAATGATCAGGAATAGATCATTCATTCCCGATCACTGCATAATCATTCAGCTGCAGTAGCTTCCTACTGTCTCATCTCAATATGGTGTCCCTGTAAGCCAATAAATATACACAATGTTTTATTTCCATTCCAGAGAGGCAAGAAAAATAGCTACAATCATAGGACTCAGGAAAGAAAATGTTTTAACAGCTTCATTATGGGAAAGGAAGTGACAGAGGATATATATATCCTGTGTGTGCGTGTGGAATAATGCTATGATTTAATAGTCATAGTGCAGAACCATGTGGTGCATACATTGGTTTAACTCTTGTAAATCATCACCAGGTCAAAATATGGAAAACATGTTGGTATATCTGTGCCAATCAGCAATGGATCTGGATGTCATTGGTGACAGGGTTAATCTTAAATTTCAGGTCTCTAGACACTAGTCTTAATTCAGCCCCCATTAATTAATTATAAGACTTAAGTGTGCAAATACAGTAGCTTTTGATTCCATTAGAGGAAATGTACTAGGCACCACATTGATTTCAGAGAGGCTGAGAGCCATAATAAAAATGTTTGCCTATCACCTTTTTATCATAGCTAGAGGGATTAGCTAGAAAGGCTAGTCTTTGCTCCACATGCACATCAATAATTCTTGGGCTCCCATGATCCTGCTGCCAGTTCGCCGATGGTCCATCTTTGGACCACTTTTAGTAGTCAGCTAACCAATGCATATTGAGAACAGCCACAAGACCTGCTGTTAACTTGTCTCCTAATATATCCCACTACTTGAGAGGTGTCTTTCACAACCTAATCATTGGTGTTCACTTCACCTGTCTGTGGTTTTAAAGGGGTTTTCTGAGTGTTTTATATTAATGACTTATTATTATATTACATAATCAGTATCCGATCGGTGGGAGCCCACCTTCCGGATCACCCTTGATCAGCTGGAGGTGGTGTTGCGATTCCTCCTTGCAGCTTTCCAGGCATGGATTTGTCCATGGAATGGAACTGAGCTGAGCCATGTGACAGATGATTGGACTAGGGTAAGCTGCGGCCTCCGTAAACAGCTGATCGGCCGGGGTGCTGGGAGTAGGACCCCTACTGATCAAATATTCATCAGCATAAAACACTCAGAAAACCCTTTTAATGTTATGGCTCATTAGTGTATGTATGTAATAGAGGGTCTTTGCGCAAAAGGCCCTAACTTGCACAGACAACTTTCTGTGTTTTTGCAGGAGCTGTTTTCAAGAGTGGATACAGCTTTTGGGGAACTTAAATTTAAATGTTGCACCTGCCCCATTGACTATAATGGGGTCCAGCGGAGATCTGGCTGCTACCCAGCAAATATGGCAGGATTTGGAAGGACAAAAACCATTGCTGGACCCCATTATAGTCAATGGGGCAGGCGAAGGTTGTGGTATCATCCGGCAATGAGACCTCCGGCAGGCTGTTCTCTGCCAAAACTATATTGCACATGTGAAAGAACTGTTTGGCCACCTGCACACGTTGCAGAATATGCATGGTTTTTCTGCACAGATTCCCTAGTGGAAAAATCCTCAGAGTACTATAGTACCAGCAAAGTGAATCAGATTATAGAAATCTCATAACGACTATGCGGATTGTTTCCATTTAGAACTCGACCTGCTTTGCTTTGCATCTAATCCGCACCACAATTAGAAATTGTGAATATTGGTGCTGATATGCTGTACGTAAACGCACATAAATCCGCATTGAAATTCATGTAGATGTTATGTGGGTTCACTCGCACTCGTGTGCAGGTGGCGTTAGTGACTGTTCAGTTGATTCCTGTTTAGAGATGAGCGAACATTAAAAAAAAGTTCGGCGTTCGGTGTTCGGGTTGTGGTAACTCACGCATCCCGTTATGGATTCCACTATCGCGGCATATGGAATCCATAAGGGGCGGCTTCCACCAACCCGAACTGTTGAACAGCCGAAGGACCTGGGGTGACGTCACCGTCATGTGATCAGTGCAGGGCGTGGCTCAGCACTGGATTTGATCCCGTGCTGAGCCACGCCCTGCACTGATCACATGACGGTGACGTCACCCAGGTCCTGGCTGTTCAACAGTTCGGGTTGGTGGAAGCCGCCCCTTATGGATTCCATATGCCGCGATAGTGGAATCCATAACGGGATGCGCGAGTTACCACAACCCGAACGCCGAACTTTTTTTTACAGTTTGCTCATCTCTATTCCTGTTCATTTTTTTCTTGAACTGGAGAGTCGCTTTACCTTTAAAAATAGGCCGGTTATGGTGGGCAAAAAAACTAATTAATTAAATTAAATAAAACATTTCTCAACAGCTCAAGACCAAAACCTTATTGACAATGTGAGACAATGACACATTTTGCATAATTGTGAAAATGTGTGAATTCCACATATTGCAGTCTTTATATAAGCGTGATAATGTTGATCCGTTTTGGTTGATCTATACTTGAGATAAATAGCTGACTGAATTCTGGAAAACACATTTGGCCCATAGGTTTATTTATGGCTAAGCACTTCAGGTCCTGATGGGTGCTTGTTTTATTTCTATTTCCTAGTCTGCAGAGGAAATAGGTAATTTATATCTATTTTACATTTAGGAATCTGGAGGTGATTGAGCACTATATTACTATTGTGAAGGACAGGATAAATATATACAGATGTAGCAGGGTTGAATCTCTCATTTGCCATTTTATCAAGCTGCATTTATATATGAGGGTTGAGCTGTGAAAAAGAACTGTAGAGGAGGGGAGGGGGCTGGTTCCTTTTAAGCTGACGTTGAATGTTCATTGACCTTTATAGCACGCAAAGATCTTTCCTCACAGACACTCTGTGGCTCATGGGATCCCTCCCCCTCAGCTCCATAAAGTTATCCAGAAGTTCAGGGACATGTGTACCTAATTACACCCCCCCCAACCCAAACTACGCCAGCCGAAATCACCATCACCACGGCAACGCTCGCCTGCCAAACCTCTGAGGGACTAACTTGTACCACATGTTGGAATATCTAAATAAGAATGATATTCTAAACAAGTAAGAGAGAGAGGGCGGGAAGATGAATACAAGGCGTAATAAAAGGATGAAGGAAAAAGAGGAAATGGAGGGGCTGGAACATGCAACCAGCCACATTAATAATGACCAGAGACAAAAACACTGAGCTAGGAGGCTATAGGAACGCATCTAAAATATTATAGGGAAGGAAATGTAGGAATAGAAGAGAAGAAGGGACAAGCCTAAAGAATCAAATATATCTTCTTTCCATTCTTTAAATAGTGCCAAGAAGTTCCACAGCCTCAAACGTTTTTGCTCTCATTTGTCCTAGGTGTGAGAGGAAAATAAATGGCAAGAAAGTAACATAAAGAAAGGTTGGATGGAGCTGAAAAGTGGCAGAGACTTAGACATGGCAAATTGTTTACAGTAAAAGGAAGAGCTGGACAGCATTAACTCCTAGCATTCCATTTCCCAAGTCTTTCCTCCTAAGATGGGTGTTCCTGAGTATCAGCTGGGGATGAAGGCCTACCATGTTCTTTCTATTCCTAGCTCAAGAGCTTAGGGTTTCCTAAGCCTTTCATAGATAATTGTAAATCATGGGCATATGTATAAATTCTGCAAATAATTATTATTTGAGGAACCAGGCAAAGAAAGAGGAGCCAAGTGCATTAGTTTGCAAGGCTAAAAAAGGACATCCATCCATCCAGTTCAGCCTGTTATCCTGCAGTGTTGATCCAGAGGAAGCCAAAAGACCCTCTTGAGGTAGAAGCCAATTCTCCTCATTTTAGGGGAAAACATTCCTTTCTGACTCCAATCAGGCAATCAGAATAGCTCTCTTGACAAACAAACCTTCTCTAGTAATTATAGCCTGTAATATTATTACACTCCAGAAATACATCCAGGCCCCTCTTGAACTCTTTTAGTGAACTCACCATCACTACCTCCTCAGGCAGAGAGTTCCATACTCTCACTGCTCCTACTGTAAAGAATCCTCTTCTATGTTTGTGTACAAACCTTCTTTCCTCCAGACCCAGAAGATGTCCCCTTGTCACGGTCCTGGGTATAAATAGATAATGGGCAATATTTCTGTACTGACCCCTGATATATTTATACATGGCTATTAGATCCCCCCTCAGACATAATTCATTTTATTTTGGTTGACCATATTTGAACCTGGTTGAGCTCCACGATGTCTTTCTTGTACACTTGTACCCAAAATTGTGCACAATATTCTATGTGCAATATTAGGGTATGGCTACATGGTAACATGTGTCGGACAAAAATCGAGCAACATCTTTTGTAATGATAGTCAATGGTGTCACACTGAGACATGCGACTGCGACATGTCAGTCACAAAAAATCTCTTGTTGGGTATGGGATATTCAACTGGATACCATCAGCAAGAGGTGAAGCATTTGTAGTAGTGACAACTATTATTCCTCATCTTTGCTTTAAAAAGTGTCTCAAAAGTTTTTGGAGGCTCAACAAGAGTTTTTCCATTATTTACCTTATCAAGTTTAAAGGCAATCACCTCTGTTGCATGGGGACAAATATTCAATACTGTCATTGTTAATTCCCATACCAGATTCCTGTTTATAAAGATGTCCACATCAACAACGCTTTTACCAATGAATGAGCATTTGCTCGTGTATTGGGTGATTGGTAGAACATTTAGATTGGCCAAATATCGGAAACGACCATTACTATAAATGTTTTTGTCTAGAAACTCTGACTTTGGTGTAAAAATCTCCCATGCTTTTACCCGATGAGCAAGCATTTGCTCATTTATCAGGTGAATGGAGGGACATTTAGACTGGACAATTATTGTAAACTTGTACAAATATTCTTTCCTGATAAATGGCCTGTGTAGAGGAGCCTTAACCTTGTCATCGGGCAGATTTGGTAATTCAGTTCATGAAATTGCCACCACTTTACACAATGAAAGGTTTAACATTGTTAGCAATTGTGGAGCGCATGACACTGCTCAGTCCGACATCTGGTTTTAGGGGTGGCACATTGGTAAACTATTTTGTTCAGAAAGCTTGATGTCCTGACAAGTTGGGATTCTAAAGTAAATGTTCACCTTTAAAGAGACATGTGAAGGACTGTATGCTGATTGCTAGAAAAAAGGGTTGTTCGGCGAATTCCAGCACTGTGCCTATTCAGCTCTTGTTCACCCTGCTTGCCTTCACTTAGGAAGTTAGGAGACACTTCTTCTGGCTATCACAGTCAATATGTTCTGGTGATTGGCGGGGCCTTGGTTCCTGGAACTCCACCATTACTGTCTTCTGACCTGCCTATAAACACTGGTTTACATTGCCTATGAGTGAGCACTGGTTTCTTTAGCAGATATTTCACAGTTCCTGTATTAAATGAGAATATTCAGAACACGTTGCCTTATCTGAAATGGTGCAATGGACATATAGTAAGCCTGCACTACAGAGTTCCTTAAACATAATGCAAATCGCAATGAATGTTAAGATACATCTTCAGACATTGCTTAAGGTTGGGTAGTAAAGACATGGGCTCAGCCACAGTGTGTATTAATTTTGCCAAATACAACAGTGGGCAGAAGTGGTTTGCACCATTGTCTTAAAGCCCTGGGATCCTGAGTTCAAATCATGTGTTAGCATGTGTTTGTTTCGGGTACTCCAGTTTCCTCCCACACTCCAATACTCTCATGGATTAGGTCCTAATGTGTGTCTGTGATAGGTAAATCAGATTGTGAGCCCCCTTGGGGGGCAGAGACCGAGGTGACTGGAGACAATCTTTGTGTAATACTGCAGAATATGTTGGCACCATATAAGCTCCAGGAAATAAATGAGGATAATTACATTGATCAATCAAAACATTAAAACCCACTAACAGGGGAAGTAAATGGCTTTGGTTATCTTGTGACATTCATCACTTGTCAAGTGGTCGAGTACACTATATTAGGCAGCAAGTGAACATCAGTTCTTGAAGTTTATGTTGGCAGCAGGAAATATGAGCAAGCACAAGGACCTGAGCAACTTTGATCATATCCAATTTGTTATATCTAGATGACTGTGTCAGAGCATCTCCACGACAGGAGACTTTGTGGAGTTTTCTCTGTATGCAGTGATTAGTACCTACCAAAAGTAGTCCAAAAAAAGGTGAACCAGGGACAGCATTCTGGGAACCCAAGGCTCATTGATGCAAGTGGGTAGCTAAGGTTAGCCCATCAAGTCAGATCCCAGTGAAGACCTACTTTAGAACAAATTACTGCTGGTTTTAAAAAAACAGATGGCATAACACATAGATTGCCCCTTTTGTGGTTGTGCAGCAAAAGACTAGTCAAGGACACCGAGCATAACCAATGTCCAAACAACGCCAAACATTAGGAACTGGTATATAAATTATTCAATTATACTAGTTACTGAATATACATATAATCACCACTGCAGGCTTATTAACTGTTTAGTGTTCAAGGATATAATTCCGAGGATAGGTCACCAATAGTAAAAGCCTGGACAACCCAGACAACATACTGATGAAGCTGCAAAAAGACAGAAATAGCAGAGGGGTCTACATGTGTAGTACCCCATAATAGAGTACTTGCAAACTGTTTCTTGTTATGTAATGTCATGTCATGTTATGTTATTTAATGCTTGTACAACCCAGTAAAGTTTTGAATGGATCTGTCGAGGTTAACGATCCTTACCCTGCCTCTGCTGGAAGCTTGGAGGGACTTACAGTATGTCTGCCTCTATCTCAGTTAGTAGTGTGTTATCCGAGGAAGTGAGAGAAGTTACATGTGCTCCCTTCCCAGAAAAGTATGCCTGGCTTCCAGAAAATCATCATATTTGAACAAGAAAGTCATTGCTATCCAAAAGTACTTCAGAAAGAGAGAAAGGAAAGAACTAGAAGGTCCAGAATTTGCATTGCCGAGCAGTGGAGCCAATCAGTAAGATATTTGTTGTTTAAAGGGCATCTGTCAACAGTTTTATAGCTATGAACCTGGCTGACCTGTTACATGTGATCTTGGCAGCTAAAGACATCTGTGTTGGTCCTCCACATTGCTGAGAAAAGTAAAGTTTTATTATATGCAAAAGAGCCTCTAGGAGCAATGGGGGCGTTACCATTACACCTAGAGGTTCTGCTCTCTCTGCAACTGCTGCACCCCTTCCACTGTATTGACAGTGCCATGCAGGTAGCATCATATTTACACTGCTTGGTCCAGTCAATCAAACTGCACAGGGCATGGCAGTTGCAGAGAAAGCTGAGCATCCTGTACCCTCAGCTGGGATTTACAGCCACCATTGCAAGAATAATATTTCCAGCATTAGATTCTCAGGGATAGACTTGGGAGAGATAGAAGGAAGGAGTACTACTCTCCTCATCCTGCCTATATCCATACATTTCTATGTGGGAAGATTTGTACTGATAATTGTTTAGAACTGTATTTTGATACCGTTGGATGTACTATGACTCCCATTCTGCACTTTAGTAAAGAGAGACTTGTTCATTAGCTACAAATGGCCTGTTTTTTTGAATCCAGCACCATTTGCCGTCCACTGCACCTGTGCGCCATGCCTTACACCTATACAAAATGTTAACACCAAGAGCACCCCAACTACCATCGGCAGAAGCCCCAACATCGGGCTGTGCCCCAGTGGAAGAAAAAGTAAGCCTCTTATCACTGCCCTGGTGATAGGGAGTATGGGTGTCAGGATTGCCAATGTGAATAAGTATTGAACCCAGAGCCACTACCACTCTCAACCTCCAGACCTGCTTCTCAGGGACCTGCATCACTTGCATCCTGTTGTCTTCTTTCATGTGGCTCTTGAAACACAACACATTTGTGATTTGATTTTTCTTCTCCACTCTACTTATCTGACTGCAGAGTTTAGCTTAAATGGCTACTGATGACTGTTGCATGTAAATTCATTGTACTATACAGTAGTGAGGCCATGAAGGAGCTCATTTTATTGTATTATGTGGTCACTTTGGCTGACATCATAGGTATAAGATAGAAAAAAAAAAAAATAGGCCACTCTGTAATGAGATCTGTGGGACCAACAATATAAGACAATGGACCATCGATCTAAGGCAATGAGACTGGCGATCTAAGAAAATGGGACCAGCGATCTAAGGAGATGGGACTGGTGATCTACGGAGATGGGACTGCAATCTAAGAGGATGAGGTTGATAAACTGTTCACCTGTATGGTTTGTGCAATTATAAACACAACAATGTACAGCGTGGTTAGTAGAACGACACAGTGTCTTGCATCTGCTTTCTTGGAAGGCGGTCGAAAGCTTGATCCTTGGTGAAATGCTTCACAGGGCAACAAGATGTCAGACAAATCAGGCACTGTCACAGAAGTAGAAAGATAGTGTGAGCTATCTCATAAGAGCCTGATGAATGGATAGTCCAATCTCCAAAAACATAGCTTCAATAAAGATCTTTATATCACTACGACACCAATCCCACAATTATTTTCTTCCAGTGGCATTGCCAGATTTGTCTGGTATTTGTCTGGGCACGGTTGTTGCAGTTAATACTGCATGTGCCTGTAGACATAAAAAGAAGTTTGCTGAATCTGCCAATTTCGGCAGGCTGAAGGTAGCGTTTTCTGACTCTCCCTTGATAGTAGATGTCAGGGAAAGAATGATGGAACCCGATTTATTTCCTTCTAGAAAAAAAATATTACCAATGGAGTTGGGCAGTGGCTTTTTACCCTCTCCCCACTGAAAACACATGCATAGTAAGTTGAGCATATTGGGGAGTGAGGAAGAATAGCTGTCCGGCAAACAAACGTTCAGCTGATAACTATAAAAAGTTCATAGGCAGCTTCACCTAGTGTTTACTAAACTAGGTGAGATCTACTGTTAATCTGATGTCTTCACTGGATCTGTTGACAATTTTTAGGTAGCTATTTTATGTCTGTGGCCAGCGTTAATTGTCACTAGAATGGTTTTGACCCTGTTAATAAGTTCTAGTAATACTATGGCATTCCTAGTGTCATTCATGTAAAATAGTCTCAGAATCGGCCAATGGGAATCACAAGTGGCTCCCCAGCCACTGTTGTGGTAAACTGATAATGGAGCTTCTTCTTGTTACCTTTCGGCATGTCTTTATTTTTTCAGCTTTTTGTGGTTCCCAAAGAAGGAAAACATATTTCCCTTTTCCTTCTACTAGGATCGAAAAAAATATTTATATGAAGTCTCCGGTCTACCCATAGACACATACAGTAGACAACCTAAATCAAAAGTGTTCCTATTGGCCTTAGGTCTCCTAATTATGTTTTTTTCTCTAGTCTCTCAATTTCTCTCTTTCTTTCTCATTCCAAAATGTGCTCAAATTGAATTACCAAAATTGCACAGATGCAACTCTTTGGGTTTAACTTCATTCCCGTATAATCGACTTGCTCATCTCTTCATTACACCCTATAGCCAGGTATGCAAATTAGAAAAAATAAAAAGAATAAAAAGAAAAAGAAAGCCATGCCAGAATTGTAAAGAAAAGATGTAAGGCAGTTGTCGAGTCAATGCTCGATCTTTTACACCGACTTTGAGACATAACTTAGGAATATAGCTAAGCCAGTACCTCATCTGCAGACAGCTGTTTCGGTATTGTTGCCCCTCATCAGTGCAGAACTGAATGAACTGACTTAACTGGGTGAGAGGCCTTTTTCATGAGCTGGGGGTTACTATTTCTCCTTGTCACTGTAGCAGTCTAACACTGAGGACAATGATTGGTAACAGCGGTCATGTGACATATACGGACACTCAACCATTGCAGTTCGTAATAAAGCAGCAGCAAGAGGCCCCAACCAGCATTGCAGGAGAAATGGCTGGGTATAAGGGGATTTTTTTTATTTGACGCTATTGCAGAGCTTCAGTGATATTTTTAATTATCTTGAACAACGGATCTAATAAATATTGTTATTTTGTAGTTGCATTGTAACTTTAGTTTTTCTAAGACTGGTACTACACAGCAACTACAAATCTTTTGCAATCAAAGATCAATGTGTAACAATGCAACCTCACAATATAATGTAAATGACCCAGTGCAACCCAACCGTGTTTGATTTTTTTGCAAGTCTGGGACCGTGATTTGTTGCGAGTCACGCTGCAACCCAATTCAGCACTACACTGCTAAGCAGTGAACTTTAGTCATACTATGCTTGACAAGGCCAAAGCTGCTGCGTAACCCCAGCCTAAATGTTTCAAACCCTTACAAGTGAAACTTGTATGTGTTTATGTCTGTTTATAATAGGATAACTGATAATCTATCACTAAATCGAGCCCCAGTGATACTAGATTAAAGGAATTTTACTATTGCGCATCTCCTACAATGTTCTGTGTGCCAAAGCATAAAATCCCAAGGTTTAAGGTTTAAAGAGAGACTTCTTTTAACAAGTGTTTCCTATTGCAATTACTTATTATGGAGTAATTCAGCGTTCCTAAAACACATTTTGGTGGCATTATACGTGTATGGCATGATCTTAACTCCATGCTCCTGTGAAGGTCTAGCAATGTCACCTGCATTATCAGTGGTACCATAGTAGCATACTGATACAAGCCACCATAAAATCAGCTCCAGCGTTGTAGGAAAGGAAAGATGACACCTATGTCCAATGCTAGATACTGGTAATTTCTATAGGAGAACATCACATGAGTGAAGCTGGTTAGCAATGGAATACATTTTTAATATTTTTCTGGAAGAAAGCCATTGAAGAACCAATCAGAGAACTTCTAATCCATCCATGTGTATTGGAGATATCTGATTTCAGAGACATGTCTAAACTATTAGAGAATGGAAATTAAACTCTGAAACTTGCTATGGAGGCCATTACTGGAAAACGTACAGCTGTGGCTGTAATATATAAATATAATAAAAGAGATTGTCACTTTCACACATAGTAGACATATATACAGTATTTCATTGTCCAGTGCTGTCTGTGAATACTAATAACACGTATCTACTGTGTGACGTACTCTGTTGTCTCAGACAGTAGACTACACAACCAGAAGGAAACAGGACCTGTCTCAGGCCAGAGGTCATGTTGTGTTAACTGTGTCATGGATGGAAACACCTGTCTATATCCTATACTCTTTTAGGGGCATGTGGTATGAAAAGAATGACCATGCATAGAACACATGACTCCATTTATGTACCTTATGAAGCCATCATTACAGTCTGTAGATTCTAACTGATTCATTAATGGGAAGGCCCCCGATAATGTGGGATGTATCACTGAAGGAGTAGTTAAATTTGCAATTTAAGACGCTTGAAAATCTGGATGACAACTCATACAGAGGCAGTAAAGGTAGCTGTATAGTATCTTTCCCGGATACAGATACAATTATATTCAGCATTTTTTTTGCTGAAATATAAAAATGCTCCAAGGACTACTTGGTAATATTTCTAGGACTGTTTCTGTGAAAAACCACATTGCAGTACTGCATGTAATCTGCTACCTATTATCTTTAGCAGAATTACTACAACCAAGCATGTGACCCAATTTTTGTTTATCACATTTGCTATCTAACATGCCACATCCTTATATGCAAACAATAGTACCATCACACATTGATTGAGTGACTGATCTACATCTCGAGGGTGTAACTTCACCTTAACCAGTTCACTTTGTTGGCATGATATTTCACAAAGATTGGAACAATATGTATT
The DNA here is from genome assembly GCA_033119425.1 of Bufotes viridis. Classification (NCBI taxonomy): domain Eukaryota; kingdom Metazoa; phylum Chordata; class Amphibia; order Anura; family Bufonidae; genus Bufotes; species Bufotes viridis. The sequence goes on along the minus strand of CM065589.1, from coordinate 202,913,124 downwards.
CATGATCTGAATGTACCCACTAGTGGGCTTTTATGATTTCTCTTTGAAATGTATGATTTTTTATGCATCAAGAATATACAGAGGATAAAATTTTGCAAAAATAAAAATAAAAAATACCCAATAAGAATACCTTCAGTTTTTCATTTCCAGGCTTCTATATTTTTTCATTGGGCAGCTCTTTTGGTCATTTGTCTACAAACCTTTGGCCATTTATCACAGGCCTTAAAGTCTAACTTCCTGGAGGATTCAGACTGCAGTCTAATTATATCACGTAAAATATGCTCCTTCCAGATTTTTCTCCCTTGTTCCTGTATCTTTAAACCTAAAACTCAAAGGAGTATTCCAGTAATAGCAAATTATCCACTGTATCGGGGCTAACTGCTAGATCATGGGGATCCAAGCACTTGGCTCATCTTTCTGCAGCAGTTCCTTAGACAGTGAATGGAGAGGCAACGTGCATAGCTGAGTACTGATCCATTCAAGAGAGGGAAATCGGGTCCTCCATTATTGGAATCCCAGTGGTTGGAACCCTATCGATCTGGTGGATATCACCTATGCAGTGATTAGGGAATACCTTGCTGTTACTTGCTGGTACTCACCCCCTTTAATTGTCAATATATAAAATACATTTCATCTATAAATGAATAAACTATACCTATATGATCATTTTCTTTCTTAACTGTTGTCAACCCAGATGTATCATACCTTTTTCCTGTTGTTCTAGAGTTTATATGTCATGCAGTTTCTATAGAATAGTATTCATACCAATGCTACAGTGATTTACAAACTACAAACCCCCATAAGAAAAATTGCAAACCATGAAAAAAAAGCCAGGTATTGGATAGGCGCCTTATATACATATACATTCTGAGACTCATATGCATAGGCAAACTGATATCGAGGCAGTATAAGAAAATTATAGAGAAGATTTGTGACATGTAAAAATGATGAGCATTGTTAGTGTAGAGCCCTGGTACCATTCACTTACCAGCTGTGTGCAGAGTACTCCTGGGCGATGGAGAGTCTGAATCTTCTTCGCCAAAAATCAGGCGAAAATCTAGATCCCCATCTTGGCAAATAGCTGTCCCCATTTGGAAAGGTGCTGAGCGTTAGGAGATAAGAAGAAATAGGACTCGGAAACTAAATTAAAATGAGTGATATAGACGAGGATTTATAAGAAAAAACTTCAGAAAGAAAGGTAAATCGGGTAAAGGTAAAATGCAAAGAGCAGTAACCATAGAAAGTAAAGTGGAGAGGTGAGGACCAAAGTGTAAAAAGATTGTGTGCAGTCCAACCAAAGCTAGAGACAAGAGCTAACAGTGGAAAGCAGGGAACATGTGAGAGGACAGATACAAAAGGAGAGGAATGAAGCACGTTACTGTATATACAGGAGGAATATATAAATACAGAAAGGCAGACAGAGGGGGGGATTCCTCCTGCAGATCCCAGTATCCCCAGCTCCCCTCCTGCTGTCGTCCTCCCCACTGCTCAGCCTTTAGCATTCCTCACTCCCAGATTTTTCCCTCTGTTTTTTTAATGGGAAACTTATTATAGATTTTTTTTTGTTCCAGGGCAGGGAAAACCCAAAAAGAAGAAAGGAACTTTTCCAGCGCCGCCTCTTGACATTTGCAATTGGCTGGAGCTTCTACTGACATCATTCCAATCTTCTTTTTTTTTTTCCTAGTCCTGGCCTCTGCTCTCTCTCCCTCTAAAAATACAGTATGTCACTGGAAGGGATGTTTGTTTTAAAAGATCCAGGCTTTTGACAGGATGTGCCTTGGTTGGCCAGGAAGGCTCCCACCTTCCTATATGATTGGATAGGCAGACTGTCAATTGGCTGGTGGGATGCTGAGGACACAGTCATGCCTCTCTATGTCCAAATAGTAGAAAGAACATTAAAGGACGAGTGCAGCTGCAGACGGGACAGCAGCCAGCTGCTAACCAGCTTCACTCATGTGATGTTCTCCTATAGAAGTTACCAGTATAAGCAAGAATGTTTCTTGCAAAAAGTTACAGAACTTTTCTTTTACTATATCTTCAACCTTGTCAGGAGACAACTCCAGTGAGCACAGAGTTCCTCCTCTTTTGTTTTTCTCCCTCTGCTCCAGTCCTCCTACTGCCTCTGTCTCTCGCCTGCAGTCTACATGCTGATGTGTCCAGTCACTGGAAGCAGAGAGGCCTGGATGTTATTACTGTAATGAATCTTTGGCTCGCTCCTATCAAATCTGATTGGTTCTCATGTATGTAAACAAGGAAAAGAGCAAGAGACATCTGCTAAGTTCAACAACTTCGACAAAGTTATGGAAAAGTAACGTCTGATGATATCTGGGAATCAAATGAATGTAATATACAAAAACATTCATGATTGTAAAAGCATGGAGGCTGTATTCTTGGTGTTTGTCTCTTAGGCGTACGTTTCTTAGTTGGAGTAACATAGTAACATAGTAACATAGTAACATAGTACATAAGGCCGAAAAAAGACATCTGTCCATCCAGTTCGGCCTGTCATCCTGCTAGCTGATTCAGAGGAAGGCAAAAAAACCTGTGAGGTAGAAACCAATTTTCCAAACTTAGGGTACTTTTACACTAGCGTTTTGGATTCCGTTTGTGAGATCCGTTTCAGGCCTCTCACAAACAGTCCAAAATGGATCAGTTAAGCCCCAATGCATTCTGAATAGATAAGGATCCGTTCAGAATGCATCAGTTCGGCTCCGTTTCGCCTCTATTCCGTTTTGGAGGCGGACACCAAAACGCAGCATGCAGCATTTTAGTGTCTGTCTGAAGAGGCGGAGCCTAACGAATCTGTTTCTTTTTACAATGTAAGTCAATGGGGACGGATCCGTTTTCAATGACACAATATGGTGCATTTGAAAACGGATCCGTTCCCCATTGACTTTCAATGTAATTCAAAACAGATCAGTTTTGGACTTTGTCATTTCTCTTTAAACCTAATGCAAACGGATCCGTTCTGAACGGATACAAACGTTTGCATTAGAGGTGTGGATCCGTCTGTGCAAATAAACAGACGGACCGGCACCAACGCAAGTGTGAAAGTACCCATTAAGGGGAATAAAAAATTCCTTCCAAACTCCAATCAGGCAATCAGAATAACTCCCTGGATCAACCCTGGAGTACATGCTTTTTTTTTTTGCTTTTTTTTTTCCGTTAACATTCAAGTTGCGTGAAAAATTCTGCTACTGGCCCTTGGTAGCAGACTGCAGCTTCTGTCACCTTTTTTGTCAGACGTGACCTAACTCTAAAGGCCCATTCACACATAGCAATGTTTGTTAGGATCCATCGAGGCTTAGCTGTCCTAATGATACTGTACTTTCCATTATAAAAATGCAATGCTAAATGATAATGTTGTTTACTGATGGTGAGAAGAATGACGTGTAAGGCAGGCATTCATGACATCAGAGGGGACAGGCACAGCAGGAATTCTCTCCTTGAAAGCGATTGGAAGAAGCATGCAGTGACGTCGCACTAGTGCTGGATATACATATCATATGTGAATATTATAGTGCTGCGGGCGGCGCACAGGGATTTGGGATGCTAATGCTGGGCTCGGGGCTGCCAATGCCCCTATTATAATCCACCACTGCCAACCCTGTGCCAAATTTTCAATCCAACCCCTCCCCCCAGTCCTACTGCTAAATGACTATTTGAATTGGTCATACAACACTGCATACCTTGCAGTGAGGTCTCCTCTGATGTAGATGTTCTCTTTCTTCATCTTCTCCATTTGGACCAGACCACCATGACAAATTATGTCAGCAAAATCTCATCTCTGCAGAGTTTGCCACATAGATGAGTTAGATTCCTTACTTTTCCATCATCTTCACTCCCCTGGTACCTCAGTGTTATACTGCTGTCACCTGCAATACTCTGCTTACTGTGTCCCCCATCAGATCCCCTGTATTTATAATTTCACTCCTCTGTACTACCCCCAGTAGTGCCCCCTGTATTATTATATTGTCTGCCTGCAGTGCCCATTTATATATAATACCCCCTCTGTACTGCCCTATTAGTGTCCCCTGTATTATTATAATGTGTCCCAGCATTGCAAATTTATTCATAATATCCCCTCTGTACTGCCCCAGTAGTGCCACCTGTCTTATTATAATGTCCCCCAGCAATTCCTCCTGTAATATTATGTCGCCCAGCAGTACCACCTATATATTGTTATGTCCCCCAGCAGTTGACACTATATCATGTTCCCCAGCAGTGACCCTGTGTTATTATAGTGTCCCCAGTAGTTCCCCCTGTATTATGTCCCTCATCAGTTCCCCCTGTATTATTATTATGGCCCCAGCAGTTTTCCCTGTAATATTATATCCCCCAACAACACCCACAGTGGTTACCCCTCTATTATTGTGTCCCCAAGCAGTTCCCCTTGTAATATATGTTCCATAGCAGTGCCCCCTGTATTGTTATAATGTCCCTAGTAGTTCCTCCTATATAATTATGTCACTCAGCAGTGCCCCCAGTATTATTATACTGTTCCCAGCAGTTCCCTCTGTATTATGTTCCCCAGTAGTCCCCCCTTTATTATCATGTCCCCCAGCAGCGTCTCCTGTATTATTATCTTTCCTCAGCAGTGCCCCCTGTATTATTATAATGCCTTAACATTGGCCCTGTATTATTAATTATGTGCCCCAGCAATGCCCCTCTATTATTATAATGCCCCCAATAGTGCAGGCTGGAAAAAGTATTTACCTCTCTAGAGCTCCATGCTGCCTAACCTGCCTAGGTTGCCTGTGTCATGGGGCATGCTTCACAATAATGTCACAACATTATTATACCACCTAGGACCTGGCACAGAATATGCTTTAACCATTTTGCGGTGATCCACTGGATCACTTCAGATAAATGAGCCTGCTTTGTCCAGAATAGATTAGAGAGCTTAGTCAAGATATAGATTGGAGAGCCACTTCCAGATATTTAGCCCACGGCACCCAGACAGAGGAGAGAGGTCCCATGGCAGAGGTTCAGGATTCATGTCTCCCACCATTGTAACAGGCCACTTTCAGTTATTTAGGCCCCGGCGCCCAGATTGAGGAGAGGTTCATTCAACTTTGGGTTGCACCGCAAGATCATGGTAAAGTTAAAAAAATGAGGATTCAATAAAGAAGTGCCCCGGAGTACAAGAATACATGGTTAAGGGGGAGGCAGTTATACAGTAAATGTCTATTCTGCAAAAGGGAGGGACAGGTCCTGTGGGATCCATGCCTGGTTCATTTTTATGAACGTCAGCTTGTCCACGTTGGCTGTGGACAGGCAGCTGCGTTTGTCAGTAATGACGCCCCCTGCAATGCTGAATACACGTTCAAACAAAACGCTGGCCGCCGGGCAGGCCAGCACCTCCAAGGCATAAAATGCTAACTCTGGCCACGTGGACAATTTGGAGACCCAAATGCGGCCGAACCATCAGTCAGTACGTGGAGGGGTGTGCAGACATACTGTTCAACCATGTTAGTGAAATGCTGCCTCCTGCTAACACGTTCCATATCAGGTGGTGGTGCAGTTAGCTGTGAAGTGAAGACAAAACTTTTCCACATTTCTGCCATGCTAACCCTGCCCTCAGAGGAGCTGGCCGTGACACTGCTGCGTTAGCGACCTCTTGCTCCTCCTCTGCCTTCGCCTTGGGCTTCCACCTGTTCCCCTGTGACATTTGGAAATGCTCTCAGGAGCGCGTCTACCAGCGTGCGCTTGTACTCACGCATCTTCCTATCACGCTCTAGTGCAGGAAGTAAGGTGGGCACATTGTCTTTGTACCGGGGATCCAGCAGGGTGGCAACCCAGTAGTCCGCACACGTTAAAATGTGGGCAACTCTGCTGTCGTTGCGCAGGCACTGCAGCATGTAGTTGCTCATGTGTGCCAGGCTCCCCAGATGTAATGACAAGCTGTCCTCTATGGGAGGCGTATCGTCATCGTCCTCCGTATCCCCCCAGCGACGCACCAGTGATGGGCCTGAGCTGTGTCGGGTGCCACCCCGCTGTGAACCTGCTTCATCCTCATCCTTCTCCACCTCCTCCTCATCCTCCTCGTCCTCCAGTAGTGGGCCCTGGCTGGCCACATTTATACCTGGCCTCTGCTGTTGCAAAAAACCTCCCTCTGAGCCACTTGTAACAGACTGGCCTAAAAGTGCTAAAAATGACCCCTCCTCCTCCTCCTCCTGGGCCACCTCCTCTTCCATCATCGACCTAAGCGTTTTTTCAAGGAGACATAGAAGTGGTATTGTAACACTGATAATGGTGTCATCACCACTGGCCATGTTAGTGGAGTACTCGAAACAGGGCAACAGGACACACAGGTCTCGCATGGAGGCCCAATCATTGGTGGTGAAGTGGTGCTGTTCCGCAGTGCGACTGACGCGTGCGTGCTGCAGCTGAAACTGCACTATGGCCTGCTGCTGCTCGCACAGTCTCTCCAGCATGTGCAAGGTGGAGTTCCACCTGGTGGGCACGTCGCATATGAGGCGGTGAGCGGGAAGGCCGAGGTTACGCTGTAGCGCAGACAGGCGAGCAGCGGCAGGATGTGAACGCCGGAGCGCGCACAGGCGGCCCGCACTTTATGCAGCAGCTCTGACATGTCGGGGTAGTTGTGAATGAACTTCTGCACCACCAAATTCAGCACATGCGCCAGGCAAGGGATGTGCGTCAAACCGGCTAGTCCCAGAGCTGCGATGAGATTTCGCCCATTATCGCACACCACCAGGTCGGGCTTGAGGCCCACCGGCAGAAGCCACTCGTCGGTCTGTTGTTCAATACCCCGCCACAACTCCTGCGCGGTGTGGGGCCTGTCCCCCAAACATATGAGTTTCAGAATGGCCTGCTGACGTTTACCCTGGGCTGTGCTGAAGTTGGTAGTGAAAGTGTGTGGCTGACTGGATGAGCTGGTGGAAGCAGAGGAGGAGGAAGCCGAGTAGGAGGAGGAGGCTACAGGAGGCAAAGAATGATGCCCTGCGATCCTTGGCGGCGGAAGGACGTGCGCCAAGGAACTCTCCGCCTGGGGCCTAGCCGCCACTACATTTACCCAGTGTGCAGTTAGGGAGATATAGCGTCCCTGGCCGTGCTTACTGGTCCACGTATCTGTGGTTAGGTGGACCTTGCCACAGATGGCGCAGTGCACACTTGATTTTAACGGATACTTGGTTGTGCAATGAAGGCACGGCTGTCTTGGAGAAGTAGTGGCGGGTGGGAACAACATACTGTGGGACAGCCATGGACATCAGCTGTTTGAAGCTGTCTGTGTCCACCAGCCTGAATGACAGCATTTCAAAGGCCAGTAGTTTAGAAATGCTGGCATTCAGGCCCAGGGCTCGAGGGTGGCTAGGTGGGAATTTACGCTTTCTCTCCAAGGTTTGTGAGATGGAGAGCTGAACGCTGCCGTGTGACATGGTGGAGATGCTTGGTGACGCAGGTGGTGGTGTCGGTGGCACATCCACAGTTTGGTGGGCGGCAGGTGCCAACGTTCCTCCCGAGGCGGTGGAAGAGGCCGAGGCAGCAGCAGAAGAGGGAGCAGGGGGAGCCAGAGTGAGTTCCTTGCTTTTAAGGTGTTTACTTCACTGCAGTGCATGCTTTGCATGTAGATGCCTGGTCATGCAGATTGTGCTAAGGTTCAGAACGTTAATGCCTCGCTTCAGGCTCTGATGGCACAGCATACAAACCCCTCGGGTCTTGTCGTCAGCACATTGTTTAAAGAAGTGCCATGCCAGGGAACTCCTTGAAGCTGCCTTTGGGGTGCTCGGTCCCTGGTGGCGGTGGCCAGTAGCAGGCGAACTCTATTGGCAGCGGCTGTTCTGCTTTTGCCCCCTGCTCCCTCTTTTGCTACGCTGTTGGCTTGGTCTCACCACTGCCTCTTCCTCTGAACTATGAAAATCAGTGGAAAGACCTTTATTCCATGTGGGGTCTAGGACCTTATCATCCCTTGCATCGTCTTCCACACAGTCTTCCTCCCTGACCTCCTGTTCGGTCTGCACACTGCAGAAAGACGCAGCAGTTGGCACCTGTGTTTCGTCATCATCAGAGACGTGCGGACTCCGATGAGGTGGTATTTCCATGTCCTCATCATCAGGAAACATCAGTGGTTGTGCATCAGTGCATTCTATGTCTTCCACCACTGGGGAAGGGCTAGGTGGATTCCCTTGGGAAACCCTGCCAGCAGAGTCTTCAAACAGCATAAGAGACTGCTGCATAACTTGAGGCTCAGACAGTTTCCCTGATATGCATGGGGGTGATGTGACAGACTGATGGGCTTGGTTTTCAGGCGCCACCCGTGCGCTTTCTGCAGAAGACTGGATGGGAGATAATGTTGTGAACGTGCTGGATCCACTGTCGGCCACCCAATTGACTAGCGCCTGTACCTGCTCAGGCCTTACCATCCTTAAAACGGCATTGGGCCCCACCAAATATCGCTGTAAATTCTGGCGGGTACTGGAACCTGAGGTAGTTGGTTCACTAGGACGTGTGGCTGTGGCAGAATGGCCACGTCCTCTCCCAGCACCAGAGGGTACACTAACACCACCACGACCGCGTCCGCGTCCCTTACTAGATGTTTTCCTTATTGTTACCGTTCACAAAGCACCACAATAAGAAAAAAAATATTTGGCCCAATATATTGATTTCAAATTCAGGGCAGGCCTTTTTTTTTTTACAGGCACCTAACACTATCTGCCTATTTATTTATGTAGCGTATTACACTAATCCAGGCACAGCAGTAACCACTGATTTAGGAGAATATCTCTTTTAGGGCTAGTATTTAGGCCCTGGACGAAAGGTATCCTTTTATGGACAGATTTACACTTGAAGATGCACAGTAGCGTGTGAAAAAATATGTAGGATTATGCCTTTAGCAATTGTATTTTAACACTTTGTGTAATATACCCTTTAAAGGACAGAAATACAATGTGAGCGTAGCGTGTGAAGTTATTGAGGATGACCCTCTCAGCACTTGTATATACACCTTAAGTGTAATATACCCTTTTACGGACAGATTAACACTTGGCCTGCAACAGCTGGAACACCAGATTCAGGGTATTGGTTTATTGGCAAGTGAATTTCACCCCAGAACAAAATATATGTTTTGGCGGACACTATTATACTTTGCCAGCCAGTGCTGGGACACCAGATTCAGGATATTGCTATTTTGGCAATGGAATTTCACCCCAGAACATGGGTCACATGCTGCACTTGGCCAATCACAGCCATGCCATTAGTAGGCATAGCTGTGATGGCTTCTTAGGGCAAGAAATAAAACGCTAGCTGATTGGCTGCTGTGCAGCCCTTCAGAAAGCGGGAAGAAATCGCCGAACAATGGACCCGAACCCGAACTTTTTTGAAAATGTTCGGGTCCGGGTCCCGAACACCCCAAAATTCGGTACGAACCCGAACTATGCTCGAATTGTTCGCTACTGCACTGCGCTATGCACTACTGACTGGTGCTGCAAGATGAGAATTCAGAGGGGGAAGTGGAGGAGGAGGTGGAGGAGGAGAAGGGGGGGTTGCAGCGACTAATGTAGGTGGTGGCGTAAATCCTGATGGAAGTAGGGTGCACAATCCTTGGCGTCGGTAGCACCTGTGCCATCCCAGGGTACGACTCGCTCCCAGCCTCCACAATGTTCACCCAGTGTGCCGTCAGGGAAATGTAGCATCCCTGGCCAAAAGCATTTCTCCATGTGTGTGTCATTAAGTGGACCTTCCCAATAACTGCGTTGGTCAGAGCACGGGTGATGTTACGGGACACACGTTGGTGTAAGGCGGAGACGGCACACCGGGAAAAATAGTGGCGGCTGGGGGACTAAGTAATGAGGGACGGTCGCCGCCATCAGGTTGCGAAAAGCCTCATTGTCCACAAGCCTAAATGGCAACATTTCCAGGGCCAGCAATTTGGAAAGGTGGGCATTTAGTGCTATGGCCTGTGGGTGGCTGGGTATGTGTGCTTTCGTTTAAAGGCCTGGGGTATGGACATCTGTATGCTGCGCTGGGACACAGAAGTGGATTTGCTAGCTGATGGTGCTTGCGAAGGTCCAGGTGCAGGGCGGGAGGCATCTGGGCCTGCGTCTTGGACAGGGGATTAGCCAGCACGTAACACAGGGGAAGAGGAGGCAGAGGTGTGACCCGCAGACACTGATTGTGTCAGGCGCTCAGCCCACCTATTAGGGTGCTTCAGCCCACCTATTAGGGTGCTTTAATGCCATGTGGTGGTGGTGAGGTTGCTAGTGTTCACGCCCTGCTCATTTTGGTATGGCACAGGTTGCAAATGACAATTCTTTTATCGTCCGCACTGTCCTCAAAAAAGCGCCAAACTACGGAACACCTACCCCTTGGCAAGGAAGATTGCTGCAAAGGGGTGCTCCGGGGAACAGTTGCGGGCCTGTTTGGTGTGGCCCACCTTCTCCCTTTTGCCACCCCACTGCCTCTTCCACCCTGTTGCGGTGCTGCAGATCCCTCCCCCTCTGTACTGCTGTCCTCACTCGGCTTGCCACCTTCTCAGGTTAGGCCAGTGATTTCATCGTCCACCACCTCCCCCTCCACTTCCTCACTCTGGTCATCCCCCTGACTGGTTGACCTAACAAGAACCTCACTTATTGACAACTGTGTCTCATCCTCATCATCAACCTCTTGAGACACTAATTGCTGTTGACTTATTGGCAACGGTGTCTTATCATCATCATCCATCTCGTGAATAGTGATGTTGCGAACATAAAATTTTCAGTTCGAGAACAGCGAACGTGAACTTCCGCAAATGTTTGCGAACCGGGCTAACCGCCATAGATATCAATAGACAGGCGAATTTTAAAACCCACAGGGACTCTTTCTGGCTACAATAGTGATGGAAAAGTTGTTTCAAGGGGACTAACACCTGGACTGTGGCATGCCGGAGGGGGATCCATGGCAAAACTCCCATGGAAAATTACATAGTTGACGCAGAGTCGGGTTTTAATCCATAAATGTACTGTGCCACCCTATATGAGTGGTGTGTTAAGTAGTACTATACCTATCAGTTTAATCCCAGTTACGTCCCCTATCAGGGGATGTGTATCGAATAGATTTTAGGAATGGGAGATGGAAAAAGATGATTGGTCGGTCCTCTTACTTCCAATTTGGGGCACTGCGAGTGCGCCGCGCAATGCACTGTGCCACCAATACAAATAGTGTGAACCACTATTCTTACCATTTTAATCTTTGTTAAGTCCCCTATCAGGGGATATGTATTGAATTGAATCCTTGCATGGGGAGATAGAGAAAAAAGCTTGCTCTGTCCGCTTCCTTCTAATTCTGAGCACTTGCAATGGAATTTGCAACCAATGCAACTAGTGTTAACTAAGTACTATTCCTATCAGTTTAATCTCTGTTTTGTCCCTTATCAGGGCCAGGGCCGATGTTGGGAATAGATTTTTGGAACCGGGAGATGGAAAAAGACCCATGCTCTGTCCACTTCGTTTGAATTTTAGGTCACTGCGCATGCGCCGTGCAATGTACTGTGACACCCTATATGAGTGGTGAGCAGTGGGCACAGTACAGTCTGTGGGCTTGACACACACTGGCAGGCAACTGAAATTATATTAAAGGGTAAAAATTTAATGACTGTGGGCCTGAGGCCTCTCACACACGGGCAGGCAACTGCAATATATATATATATAAAATAAAAATAAAAGCAGACTGATGTACCAGCCCTTAAAAGGGCTTTTTGGGGTGCTGTCAGGACGCTGTCCTTACAGCAGATGGCCCCTTTCACACGAGCGACTTTTCCGCGCGGGTGCAATGCGTTAAGTGAACGCATAGCATCCGCACTGAATCCTGACCCATTCATTTCAATGGGTCTGTGTACATGAGCGTTTTTTTTCACGCATCACTTGTGCTTTGCGTGAAAATCGCAGCATGTTCTTTATTCTGCCCCATAGAAGTGAATGGGGCTGCGTGAAAAACGCATTGCTTCCACAAGCAAGTGCGGGTGCGTTGCGTTTTTCACTGATGGTTGCTAAGAGATGTTTGTAAAGCTTCAGTTTTTCATCACGCGTGTGAAAAACGCATCAAAACGCATTGCACCCGCATGGAAAAAACTGAAAAACTGAACGCAATTGCAGGCAAAACATAATGGCTTTGCCTGTGAAATCGCAATTTGCGGATCCGCAACACACTACGGACGTGTGAATTGGGCCTAATCCGGACACGCTCGTGTGAAAGAGGCCAATGAGTCTTTGAGGACTGGAGTGGACACAGAACACTAGTAGCTAACGCTTTCCCTAGAATCCCAATATTAATTCAGCAGCACTCTCCCTGCTCTAACACAGCAGCTTCAGAATGAATCTAAGATGGATGCTGTCCTTGCTTTTTGATAGGAGGTGGAAGGGTCTGGGAGGGAGGGTATGCTGATTGGCTGGAATGTGTCTGATGACTGTGAGGTACAGGGTCAAAGTTTGCTCAATGACAAAGTATGGGGGGTGAATCGAACATCGCATATGTTCGCCCGCCACAGCGAACGAGAACATGCGATGTTCGCCGGGAACTGTTCGCCGGCGAATAGTTCGGGACATCTCTACTCGTGAAACACTAATTGCCGTTCCCCACCGTCATCTTCTTCTGAATGTGGATGCTCAAGAGTTTGGGAATCAGTGCACAAGATCTCCTCATGTCCCTCTTCAAGCGGGCTTGGCGAGAGGCCCAAATCAAGCAATGGAGAAGAAAAGAGCTCCTCGGTATATCCAAGTGTGGGATCACTTGTTTGACAAGACTTAGTGGTGGGAGGAAGGAAGATCAGGGTAAGGATTCTGTTGACCAGACTCTTGGCTACTGAGACTGGACTTTGTGGAAGACAGGGTGGTGCTTAACCGACTGGATGCATTATCTGCTGCAATCCAGCCGACCACCTGGTAGCACTGGTGTGACTTCGAGAGTGGTGTCCTGCGCCGCCCTGCAAACTGGGACATGAAGCTAGGTATGTCACCAGCGGTGAATGTCACAGATATTTAGGATGCGCGAACGCTATACAGGAGATGTAGCGCAGGTAATGTCCCTGTCACCAGCAACTAAGAAAAAATGACACTGAATGTCACAGATATTTAGGATGCGCTAACGTTATACAGGAGATGATGCGGAGGTAATGTCGCTGTCACCGGCAGCTAAAAAAAAATTACACTGAATGTAACAGTTTAGGATGTGCAAACATTATACAGGATATGTAGCGCAGGTAATGTTGCTGTCACCAGCGGCTAAGTTAAAATTACACTGAATGTCACAGATATTTAGGATGCACAAACGTTACACAGGAGATGGTGCTCAGGTAATGTTGCTGTCAGCAGCAGCCAAACAATTGAGCTGAATGTCACAGATATTTAGGATGTGCAAATGTAACACAACAGATGTAGCAGAGGTAGTGTCGCTGTCAGCAGCGGCCGAACAATTGCACGCAATTTAGCGCAGGTTGCGCTAATAATATATATTGGAGCCAGATAAAACAGTAGTCCTTAAAAGGACTTTTGGTTCTCTAACACATCTCAACACTAAACCCTGCCTAAAAAAACAAAACAATCCTGTCCCTACACTATCTGTCCCTTCTGCTGCAGCTCGCCCTGACTAAGACTAAGCCAAACCACGTGTCATCGAGTGCTATATAGCACCCAATGACGTGTTCTGGCCAGCCAGTCACTGTAATGCTAGTAACCAACATGGCTACGGCATTACAGTGAGTTCCAGTAAATCCCTGCACATTTATTGGCTGCGTAGCAGCCAACAAACGTGCGGGGAGGAGACTCGAGCCAAATAGTGTTCGGCCGAGCAGGCTCGCCCAACACTAATAATCACTGGTGTTTTGTCATAGTTCAGGGGTCATGTCACAAGATGAGGCATGTTATTGTTTGTCAGTATAGATATAATACTGAAAACAAAATCTGCTGATCGCTTGTCCAGTAGGGACTGTGTAGAGAGAAAAGAGGAGAGGACTTAGGAATGAATGCACTTCTGATTTTGAGTTGTCACGGAGAAAGCCAGGATTCGATTTCTTGATGAAGGACACGGAGCAGTTCCTCCCCTGTGTGACTCCATTCACCCAGGCAAACGAGATGTAGAACAATGTGACACCGCCGTGCCCTGCACATGTGGTATGCTGGAGGGGCACTATGAATTGTCCCTGCAGTGGAGGCTGCTTGGCCATGGTGGAGTATGAGGAGGCAGAAGCGGACATTGTCTCAGGACCAATGCAGTGAGAACGTGGAGGCAGAAGTGGCGTCAACTGGCCAAGTTGCTGGTGTGGCTATGCAGGAACCACATTCACACAGTGGGACGTAAAGGACATGTATTGTCCCTGACCGTAGTTACAGCTCCACATGTCGGCGCTGCCGTGCACTTTGGCAGACACCAACAGGCTCAACGACTGTTCTACATATGTGTGCAAGGCTGGTACTGATTTTTTGGCAAAGAAATGATGGCTTGGGACTCTCTACCTTGGCTCGGCACAAGCCATCAGTTCTCTGAAAGGTGCAGAGTCCACCACTTAGAAAGGGTGGGACGGCAGCACCAGCAACTTCGCCAGTAGCACATTCAGCTTCTGCGCCGTGGGATGAATTCACGCATACTGTTATCTCTTGGCAATCGCTTCGGTGATCGATTGCTGACAGAATGACTGAAGAGGAGTAGGAAAAGGAGCAGGAGCATCAGGACCTGCAGATGATGGGAAGTACAGACAGCTCCCTTTGGCTGAGGTGGTGGGGCCTTGACTGCCTAAAATCGGGTGCATGCCACTGGGTGATGCAGCGGTTGCTGCGGCAAGCTGGACCTCCACATCGGAGCCATGGTTCTCCCAGGCCACTTTATAGTGACGCTGCATATGTTGATGCAGGGTCCTGGTGCCAACATGGGCACCCTCACCACACTTCACCTTCTGATCACAGATTCTACAAATGGCCATGTTCACCTCCTCCAGCGGCTTAAGAAACTGCCACACCACCAAGTAGGTGATTTTACTCCCAACACTCCGCACTGAATGACTGCTACTGTCGCTGCTTCCGTAAACCCCTGTACCACTATTTTTTGGGCAGGTAGGCACCTGCAAAGCGTGGTTTGGCTCCCGGCCTCCCACTGCTGCCACCCTGCTGACTCCCGGCCACGCTAGCAACTTGCTGGCTCCACCGCTGCCTCATGGGCAAGCTGCCACCCTCTTCTCCCAATCATGATGATGCCCCTAATTTACCCGGCTCCCAAGTGCGATAAACTACATCATCATCATCGAGTACTGTCTGCACATCACTAATGTCCTCCTCAACAGTCTCTCGGTTAGGAGCCTGACCACTCGCAACACCAGCTCCCATGCCACTCTCCTCATCACTACTTGCCTGCCTACCGGAGGAAGTGGTGGATGTCTCCTCCACATCTTGGCTGGCCAGTAGCTGCTTACTGTCCTCTAGTAGCTCGTCCTCGCTGTATAGTGGAGCTGAGCCCACAGCATATAATACTTCTCTGGCTGAGGAAACAAAAAAGGACAGAGGCAGGTTGAGGACAGGTGAGGGCACAGGGCCTGCTCCCGGGCCATGCCAACTAAGGGTTGTGTCTGACCCACCCACCGACTCTTGGCTGGGGGTGTCTGATGTCACTTGGGACGAAGTGGATGACTGAGTCAACCATTCAAGAACCGCTGTGTTGCTGGTCAAGACCGGGAGCTTAGGCCTCTCGCTGCTACATCTGCTGCCACGCCCCATTACTCTGCTGCAACCTGAGCCTGCGCCAGAAACATTTAGGCCTCTGCCACTCCTCTGTGCAGGGCCTGGCACTTCTCTGTCTGACATACTGTTAGACCAAATAAATAAATAAATAGGAAATTAAAACACCCCAAAAAAGTCTGTAATTTTCTCACTTCACCACACAACATCTAATAAGCTCTTTATTTCCACTAATACATGCCAAAAAGGTCTTTAGAACATATAACTGCACCGCTGAATGGCAAATATATACAGTATATTTTTTGCCACTAATATACGGCAAGAAGAGCTGTAATTTTCCAACTTCACCACACAACGGCAACTACTTTATTTTGTGCCACAAATACATGCAAAAAAGTGCTTTAGAACATATAACTGCACTGCTGAACGGCAAATATATATATTTTTTGCCACTAAAACACACCAAAAAGGACTTTAGAACATATAACTGCACCTCTGAACGGCAAATATATATATTTTTTGGCACTAATACATGCCAAAAAAGGCTTTAGAACATAAAACTGCACCACTGAACAGCAGAAAAACAGCAGAAAAAATGGCTGAATCCAAGGTGGCTGAGGCTATTTATAGGGCTGTGACATCACAGGGCTGTCTGGCTGCTGATTGGCTGCATGCATGGCAAATACACTACACAACGGCATATACCGGTACTTTAATTTGGGCCACTAATACATGCCAGAAAGGGCTTTAGAGCATATAACTGCACCGTTGAACGGCAAATAATATATATTTTTGTGCCATTAATACACTCCAAAAAGGACTTAAGAACATATAACTGCACCTCTAATCGGCAAATATATATATTTTTTGTCACTAATACACGCCAAAAAGGGCTTTAGAACATATAACTGTACCGCTGAACAGCAGAAAAAATGGCTGAATCCAAGGTGGCTGAGGCCATTTTAGGAAAAAATGTGATCCGTTACCATGAAGAATGAGGAAATTTGGATTCATTAACTTCGATTTGCTCATCTCTAATAGTGATAATGAACATGACCAGGGTATTGTCGACTCGCTCCCTTTTCCCTACCCCCCATCCCCAATAATACGCGACAACCTAGGTGGATTTTATTGGCCACAGCAGCCATTTTATTATGAACATACATAATATAAATATTAAATAACATTAAATAACCTTAAATAACCTTAACTGAGACCATGGGGAGGGTCCTTGGAGCCCCAAAAATCAGCTGGGTAACTGCCCTCGCCTTTCGTTCATATTACCTCTAGCCGTTAAATGCCAGCTCAGAGGCAGAACCCGTTAACCCTGTGCAACACGAAGGCAGATACCCGCCATATGCCACTCCATCATCCAATCCCTGGGGAGTCCAGAGCCTCCTTTGGCTCCCTCCCCACCACGCCAGTGCCACCGTAACCACCAACTCCAAGGACCCCCCACCGCCCTGCCCAGGCCGCTATTACAGAAAAAAAATAGCCCTCCCTGCCTAGCGAACTCAAGTCCACCCTTCACTATAGTATCTATTTCTTTTCTCTCTCTCTCCTTTTTTTTTTTTTTTTTAAAACCCCAAAAATAACCCTCACTCCCCGCACCTTCCCTTCCATCACAACAAAGCCTCCCAAGAAAAAAGGGGTGGGTGGGGGCTGTTACTCCGTAGCTGTCCACCTGCACTGACCCCTTTCCCAGGCCTCTACGAGTCGCCTCCGTGGCCGGACCAATGCGAAAAGAGTGACCCCCAAACAACAAGGGGGCCTTACTCAGCCGTTTTAAACAATCCCGAAACACCGCTATAAACTGAAACCGAGACAGGAACGATCCGTCCTCGTGGACCAACAGCGGCCCCTCCCCCCCAAGTCCCCACCCCCCCAAAGTCCCCCCACAACGTACCGGGCATACCACCGAACCCTCTACCTGAAACAAAACCACCCGGAACCCCTTCCCCAACTTATCTGTTTTTGACCGCCTAATCCTAAATTCGATCCTTTCATGAAAAAGTTACACATCCTTCATTCTCAAACCCCCCACACGGAACTTGCTTGGGCAAACCAATTCCCCTATCCTCAATGCCCCAAAAAGTGCTAGAGAAAAGGCCAACCGAAACAACCGTTCTTCTCCTACTGACACACAAACTTGCCTCAATTGCCCACACAGTTCCCCCCTACAACCCAATAGAGACCGGACGGCATTGATCCCCTTGTACAGATGACTTTCTCCAACCCTTCAACACCTGCACAACCAAGAAGGACTTTGTAACATCATGCCGACCCCGGCTCTTACACCCAAACGCCACACTCGCCATAAATTTAATCATCCTGGATACCGACCAGCCTTCCTCCCTGCAGTGACCCACGAACAGCAGCAACAACACCCCTTCCTCAAACCCACATACTTAAAATCGCTGCCGCCATGCTTCCCACAGATCCCATGCATTACCGTACGCCGCCCAAGTCCCAGACGCCAAGGACCACCTCACCAACTCGTCTACCGACCGAATGGCAGGTTCCACAATTCCCACGGAAAGCCCGTTCTTTCCTCGTCCGCCTCCGGTGCCAGCACCCGAAACCGGTCCCACTGGAAACGAGACAAAGCATCCGCAATTGAATTATCCACCCCTGGGACATGGGCCGCGACTATCCAATTCAGTGATAAACAGACCAGAACCAAGTGTTGCAGCAAGCGCACCACTGGCAGTGACGAGGCCGACAGGTGATTAATGGATTCCACCACCCCCAAATTATCACAATGGAAGCGCACTTTTCTGTTTCTAAAGAACTCCCCCCATATAGCCACCGCCACCACAATGGGAAAAAGCTCCAGCAACACCAGGTTCTTCACCCACTCTTCCTCCTTCCATGTCTCTGGCGAGTCCCCCACGCACCACCGTCCTTGCAAATACACCCCAAAACCTAACCCACCCGCAGCGTCCATGTACAAGTCAAGATCCGCTGCCGTCATGATGTCACCCATCCACAAAGACCGCCCATTGTACACTTTTAGAAAGGACGCCCACACCCCCATTTCCTCGCGCACCTCCCGGTGGAGCCCCACAAAATGATGAGGGGACTGGACTCCCGCTGTTGCCCTCGCCAGCCGTCTACAAAAAATTTGCCCCGTGGGCATAATACGGCACGCGAAGTTAAGTTTCCCCAACAATGACTGAACCTCCTGCAGGCGCATCTTTTTACGCCCACTTGCTGCCGCCACCCCCCCCTCTCAAATCTAGCACCTTGTCCTCTGGTAGCCTACACTCCATTGCCACCGTGTCGATGACTATCCCCAGAAAGCTCAAAACTGTAGTAGGGCCCTCGGTTTTATCCGACGCTAATGGCACCCCAAAACGCTGAGCCATTGCCTCGAAAAAGTGTAACGTAACTGAACAACCACTCCTCCTTGGCAGCCCAATGAACAAAAAATCATCCAGGTGAAACCCACTCCAAAAATGTACTAAACAACTTAAAATATGCACACGAGACCGAAAAACCCATGAGCAAACATCTATCAACAAAAAACCCACCTTCCCAAAAACAGCCCAGCAAATGTTGACACTCAGGGTGCACCGGCAGCAGCCGAAATGCCGCCTCAATGTCCACCTTGGCTAACAACGCCCCCCGCCCGTACTCCCTAACCCAACGAACCGCCTCATCAAATGAGGTATAAACTACCGAACACAGTTCCGGCACGATCCCGTCGTTAACCGAATTCCCTTTTGGAAACGAAAGGTGATGTATGAGACGAAATTTGTTAGGCTCCTTTTTTGGAACTACCCCCAGCGGTGACACCCTCAATTCCGGCATCGGCATCTCCCAAAAGGGACCCGCCATGCGCCCCAATTTGACCTCCTTCCTTAACTTCTCCGACACCACCCAGGGGAACTCCACCGCCAACCGCAAGTCCCCCCCCCCCTTTTCACGAACGGTATGCAAAATCCCTCCTGAAAACCCTTTAGAAGGAACTCCGCCGCCCTCGCGTCTGGATACCTACTAAAGAACAGCGCCATCTCGTCCACCCAAATTGGTGTCCGCCCCTTTTCCAGCTGTGTCCCCCCAACTCCGCCCTTTCCTGCCCTTGAAGCATCTCTGTGCTCTGTGATTCCCGCCGAAGAAGAGGAACATTCGTGTTTAAACTTACACTTGTCCCCATACTTGCATCCCCCCTCATTAAACTAGAAACATAACCCCTTTTGAGAGGCCACCCATGCACGGAACCCCCGACTCCTCCCTGAAAGGACTGCCCTGCCCTAACCGGGGCCATCACTCTCATCCACAAGCCGATGTCCTTATGGTCCCATCAGATGCTAGTACGCACAGCCTTCCGCTGCTGAAACTGCTCGTCATAATGCAGCCACCCTTGTCCCCCGTACACCCGGTATGCTTCCCCAATCGCATCCTGGTAACAAAAAAGCGTGGAGCAGTTTTCCAGCACCTTCTCCCCAATGACGCTGGCCAGAATCACAAAAGCCTGCAACCAGTTGGAAAATATCCTCGGAATCAGCTGGTGCCGCAGCTTGTCTTCCTCTTCCTTCTCTTTATCCTCCCTCCTATCCCTATCCAGATTAAAACGCTCCAGCGGTAGTATCGAGAATATGTCGACATATTCCCCCCTCCAAATTCTTTCCTTAACCTCTGGTTTAAAGTGGGCCCTATTTACACCTCGCCCCTCGCCGCGTCATCCATTCTAGGTTCCCCATTATCCCTCTGGCGACCCCCCCTCCACTAGCAACCTCAGGTGCAGACCCTGGCAACCCCCCCACTGGCGACCCGGACGCCTGCCCATTTCCCACCAGACCCTTAACCAGCTCCCGCAAACCCAACAGCAATTCCCCCAAACCGCCCGTGACGGATGCCCCTGGGCCTCCCCACACCCCTGGAGCCCCCCCCCAAACCAGAAACCGTTAACGGAGAATCCCCCTGTGTCTCACCTAGCTGCGTGGACTCTGTGATTCCACCAGCCGTAACGTGATGCTGTGGAGCTTGACTGGCGTAGCCGACACCTCTGGACGTCCTGGGCTCTTCTGCACCAACCGCACTCTCTCCTGACCTTGCAGTCCTCCAAGCCCGCAGTACTGCAGCTTCGCCAATAGGGGCCGCCACCGCCTGGGCAGACGTTGCCTCTGAGCCAGCCTCCTGCTGCCCGACTCTCTCATCCGCCATCTTGACCCCGCCGTGCACCTGGAAACGACTGCCTCGCTCTCCCCCGTCGGGCACACACACCCCCGACCAGGGCTGCAGCCGAACCTGCTCCCGCTTCACCGACGACTGCTGCTACTGAGGGGGCACCTGGCCGCCCCCTCTACGGGACCCGCCTCACATGTGGATTCCTCCCAGCATGCGACCGCCGGGCCCCTGCGCTCCTACCCGCGGCGCGTGCTGGAGGAACTCCCAGGCTATGAGCTGTGCGCTGTGATTGGCCAGCTCTGCAGCAAGGGACACGCCTGATACAAAGTCCCGGCCCCATACAACAGAGGGAGCTCGGACACCGGAGCCTATACAGGGAGAACGGAGCGGTGCCCAGACATACTAGTAAGTGCAGGGGGGCCCCTGGGCGCCGCTCTGCCCACAGATATAGTTAGTTTTTAGTTTTTAAATAGGTGAAAGGTCCTCTTTAACAACTACCTCCCCCTCCCCTGCAGCGCCGCCCCCTCCAACAACTTAACCCTTCCTCTCCTATCCTTTCCTAACACTCCCTCCAAACCTGGTCATGCCAGGCCTCCCCTTAGGCTCTCAGCCCCAGGTCCAGCCTGTACTGGATATATATCACAGCATACATATAAAATGCAGTAACACAGTAAAAAACAGTATAAGTTAACCCTTTCAAGAGAAATAAAATTAGACGTTTTAACTTTGCATAGAGGAAATAGGCAAATATCCACAAATGTCTAAACATCAGAGCCCCTCTGCTCCAGAGCACTACATTAGCTTCTCCAGTCTCATCCTGTGCAGCAGAAGGTTTCATATTGAGTAAAGGCCTGAACTAGCTGTCCCTCTCTCTCTCTCAGTAGATTGGTAACCTGGCCAAAGGCTGGTAGCCCAGGGTCTGTGGCTCAGTTATCCAGCTGGTGCCCTGGTCAATGGGCTGGTAACTTAGGGTCTGTGGCTCAGCATCTCCATCTCTGCATCTTCTTCTTGTCTTCTCATGCAGTCTGGCAGAGTCTCTTCCAGGGGCGTAGCTAGAAATGACTGGGCTCCACAGCAAATTTTTGTATTGGGCCCCCCCTACCCGCACGTTTCGCTCCCCCTCTATAATGTGCCAGCCATATAGCCCCCCTATAATGTGCCAGTAGTCAGCCATATAGCCCCCCCAGCCCCCCTATAATGTGCCAGTAGCCAGCCATATAACCCCCCTATAATGTGCCAGTAGTCAGCCATATAACCCCCCCTATAATGTGCCAGTAGTCAGCCATATAAACCCACCCTATAATGTTCCAGTAGCCAGCCATATAGCACCAGATGCCCCCATAGTGCTCCTCTCCCCATAGTGCCCCCTATAATGTGCCAATATCAAGTGCCTCTGTCTTCCCCCATCCCAATATCATAGTGCCATCCTCTCCCCCTGCCCCCTAATGTGTGTGCCAATAAGAAGTGCCTATCTCTCCCCCCCCCCTATTTGCCAATATCATAGTGCCAATAGCCCACCCCTCCCCTGTGGCAGTAAAGTAAAAGTCCAGTATTTAAAAAACAAAAAAAAAACAACACATATACTTACCTCCATGTTAGGCAAGCCTCATTTATCCTGTCTTTCAGAAAAGTTTGTGAGGGGAATCAAACCTGTGACCATTATGATGAAAGGCAAGACACTTAACCACAAGACTGTATCAGCTGCATAGCCAGGTAGCTAAAAAAAAAAAAAATAAGACCTCTACATAAGGAGAACTTTGATAGTGTATCTATACACATTACAGCTGCCCCAACACACCAAGCTCTGCTACATCCATATACAATGTGCTGGTGCAGCTGTAATGTGTATGGATACACTATCAAAGTTCTCCACATCTAGAGGTCATATTTTTTTTTTAGCTATCTAGCTATACAGCTGATATAGCCTTGTGGATAAGTGTCTTGCCTTTGAACCTAATGGTCGCAGGTTCGAAAGAAAAAATAAGTTTTATATAGACAAGGGCAAGAGGACACTGCGATTCACTGTGTAATTAGAGATTGGGAGAGGAGTGAGGACACGTGCTGATTACCCAGGGGAGGAGGGGAGTGAGGACAACACATGCTTGCCGGGCCCCCTGTAAGCCCAGGCCCCGAAGCAGCTGCTTCCCCTGTAGTTACGCCCCTGGTCTCTTCTACTAAGCAGTGGACCCTATCTGCAGACAACTAAAGGCTCTAGGTGTTCTCCTTATATACATTTTATAGCTCAACAAGAACCTTCTAGTGGGAGGGGTGGAGTGAATAAGACAGTCTAAGCAGAAACAATGTTACAATTTTAATCTGTAATATATTTGTATAGTGTTTTAGAGGCATTCTATGGGAATGACAAAGCAATTTTTCCAGATATGATCAAGTATTCAGAAATAAACAACAATGCTAAATCAGACATTCAGAAGAACAGTATCTTCAGTATCTCCAAAACTTTGCATAGGTAGAAGGTTATAAAGTCTCTCAGTATTCGCTGGCTGTACATTAACCCATTCTACAGTGCAGTGCAGCTATGGTGTAATAACAGTGCAAATGAATAGGATATACAATACAATACAATTACAATAAACATATAAGTGCAATTTAACAATATGAAACAGTATATGTGCACCCAACAGCATAAATCACAGTGCAAGTTAATCCTTCAAGGTGCATTAAAGCAATGAGTTGATGGCTTTTCATAGTAGCCATAAGGGCAAATGTCCACAAATGTCCATAGTCCAAAGTACGTTTGCTCCAGGGCACTATACATGGTCTATGCACAAACTAATTCTATAAAAATCCTCCTGGAGCTGAAGGCAAGTAAGGTTTGTATGGATTCATCAGTGGGGTAAAGTGGTAGGAATGGATTTTATTTAAACCCCTGCAATTACCCAGGTGCAAGTGTAGTATCCCACATATGTGTGTATGGTCCACTCCAAATTGTTATTTATGTTATCATGTCATTTTTGCACTATTCTTTTGTCTTTGCTGCTAAATCCATATTTAAGGCTGGTAACAGGCACTACACATTTTCACCACTAGAGGTCTCTATCACACCAGATATACAGTATATAGCTGTTACAGGAAGTTCGAGTAGAAAGAGTTGAGTGGAGGAGCTAGGAGGAAGGATAGGAGACAGGCTTGTCTCTGTCCTCCTGGGCCTATCCCAGGGGAACCAATTTACCTCAACCATTGAGTCCGGGATTAGGACTATATGATCCTACACTGTAGATTACCCTTCCGGGGTACCAAGTGGATTATTACTCTGAAGACCACAACCTGTACAAATTATGAAGCAGAGTGTTTGCCTGCCATGAGGGAGATCGCCCTGGGGTTGTTGGACTACTGAACTATAGATATTTCCAAGACCCAAAAGTCCTTTTAAAGACTACTGTGTGTGTGTTTTAGAGTAGCAATCTATTTATCTCCTGCAGTCTCAGGGACAGTGCTTCGGAAGGGACAGAGGGAGAGAAATTTGCTGTTTTTACTACCAAAAGCTTTTCAAAGACCCTAAAGTCCTTTTAAGGACTAATGTGTGTGTTTGACAGCAGCAAGATATTTTTATTTTATACCTATTAATGACATATACTGTACATCATCCGCAGACTGTGTCTTTAATAATCTGGGCCAAATATAGTGTCCATAATCTGTGGTGTTCTATAACCAATACTCTAGAACATCTGCAAACAGTGTCTGTATTACAAATTTCAATAATCTGGCCCTAATATAGTGTCCATAATCTCTGGTGTTTTGTAACCAATACTGTAGAACATCTGCAAACAGTGTCTGTTTTACAAATTCCAATAATCTGGACTACATCTAGTGTCCATAGTGTGTGGCTTTGTGTAACTAATACTGTAGAACATCTGCAAACAGTGTCTGTATTACAAATTTCAATAATCTGGCACTAATATAGTGTCCATAATCTCTGGTGTTCTGTAACCAATACTGTAGAACATCTGCAAACAGTGTCTATATTACAAATTCCAATAATCTGGGCCACATCTAGTGTCCATAGTGTGTGGCTTTGTGTAACCAATACTGTAGAACATCTGCAAACAGTGTCTGTATTACAAATTCTAATAATCTGGGCCTAATATATTGTCCATATTCTTTGGGTTTCTGTGCCATATACTGTCCTGCATCCGAAAACGGTGTCTTTAGCGGACAGTAAAACAATCTTCACCACATCTAGTGACAAAACCATTAATATGAAAAAGGCGAGCACTAAGGGATGGGGAAGTGGGCGTGATGCTGACAGTGCATGCAGAGGCCGTGTACCTGGGCACAATGAAACTGCGCCTGCTGCCAGTGCACCAGAAAAAAAAACATTCACCGTACCCAGCTTCATGTCCAACTTAGCTGGGCGGCGCAGGACAACACTGTCCAAGTGCGAACAGTTGGTCAGTTGGATTGCTGAAGATAATGCTTCCAGTCGGTTAAGCACCAACCTCTCATCCAGTCTCTATAGCCAAGAGTCTGGTCAACCGAATCCTCACTCTGATCATCCTTCCTCCCACTATGGAGAGGCTTGCCAAACGAGTGATCCCACACTCGGATATTCCGAGGAGCTCTTTCCAGCGCCACTATTAGATTTGGCCCTCGTGTCCAGCACGCTTGAAGAGGTACCTGAGATATTGTGCCCTGATTCCCAACCTCTTGAGCCTTCACAGTCTCAAGAAGATCACTGAGGTTGTGGTTAGGTCAAGTCAGGAGGATGAGCAGAGTGAGGAAGTGGAAGAGGAGGTGGCGGACGATGAGTTCAGTGACCCAACGTGAAAAGCCGAGCGAGGACAGCAGTACAGAAGGAGAGGGATCCGCAGCACCGCAACAGTCTGGAAGAAGCAGTGGGGCTGCAAAAGGGAGAAGTCGGCCCACACCAAACAGGCCTGCAACCGTTACACTGAGCATCCCCATGCATAAATCTACCTTGCCAAGGGGTAAGTGTTCCGCAGTATGGCGCTTTTTTGAGGAAAGTGCACACGACAAAAGAGTGGTAGTTTGCAACCTGTGCCGTACCAAAATGAGCCAGGGTGGGAACACTAGCAACCTCACCACCACCAGCATGATCCACCACATGGCATCCAATCACCCTAATAAGTGGGTCGAACGCCTGGGTCCACAATCTGGGTCTGTGGGTCACACCACTGCCTCCTCTTCCCCTGTGTTACACACTGCTGGCCAATCCCCTGTCGAAGGCGCAGGCCCGGATGTCCCTTGCTCTGCACCAGGACCTTCGCATGAACCGTCAGCAACAACATCGACTTCCCTGTCCCAGCGCAGTGTCCTCCAAATGTCGATAACACAGGCATTTGAATGCAAGAGCAAATACCCACTCACCCACCCACAGGCCAGAGCACTAAATGCGCAACTTTCAAAATAACTGGCCCTTGAAATGTTGCCATTTAGGCTTGTGGACACCGAGGCCTTCTGCAGCCTGATGTCGGCGGCCATCCCTCGGTACGCAGTCCCCAGTCACCACTATTTTTCACGGTGTGCCATGCCCGCCTTACACCAGAATGTGTCCCAGAACATCACTTGTGCCCTGAACAATGCACTTACTGGGAAGGTCCACTTCACCACGGACACATGGACAAGTGCTGGTGCCCTGGGATGCTACGTTCCATGACCGCACGCTGGGAGAATGTTGAGGAGGCCGGGAGCGAGTCGTACCCTGGGATGGCACAGGTGCTACCCATACCCAGGATTGCAGGCCCTACATCCATCAGGGTCTCCGCCAGCAGCTATGTTACTGGTTCCAACCCCCACTTCTCCTCCTCTGCCGCCTCCTCCTCCACTTCCACCTCCTGCAGCAGTCAGCCATCAGTCGCTACCTGGAAGCAGTGTAGCACTGCTGTGGGTTAGTGTCAACAGGCCGTGCTGAAGCTGATCTGCTTAGGGGAAAAACAGCACACTGCCGCAGAGCTGTGGCAGGGTATAAGGGACCAGACTGAGCTGTGGCTCTCGCCACTCAACCTAGAAACAGGCATGGTTGTGTATGACAATGGCCGTAACTTGGTGGCGGCTTTGGAGCTAGGCAATCTGGCACACAGCCTATGCCTAGCCCCCGTCTTAAACTTAGTGGTTCAGCAGTTTATCGAAACCTACCCTAATTTGCAAGAGCTACTAGTGAAAGCACGCCGCGCATTTCCGCAATTTGTCCACAGCTTCAGCCGATCTGTCAATGCTGCAGCAGCGCTTGCGGCTTTCAGCTCACCGACTGTTGTGCGTCGTGAGCAGTGAGCAGTTGTTGAATACCAGCTGCAACACGGTGGTCGCCTTTCAAGTCAACTGCCACTATTCACAAGCAAGGAATGGGCATTGATGTCAGACCTTTGTGAGGTTTTAAAAAACTTTGATGAATCCACACAGATTGTTAGTGGCGATAACGCTATTATCAGTGTAACCATCCCACTGCTGTGTCTACTCAAAAGATCACTTCTCACAATTATGGAGGACGCTCTGAATGTGGCAGATGAGGAAATGTGGGAGGATATTTCACAGGGTGATAGCCAGACCACCCACAGTTCGTCTTTTCAGCGCAAATTGGACCACAAAGAGGAGGAGGTGTAGCTGGAGACAGTTGCCTCTTCTACAGAGGGTAGTACCCATGGAACTTTAATTCCATCTGTTCAGCGTGGATGGGCAGAAGAGGAGGAGTAGGAGATGGAGAGTCATCTTGATGTCGACATCGACGTCTTGTCAGTTGGTACTCTGGCACACATGGCTGACTTCATGTTAAGCTGCCTTTCCTGGGACCCTCGCGTTAAACGCATTTTATATAACAAAGATTACTAGGTGTTCACCCTTCTCGACCCCCGCTTCAAAAAGAACTTCTCATCTCTCATTCCTGTGGTGGAAAGGACAAGTAAAACGGTGCAATACCAGAAGGTACTTGTTGAGAGATTGCTCCAAAATTCTCCATCTGACAACGGGGCCGGCAGAGTTTGTACTTCTTTAGGCAACTGAGGAAGAGAGACAAGGGGAATACACAGCAGTTCCAACAAAGGCAGGGGACACTCAACAAGGCATTGGACACTTTCATGACACCCCACCAGCAACTTCACCCTGAAGCGTGGCCTAGTGGTACAAGGAGGGAAAAGTTTTGGAAGATGGTGAAGGAATACATAGCAGACCGTGTCAGCGTCCTAAATGATCCCTCAGTGCCTTACAACTACTGGGTGTCCAAGCTGGACACATGGCACGAACTTGCACTCTACGCCTTGAAGGTGCTGGCCTGCCCTGCCACCAGCGTTTTGTCTGAGCGTGTATTTAGTGCTGCTGGTGGCATTATAACAGATAAGCGTATCCCCTTGTCCAATGGCAATGCTGACAGGTTGACTCAGATAAAAATGAACAAGGCCTGGATTGCCCCTGACTTCTCAACTCCACCAGAGGAGAGCTTATGATGAACATAAAGTCAATTTCAATCTCTCATTTATAATGTACTTCATCTACGGTAGTGTATTCCCATGCACCTTTTCTACCACAAAAAAAGAGTATATGGGTGAATCTTGTTTTCTACTCCTCCTCCTCATCCAGATTGTATACATTCCCTCCACACCGAAGCTTGACTGGATTGCAGTTTTAGATTTTGAATTTGGTCAGCTTGAATCCATGTCAGCAAAGCTGCTCTCCATACATTGGCAGTCCGCTTTTAGTGACGCTCCGAAACGCGTTTGGTACAGAAAAGCAAGTATCCTGAAAATAACCGCAAAGACTGAACCGAATATGGCATTGTATTCGGGCCAAACACCCGAACACCCGAATATTTTGGTGCTCGATCATCACTACGGAGGATATAAACTACCATTACCAGGTTGAGTGAACAGATCAACATCAGAAACTAAGTACAAGTAAGCACGCTTCTCCTACTAAAGTGAGCTGGAGCTAACCTATATACTGAATCTCAAGGAGCCTGCTAATGTGGATTTGCAGCATTACTATTTTTGCCATCTGTATGAAAGACAAAGTGATGAGATTGGATGCCTTACTACATCTGATAAGTAAAGTTCCTGTTTAGATTAACCTCCGCCTCACTCCTTATTCTTCTGCTCCATCTCTTAATTGCACCTAATGGTGTTGGCATCACAAACACAGGGGCCCAGCCACCAAAGCACCCTAAACACCACCATCACCATCAAGGGCACCTCAACCAACATCTGGCTGGTGTTCCCGGCAACCTAGAGTGCCCGGAGGATTTCGTGCTGTTTTCCCCATCACTGCACTGCCGCCCCAGGGAGGCATCTGCTAACCATGAGTAACCTAAATGAACTAGTACCTACATCATATACACCTACAAATTGCTCCAATGTATCTTATCAGCGGTTGTGCCAACGAACAAACACTATACCCTACAAATGCCCACAAAGTGCAGAAAAGGACACAAGCAAAAAATGTACAAAAATATAAATGTTTATTAACAAGTAAAAGACAAATATACACAAGATTTGTGCAGTAGAGAACTGCAGGAACAGAACCCAGAAACCAACCACTGATGCTAGATGGCCCCCATACAAATAAATAAGAGCTAAGTAATTAACCAACGGTAGGGCTAGAGGTCATGGTTAACCTCAAAAATTAAGGCCACATAACCATGCAATACACACAATCGTAAACCGCTATAAAGCATGAATCACATACTGTTAGCCATATTGAATGGGGGACCAGCACCAGTAGAACAAGAACCCTCGACACGCCTTTGGCACTTCGCTTCGTCAGGAGGTACAATAATCCTCACCAAAACCCTCCTACTTATAATCCAACGCTCACTTTTATTGGTTAAAAGGTAGATACCTAATTATAATCAGCCGTCGTTTCATATCGAGCGCGCTTACCCAGATGATGCGGACGCGTTCCTCCACGAGGACGCCGACTCGTCGGGAGGTGGAGTGACGCGCTTCCGACGCGTCAGTCCAGCTGCCAAGGAGACAATACAGCGTCATCACGTGGACCCGCCCGCAGCGCATCACGGAAGCTCGCTACAACGGTAGTCATGGTAATAAAACACAAATAAGAGCGTGGTGTATAGCGGAAGCCAATTCAGAAATTTAAAAATACCATAAGAGCCAAAATGACGACCCATGGACTGTATATATGGAATGGCCATAAACCTAAATACCCAATAGTGTAAAACAACAGTTATAAGTGTAACAATTGCTCATTGAAAATACATTATAGCAACATATATCATTTTAAACACAAGTAGTGACAAACAATAAGTGATTGCAAATAAAAACAAAAATACATAATATAATTCAAAACTCCTGATTAGTGACCGAATAAGTTATATAATAAAATAAAGTGAAATATGTGAGTTAATATGAAAAAATATGAAAAATAAAAAATAAATAAAATATCATAAATAATATCAACATGAAAAAAGTGTAGATAAAAAATTTCATAAAGTGTATGCTATGCAGCATAATTAATTCTGAATAATCAATGAATGTGCTTGCAGAAAAAAACAAAAATATATATAATTAATTAAGGCAAGGCCATCAACGTCCAAGCATCATCCTTGAAGAGAAGACTTGATCCAAGCATCCTGAGGAATATAGCTATCCAAAAGGGGAGTTTACAGGGAGGACTGAAAAGATAAACAAGACTAATTAAGAACATAAACAATAAATAAAAAATTACAGAAAGGATTTGAAACTCAAGGCCTCATTGAGGCCATATGGTAATACAGTATTGAGCAGTACCATCCATTTGGTCTCCAACTGAAGGAGCCGTCGCTTTACATCTCCGCCACTGACTCCTAAGCGGACCCGATCTATACCCCTAAAGGATATTTTATTGGAATTACTTCCGTGAAATTCACGGAAATGTCTCACAAATGGTTTAAGTTTTTTCGGCCCCTCTTGATCTAAAATTTCTCCTGCTGCCCTGATGTCCCAGGCATGCTCCAACACTCTCACTTTCAATGCTCTAGTTGTCATCCCAATATATATGAGACCACATGGGCAACAGGCATGGTATATCACAGCCTCCGTGGTGCAGGATATATGGTGCACTATTTTATATTCCTTGTTGCCTCGAGAGTCAGTAAAAGTGTTGGTTCTTACATTCAACCTACACGCGGTACAATTTCCACATTTTAATGAACCCCACTGAGGACCTTTGTCCCCAAAGGGGCTCCTAACTCCTGGGGCAACATAGTGACTTATAATAACCATATCCTTTAAGTTTTTTGATCTCCTCCAGACAACAGAAGGTCGTGTTGGAATCACCTGCCTCAGATCTCTGTCTGTGATTCAGACATGCCAGTGCCTATTTAGAATCTCAAGTTGTTTTCGCCATTGGGCTTTGAAAGGAGTGACAAACCTCGGAATTTCCGAGCCCTGTCCTTTCTGATTTTTGCCCTTTTTCAAAAGCAAATTGTCTCTGGAGATATTCTTAGCTCTCATATACCCCCTATGTATAGTCTGATGATTATACCCTCTCTCCTGGAACTTATGGGTCAGTCAGATCCGCCGCCTGTCTCTCAAATTTCTCATTACTAGAGCAAATCCTTTTTGCTTTGTAGAATTGCCCCACAGGTATAGCTCTTATAACCTGTGGGTGGTGGGAGGAGGTAAAATGTAGAAAGGAGTTGGCCGCCGTGGGATTTCTATACATGTCCATACCCAGGGAGCCACCCTCTTCAACCTGAATCAAAATGTCAAGAAATTCCACTACTTTTGGACTGTATTTCCATGTGAGTTTGATATTTAACTCATTCTTATTTAATTCCCATAGGAATTCCTCGAGGTGTGACGCCGAGCCCTGCCAAATAAACAAAATGTCGTCTATATATCTTGACCATGAGACTACGGCGTCATGACCCCTCACATTCAGGACCGTCTCCCTCTCCCACATGACCCCTCACATTCAGGACCGTCTCCCTCTCCCACAGCCCCAGGAACAAATTAGCATACGAGGGCGCACAAGTCATCATCCTCCTGTTCGTCTAGGAGGGCTTGAAGAACCCCAATTGCCTGTAACTCAATTGGTGAAACGTTATCAGCCTCATTGCCCCTGGAGAAGGACTATTTAAAACTTAATTTTCTAGCAAAGAGTTCCAAGTCTTTCACCGACGTGAAGTAATCAAACTTCCCCACAGGTGAAAAAGCCAGACCTCTCCGCAGAACTGACAGTTGTGAATCAGTAAATGTTAAATTGGACAGGTTAATTACCTTTAATGTCTCTTTGCTCGCTTCTCCAGAGGGGCATTTAGGCCGGTCTTTCTTTTTGCCACCGGGGTTATGAGGCATGTGGTCCATCCTTCCTCTCCACCTCTTTCTCCAGAACCCCTGCGATCCCCTAAAAAATGATCGCCACATCCTTGGCTGTTAAGTGATGAAATGGATGAGGATCGTGAGAGGCTTCGATGGCGACCCTGCCGCTGGTTCCACCGATATACTCTTTTATTTTGGAAATCTGTGAGATCTCTGTGGAACTTCTTTGCCTTAAGATCTTGCGTCTCCTTCTCCCACTTTAATAGTTCTTGTTCCAATTCACTGTCAAAAATCCTGCAAGCATCAACTGGTAAGGCCTGCTGGATTTGTTCACATAAATTGTCAATTTCCTTTTCTAAGGCGACGGTCTGACCCAATCAAAAGTTCCAGTAAGGTACGGGAACAATTAGTAAGAGTTTCCTCCCACTTATTGATGAACAGAGGATCTTCACAGTCAAATGCAGGAAAAATTTGTAATCGGAGACCACGAGGAATAATCTCCCTCTGAAGGTACTGCTCAAGAGTGGCTTTATTCCACCACACCTTAATTCTTTTTTTCAATAGGTTTTTTATTTTGAGTTTCAAATCCTTTCATATTTTTTCATATTAACTCACATATTGCACTTTATTTTATTATTTGAATTATTATGTCACTAATCAGGAGTTTTGAATTATATTATGTATTTTTGCTTTTATTTCAATCACGCATTTGCAATCACTTATACCGCTTGTGTTTAAAACTATATATGTTGCTATCATGTATTTTCAATGAGCAATTGTTACACTTATAACTGTTGTTTTACACTATTGGGTATTTAGGTTTATGGCCATTCCATATATACAGTCCATGGGCCGTCTCTTATGGTAGTTTTAAATTTCTGAATTAGCTTCCGCTATACACCACGCTCTTATTTGTGTTTGATTACCATGACTACCGTTGTAGTGAGCTTCCGTGATGCGCTGCGGGCGGGTCCACGTGATGACGCCGTATGGTCTCCTTGGCAGCTGGACTGACGCGCTGGAAGCGTGTCACTCCACCTCCCGACGAGTCGGCGTCCTCGTGGAGGAACGCGTCCGCATCATCTGGGTAAGCGCGCTTGATATGAAACGACGGCTGATTATAATTAGGTATCTACCTTTTAACCAATCAAAGTGAGTGTTGGATTATAAGTAGGAGGGTTTTGGTGAGGATTATTGTACCTTCTGTTCTTGTTCTAATGGTGCTGGTCCCCCATTCAATATGGCTAACGTTATGTAATTCATGCTTTATAGAGGTTTACGATTGTGTGTATTGCATGGTTATGTGGCCTCAATTGTTGAGGTTAACCATGACCTCTAGCCCTACCGTTGGTTAATTACTTAGCTATTATTTATTTGTATGGGGGCCATCTAGCATCAGTGGTTGGTTTCTGGGTTCTGTTCCTGCGGTTCTCTACTGCACAAATCTTGTGTATATTTGTCTTTTACTTGTTAATAAACATTTATATTTTTGTAAATTTTTTGCTTGTGTCCTTTTCTGCTCTTTTTGGGCATTTGTAGGGTACATCAGCCCACCAAGTGCTAGCGAAAGAACCAGAAAATCTTAAATCTCAAATGATATTTTAGTTATATCACAGTTAAACTTACTTCTAAATGCAATTAGCCATTGAGGAAAAAATAGGCATATTAGGTAAGTATGACGCAGGAGAGGAATGGCAGAGGATTTCCTTTAAAGGGGTTGTCCAAGTTATTTTTTTTATACTTTGTATGCTTCTAACTAACCAAATGTAAAGGGTTTACAATTCACTTACTTCAGTTGCAGTGGCTCCTTCATAGTTCACTGAGGGTCAAATGACCTGTGATGTCAGCTTTTCTCCCTGCTCTGATGTTTCGTGCACAATCCTGAGGGAGCAGGTCTGTGCAGGAAACCTCACTTTACTGGCTATACAACCCTGCACTGCCATCAGCTGCTGTCTGCCCTATGTCTCCCCTCCCACTGGATTCACAGACTCAGAGTTGGATGCTTTGCAGAGCAGCTGCAGGGCTTCATCTTTTCACAGGATCTTTCCGCCTTACACAGGTCCAAATTTTCAATTTGTTTAATAAGCTTACAGCTAAATCTTCTGTGATTAGTTTCCCTTTACTAAAAGGCACCTCAAATGTTGTTACGAAAATATGTTTTTTTAGAGAAAATAATACCATAACCTGCTGTTTGCAAAAACAATATAAAAACAATGCTTGGGGATGTGTAACCAGACAAATCCCCTAATCAGTGAATGGTTTCATTTTTTAGTACTTAGATGTAATGTAGTCGTTAGTATTTGGGTTGAAAATTTGTGATCAGTAAATCAACATATAGATGTAGTCAGGGAAAAACTATTTAATGAGAGTCTTCTTTTGGAGACAATTATAGAAACTCTCTTTCTGGTCTGATCTTTCATGAGTTCAGGTTGGGTGAGGACAATGTCATGATTAGGATTAGGAAATCCAAAACTGGTTCAGGCAGGTTTAGGTACTTATTTTAAACAGTCCGAAGCAAATTTTGTTTTGTTTTGTCAGTATTTGAAAATTTAAAGCTAAAACCCAAGGTTCAAGGCCCTTTGTGGAATCGTTTGGGTCACTCTGTTTCTGAACTAAAATGCTTTTAGTGTCTCTGAGGTTAAGTGATTTTAAATTATCGCCCTATTCCTTTCAAATGGAGCAGCCAGATTGGAAAGAAAACATTAATAAAACATTTAGGGAACTGGCCTAAATTTATTTGGTAAACCTACAAACTTGGGCATAAATATGCCCTTTAAATGTGTAACATAATTTGAAATATCACTTATACAAAAAAATGTTATATAACACCACAACATCTGAATAGAGTTCAATATTAAAGGGTTGTCCAACTTCTAAGTGTGTTTTAAATAACCACCTCCACCTACATCTCTATCGTGCTGCTTTGGGACATGTAACCGATGTGGCCACACCTGACTCCTGTCCATGCCAGAAGTTGACATGTATAGGAAGACCAGTGAAGACAGCAGTAGACCCACAGAGCCGGAACCTAGTGTTGTGGAAAAGGTAAGTATGCTTCCCTTAATATGTCCCATGGCAGAAGGGGGATTTAAAACACACATATGTTGGACAACCTCTTTAATGACTAAGCCAGATTTTGAAAATTTGGTACAGTATGTGTGATTACATCTGAGAATAACTCTGTAAAGGTTTTGTGTATCTTCAGTGAGACATTTTTGGGCACATTTAAGACCGACATTTTATATGCAGACAGTGGCACAACTAATACCTGAAATACACCTAATTTAGGCATATTTCAGAATAGTAAATGAGCCCATTTATTTCGGATGATTATGAAAATGGTCTATCAGTCTGAGTTTGAGAAGAATAGTCATAGGAGCTCAAGATTATCACTCCACTCTAAGTTACTTTTAATGTTTTAGATTTTTATCATTAACATAATAAAGCACCATGGCCATAATTTTCTACTTGTTAAATATATTTAGTAGTTATTTCTCATAAAATCCCATGGCAATTATGAGCAAACTGCAGCTGCCCACACATATCCAAGCATTAGACTGGGTTCGCATATCTAGTCAGGGCAGGACTGGGATTTCAAAGCAGCCCTGATACAAAAACCCCACCAGCTCATAAAAGATATCATATAAAATTAGTGGTGCACAGTGCATGCTGTGGTAAATTTTATTGGTTATGCCCTTTGCAATAAAGAAATAAAAGTTTAACCCAGAAATGCCTAAACACATGGCCAAGGACATATGTTACCTCCCCAACAGCAACACATACCATGGTAATGCTTGAAATACCTCTCCAACAACATCTGATACCACAATGCAGCACAAAATATCTCACCAATGGCACCAACTAAATAGCATAATGCAGCATAAAATATCTCCCAGACAGTACCCAATACCGCCATGCAGCACAATAGCACCAAATAAGTGCCAAAATAGGGTACCTGCAAATGGGTTTGTTGTTATGCTAATTGCGATCCATACATTGCTATTGGGGAACAATTGCACTGTGATTTGTTTGGACCCATATTTGAATACTTTTGGATGTAATTACAACTCCCATCCTGCACTTTAGTAAAGAGAGACTTGTCTATTTTCTTCGACTCACCTGGTTACTGACTCAGCACCATTCGCCAGCCATAGCACCAATTAACACCAATAGTACCCCAACTATCAACAGGCAGGAGTCCCAAGATCACAAAATACCCCAATGGAAGAAAAGATGTGCCCTTCTTTCGCTGCCCAGCTCCAGGGAGCATCGGTGTGAGCATTGCCACTGTTGCCACTGTTATTTGTACGAACAGCTATCATTGCCACATGATAGCAGGACATGATAGCAGGACATGAAGCAGTGGAATGACATCGTTCATCACGTATTTCTAGCGACTCATAATAACATGGCCTCCTCAAAGGGCCTGAGTAAACGGCAGATGTCACCAATGAGCTGCCATTGGCTGACATCGAAGTTACACAGGGGAGTATCCCTGTCCGCTTGGATCATCAAGAAATCGTTTATGGCCTTTCTCTATTCGTATAGTTGGTCCAACATATGGAGGGTGGAATTCCAATGGGTGGAGACATCGCATGTCAGCCTATGTTGGGGGATGCTGTTCTGCCGCTGCAGCTCAAGAAGGGTGTGCTTTGTGGTGTACGAGTGGCTGAAGTGCATGCAAAGTTTCCTGCCCATTTTTAGGATGTCTTTCAGATGGGTGGAAGACTTCAGGAACCGCTTGACAACCAGATTGAACACGTCTGCCATGCAGGGCCCATGGCTCAGTCCTCCTTAACGCAGTGCTGACACCATGTTCTTCCCGTTGTCAGTCACCATGGTTCCGATTTTCAGTTGTCACAGAGAAATTTAGGATTCGATTTCTTGACAAAGGACAAGGAGCAGTTCCTCCCCTGTATGACTCCATTCGCCCAGGCAAAAGAGGTGCACAAAAGCGTGACACCGCCGTGCACTGTGGTATGCTGGAGGGGCACTGTGAATTGTCCCTGCAGTGGAGGCTGCTTGGCCACGGTGGAGTATGAGGAGGCAGAGGTGGACATTGTCTCAGGACCAACGGCGTGAGAACGTGGAGGCAGAAGCGGTGTCACCTGGCCAAGTTGCTGGTGTGGCTGTGCAGGAACCACATTCACCAAGTGGCCCATAAAGGACATGTATTGTCGTCCCTGATTATAGTTACAGCTCTACACATCAGTGCTGCCGTGCACTTTGGCAGACACCAACAAGCTCAACGACTGGCCCACCTTCTGTTCTACATACGTGTGCAAGGCTGGTACTGCCTTTTTGGCAAAGAAATGACGGCTTGGGTGTCTCCACCTTGGCTCGCCACAAGCCTTCAGTTCTCTAAAAGGTGCAGATTCCACCACTTGGAAAGGGAAGGACAGCAGCACCAGCAACTTCGCCAGTAGCACATTCAGCTTCTGCGCTGTAGGATGAGTGAGCGCATACTGATGTCTCTTGGCAATTGCTTCGGTGATCGATTGCTGATGGAATGACTGACGAGAAGTAAGAGGAGCCTGAGCATCAGGACCAGCAGTTGAAGGGAAGTACAGACACCTCAGATCGGCAGAGGTAGTGGAGTCTTTACTGGCTGAAACCGGGTGCGTGCCACTGGGTGATGCAATGGTTGCTGGCTGCGTCAGGTTGGACCACCACATCGGAGCTACGGTTCTTCCTGGCTACTTTATGGTGATGCTGCATATATTTATGCAGGGCCATGGTGCCAACATTGGCACCCTGTCCACTCTTCACCTTCTGCCCACATATTCTACTTATGGCCATGTTCACCTCCTCCGGCGGCTTAACAAAAAACTGTCACACTGCCGAGAAAGTGATTTTACCCCCAATACTATGCACTGACTGACTGCTACCGCCGCTGCTTCCATTAACCCGTGCATCGCTACTTCCCGGGCATGTAGGCTCCTTCGAATTGGGTGGTCTACCCCGGGCATGTTTGGCTCCAGAACTCCCACTGCTGCCACCCTGTTGACTCCCGGCCACGCTAGGGACTTGCTGGCTCCGCCGTTGGCTCTCGGGCCACTACCACCCTTTTCTCTCGATGAAGATGAAGCCCCTTCATCACCTGGCTCCCAAGTGCGATTAGCTACATCATCATCATGGAGTACTGTCTGCACATCACTGATGTCCTCCTCAACTGTCTCTGGGTCAGGAGCCTGAACGCTTACAACACAAGCTCCCACACCACTCTCCTCATCACTACTTGACCGCATAGTGGATGAAGCGGCTGATGTCTCCACCAGATCTTGGCTGGGCAGTTGCTGCTGACTGTACTCTAGTAGCTTGTCCTCGCTGAAAAGTGGAGCCGAGCCAAAGGAATATAATACTTAATGCGCTGAGGGAGCTGAAAATGACAGAGGAAGGTTCACGTCTGGTGGGGGCACAGGGCCTGCTCCCGGGCCCTGCCAACTAAGTGTCGTGTCAGAGGACTCTAACTGAAGTGTCTGAAGTCACTTGGGACGAAGTGGACTAAGCGTCATGTCAGACTAACCCACCAATTCTTGGCTGGGGGTGTCTGAAGTCACTTGGGACAAAGTGGATGACCGAGTCAATCATTCAAGAACTGCTGGGTTGCTTGTCAAGACACGACCGCTAGATGAGACTGGGAGCTCAGGCATCTTGCTGCGACCCCTGCCACCACGCCCCCTTACTCTGCTGCGACCTCTGCCTGCGCCAAAAACATTTGTCTGACATACTGTTAGTTCAAATAATCAAATGTTAGAGCAAATATTTTTTCTTTCGCCACTAATACATGGCAAGCAGGGCTTTAGAATATATCACTGCACCACTGAACGGCAATTAGGCCCTAATTTTTTTCTACTTTTAGACAACACAAAAGGATTTTAAAAAAAATAAAGGCAGACCCCTCCCCCTCTCCGGTTTTGGCTATCCTTTCTAAACAGACTGTAACCCTGTACATTAACTGCCCAGTCATAATTTAGCCTAATTCCAGTTCCCCAGTTCAATTAGTCAGGCTTCTGGCATTAGTATACATACATTTAAGAGGGTTATGTATATTTTTCACCCTACAACTTTCCTTCTGAACTGTTCTAGTCCCTCCTTCCATTCCTCCCACAGTCCTACTACCTTGCCCCTAATCTCTATGTGCACTAATCTCTATGTCCACCCAGTCCCTAGTTTAAACACTTCTCCAACCTTCTAGCCATCTTCTCCCCCAACACAGCTGCCCCTTCCCATTGAGTTGCAGCCCATCCCTACGATAGAGCCTGTAGCAGACAGAGAAGTCAGCCAAGTTCTCCAGGAACCCAAACCCCTCCTTCCTACATCAGTTCTTGAACCACTTGTTAACCTCCCTAATCTCCCACTGCCTTTCTTGTGTGGCTCGAGGTACAGGCAGTATTTTAGAAAATACTACCTTTGAGGTCCTTGCCCTAAGCTTTTGACCTAAATCCCTAAAATAATTTTTAAGGACGCTTCCCCTACTTCTAATTTTGTAATTTGTTCCTATATGGACCATGACTGCTGGATTTTCTCCAGCCCCCCCCCCCCCATTAATCTGTCAACCCAAAACGTGATGTGCTTACTGGAGCCAACATTCCCCTGACTGGCAGAGGAAGTGTCCAGCTGCAGCAGTGCTCTCTCTGAACTGTCATCCCCCTCATCTGCCAACCTTGCAAACTTGTTGGGGTTTTTCAGATCAGGGCTAGCCTCCCTGGCAATCTTCCCTCTACCCCGCTTTCTAACTGTTATCC
The DNA here is from genome assembly GCA_033119425.1 of Bufotes viridis. Taxonomy (NCBI): domain Eukaryota; kingdom Metazoa; phylum Chordata; class Amphibia; order Anura; family Bufonidae; genus Bufotes; species Bufotes viridis. The sequence goes on along the minus strand of CM065589.1, from coordinate 202,873,362 downwards.
AGCTAGCTACCTCACTTTCCTCAGCCTCCTTGCTACCACCCTCCCCCACATCTCCCCCAAATTGTCTATGCCTCTCAGTGTTGAAACTCGCCTGGTTAGATACTTGATGTGCGATTCCAAACTGGCAATTTGCTCACATTTTGAACAAAGATATGCACCCTCAAACGGCTGTTCCAGGACTGCATACATTAGACAAGATGTGCACTGGACTGCGTTGTCAATAATAGAACACATACTAAATGGGGATTATGCAAGTAAAGAGAAAAATACAATATAATGCAGTGATAAGAAACTGATTTACTGCAGTCCCCCACTAAAGTCCCTGAATCTGAAGTCACTAAATCTAAAGTCACACACTTAATACAAACACACACTTGAACATCAAACACGCTCGTTATTTGCCTGCTTGTATAAATGGAGCTCTCAAAACAGCCAGCTTTTTTTCCTCTGGAAGGACTGAGCTGCCCTTAAGGCTGGCTATTTAACTTCTCCTAATTAGACAACCACACCCTAATTACTCACCTTTACAAGACCCAGGAAAAGGAAGAGAAAAAAAAAAATAATCATAGTATTCTCTCAGCTGCTTTGCAATAAACTTGGCAGCAAAAGCAATGCACACAAATAATTTAGCTCTCACAGATACTCCCTCTCTTAATCTAAAGTCTCACACTTAATACAAACACACACTTAAAAATCAAACACGTGAGTGCTCACAAACTCGCGTTATTTGCCTGCTTGTATAAATGGAGCGCTCAAAACAGCCTGCTTTTTTTCCTCTGGATACAAATTTTTTTCAACTTTTACACAACACAAAAGGCTTTTCAACAGATAAGTGCAACACTGAACGCGAATATATTTTTATTTAGCCACTAATACATGGCAAACTGGGATTTAGAATATATCACTGCACCGCACAAGGGCAAATATATTTTTCTTTTGCCACTAATACACGGCAACAAGGACTTTACAACATATAACTGCACCGCACAAGGGCAAATAAGACATACTGTAGAAATATTTCCTTGTAATAAACCCTTTCCTTGTATCAAACAGCACTTGCACCCTAAAAAGAACGGTTTGCTGAAATGACAGAGCAGTATAATGGCAATTTGGATCCCCAGTCAGTGCACCAAGGTGTAATAGGATTGTTCTTATTGCCCAGTCTGTAACCTCCCCTACTGAAACCTGTTCTACATAAATGCTGTGGAACGATTCCTCCCTATACTGTCCCTGCACTTATAAATCGTTTTTTCACCATAATCAAGTCTTTCCTATCACTGTCCCTAGTGCCTGCAGACATCTCTCCCTGCACTTAGTACACTGGTAAATGTCACCAGTGACATTACAGGGCTGGCTGGCTGCTGATTGGCTGCATGCATGGCATTGTGGGTGATCCCGCCTTCCCAGAGTTCCTTGTCCCATGTCCTCACACATGCAGCAGCTATTTTAGGAAAAAATGCGATTCGTTACCACGAAGCGTGAGGAAATTCGACTTCGGTGCAAATTGAATTTTTCCTGAAATTCGGATCAAATTCCACTTCGTCAGCTTCGATTTGCTCATCTCTAGTCACACTAGAAGATGATATCTGAGAGGTTAAAACTCTGTGATCAGAGACTCTGCCAAGAAGTGTCTGCTGTGTAAAACAGCAGACACGTGGTGGTTTTTGCGCCCGCTCAGGACCCGAGCAGGATGCCATGTTTAAAGACCCAACATCCACCGTACATGTATGGGAGATGTCAGAAAGAGGTTAAATTTCTGACCTCTCTTGGAGATTGACATGATGGTTTAGAAGCAGTGAGACTGGCTCTGAAGGGAGATGATTCTACTGCAGATGCCCTCCATACTCTCAAGAGGGTGAAGGACCTGTGATGAAGTCATCACAGCCTGGTCCTGCACCCTCCTAACTAGAGATGAGCGAATCAAAGCTGAAGAAGTGGAATTGGATCCGAATTTCAGGAAAAATTTGATTCGCAACGAATGCAAATTTTCTCGGTCTTCGTGCTAACGTATCGCAATTTTTCCTAAAATGGCAGCTACACGTGTGAGGACATGGGGTAAGGAACCATGGGAAGGCGGGATTACCCATAATGCCATGCATGCAGCAAATCAGCAGCCAGCCCTGTGATGTCACAGCCCTATAAATACCCGCAGCAATCTTGGATTCTGCCATTTTTCAGTGTCCTGAGTGCAGGGACAGATGTTGCAGGCGCTAGGGAGAGTGATAAGGAGAACCTGATTGTGGAAAAAAAGCGATTTATAAGTTCAGGGAAAGGATAGGGAGGAATAATTTCACAGCATCTTAGTGCAGGGAGAGAGGTCAGAACAGGTGCTAGGGACAGTGATAGGGAAAATCTCATTGTGAAAAAAAAAAAAAGTGATTTACAAGTGCATGGAAAGATTATTTGGGGATCCAAATAGCCATTATACAGCTCTGTCATTCGAGCAATTTGATCTTGGGGTGAAAATGCGATGTCGAAAAGCATTTAGTGGCTTAAATCTGTGGAAGAAGAAAAATATATACGCAGTTCACTTCTGCAGATATATGTGGTGAAAGCGTTTAGTGTCGTATTTCAGTATTTTAAGAGAATTATTTTCGCAGTTCACTTTTGCAGTTATTTGCGCTAAAAGTGCTTAGTGTCCTATTTCAGTACAAAAAGAGAGATATATACGCAGTTCACTTTTGCCGTTATTTGCGCTAAAAGCGTTTAGTGTCCTATTTCAGTACAAAAAGAGAGATATATACGCAGTTCACTTTTGCCGTTATTTGCGCTAAAAGCGTTTACTAGCCTTTTTCAGTACAAAAAGAGAAATATATACGCAGTTTACTTTTGCAGTTATTTGCACTAAAAGACTTTACTGTCGTATTTCAGTGCAAAAAGAGAAATATATGCGCAGTGCACTTTTGCAGTTATTTGCGCTAAAAGCTTTTAGAGTCGTATTTCAGTACTACAAGAGATATATAGATACACAGTTCACTTTTGCAGTTACTTGCGCGAAAAGCATTTAGTGTACTATATCAGTACTAAAAAAGAAATATATAAGCAGTTCAATTTTGCAGTTATTTGCGCTAAAAGCGTTTAATGTCATATTTAATACTACAAGAGAAATATATACGCAGTTCACTTTTGCAGTTACTTTAGCCAAAAGCGTTTAGTGTCCAATATCAGTACAAAAAAGAAATATATACAGTTCACTATTGCAGTTATTTGCGCTGAAAGCAGTTAGTGTCGTATTTCAGTACTACAAGAGAAATATATGCGCAGTTCACTTTTGCAGTTATTTGCGCTAAAATCGTTTAGTGTCCTATATCAGTACAAAAAAAGAAATATATAAGCAGTTCACTTTTGCAGTTATTGGCGCTTAAAGCGTTTAGTGTCGTATTTCAGTACTACAAGAGAAATATATACACAGTTCACTTTTACAGTTATTTGTGCTAAAAGCGTTTACTGGCCTATTTCAGTACAAAAATAGAAATATATACGCAGTTCACAATAGCAGTTATTTGCGTTAAAAGTGTTTAGTGTCGTATGTCAGTCTAAAAATATATCTAGAAATATATATGTAGTTCACTTTTGCAGTTATTTCCACTAAAAGCGTTTACTGGCCTATTTCAGTACAAAAAGAGAAACATATTCATAGTTCACTTTTGCAGTTAAAAGCGTTTAGTGTCCTTTTTCAGTACAAAAAGAGAAATATACATGCAGTTCACTTTTGCAGTTATTTGCGCTACAAGCGTTTAGTGTCGTATTTCAGTGCAAAAAGAGAAATATATACACAGTACACTTTGGCAGTTATTTGCGCTAAAAGCTTTTAGTGTCGTATTTCAGTACTACAAGAGAAATATATACACAGTTCACTTTTGCATTTACTTGCGCTAAAGGCGTTTAGTGCCCTATATCAGTACCAAAAAAGAAATATATACGCAGTTCAGTTTTGCAGTTATTTGCGCTAAAAGCCTTTATTGTAGTATTTCAGTACTACAAGACAAATATATGCGCAGTTCACTTTTGCAGTTATTTGCGCTGAAAGCGTTTAGTGACGCATTTCAGTACTACAAGAGAAATATATACGCAGTTCACTTTTGCAGTTACTTGAGCCAAAACGGTTTAGTGCCCTATATGAGTACAAAAAAATAAATATATACAGTTCACTTTTGCAGTTATTTGCGCTGAAAGAATTTACTGTCGTATTTCAGTACTACAAGAGAATTATATGCCCAGTTCACTTTTGCAGTTATTTGCGCTAAAAGCGTTTACTGGCCTACATTACTACAAAAAGAGAAATATATATACGCAGCTCACTTTTGCAGTTATTTGCGCTGGAAGCTTTTAGTGTCGTATTTCAGTGCAAAAAGAGAAATATATGCGCAGTTCACTTTTGCAGTTATTTGCGCTAAAATCGTTTAGTGGCCTATTTCAGTACAAAAAGAGAAATATATATGCAGTTCACTTTTGCAGTAACTTGGGCTAAAAACGCTTAGTGTCCTTTTTCAGTACAAAAAGAGAAATATATAAACAGTTCACTTTTGCAGTTATTTGCGCTAAAAGCGTTTAATGTAGTATTTCAGTACTGCAAGAGAAATACAGTATTTTCTGGCGTATAAGACTACTTTTTAACACATGAAAATCTTCTCAAAAGTCGGGGGGTCGTCTTATACGCCGGTGTACTGCGTGCTGAAACTTAAGAGGACCTTCCACTGGTCCAACGATTGTTAGATATGTATGTGTAGAGCGGTGCCAGGGATCTCCCTACACTTGCTATTATCACTGGGCGTGGCTCTACACATACAGTATATATCATTATCTAACAATTGTTGGACCAGTGAAAGGTCCTCTTTACTTTCAAGCTGGACTGGAGAAGCTGTCCTTCTCCAGCTTCAGGGACAGGCGCCACCTAGCTGGGCCACCTTGAGCTGCATCCCGGCCAGTCGTTCCTGAAGCAGCCCCCTCTCGCTATCTCTCAGTGATTTTCTCATGCTCGGATGGTCTGTTTCATTTTTATTTGGTGTGCGTTGGAAGAGGGGTAGTCTTATACGCCGAGTATAGCCCAAACCCCATATTTTAACAGGAAAAGTAGGGGATCGTCTTATATGCCCAGTCGGCTTATACGCCGGAAAATACGGTATATACGCGGTTCACTTTTGCAGTTATTTGCGCTGAATGCATTTAGTGTCGCATTTAAGTACAAAAAAAAGAGAAATATATACGCAGTTCAATTTTGCAGTTGTTTGCGCTAAAAGAGTTTACTTGCCTATTTCAGTACAAAAAGAAATATATACGCATTTCACTTTTGAAGTTATTTGCGCTAAAAGCGTTGTGTCGTATTTCAGTACTACAAGAGAAATATATACGCAGTTCAATTTTGCAGTTAATTGCACTGAAAGCGATTAATGGCATGTTTCAGAACTAGAAGAGAAGTATACGCAGTTCACTTTTGCAGTTATTTGCGCTAAAAGCATTTAGTGTACAATTTCAGTACAAAAAGAGAAATATATACGCAGTTCACTTTGCAATTATTTGCGCTAAAAGCGTTTAGTGTCCTATTTCTGTACAAAAAGAGAAATATATATGCAGTTCCCTTTTGCAGTTATTTGAGCTAATAGCGTTTACTGGCCTATTTCATTACAAAAAGAAAAATATATATGCAGTTCAGTTTTGCAGTTATATGTGTTGAACACGTTTAGTGGTCTATATCAGTACAAAATGAAAAATATATACAAAGTTTACTTTTGCAGTTATATGTGGTTAGCCTATTTCAGTACAAAAAGATAAATATATCTGCAGTTCACTTCTGCAGTTATATGTGCTGAAAGCATTTAGTGGCGCATTTCAGTACAAAAAGAAAAATATATACGCAGTTCACCTCTGCAGCTATATGTGGTGAAAGCGTTTAGTGGTCTATTTCAGTAGAAAAACAAAAATATATGCGCAGTTCACTTCTGCAGCTATATGTGGTTAAAGCGTTTAGAGGCGTATTTCAGTACAAAACGAAAAATATATATACGAAGTTCACTTTTGCAGTTATATGTGGTGAAAGCGTTTAGTAGCCTATTTCAGTACAAAAATAAAAATATATCTGCAGTTAATTTCTGCAGTTATATGTGGTGAAAGCATTTAGTGGTGCATTTCAGTACAAAAAGAAAAATATATACGCAGTTCACTTCTGCAGTTGTATGTGGTGAAAGCGTTTAGTGGCCTATTTCATTACAGAAAGAAAAATATATTCTCAGTTCACTTCTGCAGCTATATGTGGTGAAAGCGTGTAGTGGTCTGTTTCAGTAGAAAAACCAAAATATATGCGCAGTTCACTTCTGCAGCTATATGTGGTTAAAGCATTTAGAGGCGTATTTCAGTGCAAAAAAAATAAATATATACGGAGTTCACTTTTGCAGTTATATGTGGTTAGCCTATTTCAGTACAAAAAGATAAATATATCTGCAGTTTACTTCTGCAGTTATATGTGGTGAAAGCGTTTAGTGGTGCATTTCAGTACAAAAAGAAAAATATATACGCAGTTCACTTCTGCAGTTGTATGTGATTAAAGCATTTAGTGTTCTATTTCTGTACAGAAAGAAAAATATATTCTCAGTTCACTTCTGCAGTTATATGTGGTGAAAGCGTTTAGTGGCCTATATCAGTACAAGAACAAAAATATATTCTCAGTTCACTTCTGCAGTTATATGTGGTGAAAGCGTTTAGTGGCCTATTTCTGTACAAAAAGAAAAATATATTCAGCGCTTTTAGGGGTATTTAAATTTCATTTTTATTTATTTAATTCAGCTAACAGTATGTCAGACAGAGAAGCACCAGGCCCTGCACAGGGGAGTGGCAGAGGCCTAAATGTTTCTGGCGCAGACACAGGTTGCAGCAGAGTGGCGTGGCAGCAGGGGTCATTTCGAGAGGTCTGAGCTCCCAGTGTCAGCTATCGTTCGTGTGTCGACCAGCAACCCAACAGTTCTTGATGGGTTGACTCGATCTTCGAGTTCATCGCAAGTGACAGCAGTGCCAGCAGCCTGAGTCTAGAGTCGCTGATGAGTAGCTTTCTTCACCCGCATAGTGAAGAAACTACTCACCAGCAGGTAGACAAAGAGCAGAACCTGCAGGTGGTGGCATACTTGGAGTGCACCCTGTCAGCCGTCATTGAAGATCCGCTGAACTACTGGGCAGCCAAACTGGATTTGTGGCGGCAACTGGCCGAGTTTGCCCTGGAAAAGCTGTCCTACTTGGCCAGTAGTGTGGCATCAGAGCAGGTGTTTAGTGTGGCGGGGGCCATAGTTACCCCAAGAATGACTCGCCTGTCCACCCAAAATGTGGAAACACTGACCTTTGTCAAGATGAATCAGGCGTGGATCAGCCAGGATTTCCACCCACCAATGCCTGAGGTATCAGACTAGATCATCCATGGTGCCACACCAACACTTTGACAAAAGGGACAGTTTTCTTCTGGCTACCTGCCTTAGGTACTATTCTGATGCTGCCAGCCTCCAAATGCCACACATCTGATGCCAAGTGCTCCTTCTTTCACCCACCTTCGTTGGTGGGTACTGGTAGTGCCACCCACCTCTCACTCTGTCACCTGGTCACTCTGTGGTCTCCACATGCTGCTGCCACCTCCAAACTGTATCACCTTGCCACTTTGTGGTCTCCTCATGCTGCTTCCACCTCACCACTATGTTATAGGCCCACTCTGTGGCCACCTGATGCTGCTGCCACCTCCACACTCTGTCATTGTGCCGCTCTGTGGCCTCCTGATGCTGCCGCCACCTCCACATTCTGTCACTCTGTCCACTATTTGCTGTTCGGCGGTGCAGTCATATGTGGTAAAGCCCTTTTTGCTGCATATTAGTGGCAAAAGAAAAAGATATTTGCCGTTTAGCGGTACAGTTATATGTGGTAAAGCCCATTTTGCCATGTATTAGTGGCAAATAGAGGTGGTTGAACTCCGCTGCTCTGCATCTCTTGCGAAGTCAATGTCTCCAACTATGCCCCTCTCTCGATTTACAGCAAATACATTATTTTCATGGAGAGATCCAAGAATTACGTTGGAGGCATGCAGTGTATGCAAGCTATGTGCGACCCCTCTCATCACTCTCACAATTTTGTCTGAACTCAATTTATTGTTGGCTTGAATACAGCCCAAGCTTTCGCCCGGATAAAAGGAAACCATCAGGTATACCCCTGGATCAAACTTGCAAAAAAACAAGTAAAGAAGTTGCATAATCCCAGATTCCTCTTTCTTTTGTAACCAAGCTCTGTGATATTTTGACACAATCACTTGTTCTTCTGTATCCCAACCTACAGAATAGCCCTTGAGTAGAGTTGAGCGAACACCAGGAAGTTCGGGTTCGCCGGGTTCGGCCGAACTTCGCCACAAAGTTCGAGTTCGGGATACGAACTTGCCCCGAACTTGACCCTGAACCCGAACCCTATTGAAGTCAAAAAGGGACCCTAACTTAAAAAAAAAAAATAAACGTTCTAAACCTGAGCACAAGTGAGTGACAGTGGCACCTGCTACCCCGCAAACAGAGAATGTGGCAGCTACGCAACCACATCTTTCACCGTCACCAAGCATCTCCACACTATACCATGGAAGCGTACTGCTGTCAATCTCCCAAGCACTGGAGAGAAAGAGAAATAGAAAGAGGAAGTGCCCCCCTACCCACCCACGATCCCTGGCCCTGAATGCCAGGATTTCAAAATTCCTGGTCCTTTGAAATGCTGTCATTCTGTCTGGTGGAGATGGATGGAGACTTTTAAAAAACTTATGGCGGTGGCCGTCTACAGTAGGTGGTTCCCAGTCGCCACTACTTTTCCAGACGAGCCATCCCTTCCCTGCACAACCAAGTGGTGGACAAAATCAGGTGTGCACTGCACAACGCCATCTGTGGCAAGGTCCACATAACCACCAAAACGTGAACCGGTAATCACAGGCAGGGAAGTTATATCTCCCTAACACCACACTAGGTACATGTAGTAGCAGCTGAGCCAGAGGCGGATAGCACTTGGGACTCCAAATTGGGGACATGGCCTCAGCTTCACCTTTATGCCTTGGAGGTGCTGGCCTGCCCTGCAGCCAGTGTATTGTCTGAACGTGTGCTTAGCACGGATGGGGGAGTTATCACAGACAAGCGCAGCTGCCTGTTCACAGCCAACATGGACAATCTCATGTTCATTAAAAAGAAACAGGCATGGATCCCACATTACTTGTTCGTACCTTATGCAGAATAGACACATATACCGGCCTCACCCAACCATTGTTATACTACAGCGCACTTACTCTTTGTTTTCTTTTTTATATTTCCCAATGTTTTGGGGTCTACCCCAATTTATAAAAAAAAAAAGAAAACAAGAAAGAAAAAAAAACCACAATGTTGGTGGCGACTTCCTTTGGCTTCACAGCCAAAAAAGGCTTTATATCAGGCAACAATGTAACCGCCAATTGTAATGAATTAAGTTCCCTGTCTGTTATGCAGTGCAGGGGTACTTTGAAAGAAAGAAGGGGTACAGATCAGCCAACAATCTGAACGCCACCTAATTTACAGAATATATTTCCCAGTCAGGTATGCAGTGCAGGGGTACTTTGAAAGAAAGAAGGGGTACAGATCACCCAACAATCTGAAGGGCACCTAATTTACTGAATATATTTCCCATTCAGGTATGCAGTGCAGGGGTACTTTGAAAGAAATAAGGGGTACAGATAACCCAACAATCTGAAGGCCACCTAATTTACTGAATATAAGTAAGTCAGGTATGCAGTGCAGGAGTACTTTATGGCCCAAGAATGTAACAGATAATTTTTAGAAATTTACCTCCCTGTCACCTATGTAGAGCAGGGGTTTGTATGCGGCAAAACTGGCAAAATGTCACCCACCAATGTAACAGATGATTTTTAGAAATTTACCTCCCTGTCACCTATGCAGAGCAAGGGTTGGTATACGGCAAAACTGGCAAAATGTCACCCACCAATGTAACAGATAATTTTTAGAAATTTACCTCCCTGTCACCTATGCAGAGCAGGGATTTGTATACGGCAAAACTGGCAAAATGTACTTTTTTATAGCAGCAATGTAACTGCAGTATGTAACGTTTAAGGGTCCTTTCACACTGGCATTTTTGTTTTCCGGCATAGAGATCCGTCGTCGGGTCTCTATGCCGGAGGAATCCTGATCAGGATCATCCCCATGCATTCTGAATGGAGAGAAATCCGTTCAGGATGCATCAGGATGTCTTCAGTTCAGGACCGGAATGTTTTCTGGACGCAGCAAATACCGCAGCATGCTGCGCTTTTTGCTCCATCCAAAAATCCGCAACACTTGCCGCAACAACGGATCCGGAATAATTGCCCATTGAAATGCATTATTCAGGATCCGTCTTCTAATCTTCAGTTGTTACGATGCAGCGACGGATCCGGAAGTGTCTTCTGTGCCTGCACCAGGAAGTAGGATGGGCTTGGCTGGCGCGAAAACTTCCAGTAGACGTCCCGCGCGGGAGAAGACAAGGCGTGGAAGAGGCTCCAGGAGGTGAGTATTGCGTGTGTCTGTCCCTATATATAAAAATAATAACTACATGCATCTACTATGTCCCAGACATAGTAGATGTATGTAGGAGGCATAAAAGGATGCTGGGGGTAGTAGTCCCCCTGGGGAATGCTACCCCCTGCACCCACCGTGCGGTCATCCCAACTCCAGTCCCAAGTGCCTTTGCCTTGGGACTCCAGCAGGGGTGACTGCATGGTGGATGCTGGGGGTAGTAGTCCCCCTGGGGAATGCTACCCCCTGCACCCACCGTGCAGTCACCCCAGCTCCAGTCCCAAGTGCCTTTGCCTTGGGACTGCAGCAGGGGTGACTGCATGGTGGATGCTAGGGGTGAAGTCCCCCTGGGGAATGCTACCCCCTGCACCCACCGTGCGGTCACCCCAGCTCCAGTCCCAAGTACCTTTGCCTTGAGACTGCAGCAGGGGTGACTGCGCGGTGGATGCTGGGGGTAGTAGTCCCTCGTTAATCTAGTACTCTTTACAAATTTTTTTATTATATTTTTTTTTGTCTCATTGTTTAGGTATTTTTTGGTGTTTCGGCAAAAAAAAAAAAGATTGTCTTGGACTTTGAAAAATGTCCAGTAAGTATTATTTTCAAAGGACTATTTGAAATTTTTAAAGTCAATGCTTTAATATTCTAAAATTTTTCAATAGACTCTTCAAGTGAGGCCGGGGACTCCCCTCCAAGGCAACGGGTGCGCTTGGATACGGTATGTTATGTTTTTATTTATGTAATTTTTTTACACCTTTACAAAATTTTAATTGGTTAAGTTTTCCATTCACAGCAATCGTCAACTGAGGAGAGGGGTTCCAGCCATGCAGCTACTGCGGGGGAGGAGGAAGTCGGGGGTGGACCCCAGGAAGCGGTAAATATTTTTGTTATAAAAATAATTTTTTTTTTTGATAAGTATTTATATAATTGTAATTATTATAAGTTTGTTATCCTTTATTTTTCTAGTCAGCTCCTCCTGTGGCCTCAAGAGGTCGTCAGCAACCATCCACAAGGTGCCGGGGAGCACGAGGCGGTCGGGGACGTGTGAGTATGTCTTCATATTGTATCTTGTTAGATCATTTTTTAAATCAAGTTTTTTTTTTAAATATATGCTTTTCTCATTTATAGGGTTCAAGGGCCCCTGCCAAAACTGATGAGGAGGAATTTTCTGGCTTCTACATTGACAATGATCTCCTCATCAGTCTGGTGGAGGAACGCGTCCCACTCTGGGACCCTACCGACCGCCGACATGCAGATCATCACCTGACCCGGACCTTGTGGATGGAGATCTGCTCAAAAATCATACCAAATCGGGACGACCTCAGTGAAGGCCAACATGAGGAATGCAGTAAGTAGCCTAAAAGAATTGTTATTTTTTTATTTTCAGTCCTATTCAAACTGCGGCCGGCTGTTCCAAAATTAAAACTCCCAGCATAGATTATCCTGGCATGTCGGGATAGAGCTGCGAAGGTAATTAAAAAATGCCATAAAAAATGTCATGATGTTTAGATAGTATATAAATACAAATTTTTTTTTTTTTTTTTTTGCAGAACAACAAGCAGTACTCGGGCGCCTGAACCTCCTCGTGATAGCGAACAAGAGGCGGTCCCTGCTCAGCTGCCCACCGCGGATCCCTCTCCACCTTGCCCAGCACCTGGTCAGGATCCTAACCATCCTCTACTCGTGCCCTCTGGCGATGCAACAATGGCCGTTATGGCTCCTCTTTTTGAAGCATTGATGCGTCGCCAGAGGGCCGGTAGAAGCTGCCAGGCTGATTACGAGGACCTCACAAGGCTCTTGTATGAGACCTTGTGTGGTTACAGCCAGAGGATTGTAGCCATAGAGACCGAGCTGCGAAGTCTGCGGGAGTGGGCGGCGCAGTTTTCTCAGTCCGGCCCTCTACAAACCTACTGGCCGTCAGTGAATCAGCTGGTGGCAGACTTCACACCTGACCAGGTGTTGGAGTTCAGGCGAAGGGTGGAGGAAACGGTGTGGGATTTGAGACACCGCCCAACTTCCTTTCCCCAACCAACTACCTATCCCACGTCCCATTCCTATCCCCCACCACAACCACCTCACCACTACCAACCTCCTCACCCATTCCAACCTCCTCACCCATTCCAACCTCCTCACCCCACCCAACCTCCTCACCCCTTCCAAGCTCCACAAACTCCAACCCGTTCACCTCAACCACCTCCCCAGTCTCACACCCCTGAGCCTTTTCAACTCTCTTCTCCCTCTCCTCCTCACTATTTTTCATCTACCACTTTCACCACTCCTTCTTCTCTGGCTCGGGCAACTCCATCACCCCTTCCCCCGTCCCGTCTGACTACTCCCTCTGACTCTCCTCCCACATCGCATCATTCAGGCCCCACCAGAACATCTCAAGGTGGAGACAGATCAAGCCATGGACTGCCTGCCACCCCCCAACCTCCTCCCCAAAATCCTCATTATGAGGATTTATGATTTTTTTTTATTATGTTTGTTAATTTTATATTTTATATTTATACTTGAAAAAAAAATTTACTTTTTGGAATTTTAAGTTTGAAGTAAAATTATTTATAAAGTTTTCGGTGTGCAGGTGTTTTTTACTTAGAAAATAACCAAACCAAACACCCTCTCCCACCCCTTGGGGAGCGACAGTGGAACCTTGTTGCTCTCCAGGCGGTGGGAGAGGGAGTGCTGGATAAAGGCCTGGCACCCTCTCCTACCCCTTGGGGAGCGACAGTGGAACCTTGTTGCTCTCCAGGCGGTGGGAAAGGGAGTGCTGGATAAAGGCCTGGCACCCTCTCCCACCCCTTGGGGAGCGACAGTGGAACTTTGTTGCTCTCCAGGTGGTGGGAGAGGGAGTGCTGGATAAAGGCCTGGCACCCTCTCCCACCCCTTGGGGGGTGACAGTGGAACTTTGTTGCTCTCCAGGCGGTGGGAGAGGGAGTGCTGGATAAAGGCCTGGCACCCTCTCCAACCCCTTGGAGGGCGACAGTGGAACCTTGTTGCTCTCCAGGCGGTGGGAGAGGGAGTGCTGGATAAAGGCCTGGCACCCTCTCCCACCCCTTGGGGAGCGACAGTGGAACCTTGTTGCTCTCCAGGTGGTGGGAGAGGGAGTGCTGGATAAAGGCCTGGCACCCTCTCCCACCCCTTGGGGAGCGACAGTGGAACCTTGTTGCTCTCCAGGCGGTGGGAGAGGGAGTGCTGGATAAAGGCCTGGCACCCTCTCCCACCCCTTGGGGAGCGACAGTGGAACCTTGTTGCTCTCCAGGCGGTGGGAGAGGGAGTGCTGGATAAAGGCCTGGCACCCTCTCCCACCCCTTGGGTAGCGACAGCGGAACCTTGTTGCTCTCCAAGCGGTGGGAGAGGGAGTGCTGGATAAAGGCCTGGCACCCTCTCCCACCCCTTGGGGAGCGACACTATCATTGTGGCTACTGTAAGAGGGTGCAAGGTATCATATGCGATGGCAGGTACGTGTCACCGAGGTTGCTGGCCTCGGTGAGGTGAGAGCCGGGGTTTTTGTCTGCAGCAGCTTATGCTGCTAGACTTTGTTACTTAGTTTGGCTGCAAAGCTAATCCGGGCCGGCTCTTACTGGGAGTAGGTAAAGTGTAGGGTGGGTGCCTACTCCCCACGGTCCAGTCCTGGTTTTGGGCTGGATATAAAACACAGCCAGCAGCTGTGTCTGGGTGGTGATTATCCTGGAGCCTGCTAACAGGACTGTGAGGTTCTCTGTGCTGGAGGACGGAGCTCAGCAAGGTGGTGTTTCCCTGCAACCTGAAGGTGGAATCGCCTGCGGCTGGGCCGACTGCTAGGTGTGAACCCGCACCTAAACCACCCAGGTGACTGGACCCTGTGTTGGCCTGTTTTTGTTTTTGCCACGTTATTTCCGTTGTGTGTGAACTGTCACCAAAGAGACTGTTTTTCATTTATGGTGTGCAAGTGTGAATAAAACACTGTTTGTTGCACAATCTGGACTCCTTGTTTTGCCTCTAAACTGCACCCGCACCGCTGTCTACCAGAGCGACTCCCACATTTGGTGTCGGATGCGGGCATGCGCAGTGAGGCTGGCGTGAACGCCGAAGTTTTGTTTTTCTAAAGTGCATGGAATATATTAAGCCAGCAAAGCTGCAAGCAGGAGTTTCTGGCAACATGGAGGCTGCTGTGAAGGCTCTCATAGAGGCTAACGTGCAGCAGCGGGAGACTAACCAGCTACTGCTACAACATGTGATGGCGTTACAGGCGGCAGGAGCGTCCCACCACGTCCATGATGCCCGGAAAGCGGTCCGTGCGGCGATCCCAAAATGACCCCGCAGACGACGTTGAGACGTACCTGGCGGTTTTTGAGAAGGTCGCCGTGAGGGAAAAGTTACCCCGTGACCAGTGGGCTGAGGTGGTCGCTCCTTTCCTGGCTTCCGGACCCCAGCAGGTGTTTTTCGACTTGTCGGACGACCAAGCGGCAGATTATGACACCGTGAAAGGAGAGATCCTCGCCAGACTGGGCGTGAACGTGCTGGTCCGCGCCCAAAGAGTCCACCAGTGGGACTTTAAAACGACTGAACCCGCTAGGCCGCAGTACTACGATCTGCTGCACAGGCTGCAAAAGTGGCTGCAGCCCGATCTACTAAGTCCCACTGCCATGCTGGATCGACTGTTGGCGGACATCTTTTGGAGGGCCCTGCCTT
The DNA here is from genome assembly GCA_033119425.1 of Bufotes viridis. Classification (NCBI taxonomy): domain Eukaryota; kingdom Metazoa; phylum Chordata; class Amphibia; order Anura; family Bufonidae; genus Bufotes; species Bufotes viridis. Next base: position 202,858,165 of record CM065589.1, on the reverse strand, counting down.
ATCCCTCCAGCACTGGATCGGCCAGGTATCGCCCACCAATGCCCTGGAGATGGTCGACCTGGTGGAGCGCCACGAGGCCACCAGAAACCTGCAGGGGACTCTTGCGGGAAGGGGTCAGTCAAACCCCGGAGGCCTCTGCCCCAGTTCCGACGTCCGCGACAGAGCGGCCTGCACAGAATATACCCCCTGCGAGTCCGCCTCCCGTGGTATGCTGGAGGTGTCAGGAGCCAGGCCACATCAGGGCCGACTGTCCGCATCGGGATGAGCCGATGGATATGAACTACGGGGGTCGCCACTCCCTGTATGCACGGAAGCTGTGCGCAACTGGCACCCGTGAGGTGCAGGACCATAACCACCTGTGTCAGGTAGAGGTGGGAGACTCTCTGGCGGTGGCTCTGCTGGACTCCGGGAGTTTAGTCTCCCTGGTAAGGGCTGCCCTTGTACGGCCTGCGGAGTATACTGGCCGTAAAGTCGGGGTCCTGTGCATCCATGGAGACCTGAAAGACTACCCCACTGCACTAGTGACTTTGTCCACCGCGGCTGGTAGGTGGACCCACGAGGTGGCTGTCGCTACTAAACTCCCACACGAACTGATACTTGGGAGGGACTTCCCCGGTTTTCCGGCGCTGTGGCCGGTAATAAAGGTATCTGAGGGACCCGAGACAGGGGTGACCCTAGTGGAGTGGCCTGATACCACTGGAAGGCCAGAACCCTGGGAGCCCGAGTCTGAAGGGCCGGCGGTAGGGGTGACCACTGCTCTAGCGGTAGAGGGGGAGACAACCCCACTGAGTGTAATGGTGGGAGACACGGAGGACTTGCCACCGGGACCTGAGTTGGCAGACCTCAATGTCTCCGGGGAAAATTTTGGGACCGCACAACACCGGGACCAAACCCTAACCAGGGCCTGGGAGAATGTGCTGGAAATTGATGGGAAACCCCAGAAACCAGGGGCTGAATTAATGTTCCCACGATTTATTGTTCTGCAGGATATGTTGTATCGGGTGAACCAAATCCGAGGCGAACCTGTTGAACAGTTGGTGGTGCCCACAGCGTATCGCAAGCTTGTCATGGAGCTTGCCCACCAACATGTTCTTGGGGACACCTGGGGTGGCAGAAAACCCAGGACCGCATACTGCAGCGATTTTATTGGCCCAGTGTGTTCAAGGAGGTAGAGAATTATTGTAAGTCCTGTCCGACCTGTCAGATAACTAGCCCCCAGCCACATTTCCGTAGTCCTCTGGTACCTCTGCCAATCATTGAAGTACCGCTTGAGCGAATCGCTATGGATTTAATTGGGCCTGTACCAAAGTCTGCCAGGGGCCACCAACACATTCTGGTAGTTCTCGACTATGCCACTCGGTATCCGGAGGCGGTGCCTCTGCGACATACCTCAGCTAAGCTCATTGCCAAAGAGTTAATGGAGATGTTTTCCCGTGTGGGCCTGCCAAAAGAGGTTCTGACAGACCAAGGGACCCCTTTATGTCCAAAGTAATGAGGGAACTGTGTAAATTGTTGCGTATAAAGCAGTTACGGACGTCCGTTTACCATCCGCAAACAGACGGTCTTGTGGAGAGGTTTAACCAAACTCTAAAAAATATGTTAAAGAGGGTGGTGTCTAGAGATGGGAAGGACTGGGATCTGCTTCTGCCCTATCTCATGTTCGCAGTGCGAGAGGTGCCCCAGGCCTCTACTGGGTTCTCGCCCTTCGAACTGCTTTATGGCAGACACCCTCGGGGCCTGTTGGATATCGCCAAGGAAGCATGGGAACAACAGCCTGTCCCCCACAAAAGTGTCATTGAGTATGTCGCCCAGATGCAGGAACGGATGGAAAGGGTGTTGCCCTTGGTCCGGGAGCATATGGAGGCAGCGCAACAAGCCCAGAGTAGGGTGTACAACCGTCAGGCTCGGGTACGGGACTTCAATCCGGGAGATCGGGTTTTGGTTCTGGTACCCACCCTTGACAGCAAATTCCTAGCTAGGTGGCAGGGCCCCTATGAGGTGATCGAGAAGGTAGGGGAAGTGAATTACAAGGTACACCTGCCAGGGCGGAGCAAGCCGGAGCAGGTGTACCACGTGAATTTACTTAAGCCATGGAAAGATAGGGACGCGGCCGACGACCACAGCCCCCGGCCAGGGCTTCTAGGTGAAAAGGGTCCAGCCCCACAGTTCGAGGCCTGTGAAGCCGTAACCACGGTAAAAATTGCAGACAGCCTGTCTTCCAAACAAGTTCAGGAAGTCAGGGAGTTCCTCAGTCGGAACACGGAGGTGTTCTCGGACCTCCCTGGCCGCACGTCTCTCATCCGACATGACATCGTCACTGAGCCTCAGGCCAAGGTCCGGTTAAAACCATACCGGGTACCCGAGGCTCGGCGGCAGGCCATCGCGGAGGAAGTGCAGTTAATGTTGAAGCTCGATGTCATTGAGGAGTCGAAAAGTGAGTGGGCCAGTCCCATAGTCCTAATACCCAAGCCGGATGGGACGTTGCGGTTCTGCAACGACTTTCGCAAGTTAAATGAAGTATTCAAGTTTGACGCGTATCCCATGCCCCGAGTAGACGAGCTTGTTGAAAGTTTAGGACAAGCCCGTTATTTTTCTGTGCTGGACCTCACTAAAGGGTACTGGCAGGTACCCTTAACGGAGTCGGCTAAGGAAAAACCGCATTTGTTACCCCGCAGGGCCTGTATCACTACAAGGTGTTACCCTTTGGCCTGCATGGCGCCCGCCACTTTCCAAAGGTTAATGGACATAGTGCTGCGACCACATCGTCGGTACGCCTCGGCCTACTTAGATGATGTAGTCATCCACAGCACCGACTGGGAAAGCCATTTACCCAAGGTGCAGGCGGTAGTGGATGCCCTGAGGAAAGCCGGACTGACCGCTAACCCAAAGAAGTGCTCCATAGGGTTAGAGGAGACAAAATATCTGGGATATGTTATTGGGCGGGAGTCATCAAACCTCAGGTAACTAAGGTAGAGGCCATTCGTAACTGGCCCCGACCGGTCACCACCAGGCAGGTAAAGTCGTTCCTGGGGATTGTAGGATACTACATGAGGTTTGTGCCCCACTTTGCCACAATAGCAGCGCCATTGACAGACCTGTTGAAGGGGCGAAAGTCTGGGAGGGTTAGCTGGAGTGAGAAGGCGGAGGAGGCTTTCTCCGCGTTGAAGTCGGCCCTGTGTGGGTCCCCGGTTTTGGTGACACCCGACTTCAACAAGGAGTTTGTCGTACAGACCGACGCCTCGGAGGTAGGCCTCGGTGCGGTACTGTCGCAGGAGGTCAACGGGGAAGAACATCCCGTTGTCTTCCTGAGCCGTAAGCTCAGCCCCGCCGAGTCCAGATATAGTATAGTGGAGAGGGAGTGCCTGGCTATCAAGTGGGCACTCGAAAGTCTCCGCTACTACCTGTTAGGGAGGAGGTTCCGTCTGGTGACCGACCATTCCCCTCAAATGGATGAGTCAGGCCAAGGAGAGGAATGCTCGGGTCACCAGGTGGTTCCTATCGCTCAAAATTTCAAATTCTCCGTGGAACACAGGGCAGGCCGCTTGCAGGGCAACGCAGATGCCCTGTCCAGCGTCCACTGCCTCACGTGTGTTCACCCCCTCAGGGTTGAACAAAGGGGGGGGGGTGTAAGAGGGTGCAAGGTATCATATGCGATGGCAGGTACATGTCACCGAGGTTGCTGGCCTCGGTGAGGTGAGAGCCGAGGTTTTTGTCTGCAGCAGCTTATGCTGCTAGACTTTGTTACTTAGTTTGGCTGCAAAGCTAATCCGGGCCGGCTCTTACTGGGAGTAGGTAAAGTGTAGGGTGGGTGCCTACTCCCCACGGTCCAGTCCTGGTTTTGGGCTGGATATAAAACACAGCCAGCAGCTGTGTCTGGGTGGTGATTATCCTGGAGCCTGCTAACAGGACTGTGAGGTTCTCTGTGCTGGAGGACGGAGCTCAGCAAGGTGGTGTTTCCCTGCAACCTGAAGGTGGAATCGCCTGCGGCTGGGCCGACTGCTAGGTGTGAACCCGCACCTAAACCACCCAGGTGACTGGACCCTGTGTTGGCCTGTTTTTGTTTTGCCACGTTATTTCCGTTGTGTGTGAACTGTCACCAAAGAGACTGTTTTTCATTTATGGTGTGCAAGTGTGAATAAAACACTGTTTGTTGCACAATCTGGACTCCTTGTTTTGCCTCTAAACTGCACCCACACCGCTGTCTACCAGAGCGACTCCCCACACTACTAAAGAGGTGATAAGAGTTTTTATACAATAGTATAGCATATTAAAGAAAAATAAACACCATAGAACGACTTTTCTTAAGAAAAATTTATTAACAATTTAAAATTTTTATAAAAGAAACAACTTTGTACAGTATGCTTCTGCCACCAGCATGTGAGCTAATAGGCATGCTGAAAATTTTACTATTTTATACATTACGGTCCAGCCACTGGAAACGTCCCGCATCCGAGCAGAAGTAGTCGGCAAAGGCATCACGCATGGCGGACACTGCCACACTACCACGTGGTCCAAAGCTGGAAATACTTGTCAAATCACTGTCCTCTGGCATGCGCTCTATAGTGGGTTCTTTTGTCCTTAGAAAATTGTGAAGTACCACACCACACTTCACCACTTCATCCACAGTTTCTATTTTCAATTGAATTGGTTTTGCAAAAACTCTCCACTTTGAAACAAGGATACCAAAAGTGCACTCAACCATTCGTCGTGCCCTTGTCAATCGATAATTAAAATTTTTTTGGCAGCCAATCCACGGCTGGCGTAAGGTTTGATTAGGTTCCCAGCCATTTGGAAAGCCTCATCTCCCACCAATATATATGGCAGTGGTGGACCGTTGGTACCAGGCATTGGTTCAGGAGGTGGAAAATCGAAACTCCTATTATACACACTGCGTCCCATGAACGAGTTCTTGAAATCATTGAATTGTTGGTGCGGCCATAAGCACCAACATCAACTGCTACAAAACGGTACTCAGCGTCAGCTATGGCCATGAGAACAATAGAAAAATATTTTTTATAGTTGAAAAATTCCTGTACCTGGCGGCTTTATTATGCGGATATGCTTTCCATCCACTGCGCCAACCCAATGAGGAAATTGACAAACCTGTCAAAATTTTTCTTCGATTTGTAGCCATCTCTGGCGATTTGGGGTCGGTATGAACTCATCGTGTAGTTCGTCCCATAAAACCTTACAGGTTTCCTTGACAATGGTGGAAATTGTAGAAATTCCAAGGCGGAAGTTATAGTGCAACGAGGTGAAGCTATCACCTGTAGCCAGAAAACTGAAGAAAAAAAAAATAGTATTAATTAATGTTTGATAAATAACAATTACATATTATGGCATTGTAAACTTATCATAAGTATCCTATTTCTTTAAACAATTTTAATATACTTTAAAGGTCTAGTAAAATTAATACATTTTTGATGGCTAATTATAGGTGCTAGTGAATTTGTAATTGAAATATGAATAATTTACAACACATATAAAAAAATATAAAAATATAAGCTATATGTCAGTTTCTTACCGGATGGTCACCATAAGTCGTTCGGTGGGTGAGACACACCGGCGGAAAGACGTGTCCATTCGAGTTAGTTTTGGTGATGCTCGCTCTAGTAGATCATCAAAGGTATCCGTAGTCATCCGAAAATAATTATTAAATTTTTCAGGATATAGACGTAATTCCGGGTAAAGCAGTTCAAATGCACCTTCGGTCATACGTGCAGAAGATATGGGCAGGGCTGCCATCAGAAATTTTGGGGCCCCTTACACAGCTTAAGGACTGGGCCCCCCCTACCACGCCCCTTTGAAATCCATCCTGACTCCACCTCCCGGCCCCCTCTCCACCCCCAAGGACCCACCCCCAATTGAATTCTTTTTTACAACTACAAAGACAGTAAAAAGTGATAATCAGTGATTTCAGTAAGGAATTATTTTTGGACCAAATATTATGAAGCCTGCTACTATGACAAGGTAGACTCTTTTAAGCAGGGCCCTACACTAACACTAACTACACTACCTGTTCTAATGTGCCCTAGCAATCTTCCCCTGGCACATTTAAGAAAAAACACCTTAAAAGCACAAGGTTTACTGTTTTACCCTTTGTTATATCTCCCCTAACAAATCATATAAGAAATCAACAAAACTCCTACAATACACAAGGTCCTCTTGAGAAGGACCCTACACCAACTACATCTTTTTTTCCCCATGCCTCCCCTAGCCATCTTCCCCATCATCTAGGTTAGGTTCCTTTTGATCCAACCAGTTGTTAATAAAAAACAAAAAAAAAAGATAATAAAAGACAAAAACAGACATTAAACTGCATTTATAATAAAGCAATTTACTCACAAAAGAAGCTATTCAGTCGTCTGCTGTGTCGTCCTCTGCTTGCTATTGCAGATTCTTTCCCCTCCTTTCTCTCTCTTCCTCAGGGCAGGCACACTGTTATGGGGGATCTGTGGATGACACACCGTTATTGGGGATCTGTGGAGGATACACTGTTATGGGGGATCTGTGGATGACACTGTTATGGGGAATCTGTGGATGACACTGTTATGGAGGAATCTGTGGATGACACTGTTATGGGGGATTTGTGGATGGCACACTGTTATAGAGGATCTGTGGATGACACTGTTTTGGAGGGGATCTGTGATGACACTGTTATGGGGGGATCTGTGGATGACACTGTTATGGGGAATCGGTGGATAACACACTGTTATGGGGGGAATCTGTGGATAACACACTGTTATGGGGGAATCGGTGGATAACCCTCTGTTATGGGGGGAATCTGTGGATAACACTCTGTTATGGGGGAATTGGTGGATAACACACTGTTATGGGGGGAATCGGTGGATAACCCTCTGTTATGGGGGGAATCTGTGGATAACACTCTGTTATGGGGGGAATCTGTGGATAACACTCTGTTATGGGGGAATTGGTGGATAACACACTGTTATGGGGGGAATCTGTGGATAACACACTGTTATGGGGGGAATCTGTGGAAAACACACTGTTATGGGGGGAATCGGTGGATAACACACTGTTATGGGGGGAATCGGTGGATAACACTCTGTTATGGGGGGAATCTGTGGATAACACTCTGTTATGGGTGGAATCTGTGGATAACACTCTGTTATGGGGGGAATCTGTGGATAACACACTTATGGGGGGAATCGGTGGATGACACACTGTTATGGGGGGGATCTGTGGATGACACACTGTTATGGGAGGGATCTGTGGATGACACTCAACCACTCTTAAAACCAAGTGGTCAAACTTGTTAAATGGATCCCAAACACAATATGCACAATAACACCCCCCATCTCCTCCAACAATTAATTAACCCCTTTGTGGCCAAACATTTTTTCAAAGCAGAACACAGCTAAATGGGGCTGGGTGGGCTGGCAGTGGCAAGGGAGGGGTTAATAACAATAAGTGATGGAGGATCATGGCCCTGTGGGGTAATCCAGAAAACAGCTTTGTATTTTACCAACGACTCGCGCAAAAAAGACCACACAACATAGAGCTGCCTAGCCAAGTAGACAACATAAATTAAGGATCAATGGATCAATATGAAAATAAAAAATTTGGAGGCTTTGAAATGGCTCAGCTCATAACATTATTTAGGGAAACAAACAAATAACCTAACCTAATGGACCTGTGATTGTCACCTGGCTTAATGAATGATTGGGGCCCCAAATGGAGGCTGGAGCATGGAGCCGGCACTGACTCCTTCTTCCTGGGCTGGCTAAGAGAGGGCCGGGTGAGGGCACTAGGTCAGCCAGGGCAGGCTTCCTGGGCTGGTCTGCTGGCTTCCACCACACAATGTTTTTCCAGTCCCACACTGTCCCAGTCAGACGGCCGCAAGCCTGCAAACCAGAATTCACTGTCTGGCACTGCAGTGGCAGGCGGTGGCGCACTAATCTGAAGGCGCGGGCGGCGTGAGGCAGCGGCCAGCGTCTGACGTCATCTGCGCAGAGGCTCAGAGCCTTAAAGGGGAATGGACCTGGTTATGCAGGTTTCGCTGCAGGTACGGTAATCAGCGCCGGCAAAAGGGGGGGGGGGCCCGGGCAACGCAACGCGGACTATCAAGTCAAGTGACAGTGAAGTTAGTCACTTTCAATTTTTAAATGGCAAAAAAAAATAATTATATTGATTTGGTACTGGCCGGGCCCCTTACTGGGGTATCGGCGGTACCTCCCTGATGGCGGCCCTGGATATGGGATGCACCCAATAACGACGTAGCTGACGCCAACGTCTTTCTCTCTCTTGTTTCCTCCATCTAGAAACCAATATAAGGGCTTTCCATGCAAAAGCTTGTTCAGGCATCATCCTGGCGACAATCCAAATCTCAGTCTGAGGGGTAGTCTGCAATTTTTACTCTTTATATCCCAAAAAATTTGCATATCTGATTGGTTTTTTAAAGTGAAAATATACATTTTCTGATAAAGATAAGAATAAATAACTGATCCGCTTAATTTTTCAGGCTAATCCGTTGTTACGACGGATCCGGACGACGGATCCATATACAGCACGGATCCGGACGACGGATCCGGCAAAAAGATGTTCACGGTGCCTTCCGGTTTTCCAGATCCGTATATCAGGAAAAAATCCTTAAAGACGGATCCGGTATGAAATTTTTATGCGTTCTTATGCATTTTTACGGATCCGTCGTGTAATTCCGTTATGTGGAGTACCCGACGGATCCGGACGACGCAAGTGTGAAGGAGCCCTTAATTGGACTGTCAGAAATGCAGCGTAGCCCGTAAATTTATTATCTTGCAAAAAAAGTGTGCTTTTTTATAGCAGCAATGTAACTGCAGTATTTAGCGGTTTTATTGGACTGTCAGATATGCAGTGCCTGTTGCAGACAGATAAAAAAATCGCTTTAGGTCACAAAAAAATTTGACAGACTAATGTAATTGAATAATTTTTACTGCCAAGTATGCACTGCAGACCACTGGGGTACTTGAACGGCCAAAAAAGGGAATTTGTCCTCCACTGTGCTACCAGAACAGAATTAAAGTAATGTCCCTGGCACACATGCAGTTCACATGCAGTTGCAAGGGCACTGCACTTGCAAAAATGGCCACCAACGCCCACCGAACTAGCAGATGGATTAAAACTGATTTTTTATTGTCACTGGGCTCAGAGCTGGATACAAAAATGTAGCATAGCACCCTCAATAATCTCTGTAGTTTGAAGATTGAACACCACCAAGTTTAACAGAATTTTTCCCTAATCTCTCCCTCACAGCAGCAGCAGCAGCAGCATCCTATTCCTACACTGAGAAGAGCAGAGTGACGTGCAGCGCTATGTGACTCCAGCCATTAGTAGGCATCGCTGTGATGGCTTCTAAGGGCAGACTAGTGAAACGCTTGTTGATTGGCTGCCCTGCAGCCTTTCAAAAAGCACCGAGGAATGACCGAACACCGAACTCGAACCCGAACTTTTGCGAAAATGTTCGGGTTCGTGTCCTGGTACCAATAACCCTAAAGCCCTTTACAGTTCGGGTTCGCTCAACCTTACCCTTGAGTAAAACTTTTTGGTTACGGATTTGTGTGCATATAAGTGGGCGGCATGAGAAAGTGGAGGCTGAAGCAGCGTCACCTGGCCATGTTGCTGGTGTGGCTGGGCAGGAACCATATTTACCCAATAGGCCGTAAAGTACATATATTTTCCTTGACTATAGTTACATCTACCGGCCAATTTTTCCAAAAAAGTCAGTTTCACATAAAACATTTAACCAGATTCATGAACTGGAAGTGTGTTTGGTGTCTGCAGCAGGAAGCAAGTTAAAAGCGTTAGCAGCCAAGATTGATATACTTAAAAGTCATAGGCGTGAAAATAACAACATGACGTCACGTTTCACACACTGCGCGCTTACGTGATGACAAACTTATCAGCGTGCGCTGCAGCTGCACTGGTGGGAACTGTCTGGAAGTCGGGAACAGAGGAGCGTGTGTGTGCTGTGGAGTGCGGGCGCGGCACCGCATGTCTATGATAGCGGAGCACCAATACAGGTGAATACACTATGCACTAACCCTGCACAAAAATGCGAACTAAATCACACCAGCCCGCATCTATCTGCAGTATTATGTACTCGACACTACTGGGACTTCTCTGCAGCACAGAAACAGCACGAGCACCACGTCTCGCTCTTCTAGCGCGCACTTACTTCCTCCACTAAGTCCCTTTGAATTTAGATCACTCCACCTCAGGTGCTGGTGGTTTTTTGTGAAACTGACAGCATACAATACTTTTTTTAAAAGCCTTTAGTGACGTATATACGTGGAAAAAGAAAAATATACTTGGCGTTCATTGTTTCAGTTATATGTGGTAAAGCCTTTAGTGGCGTATATCAGTAGGAAAAGAAAAATTTATTTGGCGTTCAGCGCTGCAGTTGTCTGTTGAAAAGCCTTTAGTGGCGTATATACGTGGAAAAAGAAAAATAGACTCAGCGTTCATTGTTCCAGTTATATGTGGTAAAGCCTTTAGTGGCGTATATCAGTAGAAAAAGAAAAATTTATTCAGCGTTTCATTCACGTGTCATCTCTGTTTTGGATCCACTCCTATTTTTTTTGGCATACAGACAGAATCCGTTTTTTTGTGGGTTATTGTTCTGATGGATCAGAGGAAGGGCAAATTAATCAGTGACATCAACACAAACTTACTGCTGACACGCTCTCCACTCTGTCGGGGGGCTCTACTTATATAAGTGTTTAATAGAACAGGTTCTGTAGACATCTATGTGGAATTAGCTGACGAGGGTGTAAAAGGAGTGCACTTCTTCTTGACGCTAACATTGATCTGTAATGCTGAGTTCACACTTTAGTTATTTGGTCAGTTTTGGCCCCATGACTGCCCAAATAAGTGAAGTATGCAGTGATTCTAAGAGCGATCCCTGTCATCTGCATGTCATACTGACTCACAGTATTACTTTACTACCACAGCAGACTCCCTATGCGTGTTACTGCAAGGTACAGTGTTCTACACCCCTATAAAGGCTCACTGCAGCCCGTAAATAGCCGTTTTTAACGCAATTCGCCGCAAATAAATTCAGGTCAAAGCAAATCTTTTCGAAAAATTTGGCATACCGGCCGAATCAAAATTTTGAGAAATTCGCTCATCTCTACTCCTAACCTTTTAACTGCACCATTATCATTGCATCACCTGTACACCTAGCAGTTTAAGGACCAGTGATGATGTCATCACAGGTCATTTAGCCCTCCTAATTTCGGAACTACCTTAGATTGATTACCAGTGCAGTTCCTATACTTTCAAAAGGTCACAGGTCCTTGAGCCTTCATAGCCTCAGAATTGCACTCAAGCTGCAGGGTTTGAATCATGAGTGCAGTTGCTGTTTAAGCCATATACACACCATGACGCACAGTTACATCATGGTGCACTGTAAGGAGTATGGAGCAGGCTCAGGCGCTGAGCCCGCTCCATACACTGCGGGTACCTGGCCTCAAAGACTAGGATCAGAGATGATGCTGATGGAAAACAAAAAATAAAATCCATGATTCGCCATTTTATGGTCATCTTATCCCCCGGAAAGTTGAATAAAATTAATAAAAATTTTGTTTTTACTCCAAAAATGGTACCAATAAAAACTACAGTTAACTCTATAAAAAAAGCCCTTTCAGATCTATGAAGATGGAACTATAATCTGACTGCCAGAAAAAAACAATGCAAAGAAATTTTTTATTTTTTCAAAGATTTGCAAAGCAAAATAAAAACGATGGGGTCATTTGTTAAGACCTGCGTTTTATGCTGGTGCTGGATCTGCTGAGGTTATGTACAGGTGCCGACCTCTACATAACTTTGGCGCATCTACCGCTGGTCTAAATGTAAGCCAGCCTTACTGGCTAATGTTTAGACCATTTTCTACGCCTAAAACAGGCATAGAAGATCATAAGTGAGACGGACCTTCCGGAACGCCCCCTTTTTTAGACCCGGCGTGAGCATGGGAAAGTTTCAGATTGTGGCGCAAATAACCTTTGTGCCACAATCTGTGCCAGATATATGCTAGAAAACTGTCATATATCTGATAGTAAGTGACCCCCTATATGATTTGGTATCGCTATAATTGTACTGACCCACAGAATCAGGTTATCATTTCTAGCACACAGTCAATGTCACAAAAACAAAACCCCTTTGGTGACATTGCAATTTTATTTCCAGTTTTACCCCACAAAGAATTTTCTACCCGTTTTCCAATACAAGCTATGGTAAAATAAGCAGTGCCATTAAACAATACAACTTGTCCTGCAATTAAAAAGCCGTAATGTGGCTATGTGAACAGAAAATAAAAAAATATGGCTTACAGCCTGTCTGCCAGCCGGGAATCTGCCCCATAGGCCACGGTAGGGCCTGTTTACAGCAATGTCTGGAAAGAGCCGGACAGAGACACATTGCGTGCAGTGCTTTTCTATCTAGGCCTGGGAGATGTCTGGCGTCACAACTGTCTGGAATTAGTTTGTCATTAGTTTCCCTTAGCAATTTTGTACTACGTTGGATGGAATCATGATGGGAATTATGAGCACGCCACACATTCAGCATTTTCAGTCATGTAAAAAATTAAAATCAGTCTCTTTCTAAGGCACATCAGTGTTGTGCTGTCCAGTTGTGAGATCTGCCACAGGCTCTCAAAACTGCAGCTTAATGCTTCAGTTTTGTCCCCATTCATTATCAGTGTTAGGCCTTATTCACACGTCCGTAGTGTTTACAGATCCGCAAATTGCGGATCCATAAACACACCCGTCCGGCAGCCTCATAGAAATGTCTATTCTTGTCCGCAATTGCGGGCAAGAATAGGACATGCTCTACTTTTTTGCGGAGCTGCGGCCGTAAGATCGGCGGCGCGCTCCGCAAAAACTGATGCGGAGAGCACAGTGTGTGCTCTCCGCATCGTTCCGTGCCCCATTCACAGTCAATGGGTCCGCATATATTCCGCAGAATTGCGGAATACATGCGGACGACATTGCGGACGTGTGAATAGGGCCTTATATACATGTTAGAAAAGTCCTACAGCATGTTTTGCTACCAGTTCTGCTTGGGAAGCTCTTGACGGAACTGGGGCTCATCCTTTGCCCTCTCTTTAAACCTTCTAATTAAAAGATGTAGACTAGAAAAACAAAACCCTAAAATCTTTTGTCATTGATGTGAACCTGCCCTGATAATCCCCAGTTTGTAGCCCACACACAACACGGGGCAGAACTATTACATTATTTATCTTCCTCAGTTTATACCTAGGAGAGTGGTTGTGTTGGCAGTCTTACTGTCTGGAGAGCATTGCTACCTACTGGCACACGAATGGATTGAAGGATGTGGGAATCCCATACACATTCTTCAGTGAGTGATGAGGTGACAATCCTCTAATGGAAGGGAGTGTACTTTTAGGGAACTGGCTCGTGAGGAGAGACAAATCTCAGACATTGGTATGCAGTAAGATTAACCCCTTTGCTGCATAAATACAGAGCTGTCTATTACAATGAATCCATGTCTGTTTTTCCTTGTTTGGATACACGTGTCCATATGAATTATGATTTAATGAACAAATTATTTGTTTCATGTTTTCTATTATTCTTGGGCTCTGAACTCCGAAACTCAGGAAACAAAGATGTTAATGAAAATTGTTTGGAATTTCTAGCTTGTAGTGATTGTATAAAACGTTGGAAAGGGGAAGCTGGAGCCCATGAGGTAGTGGAGAGTAAACAGCTGCTCAGTTACCCCTCTGCCCTGCCCCTCACCTCCCTTCCTCCCCAGAGACATTGTAATTTCCTTCACTAACCAACACATGATCTGGGGTAATTGGACTTTCCACGGACGGAAAGGAGAGGGAAAGAGAACCAGCTACTGGCAGACTACATACACATCATGTCCGCTGGCACAGGTAACAGAAACATACAGAACACCACAGCAGATATGCACATAGCTACTACATGCGCTGATTATTTCATTTTCCCTTCTTTTATTATTTGCCTTTCTTACATGATGACTTTCCCAAATGTGTTTTTTCCCTGCATTGCTCCATTACAAATCATCTCGGCTTTTGTTTAATCCTCTGTCATGGGTTGATTTAGGAAGGCATTTGCAGCATATCAGTGTCCTTGGCACTACCTTGAAAGGACTACATCTCATTCATGTCAGAAGAAAAAAAAAAAGACTGTCCTTGTGGCATTGTGGCTTCACAAAAGTTTGAGCTGGTGTTGTCTGAACACTTGGTGCACATAGTAGGATTTTAGATGAACAACAGGGAAATATGAGGCACACAGGATAGTGATATGGTTCAATCCTATAAGGGCTGAGGTATTCTTGCTCTTAGGCTTCATGCATACTACCGTATCTATTTTTTGGTCCGCAACCTACTCCTAGCAATAGAAACGGCAGTTTATGTCTACAATATGTACCAGCATAGAACCTGTTCTATAATTTGCCGAATAGCTACACAGATCCGGAAAAATACGGATTTGTGCGTGGCCCTATAGAATGAGTAAGGCCTCTTGCATATGACTGCATTTGTGCAGTCTGTATTTTTTGCACATAGCACACTGACTTATTCATTTCTATGGGACCATACAAACATCGATATTTTCTGTATATCTGTGTGGCTGTTCCACAAATTATAGAACATTCCCCATTCTGGTTGGCATTGTGGACAAGAATAACCATTTATATTATATGGGAGTGAGAAAAATGGGAAATGCGCACAAAAATATTCTTTTTTTGTAGATCTGTGGTTTGCGGACGGAAATATGGATGCGATCAAGTGCATTAAGCTATATAGGGGTATTGCCATTTACATTATTTATTTCCATATCCTCAGGATGGGCCATAAGTGTGTGATAATTGTCGGTCTTACTTCTGGGACTCATTCCTATTAGAAGAATTGGAGGTATGAGCAGAAGCAAACTTTAACCCCTTAAGGACCGAAGGTTGTTTTTTTTTGCATTTTTGTTTTGCGCTCCCTGCCTTCCCAGAGCCATAACTTTTTTATTTTTCGGTTCACATAGCCATATGAGGGCTTGTTTTTTGCAGGACAAGTTGTACTTTCCAACGACACCATTTAATATTGCATATGATGTAGTGGGAAGCAGGAAAAAAATTCCAAATGGGGTGAAATAGCAAAAAAAAAAGCAATTCCACCACAGTTTTGGGGCTTTTTAAATTCTGACAATTGATATGCGATAAAACTGACCGGTTACTTGTACTCTACAGGTCAGTACGAATCCGGCGATACCCTATGTGTATAGGTTTTCTTGTGTTTTGATAGTGAAAAAAAAATTCAAAAGTGGGTCTGTTTTACTTTTTTGTCACCATATTTTGACTCCTATAACTTTTTTGTAATTATATGTACAGAGCTGTATAGGGGCTTATTTACTGCGTCATTCTGGGGTGTGCATGACTTTTTGATCACCTTTTATGTAATTTTTTGTGGAAAATGAAGTGACCAAAAATGGTGAATCCGCCATTTGGACGCTTTTTTCCGTTTTTCTGTTTGACGTATGGAGATTTTTTTTTAATATTTTTATAGTATGGGCGTTTTTGCACATTGAGACACCGATGTGTATTTCTTTTTTTATTTTTTTATTTTAGCAAAAGGGGGGTGATTTGAACTTTTATGTTTTTTTTATGCTTTTTTTTTTTTTTACACTTTTATATAGTTCCCATAGGGAACTATAACTTACAATCATTTGATTGCGATTATCCCACATTCCAATGCAATAGCATTGGAATGTTTGAAAAAAATCACATATTTCCTATGAAGCCTATTACAGGCAAGGCTCCATAGGAAATACTACAGAGCAGCCTGGGTTTCATTCATAGAGACCCAGGCTACTACAGGCGCGCTCCGGCTCCTCCGATCGCCACACGGGGGTGCTGGAGCACAAACCGAAAGTAAAACTTTCGGTTTGTGCGCGCTCAGATGCCGTGGTCAGGATTGACCACAGCATCTGAGGGGTTAAATGTCCGCGATCGGCATCACTGACGGTCGCGGACATTAGCCGCGAGTGTCTGCTACAAGAACCATGTGGACACCCACGCTAATGCGCCCGCATGAAGCAGGAGCGGGTGCCATCTTTAAAGACCGGACACAGGATGTACGGGTATGTCCTGTGTCCTTAAGAGGTTAAAGGGTTGTCCTGTTAGGGTTATATAAGAAGCTGCCCTGTTTAGAAACATAGAAACATATGGGGTCATTTATCAAACTGGTGTAAAGTAGAACTGTCTTTGCTGGCCATAGCAGCCAATCAGATTCCACCTTTTATTTTTGATTGTTTGCTATGGGCAGCTAAGCCAGTTTTACACTGATAAATGACCCCAATAGAAGATTGACTGCAGAAAATCTAGTCTGCCCTTATTTCTTATTTTTTTTAATCTTAGAATACACTTGTGTTAATCCCAGGCATGTTTAAATTCATTCACTGTAGATTTCCCAACCATATCTGATGGGAGTTTGTTCCAAACTTCAACCACTCTTAGCAAAATAATATTTCCTGACATTGCTACTGATCTTAACCCCACCTAATTTCAGATTGTATCCTCTTGTTCTTGTGTTTAGCTTCTTATTGAGAACACTTCCCCCCCAGAACTCTCTTAATTGCAGACACGCACCAGCTACAATTTAATGGCTGCCATGTAATATTACATTTCTTAAGGAGTGGCTCTCTGAGTGGAGATCAAATTTCCCAAAATTCATTTTGGACCAAAATCGGCCATATTTAATTACATACTAGAGATCAGATTTTTTTTTCCTGTTAATTAAAAAATGGTCCAAAAATTATCTCTTTTTGGTGAAGGATGTCTTCTTCTCTGTATTCTGATCTGTGAAATAGCAGCAGCCATTTTGTGTGATTTGTGTGGGACGAATTCACAAAAATTTGGATTTGTTCGAAACTGACATTTATGTGAAATTTGTAACAAATTTGCTTGGCTTAGAGTTATATCTGACTAAATGGTTGTTGGTAACAAAACAGATTAAAGGGGTTGTCTGGATTTATAGCTAAAACCGGAAATATCCCCATCTTTCCCCACTCACCTATGAAATGAGCATCAGAGCATGAAATGCTGAATCGCACAGGGCAAGTGCTTTTTCTGGTGTTCATGCACCGGGCTCTCCATGGGAAAACTAGGCATAGGCTTCCGCCTAGCAGTGTTCCCGGTCACCGGCACTAATGGTTGCGCTTTAGCGCTGCCCTAGCTTGTAAAATGGCTAGGGCAGCGCTAAAGCCTGCCCATCAGTGCCAGTGACGTCTCCGGGAACACTGCTAGGTAGAAGCCTTTACCTACCAGTGTAATAATATAAACAAACAGCCCTTGCCCTGCACGATACATCACAGAGCAAGGAAGAGCATCAGAGCATGAAATTCTCATCTCAGAGGGGCTGTCTGGCTGAAGGAAGGGATATGTCCCCTTTAATGAGATGTGTGATAGAATCTTGAGACACATGTATAGAAACAGCTTAATGATTAGTGTTGATCGAGCACCAAAGTGCACAATGGACCCGAGCACAATGGAAGTCAATAGAAGTAGAAGAGGGGGGGGGGGTGCCGGGTCTCACTGAGGTCTATGCAGAAGATCGCTGTACAGTGAGGTAGTCCCCCATGGCTTAGGAGTCCCTGCTCTGACTCCATATATAGCTATGTCCATATATAGAGTCAGTGCTTGGGGACACCCAGCGTATTTAAATCTATTTTAGCCTCTAGGATTTGAACTCACAACCTTCTACATTAGAGCCAAGGACCTTAACCACTAGCTATAAAGCTGAATGATAAACTAAAAACCTCAAATTAGTTTGTCATGTAGTAACTGTTCCTATACAGCAGAAGTATCATTTTATACTTCGCGACATGTAGGTGTATAGCGTAGTGGTTAAGGTTCATGGCTCTAATATAGATGGTAGTGAGTTCAAATCCCGTCTGAAACTTTTCAGAAATAGAGGCTAAAATAAATTTATATATTTTATATATTTTTTAGTAATTGTAAAAAGATTATGGCACAAAATAAATGTGTAATTACTAATATGTATATATATATATATATATATATATATATATATATATATATATATACTTGTGATATATATGAATGCATAATATGTGGGAAACTACTACTGATGTTTTTAGCCATAATATATTTACATATATCATAATATATTATATGTTCTAAATATATAATAATATATATAAATATATTATGGCTAAAAACTTATATATATATATATATATATATATATATATATATGTTTAAATTAAGTTTAGCCTGTATTTCTGAAAATTTTCTGCCGGGATTTGAACTCACAACCTTCTACATTAGAGCCAAGAACCTTAACAACTAAGCTATACAGCTACATGTTAACCTACAGCGAAATATAAAATGATACTTCTGCTGTATAGGAATACTTACCATATGACAAACTACTAGTTTTTTATCATTCAGCTTTATAGATGAGTGGTTAATGTAGAAGGTTGCGAGTTCAAATCCCAACAGAAACTTTTCAGAAATAGAGGCTAAATTAAATTTAAATGCACTGACTCGAGCACACCCAGTATTCTGACGAACATCGTGATATGCCAAGCATCGCGATGCTCGAGTTGAACACCAGTTCGGCCGAGCATGCTTGCTCAACAATATTAACGAGGACATCTGCTTCTTAAAAACCTATAGGAAGTTTTAATTGATAATGGGAAGCTTAGTAAAGGTTCTGTATGCACAGACCAACAACACAAAGCCATGCATAACATTCACATTGACAACAAAAGTAAGTGGTCATGGTGTAACCACCTGTAGTAAGTACTTGCATAGATTCTGGTATTCTTCCAGGATTACTGTCCGAAATGAAATCCATTCTCTAGCATAGGTGAGGTGTACACATGTACAAGAATCTATAGGTATATACATTTTTAGACCATATAAAGCTAAAAAAGTTCCCATAGTGTGTCATATTTTGACATAATGTAGACTTTTGCTTCCACTATCCATGCAGTCATATACTGTGTATATACACAGCAAATTTTTAGTGCCCATTTAGTACATCCATTTTCAAACTAAATCCAAATATTTATCATTCACAATCATCATAGAGCAAATTCAGATTTATAGTATGTTTTCCTTCATTTGACTGTATACTCTTTGAGCTGATATCTCATAGGCAGGGGGGCCCAGGGCAAGAGGGGGCCCAGTTGTAGTGGGGATTTTCTTCTCTTCTACTGGAAGTGAAAACTTGGTCAGGACGCTACCCTCTAAAGGAACAACTTTTAGCAAACGATGCAGTGAAAAAAATGTCCCAAGGGTCGTTGAAAAGGGTTTAGGCGGAAACCCTTCTGTCCTGTGCGGGGGGGCCTGGTTTGATCCTCACTATGGGGCCTTTACTTCTCTATGTACGCCACTGCTCATAGGCATAAAACGAACGATGAACTTTTCAACTGCCTATTACATGCTGGCTGTCCGTGTTCCCTTCATTCCTGTCCTATTCATTTCCAGGTAAAGCAAAAAAAAAAAACTTCTATGTAATGCAAATTTATTACAGATTATGCTAGAAAACACTCAGCCAGCTGCCGATATAAGGTAACTAACGTGATTTCTGTAATTTCAGACTAGTTTAGCATATTGTTCCGTAAATGTTAGCCAATCATTTCTCTCTGGGTACCATGTGACGGGCACGTCCTTTTCCCATTATTAAAGGAGAGACTGGTATTTAGATTTGAATACTTACTTTTTCCATTATGTCTCATGGATCTATAGCACGATGACAAACAATTCAGATTACACTAATTGCTTATATAGCTAGAAAGTCAACAGTACTTAAAGAGGACCTTTCATCAGTTATGACATAGGCTAACTATGTCAAAACCTTGTAGTGGGGTCCCCACTGATGCGATGTGTGCGGTGTTTTTTTCAAACCAACCCCCCTCCCCCCTTTCTTCCGCTGTGGAGCACCATTCTGTATTGTACCGACCTGTAAACTCGCAACTGGGAGGAGACGCAGTCTTTTGCTGTGGGCATCTCCTTTTCCCTGGCTTTGATCGCAATCCAATCAGAGCGGACCACTCAAAGCCAGGCTCGGGACTCCACAACATACAAATGCGGTGGGGGGTGGGGGGGGGGTTTAAAAAAAAAAAACACACATCGCATAAGTGGGTGCCGCACTGCAAGGTTTTGACATAGTTAGCCTATGTCAAAACAGATGAAATGTCCTCTTTAAAGGGCATATGTCAGCAGGATCAACCCTATTAAAGCAGCCATAATGCCTGGTAGGGCTGATCTTGCTGATTAAAACCATACCTTTCAACCATACCTCCCCCATCTGTTGCTACATTTAGGAGGCAGGGGGGGTGCGGGGAGTGTTTTTAAACGCTTAAAGGCTGGGCCCATTTTCAGATTTTTTTCCTTCCCACATTCCAAGAGCCATAACTTTTTAAATTTTCCATCCACATAGCCATATAAGGGCTCATGTTTTGCTGGGCAAGTTGTATTTTTTAATGGCACTATTTAATTTATCATGTCTCGTATTGGAAAACTATGGTCTATGGCAAGGGTAGTCAACCTCCGGCACTCCAGCTATTGTGAAACTACAACTCCCAGCATGTTTACTTTCTCTACTCGTCTCAGAATTCTCACAGAAAAGGAAAAATGGAGCATGCTGGGAATTGTAGTTTCCCAACAGCTGGAGTACCGAAGGTTGCTGATCCCTGGTCTATAGGATTTTTATTGCGTGCCTGTAAAGCGCGCCTCGTGTCTGTTTAATCAACAGGGTCAGCCCCACCAGGAATTACTAGACTTGTATAATAGGGTTGAATTAAATAGGACATGTTAGCATGGAAATTTGATTGACTTTTAGCCCAGCAGCATCAAACCAGCCTTTTTGCTTCATCAGACATCAGGACCGTTCAATTAAAATTCTGCAGTGCATCAAAGTGTCAGGAAACTTTTATGGACAATTGCTTGTGGAGAACAACTGATGAGGTTATATTGGTGAAGTCTGTGATCTTGGACTGTCACTAATCTAGAAATAGAGTTTCAAAGTGAGCTGAGACCCTCAAAGATGTGTCTTCCTTGACATCTGAATCAATATTCTAAGCAAGTACCATTTAAATCAAGGTTTTTAATAGCATATATTTTAAAGAAACAAAAGATTTTAAGCTTGCGTTTACATCACAGACTTCACCAATGTCATCCTCTCACCTGTATCTAGAACTTTTAGTTCTCTGAAGAGCTGGCTGGGGCTAAAAATGTCTGACCAATGAACTTAGAGCTGACTCCACAGCTCTTAGCAATGTGAAGCATCGGTTACGTTGATTTTTATTGTTGTGTTTTATCAGATATATTCTTTTCTGGTGTTTTGAGATACATTAGTGGGTCGGAAGGGGTGCCATGGGAACTGTAGTCCACGCATACACACGCCATGCTCATTCAGACACCGGAACCATCAAGTGAGACGTGCTGGCCAGACCATATGTCCACATAAGGCCAGGCATAAGATTGGTAATTAGAGTAAAGCAATTATTCCATTAGCCTCGTTAGTTTCTCAGGGGCCTCGATTAAGTCATTGTTCTGGGTAGACCCAGTGGCGCCATCCCCACAGGGGGTCTCACATATAGTCTTAGTTGATAGGCTCGACCTCAGGAAAAGAAAGCCACTAGTGCACAGTTAGCATTGGGTGGGGGTGTTCCCAGGGGATGTGCTCAGACCTAGAGGCAGCGTTGGGGTACTCAAGACACTGACTAGGGGATAAGGGGGGCATCTGGTGAGAGTTGGATCCATGCGCTTCGGGCTTGGTGATCGTTGTCTGGATAAGCCTCAGCTGTGACTGCAAAATATACCGAAGAGTGATACTAAAGCTGTGGGCCAAACAAACACGTTGGGAGACAGTGGGTAAAGCCTGGTACGGGGCAGTGGAACTATAGGTCCTAGTTTGGGATATTATGAACTGTGTCTCGGATGGTGTCCGCACAAGTGTCCATGGGTGTAACATGTTCAGGCCACCCATTTGCTGTATAACTTGATGAAAGAATAAAGACAGTTGCATCGTTATCCTGCCTAGGTGATTAATACATCAACCTCAGATCTTTGCAAGTTCTTTTATTTGCTATATGATTAAGAAATATCAAGTCCATCATTTTCAGTATATTTTTATTACCATTGTTGCACGCATTTATTGGTTTACTTTTACTCTGTGTATCATGCTGTCTAGAAGCATAATTCATGTAATGCCTGACCTACTGCAGTTTCTGCAACACATGATTTTCAGATTTTGAGCCTGGTGGAAAAATGTGGCAATATGAACAGCAACACAGATTCCCATTGCAACCAGAGGGGCATGATTCTGTGCAGATTTTTGAGTTGAATATGTCCCAAAATCCATCTGATAATACAGCTGTACGAACACACCATTCTTCTTATTATATATTTAAATTGTACTCTGAGCTTAAATTGTCACTGTTGTTTATTACAATTGTACATAAATCAATAGTACAGGCAAATATCAACCAACGTGGCCTGCCAGCAAATTGAAGCATCATATTACATCATCCCGTAGAAGTCTATTGAGATGGGAGGGAGGAGGATGGTGGAAGTACAGTGAGAGACAAGCAGACAGACACAAACATGATTCCACAGCTAATAGTAAGTCTTCTGTCTAACCCCAAGTGTTTTATTCACATCACTACAGCTAAGTACATTTCTTCCTAAGTACATTAAATGTTAATGGGTTTTCTGGGACTTGAAAAAAAGAATCTGGTCATTCTCCAGTTCTTCAATTTTCTGTACATTTAGACATTTATTCTGCCTCAATAGATAGTTGAAACAGTGTATGGAATATCAGTGGACGTAGAGGAAACCTTTAGACCTAAGATCACATGGCCCTGGTCTGAACTGGAAATCTATGCACTATTATCAATGCAAGTATATTAGATAGTTGCTTATGTTTACAAGTACTTAGTTCATATAGTAGGTTGGGAATTTGGGGTCTTAGAAAACCCCTGTAATTCTATCTGTATATGGGGACAAGGGACATAGGAGATCCAACTATGTCAGCTGCAGGAAGAAAGCATTTTAATGATAACTGATTGGCTTTATGTATGTGGAAGATAAGTCCCCTAAGTGCCCCCAATTCCATTTGACCGGTATCCTGTGTGTTTTTACCATAATAAGTTAGTAAATTAAAAAATGGAGTATGTCTGCCTGCAATCCTATCGAAAACCACAGATAATATTTTGAGCCAACCAACATTTCCTTTGTACCTAGTACATAGGGCAGTTTCAGACCCCTTAAAACTGAGCAATTCAAATCAGAATCCAATACAAATTACTTTAAAAGGTACCTGTCAGCAGGAAAAAAACTCCCCATACCGCAAGCAGTACTTTGCAGTAGCCAGCAGTGTTTTTCTAATTATGATTTTCTTCCTGCAGTCAGATGCGGTAAAAACATGAAAAACCGTTCTTTTATCCCCTGTGTGCGCTATTTTCCAGTCATGCTCCACGTCAAGGTAACCTCGCCCCTTTCCTGCCCCTCCACCTGTGACTGACAGCGCTTATACAGAGAGTTCCGCTTGCTTTGCCAAACAGCCGTCTGTCAGTCACAGGTAAAGGTGCAGGGAAGGGGGCACGGTTACCTTGACTTCAAGCATGACTGGAAAATAGCGCATGCAGGGGATAAAAGAACGTTTTTTCGTGCTTTTACTGCATCTGACTGCAGGAAGAAAATCCCCATTAGAAACACACTGCTGGCCCAAGGTACTGCTTGCGGTTTGGGCAGTTTTTTCCGTTGACAGGTTCTCTTTTAAGGGGTTGTGCAAGAATGTTTTTGTTTTTTTTGCCAACTCCCCTCCCCCATTTTAATAGATCTGCAAAAGGAAGAAGACTTACCTGCTTCCTGGTGCCCATTTTTACATATTCTCTTTAAAGCACAGAAATAATTAGTCAGCCAGAATATCGATAAATTAGGACATCAATTAAAATTTCAAGACTGACTGACGAGACAATAGTTTGCCTTACTTACCAACGTGTTAAGGGTACTTTCACACTTGCGTTGTTTGATTCCGGCAGGCAATTTCGTTGCCTGAACTGCCTGCCTGATCAGGCAAACTGTATGCAAATGCATGTAATTTTTTCTGATTGATCAGGCATTTTTCAGACTGATCAGGTCTGAAAAATGCCTGATCAGTCAGAAAAATGCATTGCAATCCGGGATCCGTTTTTCCGGAGTCATCCGGCAAAACGCATCTGTTATTTTTTTTTCTTCACATTTTTAAAGGTCTGCGCATGCGCATACTGGAATGCAGTGTCCGTCATTGCAGTATTTTGAATGCTGTATCCGGCACTAATGCACTGCAATGGAAATTAATGTTGGATTCAGCATTCCGGCATGTGTTCCGAAATTGTGGACGGAGATAATACTGTTGCGTGCTGCGATATTATCTCCGGCCAAAACACCGTTCAGTGACTGAACTGAAGACATCCTGATGCATCCTGAATGGATTTCTCTCCATTCAGAATGCATTAGGCTATAACTGAAGTGTTTTTTTCCAGTATTGAGCCCCGAGGACGGAGCTCAATGCTGGAAAAGTTTAACGCTAGTGTGAAGGTTCCCTAATTCCAAATCTCTGTACATTTTAAGCCCTACCACCATTTCACCCAAGAAGACACTCCCTGTTCAGTGTTAGCACTTGTGCAGTCCTGTAAACGAGACAATGCCACAACAGACCAGTTGGCAAATATACTGCTAGTCTGGTGATTGTAATAATACCTAGTGGTTAAGTAATTGTAAGCTTGCTGGTGGTCTAGTGCATTAAACCTGTTAACAGCAGCATTTGTTGTGGTTTTGGACAATGTAGAGGTTAATATCAGCATCCCTGGTGGCCTAGATTAGAGATGGTGTTTATGTTACTTAGTAGGTTTTGTGCAATGTCAAAGGAAGCTTAGAATGTGTGACTGTGATTTAACCACTGCCTGATCCCTTACGGGGAAGACAGGGCGTGTGCGTGGGTGCAGAATTTCCCTGTGGCTGTACTCATGGGCACCTTAACAGGAACATTTATATGAAATGTTGAACTCTGCTCTATTGCGCTGACAGTATTAAGTCTGCTGCATCTGAATTTGATTATTGTGATTTCATATTTTAATGGAAGACTCATGCTGATTATGAAAGGTACAAGAGGTGCCTCTCTTATTGTTGAAACAGATTATGCTTTATTCTAGTTCACTTTAGTTATTTTCCATGACTTGAATTCTATTTTTAAAAATGCTCTTTTGACAAATACCTCCCTATGGGCTCCTCACTTGCTTCTATTTTGAGGTGCATGGTGCTCTGAGTCTCTAAGACTGATTTGACTATAGCTGTGTGCTCTTTCGATGGCTTGCTCTGTTTTGGTAGGTTTAGGATATTTTAGAGAGTAATTGGGCTTAGAGTATAAATGGGCTTCCTTTTAGAATAGTGCCACTGTACCATCTGTTCTAAAGACTTGTCTTTCCCTTAAAGGGTCACTTAGCTTTCAGAAAACGTTTGATATATCATTGAGACAGAGCAAAAGTTTTAATTCGTAAAACTCAGTAACTCTTTAACATAATTGAAAAAAAAAACCTGCCACAATGTTAGCACCCATGAAGCTGGTTGGCAGCAGGTTGTCAAATCATTCCTGTACTTTTTGTATCTGGACGTTTGTAGCATTACTAATCATGACATGTTAATACAATATTATGTAAAGATTTGCATTTATTTCCCAGGACTTTGGCTGCTCCTACGCTGGCACTAATGAAGATTTTTAAGTCAAACTTTATACTGATTTTGTGGCTTTGGTCAAATTTTGTGTATTTTGGATGGGCCATTGGGATGAAAAGAACTAGACGGCTTCAGAGGTTTGAGTTGAGGAAAATATTGTAAAAAAACATTTGCTGTTGAACTTGCATGTAGTTAGAGAGTTTGATATAAATTATTGTTTTGATTCATATTATTAAGTAAAAATGACATAATAAAGCATTAGATCGACCAGTGAAAAGTATCTTTACATTCAGCTAAGCTAGCCATGTAAAGAATGTGAAGCACACTGCCCCCAGTAGTGTGTTGGATGTGATTGGTATATTGTTGCCTAATGTTTGTATCCTAATGTTTGCTCCTACCTTGAGCTGGAGCAAGGAACGAAATGAAGTCCAGACTTTGTAAAGTTTAACTTTTCTTTACTTGAAATAGACTTGCAGTTACAGAATTGTACTTGATATTTCTCTTTCTTTGCTGCAGCAGTATGCACTGTTCTGGCAATTGGCCTTGACTGTTTATTCTGCAATGCTATCTTTAGCTTCAAATTTTTGGTTACTATCTCATGAAGCAGTGGAATAACAGTGTTCATCCCATAGTCCTGGCGACTGACAAATAACGTGGCCTCCTCAAAGGGCCTGAGCAAACGGCAAAAGTCACCACTGAGCTGCCACTGGCTGACATCGAAGTTACACAGGGGAGTATTCCTGTTCGCTTGGATTATAAAGAAATTGGTTATGGCCTTTTTCTGTTCGTATAGTCGGTCCAACATATAGAGGGTGGAATTCCAACGGGTGGAAACGTTGCATGTCAGCCTATGTTGGGGGATGCCGTTCTGCCGCTGCAGCTCAAGCAGGGTGTACTTTGTGGTGTACGAGTGGCTAAAGTCCATGCAAATATTCCTGGCCAATTTTAGGATGTCTTGCAGATGGGTGGAAGACTTCAGGCACCGCTTGACAACCAGATTGAACACGTGTGCTATGAAGGGTGCATGGTTCAGCCATCCTTGACGCAGCGCCGACACCATGTTTTTCCCGTCGTTGGTCACCATGGTTCCGATTATGAGTTGTCGCAAAGAAAGACATTTTTCGATTTCTTGATGAAGGACACGGAGCAGTTCCTCCGCTGTGTGACTCTGTTCACCCAGACAAACGAGATGCAGAACAGCGTGACACTGGCGTACCCTGCACATGTGGTATGCTGGTGGGGTACTGTGAATTGTCCCTGCAGTGGAGGATGAGGAGGCAGAGGCAGAAATTCTCGCAGGACCTGGGCCAAGTTGCTGGTGTGGCTGTGCAGGAACCACATTCACCCAGTGGGCCGTAAAAGACATGTATTGTCTCTGACCGTAGTTATAGCTCCACACATTGGCACTGTGGTGCACTTTGGCAGACACCGAGAGGCTTAAGGACTGGCCCACCTTCTGTTCCTCATACGTGTGTAGGGCTGGTATTGCCTGGTTGGCAAAGAAAAGATGGCTTGGGACAAGCACAAGCCATCAGTTTTCTGAAAGGTGCAGAGTCCACCACTTGGAAAGGGAGGGACTGCAGCATTAGAAACTTGGCCAGGAGCACATTTAGCTTCTGCACAGTTGGATGAGTGCACGCATACTGTTGTCTCTTGGCATTCGCTTCGGCGATCGATTGCTGACAGAATGACTGAGGAGGAGTAGGAGCAGAAACATCAGGACAAGCAGATGATGGGATGGACAGACAACTCCCTTCGGCTGACGTGGAGGAGCCTTGACTGCTTCAAATCGAGTGCATGCCACTGGGTGATGCAGCGGTTGCTGCGGCAGACTGGACGGCAGACTGGACCACCACATCTGAGCCATGGTTCTCCCAGGCCCCTTCATGGTGACTCTGCATATGTTGACACAGGGCCGTGGTGCCAACATTAGCACCCTGGCAACGCTTCACCTTCTGCCCTCATATTCTACAAATGGCCATATTCACCTCCTCTGGCGGCCTAACGAAAAACTGCCACACCAACACTACGCGCTGACTGACTGCTACCGCTGCTGCTTCCGTAAACCCCTGCACCACTACTTTCCG
The DNA here is from genome assembly GCA_033119425.1 of Bufotes viridis. Classification (NCBI taxonomy): domain Eukaryota; kingdom Metazoa; phylum Chordata; class Amphibia; order Anura; family Bufonidae; genus Bufotes; species Bufotes viridis. The sequence continues at coordinate 202,830,359 of CM065589.1, read as the reverse complement.
AGCAGGTAGGCTCCTGCGAAGTGGGTGGTCTATCCCGGGCATGTTTGGCTCCCAACCTCCCATTGCTACCACCCTGCTGACTCCCAGCCAAGCTAGCGATTTGCTGGCTCTGCCGTTGCCTCACGGGCAAGCTGTCTCCCTCTTCTACCGATGATGATGAAGCCCCTAATTGACCCGGCTCCCAAGTGCGATCAGCTACATCATCATCATCGAGTACTGTTTGCATGTCAGTGATGTCCTCCTCAATGATGTCTGGGTTAGGAGTCTGACCGCTGGCAACACTAGCTCCCACACCACTCTCCTCATCACTACTTGCCCGCCTACCGGAGGAAGCGGTGGATGTCTCCCCTACAACTTGGCTGGCCAGTAGCTGCTGACTGTCCTCTAGTAGCTCGTCCTTGCTGTATAGTGGAGCAGAGCCCACAGCATATAATTCTTCTGTGGCTGAGGGAACAGAAAAGGACAAAGGCAGGTTGAGGACATGTGATGGGGGAGTCTGATGTCACTTGGGACGAAGTGGATGACCGAGTCAACCATTCAAGAACCACTAGGTTGCTGGTCAAGACACGACCGCTAAATGACACCAGGAGCTCAGGCCTCTCGATGCGACTCCTACTGCCATGCCCCCTTACTCTGCTGCAACCTGTGCCTGCGCCAGAAACATTTAGGTCTCTGCCATTCCCCTGTGCAGGGCCTAGCACTTGTCTGTCTGACATACTGTTAGATCAATAAACACCAATATTGAAATGGGCAGAAAATTAACGCCATCCGGACATTATCCCAGACAAATTACACAAAAAGACCAATCTGGATGGAAAATAATAAATACTTTTATTTGTAAATTATTAGTAAAATACACTTAAAAACAGTTGGTGGTATAGACAGACATATAGTATAAGTGCCAAAGTTATGGGTCAATAACACATAAATCAGGGTATATAATTCACCACTTAGGTTATCATAAGATAGTTTCATAAAGTGCCAATTGCCTTACTGCTGATAAATACAAATACCCAATCCAGTAAATCCCCACATGGTCACACAAGTATACCTGCGAGTCAAATCTGTACCTCCAGCGTCCCAACGCGCATTTCGCTCAATGCCTTATCAGGGGGTAGTGCTCATACTGTTAGATCAAATAAATAAATAAAAAGGAAATTAAAAAACCCAAAAAAAGTCTATAATCTTTTAACTTCACCACAAAACGGCTAATAAGCCATTTTCCCCCCCACTAATACACGCCAAAAAGAGCTTCAGAACAAACAAATGCATCTCTGAACAGCAAACAGGCCCTTCTTTTTTTTCAATCATACACGCTACAAAGGCTTTAGAACATGTACCGCAAAATGGCAAATAATATATATTTTTTTGCCACTAATACATGCTAAAAATGGCTTTAGAACATTTAACTGCACCGCTAAACGGCAAATATATATTTGTTTGCCACTAATACACGCCAAAAAGGGCTTTAGAACATATAACTGCACCGCTGAACGGCAAATATATATTTTTTGGCCACTAATACATGACAAAAAGGGCTTTAGAACATATAACTGCAAAGCTGAACAGCAAATATATATATTTTTTTGCCACTAATAAACACCAAAAAGGGCTTTAGAACATATAACTGCACTGCTGAATGGCAAATATATATTTTTCTGCCACTAATACACGACAAAAAGGGATGTAATTTTCTCACTTCACCACACAATGGCAAATACTTTTTATTTATGCCAATAATACACTCCAAAAAGTGCTTTAGAACATTTAACTGCACCGCTGAATGGCAAATAGGCCCTTACTTTTTTCCACTTATACACTCCATAAATAGCTTTAGAACATATAACTGCACCGCTGAATGGCATATAATATATATATATTTTTTCCACTAATACATGCCAAAAAGGGCTTTACAGCACATAACTGCACTGCTAAACTGCAAATAGGCCTTTATTTTTTCTACTTATACATGCCTCAAAAGGCTTTAGAACATATAACTACACTGCTGAACGGCAAATAATATATATTTTTTTGCCACTAATACACGCCAAAAAGGGCTTCAGAACATAGAACTGCACTGCTGAAATATAAGTAGGCCCTTATTTTTTTCCACTTTTAAATGCCAAAAAGGGCTTTAGAACATATAACTGCACCACTGAACGGCAAATATGCCCCTATTTTTTTTCACTTATACATGCAACAAAAGGCTTTAAAACATATAACTGCACCTCTGAACGGCAAATCTATATTTTTTTGCCACTAATATATGCAAAATAGGGCTGTAATTTTCTCACTTTACCACACAATGGCAAATACTTTTTTTGTGCCACTAATACACGCCAAAAAGGGCTTTAGAACATATAACTGCACCGCTGAATGGCAAATAGGCCCTTATTTTTTTCCACTTATACACTCCACAAAAGACATTAGAACACATAACTACACCGCTGAACGGCAAATTAGATATATTTTTTTGCCACTAATACACGCCAAAAAGGGATTTAGAACATATAACTGCACCTCTGAATGGCAAATATATATTTTTTACCACTAATACACGCCAAAATAGGGGTGTAATCTTCTCACTTCACCACACAAAGGCTAATAAGCCCTTTTTTCCCACTAATACAAACCAAATAAGACGTAGAAATATTTCCTTGTAATAAACCCTGTTATTGGTTGTATCAAACAACACTTGCACCCCAGTAACAAGAACGGTTTGCTGGAATTACAAAGCTGTATAATGGCAATTTGGTTTCACAGTCAGTGCAGCAAGGTGTAATAGGATTGTTCCCATTACCCAGGCTCTAAACTCCCCTACTGAACCCTGTTCTGCTTCAATACTGTGGAATGATTCCCTATCCTTTCCCTGAACTTCTATACAGCAAAATAAAAGTTTTAAAGTATTTTCTACCACTGTCTCTAGCACCTGCTGACGTCTTTCCCTGAACTAATTGCACTGGAAAATGGCTGAATCCAAGATGGCTGAGGCTATTTATAGGGCTGTGACATCTGGCTGCTGATTGGCAGCCGGCATGGCATTGTGGGTGATCCCTCGTTCCCAGAGTTCCTTGCTACATGTCCTAACATGTGCAGCACCCATTTTAGAAAAAAATGCGATTCGTTACCACGAAGCGTGAGGAAATTCGGATTCGGTGTAAATCGAATTTTTCCTGAAAATCGGATCGAATTCCACTTCGATTTGCTCATCTCTAGCTGTTACATCACAGGGGATGGTTATCTGCTGATTGGCTGACTGCACAGCATTATGGGTCCTATCGCACTCCCAGGCTTCTTACTTTCACTTTGTAACATGTGTAAACACCATTTTAGGAAAAAAACGATTCCATGAAACGTAAGAAAATTCAGATTCTCGGTGAATCTAATTTTTCCTGAAATTCGGATTCAAGTCAATTTGTTTCATTTTGATTCTCTCAACACTAGTGATCAGTATAAATATCTCGGAAAACCACTTTAACCCCTTAGTGACCACTGTGGGGAGTCGCTCTGGTAGATAGCAGTGCGGGTGCAGTATAGAGGCAAAACAGGGAGTCCAGATAGTGCAATAAACAGTGTTTTATTCACACTTGCACAAAATAAAACAGTCTCTTGGTGTTAATTCACACACATAAGAAATCAAGCGGAAAAACAAGACAGTCCAAAACAGGCTCCAGTCACCTGGGAGGTTTTTAGATGCAGGTTCACACCTGGCTGTCAGTCCAGCCGTAAGACAGTCGCCGTCAGGCTTCCAGGTCGTCTGCACTCCTCCTTGCTGGGCTCTTGCTTCCAGCCCAGAGAACTTCCAAACACAAGTGAAACAGTCTAACAGCAGCTCCAGAACAATCACACCCTCCACACCCAGCTGCTGGCTGTGTTATAAAGGCCCTGGAAAACCCGGCCTGGACCGTGGGGAGTAGGCACCCACCCAACTCTTTGCCTACTCCCAGTAAGAGCCGGCCCGGATTGGCTTTGCAGCCAAACTAAATAGCAAGGTGTCAAGCAGCACTAGCTGCTGCTGACACACCAAAAATCCGGCTCTTACCTCACCGAGGCCAGGAACCTCGGTGACACGTACCTCCCGTCGACCACAGTACCTTGCACCTTACCACATACCCCCCTTTGTTCAACCCTGAGGGGTGAACACATGTGAGGCAGTGGACGCGGGACAGGGCATCTGCGTTACCCTGCAAGCGGCCTGCCCTGTGTTCCACGGAGAACTTGAAGTTCTGCAGGGATAGGAACCACCTGGTGACCCGAGCATTCCTCTCCTTTGCCTGGCTCATCCACTTGAGAGGGAATGGTCGGTCACCAGACGGAACCTCCTCCTAACAGGTAGTAGCGGAGAGATTCGAGTGCCCACTTGATAGCCAGGCACTCCCTCTCCACTATGCTATACCTGGTCTCGGCGGGACTGAGCTTACGGCTCAGGAAGACAACGGGATGTTCTTCCCCGTTGACCTCCTGAGACAGTACAGCACCGAGGCCTACCTCTGAGGCATCCGTCTGTACTATGAATTCCCTGTTGAAGTCGGGTGTCACCAAAACCGGGGACCCACACAGGGCCGACTTCAATGCAGAGAAAGCCTCTTCTGCCTTCTCACTCCAGTGAACCTTTCCGGACTTTCGTCCCTTCAATAGGTCTGTCAATGGTGCTGCTATCGTGGCAAAGTGGGGCACAAACCTCATGTAGTACCCTACAATCCCCAGGAACGATTTTACCTGCCTGGTAGTGACCGGTCGGGGCCAGTTACGTATGGCTTCTACTTTAGTTACCTGTGGCTTGATGACTCCCCGCCCAATAACATATCCCAGGTATTTGGTCTCTTCCAACCCAATCGCACACTTCTTTGGATTGGCGGTTAGTCCAGCTTTCCTCAGGGCATCCACAACCGCCTGCACTTTGGGCAAATGGCTTTCCCAGTCGGTGCTGTGGATGATTACATCATCTAAGTAGGCCGAAGCGTACCGACGATGAGGTCGCAGTACAATATCCATTAACCTTTGGAAGGTGGCGGGGGCGCCATGCAGGCCAAAGGGTAACACCATGTAATGATACAGGCCCTGCGGGGTAACAAAAGCGTTTTTTTCCTTGGCCGCCTCCGTTAAGGGTACCTGCCAGTATCCTTTAGTGAGGTCTAGCACAGAAAAATAACGGGCTTGCCCTAAATTCTCAACAAGCTCGTCTACCCGGGGCATGGGATACGCATCGAACTTGGACACTTCATTTAATTTGCGAAAATCGTTGCAGAACCTCAACGTCCCATCCGGCTTGGGTATTAGAACTATGGGACTGGCCCACTCACTTTTCGACTCCTCAATGACATCAAGCTTCAACATTAACTGCACTTCCTCCGCGATGGCCCGTCGCCGAGCCTCGGGTACCCGGTAGGGTTTTAACCGGATCTTGGCCTGAGGCTCAGTGACGATGTCATGTTGGATGAGAGACGTGCGGCCAGGGAGGTCCGAGAACACATCCGTGTTCCGACTGACGAACTCCCTGACATCCTGAACTTGTTTGGAAGACAGGCTGTCTGCGATTTTTACCGTGGTTACCGCTTCGCAGGCCTCGAACTGTGGGGCTGGACCCTTGTCACCTAGAAGCCCTGGCCGGGGCTGTTGTCGTCGGCCGTGTCCCTGTCTTTCCACGGCTTCAGTAAATTCACGTGGTACACCTGCTCCGGCTTGCGCCGCCCGGCTGGTGTACTTTGTAATTTACTTCCCCTACCTTCTCAATAACCTCATAGGGGCCCTGCCACCTGGCTAGGAACTTGCTGTCAAGGGTGGGCACCAGAACCAAAACCCGATCTCCCGGGTTGAAGCTCCGTACCCGAGCCTGACGATTGTGCACCCTACTCTGGGCTTGTTGCGCTGCCTCCATATGCTCCCGGACCAGCGGCAACACCCTTTCCATCCGTTCCTGCATCTGGGTGACATACTCAATGACACTTTTGTGGGGGACAGGCTGTTGTTCCCACGCTTCCTTGGCGATATCCAACAGGCCCCGAGGGTGTCTGCCATAAAGCAGTTCGAAGGCGAGAACCCAGTAGAGGCCTGGGGCACCTCTCGCACTGCGAACATGAGATAGGGCAGAAGCAGATCCCAGTCCTTCCCATCTCTAGACACCACCCTTTTTAACATGTTTTTAAAGTTTGATTAAACCTCTCGACAAGACCGTCTGTTTGTGGATGGTAAACAGACGTCCGTAACTGCTTTATACGCAACAATTTACACAGTTCCCTCATAACTTTGGACATAAAAGGGGTCCCTTGGTCTGTCAGAACCTCTTTTGGCAGGCCCACACGGAAAACATTTCCATTAACTCTTTGGCAATGAGCTTAGCTGAGGTATGTCGCAGAGGCACCGCCTCCGGATATCGAGTGGCATAGTCGAGAACTACCAGAATGTGTTGGTGGCCCCTGGCAGACTTTGGTACAGGCCCAATTAGATCCATAGCGATTCGCTCAAACGGGACCTCAATAATTGGAAGAGGTACCAGAGGACTATGGAAATGTGGCTGGGGGCTATTTATCTGACAGGTGGGACAGGACTTACAATACTCTTCTACTTCCTTAAACAAACCGGGCCAGTAAAATCGCTGTAGTATGCGGTCCTGCGTTTTCTGCCACCCCAGGTGTCCCCCAAGAACATGTTGGTGGGCAAGCTCCATGACCAGCTTGCGATACGCTGTGGGCACCACCAACTGTTCAACAGGCTCACCTCGGATTTGGTTCACTCGATACAACATATCCTGAAGAACAATGAAGCGCGGAAACATTAATTCAGCCCCAGGTTTCTGGGGTTTACCATCAATTATTATGACACTTTCCCAGGCCCTGGTTAGGGTTTGGTCCCGGTGTTGTGCGGTCCCAAAATTTTCCCGGAGACATTGAGGTCTGCCAACTCAGGTCCCGGTGGCAAGTCCTCCGTGTCTCCCACCATTACACTCAGTGGGGTTGTCTCCCCCTCTACCGCTGGAGCAGTGGTCACCCCTACCGCTGGCCCTTCAGACTCGGGCTCCCAGGGTTCTGGCCTTCCAGTGGTATCAGGCCACTCTCCTAGGGTTACCCCTGTCTCGGGTCCATCAGACAGTTTTATCGCCGGCCACAGCGCCGGGAAACCTGGGAAGTCCTTCCCAAGTATCAATTCATGCGGGAGTTTGGTAGCAACAGCCACCTCGTGGGTCCACTTACCAGCCGCTGTGGACAAAGTCACTAGTGCAGTGGGGTAGTCTTTTAGGTCTCCGTGGATGCACAGGACCCCGATTTTACGGCCGGTATACTCCACAGGCCGTACCAGGGCAGCCCTTACCAGGAGACTAGACTCCCGGAGTCCAGCAGGGCCACCGCCAGAGAATCTCCCACCTCTACCTGACACAGGTGGTTATTGTCCTGCCCCTCACGGGTGCCAGTTGCACACAGCTTCCGTGCATACAGGGAGTGGCGATAGCCATAGTTCACATCCATCGGCTCATCCTGATGCGGACAGTCGGCCCTGATGTGGCCTGGCTCCTGACACCTCCAGCATACCACGGGAGGCGGATCCGCAGGGGTATATTCCGTGCAGGCCTCTCTGTCGCGGACGTCGGAACTGGGGCGGAGGCCTCCGGGGTTTGACTGACCCCTTCCCAGCAAGATTCCCCTGCAGGTTTCTGGTGGCTTCGTAACGCTCCACTAGGTCGACCATCTCCAGGGCACTTACCGGAGACGCCTGGCCGACCCAGTGTTGGAGGGGATAAGGCAGGGCCCTCCAGAACATGTCGGCCAGTAGACGGTCCAGCATAGCAGTCGGACTTAGAACATCAGGCTGCAGCCACTTTTGCAACCGATGCAGCAACTCATAGTACTGCGGCCTGGCGGGTTCAGCCGTTTTAAAGTCCCACTGGTGGACCCGCTGAGCCCGGACCAACACGTTTACCCCAATCTGGCCAGGATCTCCCCTTCACCGTGGGGTAATCAGCAGCCTGGGCATCTGCCAAGTCAAAAAAACTTGCTGGGGCCCGGATGCCAGGAACGGAGCGACCACCTCGGCCCACTGGTCACGGGGTAACTTTTCCCTCACGGCTACCTTCTCAAAGACCGCCAGATATGTCTCAACGTCGTCCGAAGGGGTCATCTTTGGGATCGCCGCACGGACCGCTTTCCGGGCATCATGGTCGTGGTGGGACGCTCCTGCAGCTTGTAACGCCATCACGTGCTGTAACAGTAGCTGGTTGGTCTCCCGCTGCTGCACGTTAGCCTCTATGAGAGCTTTCACAGCCGCCTCCATGTTGCCAGCAACTCCTACTTGTAGCTTTGCTGGCTTAATATATGCCATGCACTTGTGCCCAGCAAAACAAAACAAACTTCGGCGGTCACGCCAGCCTCACTACGCATGCCCGCATCCTCCACCAAATGTGGGGAGTCGCTCTGGTAGATAGCAGTGCGGGTGCAGTATAGAGGCAAAACAGGGAGTCCAGATAGTGCAATAAACAGTGTTTTATTCACACTTGCACAAAATAAAACAGTCTCTTGGTGTTAATTCACACACATAAGAAATCAAGCGGAAAAACAAGACAGTCCAAAACAGGCTCCAGTCACCTGGGAGGTTTTTAGATGCAGGTTCACACCTGGCTGTCAGTCCAGCCGTAAGACAGTCGCCGTCAGGCTTCAGGTCGTCTGCACTCCTCCTTGCTGGGCTCTTGCTTCCAGCCCAGAGAACTTCCAAACACAAGTGAAACAGTCTAACAGCAGCTCCAGAACAATCACACCCTCCACACCCAGCTGCTGGCTGTGTTATAAAGGCCCTGGAAAACCCGGCCTGGACCGTGGGGAGTAGGCACCCACCCAACTCTTTGCCTACTCCCAGTAAGAGCCGGCCCGGATTGGCTTTGCAGCCAAACTAAATAGCAAGGTGTCAAGCAGCACTAGCTGCTGCTGACACACCAAAAATCCGGCTCTTACCTCACCGAGGCCAGGAACCTCGGTGACGCGTACCTCCCGTCGACCACAGTACCTTGCACCTTACCACACCACCCATATGCCTTTTTACAGCCGTCACTAAGGGGTCTTAGGCTGGGCTGCCACTTTTTCACGGTGGCCCATTGTAAGCACTGCACGGGTCCCTCATGCAGCGGGGATCAGGGGCTCGGCCCTCACATGAGAGCCGCACTCCTGCTCTAACTGCCCGGAACAGAAGGAGGAGTGACAGAGAGAGGGGACTTCCTCTGTCACAAATAGGCACCCCGCAAATGCAATAGCAAGGTACCGATGTGTGCAAAACCTTGAGTATTTTCCATCAGGCTGTGCCTCTCTGGCGCATCTTGCTGGTCAATGTCAGTAAAGCACTGACATTTAAATGGAATGCACTATAGGGATAGTGCATTGTATGTTAAAAGCAATCAAAATGTTGTTTGTTAGGCCTCTTTCACACGGGCGAGTTTTCCGCGCGGCTGCAATGCGTGAGGAGGGCGCATTGCACCCGCACTGAATCCGGACCCATTCATTTCTATGGGGCTGTGCACATGAGCGGTGATTTTCACGCATCACTTCTACGTTGCGTGAAAATCGCAGCATGCTCTATATTGTGCGTTTTTCACGCAATGCAGGCCCTATAGAAGTGAATGGGGCTGCGGGAAAATCGCAAGCATCCGCAAGCAAATGCGGATGCAGTGCGATTTTCCCGCATGGTTGCTTAGCAACGGGACCAGATCTTTATTATTTTCCCTTATAACATGGTTATAAGGGGAAATAATTGCATTCTTAATAAAGACTGCATAGTAAAATGAAGAGGAAGGGGTTAAAAATAATAAAAGTTAACTTACCTTAGCCACTTGATCGCGTAGTTGCGATCTGTCCTCTCTTTCCCTGCATCAGCTAAGAACTAAAGGACCTGTGATGACGTCACATCACATGGTCCAATCACATGGTCCATCTTACCATGGTGGCTAAGGTAAGTTAACTTTTATTATTTTTAACCCCTTCCACTTCATTTTACTATGCATTCTTTATTAAGAATGCTATTATTTCCCCTTATAACCATGTTATAAGGGAAAATAATAAATTCTCCAGAATACTCTACCCGAAGCCGGACTTCAGTGATGAAGTCCGGCTTCGGGTCTGGGTACCAAACATGGCGATTTTTCTCACGTGCGTGCAAAACGCATTACAAACGTTTGCACCCACGCAGAAAAATCGCGCATATTCCCGCAACGCACCCGCCTCTTATCCGGGCATCAAACATGACACCCGTGTGAAAGAGGCCTTACAGTTTTAAAAATTCTAATTAAAAAATAAATAAATAAATACACTTTTTTTCCATTGAAACTGCACTTTTCAATGAAAAATGCAAAAAAAAGAAAAAATACCCCATATGTTTAGTATCGCCGCGTCCATAACGACCCTTACTACATAAATGTCATGTAAATTATCCTCTATGGTGCATGCCATAAAAAAAAAAAAATAATTATAGAATTGCTAATTTATTCTTAGTTGCCACTGAAAAAAAATTAATAACAAGCGATCAAAAAGTGTAATTTACTCCAAAAATCGTCCCACAAAAATCAAGCCCTAATGGTCTTGGAAAGCGGCGATGCAAAAAGATATTCTTCCTTTTAAAAAGTGTTATATTTATAGAATAAATTATATTATGTGATTTATACCGAAAAATGAACACCGTAAAATTTATAACGTAAAAACTCATCACAGGTCCTTTAGTTCTTAGCTGATGCAGGGAAAGAGAGGACAGATCGCAACTACGCAATCAAGTGGCTAAGGTAAGTTAACTTTTATTATTTTTAACCCCTTCCTCTTCATTTTACTATGCAGTCTTTATTAAGAATGCTATTATTTCCCCTTATAACCATGTTATAATGGAAAATAATAAAGATCTGGTCCCGTTGCTAAGCAACCATGCGGGAAAATCGCAACGCATCCGCACTTGCTTGCGGATGCTTGCGATTTTCCAGTGACCCCATTCACTTCTATAGGGCCTGCGTTGCGCGAAAAACGCACAATATAGAGCATGCTGCAATTTTCACGCAACGCAGAAGTGATGCGTGAAAATCACCGCTCATGTGCACAGCCCCATAGAAATGAATGGGTCCGGATTCAGTGCGGGTGCAATGCGTCTTCCTCACGCATTGCACCCGCGCGGAAAACTCGCCCGTGTGAAAGTGGCCTTACGGCGGTGTGCTGGAGGCCTACGACTTTTTAGCACTCAGTTGAGATTGCTTTGTAATAGATTTTTACTGTTAGGTCATTTCAGTTGGAAGGTGACATTCTAGGCTTTTGCTGGCCAGACATTTGTCACATATTAGATATGAAAGATTTCATTTGATGACATTTGTATTTATAATGGGAAGAGCACAGCCCAATTTATGTCTGTTTTAGGTGACGTGAAATTTGGAAATTCCAGACAGTTAACAGAGTTTATGGTTTCCTGCCAACATGTTAAGTGAAGCAGGTGCCTGGAATCTCCAGCCATTATATTGTTCAAAAAACACAAAACAGGTAGTTATGTATACCATACTGTATAAACTCTCTAAATCTATGAATATGTTACATATGTACAGTATAAAATGCACTTGCTTAGCAGAGCGGTGTATCTGGAAATCATTGTAGACTGTTGCCTTCTTAGATGTATTTTGTGCAATGCAACAGTTACCATTTCTAATAAATTGCCTGCCTTAGACAACCCCTAGAAAGCATTTCCTTGCTTAGGACCCCCACCATGTCTCCCCATGGAGGGCCCTGTATTATATTACTAGTCAGTTGATTTCAATGAGTGCTGTGTTATGCTTAACTTAATAAATGAGAACTTGGAGGATTTACCAAGAGCGGGATGTGGATTTGATGCCCTCTATTATTAGCTCAACATAGGGGAAAGGGGTTTAAAACTAATAACCACTTTAAAGCAGATGACTTGAGAATATTAGCAACTACATGGTCTATGGATGTGGGACTCTCCTTGCCTTCTTTGCTTTGTTTTATCACACTTGTGACATCAGGATGCCAATAAAATCCCGACTGTTTCCAGCTCTGCTGCTTTGGGCCTCACCTCCGAAATAGGTTTACAGGCTGCAAAATTGACATAGGCTTATATGGTTTGTGACTACTGCAGCCAATCAGTGGCCTCAGCATTCTCATTCTGTAAACTGCTGAGGCCAGTGTTAGTTTGTATAGGTCATGTGCCGCATACCGCTGCACCCTGTTAACACACACCGGAAAACAGGCCACGTTTAGTGAAGATTTAGAAAAAAATTGGACAACCCCTTGAGTGTATGATAAACTGAGATTATAAAGCAAACTTATGAAACTGGCCTGGACAAAAATGATGGTACCCTTAAAGGAAATCTTTAGTGATTCAGTGATTGCAGTGATTGCTTCAAAAGGGTGTGCAACAAAATATTAAGTTAAAGGGAATCCAACAAGCAGACCTAACCGCCCACAGCGTCTTCTCCCCCTCCCTGACGGCTGAGCGAACTCTCGCGCAGGTGCCGTACCCACTGAGGACTGCGCCAGCGCGATGTACTGGAGACTGAGGGCAGGATCTTCATCATTGCCACTGGGCATGCGCCGAGCCAGTGATGTCAGATGCTCGCTCTCCCCTCAGTCATCCTGGGAGGAAGCGCATGCCCAGTGACAATGATGAAGCTCCTGCCCTCAGTCTCCAGTACATCACGCTGGCGCAGCCCTCAGTGGGTACTGCGCCTGCGCGAGAGTTCGCTCGGCCGTCAGGGAGGGGAAGGAGATGCTGTGGGCGGTTAGGTCTGCTTGTTGGAGGCGGCTTTGGGCACTGTAGGGGGGCGTTACTGGGCTCCAAAGGGGGAAGAAAACGCCCCTCTGGGCACCTTCAGGCTTCATTTGCATAAAGATAAAAAGCGTTTTTTAGCAAAACTACTGCACAAAATTACATAATAGAAAAGACAAGCCGATTCAAGGTACTGTGTTCTGCATGACTGGTTTAAAAGCTGAAATAGTGTAATCAGAGGTGACAGATTCCCTTTAACTTAATATTTTGTTGCACACCCTTTTGAAGCAATCACTGCAACCAAGATATTTCTGTAACTCTCAATCAAACTTTTGCACATGTCTGGGGGTATTTTGGCTCATTACTTGTGAGCAAACTGTCAGGTTTGAAGGGTGCATTCTCTAGGCTGCACGTTTCAGCTCTTTCCACAGATGTTCAATAGTATTTGGATCAGGGCTCATAGAAGACCACTTCAGAATAGTCCAACTCTTTGCTTAGCCATTCTTGGATGTTTTTAGCTGTGTGTTTTGGATCATTATCCTGTTGGAGGATGCATGACCTCTGATTGAGACAAATCTTTCTGACACTAGGCAACACATTTCGGTCTAGAATGCCTTGATAGCCTTGAGATTTCATTGTATCCTGCATGGATTCAATACACCCTTTGCCGAATGCAGCAAAGCAGCCCAAATACATAATGTAGCCTTCTCCATGTTTCACAGCAGATACAATGTTCTTATATTTGTAAGCTTCGTTTTTGCTTCTGTGAACATAGAGCTAATGCCAAAAATCTCCAGTTTGTCTCATCTGTCCAAAGGACATTCTTCCAGAAGTTTTCTGGTTTGTCACTATGTATTTTTGCAAATTCCAGTCTCACAGTTTTATGATTTGCTATGGTTTCCTCCTTGGTCATCTTTCATTAAGTCCACTTTGGCTAAAACAGCGACGGATGGTGCAGTCTGACACTGATGTACCTTGACCTTGAGGTTCAACTCTAATCTCTTTGGAAGTTGTTCAGGGCTCTTTGGGTACCATTTGTATTATCAATCTCTTCAATTTGTCAGCAATTTTCCTCAAGCCTCCAAGTCCAGGGAAGTTGGCTACAGTCCAATAGACCTTAACCACTTCCCGACTGCCCACTGTGTATATATGTCCTATATGCACATGCCCCCGTGCAGATAGCATGTATATACATGTGCAGGCAGCGCTTTAATCCCAGTGCTGATCAGCAATCTAGCAGGAGCAGGTTGGGTCCTGGCTGACAGACACAGCAAGGACCCTGAGGAGAAGACAGCAACGGTTTATTACCGCTTCTGCCTTCTCCTGTGTCGGCAGGAGAGTGCTGAACGAGCCGCATGGTGGAGGGAGCAGGGAGGAGCCGCTTCCTCTGTTAGTCCCGGCAGTCACGTGACCGCCGGGGGTGTCTGGAGCAGGGGCATGGTCTAAGGAGACCCTGATCAGCTCTGCCTGTGTGTCATGCCCCCAAAGGGTGCTGTTTTCCCCTCTAACTGGGGCTCCTGTGGCTGCCGCATTTACAGTCGAAAAAAAAAAAGTCAGTGTCCTCCTGAGGTCTTTTAATTACCTCATGTGGGACATATTATGTGGCAAAAAATAATGTAAGATATAAAAAAAAAAAATACAAATAAGAAAAATATTAAAAATGCAGTCGCTAAAAGAAACCGTCACCATAGTCGCCCTGTTCTCTCAAACCTATACATGTTATAAATTAAAACGATCGTCACAAAATAGGGAACCCATTCCAATAATTAATTTTTGTGTCAGTTTTAATATATAAAAAATAAAAAGCTATAATAAATAAAAATTAGCTTTTTAAAAATAATTAGCGGTTTTCCTCCAAATTATCCCTAAAAAAAGAAAAAAAACCTCTGAAAAAACATTCTAACAAAACACCCTAAGGCCCCTTTCAAACGGGCGTGATTTCCGCACAGGTGCAATGCGTGAGGTGAACGTGACCTAAAAAAAAAATATCACGTGACCTAACCTCTCAGGTGAACACCGAAAAAAATTAAAATAAAAATGGTGTAAAAAAAAGCCATTTTTGTCACCTTACATGACAAAAAGTGCAACATCAAGCAATCAAAAAGGCGTATGTCCCACAAAATGGTACCAATAAAACCGTCACCTCATCTCTCAAAAAATAAGACCCTACCTGAGACAATTAGTAAAAAAATAAAAAATATGACTCTCAGAAAATGGAAACACTGAAATATGATTTTTTTTGCTTCAAAACTGCTTTATTGTGCTAAAGTAAAAAAAAATAATAAAAACAAACTGCTCATTAAAAATATCACATCATGACCTAACCCCTCAGGTGAACACCGTAAAAAAAATAAATTTAAACAGTGCCAAAAAAGGCATTTTTTGTCTCCTTACATCACAAAAATTGCAACACAAAGCGATCAAAAAGGCGTATGCCCCCCAAATAGTACCAATCAAAGCACCTCATCTTGCAAAAAATGAGACCCTACATAAGAAAATCGCTCAAAAATAAAAAACTATAGCTCTCAGAACATGGAGACACTGAAACATCATTTTTTTCTATTATGTATCGCCGAGTCCGTAACAACCAGCTCTATAAAAATATCACGTGACCTAACCCCTCAGGTGAACACCGAAAAAAATGAAAATAAAAACGGTGTAAAAAAAAGCCATTCACATGACCTAACCCCTCAGGTGAACACCGTAAAAAAAAAAAAAAAAAAAAAAATAGTGTAAAAAAAAGCCATTCACATGACCTAACCCCTCAGGTGAACACCGTAAAAAAAAAAATTTAAACAGTGCCAAAGGTGAACACCGAAAAAAATAAAAATAAAAACGGTGTAAAAAAAAGCCATCTAACTCCTCAGGTGAACACCAAAAAAAAAAAAATTAAAACGGTGTAAAAAAAAGCAATTTTTCTCACCTTACATGACAAAAAGTGCAACACTAAGCAATCAAAAAGGCGTATGTCCAACAAAATGGTACCGATAAAACCGTCACCTCATCTCGCAAAAAATAAGATCCTACCTGAGAAAATTAGTAAAAAAATAAAAAAACGATGACTCTCAGAAAATGGAGACATTGAAATATGATTTTTTTTGCTTCAAAACTGCTTTATTGTGCTAAAGTGAAAAAAATTATAAAAACAACCTGCTCATTAAAAATATCACATGACCTAACCCCTCAGGTGAACACCGTAAAAAAAATTACATCACAAAAATTGCAACACCAAGCGATCAAAAAGGCGTATGCCCCCCAAAAGAGTACCAATCAAAGCGTCACCTCATCTTGCAAAAAATGAGACCCTACCTAAGACAATCGGTCAAAAAATAAAAAAGCTATGGCTCTCAGACTAAGAAGACACTAAAATATAATTTTTTGGTTTCAAAATGGTATTATTGGGTAAAACTTAAATAAATAAGAAAAATAATACATATTAGGTATTGCCACATCCGTAATGATTTGCTATATAAAAATATCACATGAAATAACCCCTCAGGTGAACGCTGTAAAAATAAATAAATAAAAACTGTTCCAAAATTAACAATTTTGTGGTCACCTTGCCCCATAAAGTGCAATAATCAATGACCAAAAAATCAAATCTACCCAAAAATGTACCAATAAAACTGGCACTTTATCCCCTAGTTTCCAAAATGGGGTAACGGTTTGGAAGTTTCTACTGTAAGGGTGCATCAGGGGGGCTTCAAATGTAACATGGCATCTAAAAACCAGTACAGCAAAATCTGCCTCCAAAAACCATATGGCGTTCCTTTTCTTCTGCACTCTGCCGTGTGTCCGTATAGCGGTTTTTCTGTAAACCACAGGATCAGGGTAATAAATATTGAGTTTTGTTTGGCTGTTAACGCTTGATGTGTTAAAAAAAAAAAGAATAAAAATGAAAAATCTGCTAAAAAAGTTAAATTTAGAAATTTCATCTCCATTTTCAGAGTTGAACCAACACGAACTGTAAAGTTCGGGTTCGTACCGGACTTTAGTTCGGCCGTTTATTAAAGCTTGTTGAAAAGCTGCAGTGCAGCCAATCAACAAGCGTTTAACATGTGTGCCCTTAGAAGCCATCACAGCCATTTTTTCTTGTTGGTGCAATTAAACTTTTTTTACCCTGCCCTGAGCCCAGTGACACAGAAAAATAATTTTTATCCATCTGTTAGTTAGGTGGGTGTCAGCGGCCATTTTGTTCAAGTGTAGTGCACTTGCACCTGCATATGTGCCAGGGACAATAATTTAATCCTGTTCTTTGAGTTCAGTGGGCAACATATACCCATTTTTTAAGTGCACCTGCACTGCATATGTGCCAGGGGATGGGAAAATAATATAGGTAATCCGTCTGGGAGTTTAGGGACCCAGGGGGTGACATTTTCACATTTTTTTCTGTAAAGTACCCATGTAAGTGTAATCAATTCAGTAAATCCATCTGTTCGGTTCTGGGGGGACAAATTCATTTATTTTTTGCTAAAAAGTGCATTTGCGCCCTGCACTGCTTTTGTGATAGTGAAAGAAAATTAGTTAAATCCATCTGTTTTACCGTGGGTGAAAAATCTTCTTTTTTTCCCAATAAAGTACCTTTGCAGGCTGCACTGCTAACCTGATAGTGAAATAAAATCGGTAAATACAACTGGGACATTGCGGGGGGGAAAAAAAACCTTAATTTTTGGCACAAAGTACATTTGTGATAGTGAAAGATAATCAGTTAAATACATCTGTTTTATTTGTGGGTGAAAAAAATCATTTTTTCCCCTATAAACTACCCTTTCGGCCTGCACTGCACATTTGATAGTGAAACATAATCACTAAATCTATCTGTTCCACTGTGGGTGAAAAAATCATCTTTTTTTTCCTATAAAGTACCTTTGCGGCCTGCACTGCAAATCTGATAGTGAAATAAAATCATTCAATACAACTGGGACATTGTGGGTGAAAAAAAACACTTTTTTTTTGGCCATAAAGTCCCCTGTGCCTGCACTATAATATCAGTAAATCCCTTAGATTGTGGGTGGACATTTCCATGGTTATCAGGCCAGTCATTCACAAGTGGCTTGGAGGTTGTGTTCCTGCTGCACTGCATACGTGACTGGGAAATATATTCTGCAAATTCGGCGGCGTTTAGACTGTTGGGTGATCTGTACACCTTTTTTCTTTCAAAGTGCCCCTGCTCGGCATACCTAACAGGGAAATATATTCAGTAAATTTGGCGAGGTTTAGATTGTTGGGTGATCTGTACCCCTTCTTTCAAAGTACCCCTGCACTGCATACCTGACAGCGACAATAATAATTAAATTAAATTCGTCTGTCACATATTTGTGTGAACTAAAACAATTTTTCCTCCTTATGACGCCGGCACTTCATATCTGACAGTGAAATTAATTCAGTAAATCCATCTGTTAGATTCAAGGGGAGCAAATTCACTTTTTTGCGCGGTCAAGTACCCCTGCGGCCTGCGCTGTGTATCTGACAGTGAAAATAATTCTATTAAATTCATCTGTCATTTGTGTGACCAAAACTACCTGACAGGGAACAAATTTTCTTAAATTTGCCTGTTACTTCGTTGTGTGACTGAAATGAATGAGGAGAGCGTCAAATAAGAGACGTGGCCCTAGTCGTGGTGCTGCTGGTGTTGGTCAAACTCCTGTTGCAGGGAGAGGACGTGGTGGATCTGTGCCAGCTACACGCCCAAATGAAACACCTTCCTCAGGTGCGTGTAGACAACAGAGCCTTCAGCGTTATTTAGTAGGCCCTAATACCGCTCTACGAATGGTGAGGCCAGAACAAGTACAGTCGCTAGTAGATTGGATGGCTGACAGTGTCTCCAGTAACTTCACATTGTCTCCCACCCAGTACACTGCTGAAAGCTCAGAGTTGGCACCTGCTGGCCATGGGCATCAATCTTGCACCTCACCCCCTTGTAAATCAGCCAAGCAGTCTGAGCCCCAAGTCATGCAGCAGTATCTTATGCTTTTGTATTACTCTGCTGGCAGGGTTTCCCAGGGCCATCCACCTAGCCCTGCCCCAGAAGTGGAAGAGATTGAGTGCACTGATGCCCAACCACTTATGTTTGAGGATGAGGACATGGGAAGACCACCACAGCACATCTCTGATGATGACGAAACACAGGTGCCAACTGCTGCGGCTTTCTGCAGTGTGCAAACCGACAAGGAGGGCAGGGGTGAAAACTGGGTGGAAGATGATATGGCAGAAAATGAGGTCCTAGACCCCACATGGAATCAAGGTCATGCAGTTCAAGGAAGAGGCGGTGGTCGCACAGAGCCAACAGCATAGCAAAAGAGAAGGCAGGGTGCAAAAGCAGAGTGGCCTTCCACTAGACAGTAGGCCTGCTACTGCCCACTGCACCCAGGGACCGAGCACAACAAAGCCAGCTTCAAGGAGTTCCCTGGAGTGGCAGTTCATCAGACAATGTGCAGATCACAAGACACATTGACACGCTGTGCAATCAGAGCCTGAAGCGAGGCATAAACGTTCTAAACCTGAGCACAACCTGCATGACCAGGCATCTAAGTGCAAAGCACGAGCTGCAGTGGAGTTAACACCTCCAAAACCAAGAAAGGTCTCAGGCTCCTCCTGCTCCCTCTTCTGCTGCAGTCTCGACCTCTTCCTCCACCTCTGGAGTGACAGTGGCACCGGCCACCCTGCAAACAGAGGATGTGTCAGCAACGCCACCACGTCCGTCACCTTCAATAAGCAGCACCACAATGTCCCATGGCAGCGTTCAGCTGTCCATCTTCTAAACACTGGAGTAAAGAGGAAGTACCCCCCTACCCACCCACAATCCCTGGCCCTGAATGCCTGCATTTTAAAATTCCTGCCCTTTGAAATGCTGTCATTCCATCTGGTGGAGATGGAGAGTTTTAAAAACCTTATGGCGGTGGCTGTCCCAGAGTACGTCGTTCCAAGCTGCCACTACTTTTCCAGGGGAGCCATCCCTTACCTGCACAAACAAGTGGGGGACAAAATCAGGTGTGCACTGAGCAACTCCATCTGTGGCAAGGTCCACATAACTACCGATACATGGACCGGTGAGCATGGGCAGGGACGGTATATCTCCCTAACAGCACACTGGGTAAATGCAGTGGCGGCTGGGCCTGAGGTAGATAGCTGTTTGGCACATTTCCTTCCGCCACCGAGGATTGCAGAGCATTTCTCTTTGCCTCCTGTTGCCTCCTCCTCCTACTACTCCTCTTCCTCCTCTAACACCTCCTCATCCGCTCAGTGTAACACCTTCACCACCAACTTCTGCACATTCAGAGGAAAACGACAGCAGGCAGTTTTGAAACTTATCTGTTTGGGGGACAAACCTCACACCGCGCAGGAGCTGTGGACGGGCATGGAACAACAGACCGATCAGTGCCACTAAGCCTCAAGCCTGGCCTGGTGGTGTGCGATAATGGGCGAAATCTCGTAGCAGCTCTGGGCCTAGCTGGTTTAACGCACATCCCTTGCCTAGGAATGTGCTGAATTTGGTGGTGCAGAAGCTCCTGAAAAACTACGATATGTCAGAGCTGCTGCAGAAAGCGCAGGCCATTCTCACCCTGCTGCTGATTGCCTGTCAATGCTGCAGCGTAACTTCGGCCATCCCGCTCACCGCCTCATATGCGACATGCCCACAAGGCAGAACTCCACCTTGCACAGACTGTGCGAGCAGCAGTAGGCGATAGTGGAGTGTCAGCTGCAGCACGCAGGGTTGAGTCGCTCTGCGGAACAGCACCACTTCACCGCCACTGAGTGGGCCTCCATGTGAAACCTGTGTGTCTTGTTGCGCTGTTTCGACTACTCCACCAACATGGCCAGTGCCGATGACGCCGTTCTCAGCGTTACTATCCCACTTCTATGGCTCCTTGAAAAAACTCTTTGGGCCAGGTACACAATTGTCCAGCCAGGGCACAGTTCTGGAGGATGAGGAGGAGGAACCATATTCCATGTGGCACCCAAAGCAGCTCATGGACATCACTTGTGCATGGCTGGGGGAATATAGAGGGCACAGATGATACACCTCCCACAGAGGACAGCTTGTCCTTGCCTCTGGGAAGCCTGGCACACATGAGGGGCTAAATGCTGCAGTGCCTACGCAGCGACCGCCGAGTTGCCCACATTCTAACTTGTGCTGATTACTGGTTGGCCACCCTGCTGAATCCCCGTTACAAGGACAACGTGCCGTCCTTAATTTCATCAATGGAGCGTGATCAGAAGATGCGTGACTACCAGCGCATGCTGGTAGACGCGCTGCTGATGGCATTCCTGCCTGACAGTGGGGGCTCAGTGGAAGCACAAGGCGAAGGCAGAGGAGAAGGAAGAGGTCGCCAAGACAGCCGAGGCACTGCCGGCACATCAGAAGGCAGCATGGCCAAAATGTGGAAAAGCTTTGTCACCCCTCTACAACAACCAGCACCACCAGCTGATATGCAATGTCTTAGCAGAAGGCAGCAACATGGTGGAGCAGTATGTGTGCACACTAGTGTTGAGCGAACAGTTCGAGCATCGTTCGGGTTCGTACCGAATTTTGGGGTGTCCGTGACACGGACCCGAACCCGGACATTTTCAAAAAAGTTCGGGTTCGGGTCCGGTGTTCGTCGATTACTTCCCGCTTTCTGAAGGGCTGCACAGCAGCCAATCAGCTAGTGTTTTACTTCTTGCCCTAAAGCCCATCACAGCCATGCCTACTAATGGCATGGCTGTTATTGGCCAAGTGCAGCATGTGACCCAGCCTCTATTTAAGCTGGAGTCACGTAGTGCCGCACGTCACACTGCTCTGATTAGTGTAGGGAGAGGACGCAGCTTCTGTGAGGGCGAGATAGGCAGGGATAAAGAAGTGAATGATCTACATTTCTACACCTGTGCATCAGAACAACTCAGCTGAGCTGTTCACTGAAAGTCACTATTTTGTTTAGACAGGCCAGAGCGATTTTTACTGGCACATGTAACTGGGCTGACCGGCGGTGGCCATTTTGGGACTTGTGGTGCGCCAGCACAAGCTGCCACAGAGTCTAAACCAAAGCTCCAAAGAAGTGAAAAATCTACACCTGTGAATCAGAACAACAGCTATTCAGCTGCTCAGTCAAAGTCAATTTTTTTTCTTGCTGGGCAGACCGTTTTCTGGCACATGTTACTGGGCTGATAGGTGGCGGCCATTTTGGGACTTGTGGTGCTACAGCAAAAGCTGCCACAACGTCCATTAATCTCATGTAATAGTCGATTTTTTCATAGATATACTACATCAGGGGTTTGGCTGTGCTTGTGTCACCCATACTAACTGCAAAGATATTTAATATATCAGTGGTGAAACTGAAAGTAACCCACTTGGATAGCAAATCCCATGAATGTGCTGTTCCAGCTAGGCTAGCCAGTGCCACTACAGCCAAAGTCCAATACTGTCAGCCAGAAATATTTTTTTTTTTATGTGCCAGAAATATAAATTAAAAAAAGCTTTCACCGTAATATAGTAACATAGTAACATAGTATATAAGACCGAAAAAAGACATTTGTCCATCCAGTTCGGCCTGTTTCCTACAAGTTGATCCAGAGGAAGGCAAAAAACCCCTGTGAGGCAGAAGCCAATTTTCCTCACTTAAGGGGAAAAAAATTCCTTCCCGACTCCAATCAGGCAATCAGAATAACTCCCTGGATCAACGACCCCTCTCTAGTAGCTATAGCCTGTAATATTATTACACTCCAGAAATAAATCCAGTCCCCTCTTGAATTCCTTTATTGTACTTACCATCACCACCTCCTCAGGCAGAGAGTTCCATAGTCTCACTGCTCTTACAGTGAAGAATCCTTTTCTATGTTTGTGTACAAACCTTCTTTCCTCCAGACGCAGAGGATGTCCCCTTGTCACAGTCACAGTCCTGGGGATAAATAGATGATGGGACAGATCTCTGTACTGACCCCTGATATATTTATACATAGTTATTAGATCTCCCCTCAGTCGTCTTTTTTCTAAAGTGAATAACCCTAATTTTGATAACCTTTCAGGGTACTGTAGATCCCTCATTCCAGTTATTACTTTAGTTGCCCTCCTCTGAACCCTCTCCAGCTCTGCTATGTCTGTCTTGTTCACAGGAGCCCAGAACTGTACACTGTACTCCATGTGTGGTCTGACTAGTGATTTGTAAAGTGGTAGGACTATGTTCTCATCACGGGCGTCTATGCCCCTTTTGATGCAACCCATTATCTTATTGGCCTTGGCAGTAGCTGCCTGACACTGGTTTTTGCAGCTTAATTTGCTGTTTATTAAAATTCCTAGATCCTTTTCCATGTCAGTGTTACCGAGTGTTTTACCATTTATTATGTACGGGTGACTTGCATTATTCCTTCCCATGTGCATAACTTTACATTTGTCAGTGTAATAATAAAATTATTCTGGTGTTAGACCAGAAGAAGCACTCCTGTTGTAATTAATACTTTAAAAAGACTTAGGCAATATTTCTCCCAGTGTGGGAAATTTATCTAGCAAAACTAGCATTTTAAAAATTCCGGTGTTCTGAAATACCAGCAGTCCTCTTGTAATTAATACCGCAAAAAGGCATTATATCGTCCAGTGTTGTAATTTTGGTGAAAAACAGGCCAATTTAATCAGTCTGGTGTTAGTTACACCAGAAACAGTAGGCCTCACGTTTTTACTCCTGTAAAAAGGAATTAATACAGGAAAAAGGCATTACATTATCCAGTGTTGTAATTTTGGTGAAAAAAAGGGCAATTTAATCAATCTGGTGTTAGTTACACCAGAAACAGTAGGCAGCACGTTTTTACTCCTGTAAAAGGAATTAATACCGGAAAAGGCATTACATTGTCCAGTGTTGTAATTTTGGTGAAAAAAAGGCCAATTTAATCAATCTGGTGTTAGTTACACCAGAAACAGTAGGCCTCACGTTTTTACTCCTGTAAAAGGAATTAATACCGGAAAAAGGCATTACATTGTCCAGTGTTGTAATTTTGGTGAAAAAAGGCCAATTTAATCAATCTGGTGTTAGTTACACCAGAAACAGTAGGCAGCACGTTTTACTCCTGTAAAAGGAATTAATACCGAAAAAGGCATTACATTGTCCAGTGTTGTAATTTTGGTGAAAAAAGGCCAATTTAATCAATCTGGTGTTAGGTACACCAGAAACAGTAGGCATCACGTTTTTACTCCTGTAAAAGGAATTAATACCGGAAAAGGCATTACATTGTCCAGTGTTGTAATTTTGGTGAAAAAGGCCACTTTAATCAATCTGGTGTTAGGTACACCAGAAACAGTAGGCAGCACGTTTTACTCCTGTAAAAAGGAATTAATACCGGAAAAGGCATTACATTGTCCAGTGTTGTAATTTTGGTGAAAAAAGGCCAATTTAATCAATCTGGTGTTAGGTACACCAGAAACAGTAGGCCTCACGTTTTTACTCCTGTAAAAGGAATTAATACCGGAAAAAGGCATTACATTGTCCAGTGTTGTAATTTTGGTGAAAAAAAGGCCAATTTAATCAATCTGGTGTTAGGTACACCAGAAACAGTAGGCCTCACGTTTTTACTCCTGTAAAAGGAATTAATACCGAAAAAGGCATTACATTGTCCAGTGTTGTAATTTTAGTGAAAAAGGCCAATTTAATCAATCTGGTGTTAGTTACACCAGAAACAGTAGGCCGCACGTTTTACTCCTGTAAAAGGAATTATATCTCCCCGTGTGGGAATCTATGTACCAAAACTAGCATTTTAAAAATTCTGGTGTCCAATTTGCAGCAGTTTTCTTGTAATTAATACCGGAAAAAGGAATTATATCTTCCAGTGTGGGAATTTATGTACACAAACTAGCATTTTAAAAATTCTGGTGTCCAATTAGCAGCAGTCTTCTTGTAATTAATACCTGAAAAGGCATTACATTGTCCAGTGTTGTAATTTTGGTGAAAAAGGCCAATTTAATCAATCTGGTGTTAGTTACACCAGAAACAGTAGGCAGCACGTTTTTACTCCTGTAAAAGGAATTAATACCGGAAAAAGGCATTACATTGTCCAGTGTTGTAATTTTGGTGAAAAAAGGCCAATTTAATCAATCTGGTGTTAGTTACACCAGAAACAGTAGGCCTCACGTTTTACTCCTGTAAAAGGAATTAATACCGAAAAAGGCATTACATTGTCCAGTGTTGTAATTTTGGTGAAAAAAGGCCAATTTAATCAATCTGGTGTTAGTTACACCAGAAACAGTAGGCAGCACGTTTTACTCCTGTAAAAGGAATTAATACCGAAAAAGGCATTACATTGTCCAGTGTTGTAATTTTGGTGAAAAAAGGCCAATTTAATCAATCTGGTGTTAGTTACACCAGAAACAGTAGGCCTCACGTTTTTACTCCTGTAAAAAGGAATTAATACCGAAAAAGGCATTACATTGTCCAGTGTTGTAATTTTGGTGAAAAAAGGCCAATTTAATCAATCTGGTGTTAGTTACACCAGAAACAGTAGGCAGCACGTTTTACTCCTGTAAAAGGAATTAATACCGAAAAAGGCATTACATTGTCCAGTGTTGTAATTTTGGTGAAAAAAGGCCAATTTAATCAATCTGGTGTTAGTTACACCAGAAACAGTAGGCAGCACGTTTTACTCCTGTAAAAGGAATTAATACCGGAAAAAGGCATTACATTGTCCAGTGTTGTAATTTTGGTGAAAAAGGCCAATTTAATCAATCTGGTGTTAGGTACACCAGAAACAGTAGGCCTCACGCTTTACTCCTGTAAAAAGGAATTAATACCGAAAAAGGCATTACATTGTCCAGTGTTGTAATTTTGGTGAAAAAAGGCCAATTTAATCAATCTGGTGTTAGTTACACCAGAAACAGTAGGCCGCACGTTTTACTCCTGTAAAAGGAATTATATCTCCCGTGTGGGAATCTATGTACCAAAACTAGCATTTTAAAAATTCTGGTGTCCAATTTGCAGCAGTTTTCTTGTAATTAATACCGAAAAAGGAATTATATCTTCCAGTGTGGGAATTTATGTACACAAACTAGCATTTTAAAAATTCTGGTGTCCAATTAGCAGCAGTCTTCTTGTAATTAATACCTGAAAAGGCATTACATTGTCCAGTGTTGTAATTTTGGTGAAAAAGGCCAATTTAATCAATCTGGTGTTAGTTACACCAGAAACAGTAGGCAGCACGTTTTACTCCTGTAAAAAGGAATTAATACCGAAAAAGGCATTACATTGTCCAGTGTTGTAATTTTGGTGAAAAAAGGCCAATTTAATCAATCTGGTGTTAGTTACACCAGAAACAGTAGGCCTCACGTTTTTACTCCTGTAAAAGGAATTAATACCGGAAAAAGGCATTACATTGTCCAGTGTTGTAATTTTGGTGAAAAAAGGCCAATTTAATCAATCTGGTGTTAGTTACACCAGAAACAGTAGGCCTCACGTTTTTACTCCTGTAAAAGGAATTAATACCGAAAAAGGCATTACATTGTCCAGTGTTGTAATTTTGGTGAAAAAAGGCCAATTTAATCAATCTGGTGTTAGTTACACCAGAAACAGTAGGCCTCACGTTTTACTCCTGTAAAAGGAATTAATACCGAAAAAGGCATTACATTGTCCAGTGTTGTAATTTTGGTGAAAAAGGCCAATTTAATCAATCTGGTGTTAGTTACACCAGAAACAGTAGGCAGCACGTTTTACTCCTGTAAAAGGAATTAATACCGAAAAAGGCATTACATTGTCCAGTGTTGTACTTTGGTGAAAAAAGGCCAATTTAATCAATCTGGTGTTAGTTACACCAGAAACAGTAGGCCTCACGTTTTACTCCTGTAAAAAGGAATTAATACCTGAAAAAGGCATTACATTGTCCAGTGTTGTAATTTTGGTGAAAAAAAGGCCAATTTAATCAATCTGGTGTTAGGTACACCAGAAACAGTAGGCCTCACGTTTTTACTCCTGTAAAAGGAATTAATACCGGAAAAAGGCATTACATTGTCCAGTGTTGTAATTTTGGTGAAAAAAGGCCAATTTAATCAATCTGGTGTTAGTTAGACCAGAAACAGTAGGCCTGCACGTTTTTACTCCTGTAAAAGGAATTATATCTCCCGTGTGGGAATCTATGTACCAAAACTAGCATTTTAAAAATTCTGGTGTCCAATTTGTAATTCTGGTGAAAAAAGGCCAATTTAATCAATCTGGTGTTAGTTACACCAGAAACAGTAGGCCTCACGTTTTTACTCCTGTAAAAGGAATTAATACGGAAAAAGGCATTACATTGTCCAGTGTTGTAATTTTGGTGAAAAAAAGGCCAATTTAATCAATCTGGTGTTAGTTAGACCAGAAACAGTAGGCCGCACGTTTTACTCCTGTAAAAGGAATTATATCTCCCACGTGTGGGAATCTATGTACCAAAACTAGCATTTTAAAAATTCTGGTGTCCAATTTGCAGCAGTTTTCTTGTAATTAATACCGGAAAAAGGAATTATATCTTCCAGTGTGGGAATTTATGTACACAAACTAGCATTTTAAAAATTCTGGTGTCCAATTTGCAGCAGTTTTCTTGTAGTTAATACCGGAAAAAGGAATTATATCTTCCAGTGTGGGAATTTTGGGGCTAAAAATAATATATTTTATTGTGGTGCGAGTTGAATCGCAACAATGAGAAACATTCTATTAAGGGACGAGGACGCGGTCGTGGTGGTGTCCGTGGAGCCTCTGTTGCTGGCAGAGGACGTGGCCGTTCGGCCTCAGGCGCACAAAGTAGTGAACCAACTCCCTCAAGTAGCCGGCAGAATTTAAAGCGATATTTGGTGGGGCCCAATGCCGTTATGAGGATGGTAAGGCCTGAGCAGGTACAGGCGCTAGTCAATTGGGTTGCCGACAGTGGATCCAGCATGTTCACAACATTATCTCCCACCCAGTCTTCTGCTGAAAGCGCACAGATGGCACCTGAAAACCAAGCCCATCAGTCTGTCACATCACCCCCATGCATATCAGGTAAACTGTCTGAGCCTCAAGTTATGCAGCAGTCTCTTATTCTGTTTAAAGACTCTGCTCGCACGGTTTCCCAGGGGCGTCCACCTAGCCCTTCCCCAGCGGTGGAAGACATTCCATGCACTGACGCACAACCACTTATGTATCCAGATGATGAGGACATGGGAATACCACCACAGCAGAGTGACCGAGTCTCTGATGATGACGAAACACTGGTGCCCACTGCCGCGTCTTATTGCAGTGTGCAGACTGAACAGGAGGAGGTCAGGGAGGAAGTCTGGGTGGAAGACGATGCAGAGGACGATGAGGTCTTAGACCCCACATGGACTGAAGGTCGTGCCGCTGACTTAAATAGTTCAGAGGAAGAGGCAGTGGTGAGACCGAGACAACAGCGAAGCCAAAGAGGGAGCAGGGGCAAAAGCAGAACAGCCGCCGTCCAGAGAGTTCGCCTGCTATTGGCCAGCGCCAACAGGGACCCAGCACCCCAAAGGCATCTTCAAGGAGTTCCCTGGCATGGCACTTCTTCAAACAATGTGCTGACGACAAGACCAGAGTGGTTTGCACGCTGTGCCATCAGACCCTGAGGCGAGGCATTAGCGTTCTTAACCTGAGCACCACCTGCATGATCAGGCATCTACATGCAAAGCATGAACTGCAGTGGAGTACACACCTTAAAAACAAGGAACCGCTCAGGCTCCCCTGCTCCCTCTACCGCTGCTGCCTCGGCTTCCGCCTCGAGAGGAATGTTGCCACCTGCCGGAGCCACCACCACCACCACCACCACCGCCACCGTCACCTAGCGTCTCCACTATTTCACACAGCAGCGTTCAGCTCTCCATCTCTCAAACCTTTGAGAGGAAGCGCAAATTCCCACCTAGTCACCCTCGAGGCCCTTGGCCTGAATGCCAGCATTTCTAAACTACTGGCCTTTGAAATGCTGTCATTCCGGCTAGTGGACACTGAACAGCTTCAAACAGCTGATGGCCATGGCTGTCCCCCAGTATGTGGTTCCCAGCCGCCACTACTTCTCCAAGACAGCCGTGCCTTCCCTGCACATGCAAGTGTCCGATAAAATCAAGTGTGCACTGCGCAACGCCATTTGTGGCAAGGTCCACCTAACCACAGATACGTGGACCAGTAAGCACGGCCAGGGGCAGCTATATCTCACTAACTGCACACTGGGTAAATGTAGTGGCGGCTGGGCCCCAGGCGGAGAGTTCCTTGGCGCACGTCCTTCCGCCGCCAAGGATCACAGGGCATCATTCTTTGCCTCCTGTAGCCTCCTCCTCCTACTCGGCTTCCTCTCCTCCTCTGCTTCCACCAGCTCATCCAGTCAGCCACACACCTTCACCACCAACTTCCAGCACAGCCCGGGGTAACGTCAGCAGGCCATTCTGAAACTCATATGTTTGGGGGACAGGCCCCACACCGCGCAGGAGTTGTGGCGGGGTATTGAACAACAGACCGACCAGTGGTTGCTGCCGGTGGGCCTCAAGCCCGGCCTGGTGGTGTGCGATAATGGGCGAAATCTCGTCGCAGCTCTGGGACTAGCCGGTTTGACGCACATCCCTTGCCTGGCGCATGTGCTGAATTTGGTGGTGCAAAAGTTCATTCACAACTACCCAGACATGTCAGAGCTGCTGCATAAAGTGCGGGCCGTCTGTGCGCGCTTCCGGCGTTCACATCCTGCCGCTGCTCGCCTGTCAGCGCTACAGCGGAACTTCGGCCTTCCCGCTCACCGCCTAATATGCGGCGTGCCCACCCGGTGGAACTCCACCTTGCACATGCTGGAGAGACTGTGCGAGCAGCAGCAGGCCATAGTGGAGTTTCAGCTGCAGCACGCACGGGTCAGTCGCACTGCGGAACAGCACCACTTCACCACCAATGATTGGGCCTCCATGCGAGACCTGTGTGCCCTGTTGCGCTGTTTCGAGTACGCCACCAACATGGCCAGTGGCGATGCCACTGTTATCAGCGTGACAATACCAATTCTATGTCTCCTAGAGAAAACGCTTAGGGCGATGATGGAAGAGGAGGTGGGCCAGGGCCAGGAGGAGGAGGAGGAGGGTGTCAGTTTTTAGCACTTTCAGGCCAGTCTGTTAGAAGTGGCTCAGAGGAGGTTTTTGCAACAGCAGAGGGCAGGTACAAATGTGGCCAGCCAGGGACCACTACTGGAGGACGAGGAGGATGAGGAGGAGGTGGAGGAGGATGAGGATGAAGCAGGTTCACAGCGGGGTGGCACCCAGCACAGCGCAGGCACATCCCTGGTGCGTGGCTGGGGGATACAGAGGATGATGACGATACGCCTCCCACAGAGGACAGCTTGTCCTTACCTCTGGGGAGCCTGGCACACATGAGCGATTACATGCTGCAGTGCCTGCGCAACGACAGCAGAGTTGCCCACATTTTAGCGTGTGCTGACTACTGGGTGGCCACCCTGCTGGATCCACGGTACAAAGACAATGTGCCCACTTTACTTCCTGCACTGGAGCGTGATAGGAAGATGCTTGAGTACTAGCGCACGCTGGTAGGCAGCGCTCCTGAGAGCATTCCCAACTGTCACAGGGGAACAGGTGGAAGGCCAAGGCCAAGGCAGAGGAGGAGCTAGAGGTCGCCCACGCAGCAGTGTCACGGCCAGCTCCTCTGAGGGCAGGGTTAGCATGGCAGAAATGTGGAAAAGTTTTGTCTCCACGCCACAGCTAACTGCCCCACCACCTGATACGGACGTGTTAGCAGGAGGCAACATTTCACTAACATGGTTGAACAGTACGTCTGCACACAACTCCACGTACTGACGGATGGTTCGGCCCCATTCAACTTCTGGGTTTCCAAATTGTCCACGTGGCCAGAATTAGCATGTTATGCCTTGGAGGTGCTGTCCTGCCCGGCGCCAGCGTTTTATCTGAACGTGTATTCAGCACGGCAGGGGCGTCATTACTGACAAACGCAGCCGCCTGTCCGCAGCCAACGTGGACAAGCTGACGTTTATAAAAATGAACCAGGCATGGATCCCACAAGACCTGACCCTCCCTTGTGCAGAGTAGTCCTTAATAACTGCCTTAAACCATGTTGTCTTGTACTCCTGGCCACTTCTTCATTGAAAAATCAATTTTGAAATTAAGTAGGATCTTGGGGTGCAACCCAGAGTTGAATGAACCTTCCCTCTGTCTGGGTGCCGGGGCCAAAGTACATGAAAGTGTCCTTCTCCTGTGCTGGGTGATATGAATGTTATACTTGTGCTGTCTGACATGTCTCCTTTGTGTGGGTGCAGGGGGCCAAAGTCACTGAAGCGGCCTTCTCCTGTGGTGGGTGATCGAAATGCCTGATTCTCTGCTGTGGGACCTCTCTCCTCTTTCTGGGTGCAGGGGTCAAAGAAACAAAAGGTGGCCTACTCCTGTGGTGGTTGACATGATGCCTGATTCTCTGCTGTGGGACCTCTCTCCTCCGTGTGGCTGCAGGGGTCAAGGTCTCTAAAAGTGCCCTTCTCCTGTGGTGGTTGATGTAAAACTGATGCTTGTGCTATCTGACCTGTCTCCTCTGTGTCGGTGCTAAGGCCTAAGTCACTGAAAGCGGCCTTCTCCTGTGCTGGCTGATATAAATGCCTGAATCTCTGCTGTGGGACCTCTCTCCTCCGTGTGGCTGCAGGGGTCAAAGTCTCTAAAAGTGCCCTTCTCCTGTGGTGGTTGATGTAAAACTGATGCTTGTGCTATCTGACCTGTCTCCTCTGTGTCGGTGCTAAGGCCTAAGTCACTGAAAGCGGCCTTCTCCTGTGCTGGCTGATATAAATGCCTGAATCTCTGCTGTGGGACCTCTCTCCTCCGTGTGGCTGCAGGGGTCAAAGTCTCTAAAAGTGCCCTTCTCCTGTGGTGGTTGATGTAAAACTGATGCTTGTGCTATCTGACCTGTCTCCTCTGTGTCGGTGCTAAGGCCTAAGTAACTAAATGGTGGCCTTCTCCTGAGGTGGTTGATATGATGCCTGATTATGTGCTGTGGGACCTCTCTCCTCTTTCTGGGTGCAGGGGTCAAATTAACTAAAGGTGGCCTACTCCTGTGGTGGGTGATCTGTAAAACTGATGCTTGCGCTATCTGACCTGTCTCCTCTGTCTCGTTGCTAAGGCCTAACTCACTGAAAGTGGCCTTGTCATGTGCTGGGTGATATAAATGTTATACTTGTGCCATCTGACATGGTTGCCGGGGTCCCATTAAATGGTGGCCTACTCCTGTGGTGGGTGATCTAAATGCCTGATTCTCTGCTGTGAAACCTCTCTCCTCCGTCTGGGTGCAGGGGTCAAAGTCTCTCAAAGTGGCCTTCTCTTGTGCTGGGTGATGTAAAACTGATGCTTGTACCATCTGACATGGTTGCCGGGGTCCCATTAAATGATGGCCTACTCCTGTGGTGGGTGATCTAAATGCCTGATTCTCTGCTGTGAAAACCTCTCTCCTCCGTCTGGGTGCAGGGGTCAAAGTCTCTCAAAGTGGCCTTCTCTTGTGCTGGGTGATGTAAATACTGATGCTTGTGCCATCTGACATGGTTGCCGGGGTCCCATTAAATGGTGGCCTACTCCTGTGGTGGGTGATCTAAATGCCTGATTCTCTGCTGTGAAAACCTCTCTCCTCCGTCTGGGTGCAGGGGTCAAAGTCTCTAAAAGTGGCCTTCTCTTGTGCTGGGTGATGTAAAACTGATGCTTGTACCATCTGACATGGTTGCCGGGGTCCCATTAAATGGTGGCCTACTCCTGTGGTGGGTGATCTAAATGCCTGATTCTCTGCTGTGAAAACCTCTCTCCTCCGTCTGGGTGCAGGGGTCAAAGTCTCTAAAAGTCGCCTTCTCCTGTGCTGGGTGATATAAATGCTGATGCTTGTGCCATCTGACATGGTTGCCGGGGTCCCATTAAATGATGGCCTACTCCTGTGGTGGGTGATCTAAATGCCTGATTCTCTGCTGTGAAACCTCTCTCCTCCGTCTGGGTGCTGTGAAACCTCTCCTCCGTCTGGGTGCAGGGGTCAAAGTCTCTAAAAGTGGCCTTCTCTTGTGCTGGGTGATGTAAAACTGATGCTTGTACCATCTGACATGGGTGCAGGGGTCAAATTAACTAAATGGTGGCCTACTCCTGTGGTGGGTGATATGATGCCTGAATATGTGCTGTGGGGCCTCTCTCCTCTTTCTGGGTGCAGGGGTCAAAGTAACTAAAAGTGGCCTTCTCCTGTGCTGGATGGTATAAATGTAATGCTTGTGCTATCTGACATGTCTCCTCTGTCTGGGTGCTAAGGCCTAAGTCACTGAAAGTGGCCTTCTCCTGTGGTGGTTGATATGATGCCAGATTCTCTGCTGTGGGACCTCTCTCCTTTGTCTGGATGCTGGGGTCGAAATAATAGTAAGCGACCTTCTCCATTGGTGGGTGATTTGAAGCCTGATTCTGTGCTATGGGACCTAACTCCAATTAATTTTGGTTAATTTTTATTTATTTTATGTTAAGTCATCATTTCCCTATCTACATTTGTTTGCAGGGGATTTACCTACATTTTGCTGCCTTTTGCAGCCCTCTAGCACTTTCCGGGAGTCTTTTACAGCCTTTTTAGTGCCCAAAAGTAAGGGTCCCCATTGACTTCTATGGGGTTCGGGATGAAGTTCGGGTTGAGTTCGGATCACGAACCCGGACATTTTTCGGAAGTTCGGCCGAACCTCTCGAACCCGAACATCCAGGTGTTCGCTCAACTCTAGTGCACACGCCTACATGTACTGACTAATGGGTCTGCCCCATTCAACTTCTGGGTCTCCAAATTGGGCACATGACCTGAGCTTGCCCTTTACGCCTTGGAGGTGCTGGCCTGCCCTGCAGCCAGTGTATTGTTTTAATGTGTATTTAGCACAGCAGGGAGCATTATCATAGACAAGCGCAGCCGCCTGTCCACAGCCAATGTGGACAAGCTCACGTTCATTAAAATGAACCAGGCATGGATCCCACAGGACTTATCCATAACCTTGTGCAGAATAGCCATTGTTATACTCCAGCACACTTTTTTTTTGTTTTATTTTATATATTCCACAATGTTTTGTGGTCTACCCAAATTAAATTTTAAAAAAGTGTTCGCTACTTCCTCCTCCTCCACCGCCGCGTCCACTTACACTGCCACGTCCACCGCCTCCTCAACCTCCTACTCCATATGGACCTCCTCCTCCTAGTTCAATATTATTGAACTTTTAGGCACTGAAAAGGCCGTAAAATGGAACTGGCTAGAGGGCTGCCAAAGGCAGCAAAATGTAGGTAAATCCCCTGCAAACAAATGTGGATAGGGAAATTAATTAAAATAAAATAAATAAAATTTAACCAATATCAATTGGAGAGAGGTCCCTCTGCAAGGAATCATGCGTCATATCAACCACCACCGGAGAAGGCCACTCTCAGTTATTTCGGCCCAGCACCCAGACAGAGGAGAGAAGTCCCACAGCAAGGAATCATGCGTCATATCAACCACCACCGGAGAAGGCCACTTTCAGTTATTTCGGCCCCACCACTCAGACAGAGGAGAGGTTCATTCAACTTTGTGTTGCACCGCAAGATCATGGTAAAGTTAAAAAAATGAGGATTCAATAAAGAAGTGCCCCGGAGTACAAGAATACATGGTTGAGGGGGAGGCAGTTATAAATGTCTATTCTGCACAAGGGAGGGACAGGTCCTGTGGGATCCATGCCTGGTTCATTTTTATGAACGTCAGCTTGTCCACGTTGGCTGTGGACAGGCGGCTGCATTTGTCAGTAATGACGATCACCTGCCGTGCTGAATACACGTTCAGACAAAACGCTGACCGCCGGGCAGGCCAGCATCTCCAAGGCATAAAATGCTAACTCTGGTCACGTGGACAATTTGGAGACCCAGAAGTTGAATGGGGCCGAACCATCAGTCAGTACGTGGAGGGGTGTGCAGACGTACTGTTCAACAATGTTAGTGAAATGCTGCCTCTTGCTAACACGTTCCTTATCAGGTGCAGTTAGTGGTGCAGTTAGCTGTGGCGTGGAGACAAAACTTTTCCACATTTCTGCCATGCTAACCCTGCCCTCAGAGGAGCTGGCCGTGACACAGCTGCGTTGGCGACCTCTCGCTCCTCCTCTGCCTTCGCCTTGGGCTTCCACCTGTTCCCCTGTGACATTTGGGAATGCTCTCAGGAGCGCCTCTACCAGCGTGCGCTTGTACTCGCGCATCTTCCTATCATGCTCCAGTGCAGGAAGTAAGGTGGGCACATTGTCTTTGTACCGGGGATCCAGCAGGGTGGCAACCCAGTAGTCCGCACACGTTAAAATGTGGGCAACTCTGCTGTCGTTGCGCAGGCACTGCAGCATGTAGTCGCTCATGTGTGCCAGGCGAGCAGCGGCAGGATGTGAATGCCGGAAGCGCGCACAGACGGCCCTCACTTTATGCAGCAGCTCTGACATGTTGGGGTAGTTGGGAATAACTTCTGCACCACCAAATTCAGCACATGCGCCAGGCAAGGGATGCGTCATGCTGCGACGAGATTTCGCCCATTATCGCACACCACCAGGCCGGGCTTGAGGCCCACCAGCAGAAACCACTCGTCGGTCTGTTGTTCAATACCCCGCCACAACTCCTGTGCGGTGTGGGGCCTGTCCCCCAAACATATGAGTTTCAGAATGGCCTGCTGACGTTTACCCCGGGCTGTGCTGAAGTTGGTGGTGAAGGTGTGTGGCTGACTGGATGAGCTGGTGGAAGCAGAGGAGGAGGAAGCCGAGTAGGAGGAGGAGGCTACAGAAGGCAAAGAATGATGCCCTGCGATCCTTGGCGGCGGAAGGACGTGCGCCAAGGAACTCTCTGCCTGCGGCCCAGCCGCCACTACATTTACCCAGTGTTCAGTTAGGGAGATATAGTGTCCCTGGCCGTGCTTACTGGTCCACATATCTGTGGTTAGGTGGACCTTGCCACAGATGGCGTTGCGCAGTGCACACTTGATTTTATCAGATACTTGGTTGTGCAGGGAAGGCACGGCTGTCTTGGAGAAGTAGTGGCGGCTGGGAACAACATACTGTGGGACAGCCATGGACATCAGCTGTTTCAAGCTGTCTGTGTCCACCAGCCTGAATGACAGCATTTCAAAGGCCAGTAGTTTAGAAATGCTGGCATTCAGGCCCAGGGCTCGAGGGTGGCTAGGTGGGAATTTATGCTTTCTCTCCAAGGTTTGTGAGATGGAGAGCTGAACGCTGCCATGTGACATGGTGGAGATGCTTGGTGACGCAGGTGGTGGTGTCGGTGGCACATCCTCTGTTTGGTGGGCGGCAGGTGCCAACGTTCCTCCCGAGGCGGAGGAAGAGGCTTAGGCAGCAGCAGAAGAGGGAGCAGGCGGAGCCAGAGTGAGTTCCTTGCTTTTAAGGTGTTTACTCCACTGCAGTTCATGCTTTGCATGTAGATGCCTGGTCATGCAGGTTGTGCTAAGGTTCAGAACGTTAATGCCTCGCTTCAGGATCTGATGGCACAGCGTACAAACCACTCAGGTCTTGTCGTCAGCACGTTGTTTGAAGAAGTGCCATGCCAGGGAACTCCTTAAAGCTGCCTTTGGGGTGCTCGGTCTCTGGTGGCGGTGGCCAGTAGCAGGCGAACTCTCTTGGCGGCGGCTGGTCTGCTTTTGCCCCCTGCTCCCTCTTTGGCTACGCTGTTGGCTCGGTCTCACCACTGCCTCTTCCTCTGAACTATGAAAGTCAGTGGCACGACCTTCATTCCATGTGGGGTCTAGGACCTCATCGTCCCCTGCATCGTCTTCCACACAGTCTTCCTCCCTGACCTCCTGTTCGGTCTGCACACTGCAGAAAGACGCAGCAGTTGGCACCTGTGTTTCGTCATCATCAGAGACTTGCGGACTCCGATGAGGTGGTATTCCCATGTCCTCATCATCAGGAAACATCAGTGGTTGTGCATCAGTGCATTCAATGTCTTCCACCACTGGGGAAGGGCTAGGTGGATTCCCTTGGGAAACCCTGCCAGCAGAGTCTTAAAACAGCATAAGAGACTGCTGCATAACTTGAGGCTCTGACAGTTTCCCTGATATGCATGGGGGTGATGTGACAGACTGATGGGCTTGGTTTTCAGGTGCCACCTGTGCGCTTTCAGCAGAAGACTGGGTGGGAGATAATGTTGTGAACATGCTGGATCCACTGTCGGCCACCCAATTGACTAGCGCCTGTACCTGCTCAGGCCTTACCATCCTTAGAACAGCATTGGGCCCCACCAAATATCGCTGTAAATTCTGGCGGGTACTGGAACCTGAGGTATTTGGTTCACTAGGACGTGTGGCTGTGGCAGAATGGCCACGTCCTCTCCCAGCACCAGAGGGTACACTAACACCACCACGACCGCGTCCGCGTCCCTTACTAGATGTTTTCCTCATTGTTACCGTTCACCAAGCACCACAATAAGGAAAAAAATATTTGGTCCAATGTATTGATTTCAAATTCAGGCCATTTTTTACAGGCACCTAACACTATCTGCCTATTTGTTTATGTAGCGTATTACACTAATCCAGGCACATCAGTAACCACTGATTTAGGGGAATATCTCTTTTAGGGCTAGTATTTAGGCCCTGGATGAAAGGTATCCTTTTATGGACAGATTTACACTTGGCCTGCAACAGCTGGGACACCAGATTCAGGGTATTGCTATTTTGGCAAATTAATTTCACCCCAGAACAAAATATATGTTTTGGCGGACACTATGAAACCTGGCCTGCAACAGCTGGGACACCAGATTCAGGGTATTGCTATTTTGGCAAATTAATTTCACCCCAGAACAAAATATATGTTTTGGCGGACACTATGAAACCTGGCCTGCAACAGCTGGGACACCAGATTCAGGGTATTGCTATTTTGGCAAGTGAATTACACCCCAGAACAAAATATATGTTTTGGCGGACACTATGAAACCTGGCCTGCAACAGCTGGGACACCAGATTCAGGGTATTGCTATTTTGGCAAGTGAATTACACCCCAGAACAAAATCTATGTTTTGGCGGACACTATGAAACCTGGCCTGCAAAAGCTGGGACACCAGATTCAGGGTATTGCTATTTTGGCAAATTAATTTCACCCCAGAACAAAATATATGTTTTGACGGACACTATGAAACTTTGCCTGCAACAGCTGGGACACCAGATTCAGGGTATTGCTATTTTGGCAATTGAATTTCGCCACAGAAAATAATCTATCCATTGCCAGACATCAGACAGTATTATACTTGTCTAGCTAAAGCTGGAACACCAGATTTAGGGGATTGGTATTTGGGCAATTGTATTTAACCCCTTAATAAAATATAGAAATTGCTATCCTGACTTTCTAGGGGTGACAATTAGCATACTCAAGCCCCAGATGTAGGATATAGCAAAAAAAAAAAAACTAGTATTGATGGATTGATGGACTTGGTGGCAGCTTGTTCTGGTGCACCACAAGTCACAAAATGGCCGCCGATTAACCCAGAAAATAAGTGACAGAAAA
The DNA here is from genome assembly GCA_033119425.1 of Bufotes viridis. Taxonomy (NCBI): domain Eukaryota; kingdom Metazoa; phylum Chordata; class Amphibia; order Anura; family Bufonidae; genus Bufotes; species Bufotes viridis. The sequence goes on along the minus strand of CM065589.1, from coordinate 202,792,184 downwards.
ACGCTCTGTGCAGCCTAAAAACCAGTGAGCAAGTAACTAGCAGAAGTTCAATCATTCACAGCTGTAGATCGATACATTCATTAGGTGCTGTTGCTGACTTTACCGTGCCTAATCTCGTCCTGACAGAAGCTGCGTCCTCTCCCTACACTAATCAGAGCAGTGTGACGTGCGGCGCTACGAGACTCCAGCTTAAATAGAGGCTGGGTCACATGCTGCACTTGGCCAATCACAGCCATGCCATTAGTAGGCATGGCTGTGATGGGCTCTTAGGGCAAGAAGTAAAACGCTAGCTGATTGGCTGCTGTGCAGCCCTTCAGAAAGTGGGAAGTAATCGACGAACAACGAACCCGAACTTTTTTGAAAATGTCCGGGTTCGGGTCCGTGTCCCGGACACCCCAAAATTCGGTACGAACCCGAACGATGCTCGAACTGTTCGCTCAACACTAATCAGAAGGCTTGTTGTCAGTGAAGATATAGGATTCATTATGATAAACTGTGTGAGGACTAGAAAGCTGGGAAGGGCTTGAAGAGAGCTCCAATTGAGATCCTGAAGCCCTCTCTACAAGCTGCCCTTCTGTCCAGGAACATTCTTTGCAGCTGACTCCTTGGGAATTAAGCTGCTTTCTGATGAAGAAGAATATTTGGGCAAGGAACCTCTTGCACATAGTAGTGGTTAGGACACTGCCTGATGTAAGAAGTTCGTCTCCCTATTAATACGTCAGTTCTGAAGGAGTGTACTTGGCAGGGTCTGCGGGCTCTGTCGAGACATACATTCCCCACGATGACCCAACCCACTGTAATTTTATGGGCATATGGAGCGTTGAAAGGGCCATTGCGAAGTTCAAGGACCTTATGAGCCTCAAGAATGTCTCTACCTAGCAAGAGTAAGATGTCGGCATGGCTATCAAGGGGAGAAATCTCTTTGGCTATGTTCCTGAGATGAAGGTAATGCTGTGCGGCTTCAGGTGTGGGAATCTCATCCCTTGCGTCTGGCAATTTGTCACACTCAATAATGGTTGGAAGAGAGAGTTTCTTATCTCCGTTGATGGGCTTCAAGGTGAAACCATTAGCTCTTCTTCCTAAGGTTGTCACAAGACCAGATCATGTTCCTAGGGTGTAGGGTGTAGTTTCTCCCTCTATCCTGAACAGATCAAAGAACTTAGGGCTAGCTAGGGAACAATTACTTTGGTCATCTAGAATAGCATACATTCTTATGGTCTTCTCTGGTTGTGCAGTAGGAAACACATCCACGAGGCAAATCTTAGAACAAGACTTACTGCACACAAGTCCTACTCCGCATACCTCTGTGCATCTGGGCGTGACGGTAGTGTCTGGTCGGTCGGCACTCTCCCCGCCATGACTCTCCCCACCTTTATCGGAATGGGGCTTGTGCCAGCTAACTGGTTCTAGGTTCCGCCTGATTGGTCCCAGGTGAACAGCGGACACATGTACAAAACTATTACATTCAGAACACTTGACTGGAACCTCACAGTCTCTGGCGAAATGCTCAGTGGATGCACAGCATCTGAAGCAGATATTATGACTCCTTAGGAACTCCTTACGTTCCTTACGTTCCTAAAAGGGCTTTGCTATGAAGACACGGCATTTCCTTAAAGGATGTGGTTTATCATGGATAGGGCAATGATGATCGGGTTTCCTCATATTCCATTAACTTGTGACAAAAAATAAAATTTTACATGAACTCACGGAACACCTTGGGGTGTCTACTTTCTAAAATGGGGTCACTTGTGGGGTATTTTTACTGCCCTTGCATTTTAGGGGCCCCTAAAGTGTGAGAAGCGGTTTGGAATCCAAATTAGTAGAAATGTCCTGTGAAATCCTAAAGGTACTCATTGGATTTAGGGCCCCTTTGCGCATCCTGCAAAAAAGTGCCACACATGTGGTATCGCCGTACTCGGCAGAAGTAGGGCAATGTGTTTTGGGGTGTATTTTTACATATACCCATACTGGGTGTGAAAAATATCTCTGTAAATGACAACTTTTTCAATTTTTTTATACAAAGTTGTCAATTTACAGAGATATTTCTCTCATCCAGCATGGGTATATGTAAAAATACACCCCAAAACACATTGCCCTATGAGTGACCACATGAGTGACACTTTTTTGCAGCCAAGATGCACAAAGGGGCCCCAATTCCAATGAGTACCTTTTAGGATGGCATTTTTACGCATTTTTCTTCTCACGCTTTAGGGCCCCTAAAATGCCAGGGCAGTAAAAATACCCCAAATGTGACCCCATTTTAGAAAGAAGACACCCCAAGGTATTCTGTGAGGGGCATGGTGAGTTCATACAAGATTTTTTTTTTTTTGGCACAAGTTAGCGGAATTTGATTTTTTTGTTTTTTCTCACAAAGTCTCCCTTTCCGCTAACTTGTGACAAAAAATTCAATCTTTCATGGACTCAATATGCCCCTCAGCGAATACCTTGGGGTGTCTTCTTTCCAAAATGGGGTCACATGTGATGTGTTTGTACTGCCATGGCATTTGAGGGTCTCCGCAATCATTACATGTATGGCCAGCATTAGGAGTTTCTGCTATTCTCCTTATATTGAGCATACGGGTAATGAGATTTTTTTTCCGTTCAGCCTCTGGGCTGAAATAAAAAATGAACGGCACAGATTTCCTCATTCGCATCGATCGATGTGGATGAAAAAATCTCTGCCAAAAAGTATGCAAGAAAAAAAAGAGGGGCCTGGCGATTGCCAGGACATAGGGGCTCCGCCCAAACATCCATACCCACTCAGCTCCTATGTCCTGGCAAACGTGATTTCTCCATTCACATCGATCAATCGATCATTGTGGAGGAAGACATCTTTGCCAGATTTTTTGATACAAAGTGTTTGCCAAAGCATATGAACTCCAACACCTCTCCTCAGCTCATATGCCTGGGCAAACGTACCTGTCCTGCAGAGGAGAAATCTCGTCTTGCAGCGCCGCATACACCGACTTCACGTGTCTTCTGACAGCAGCGCAATGCTTCTCTCAGAATTCACATCAGTGCTGCAGCGTTTTCATCGGTTGGTCCGTTGATCTACCTGGAAAATAAAGGGTGGTTAGGGGGAAAAAAAAGAAGAAAAAACAGGCAGCAGGCACATAACTTGAATGTTACAAACTTTATAAAACATGAATAAAACCTGAACATGAAAAAAAAAAAACTGAACTTTTAAAACCTGAACTAACTCAAAATTTATTTTTTCTTGCTACCTGTTTAATTTTTTTTTCTTTTTTTAACCATATCACTCTTTTTTTTCCTAGCAGAAACCTCTCCTTTCCCATGGGACAATGTGTAAAGTGTAAATCACACAGAGATGGTGAGAAGTACACTATACACGTTATCCCAAGTGAAAGGAGAGGTTTCTACCATTTCACACTTCTGCAGTAGCACAGCAGCACCGTCCCCTATGTGTTAGGGTCTCTCAAAACCTAGTATCCTGAGAGACCCTTGAGCCTGATTGTAAAAACTACCTGTGATGTGCTGTCCCTAGGTCCCTAAGTGTACCTGAGTGTGGTACTTCCGGAAACACTCCCCTAGGCATAGAGCAGGGTGGTCAGGACAGTCAGGACAGAAATAGCGGGTGTCACGCCTTATTCCACTCCTGCTACAGACACGACATCTTTTTCGGGGTGGCGGTTGGGTTGAGGTACCGGTAACGACACTGGGGAAGTGTCGCTCGTGTAGACGGCTCACTACACTGGTGGATGGGGCCACGGAACCTCCTGGATACAGGAGTTCCGAAATGATCTCTTCCTGGAATTTAAGGAAGGATCCCGTTCTCCCAGCCTTACTGTAGAGAACGTAACTATTATAGGCAGCCAATTGAATTAAATATACAGACACCTTTTTATACCAGCATCTGGTGCGTCGGGAAATCAAATACGGGGCCAACATCTGGTCATTGAAGTTCACCCCTCCCATGTGGAGGTTATAGTCGTGGACTGAGAGGGGCTTTTCAACGACACTGGTTGCCCGTTCAATTTGTATTGTCGTGTCTGCGTGAATGGAGGAGAGCATGTAAACGTCACGCTTGTCTCTCCATTTCACCGCGAGCAGTTCTTCATTACACAATGCAGCCCTCTGCCCCCTTGCAAGTCCGGTGGTAACGAGCCATTGGGGGATGCCCCGGCGACTAGGTCGCACGGTGCCACAGCAGCCAATCTGTTCTAGGAACAAATGCTTGAAGAGGGCCACACTTGCGTAAAAGTTGTCCACATAAAGATGGTACGCCTTGCCGAATAAGGGTGACACCAAGTCCCAGACTATCTTCCCACTGCTCCCCAGGTAGTCAGGGCAACCGACCTGCTCCAGGGTCTGATCTTTTCCCTCATAGATCCGAAATTTGTGCGTATAGCCTGTGGCCCTTTCACAGAGCTTATACAATTTGACCCCATACCGGGCACGCTTGCTTGGGATGTACTGTTTGAAGCCAAGGCGCCCGGTGAAATGTACAAGGGACTCGTCTACGCAGATGTTTTGTGCGGGGGTATACAAATCTGAAAATTTCTGGTTGAAATGGTCTATGAGGGGCCGAATTTTGTGGAGCCGGTCCAAAGCTGGGTGGCCTCTGGGACGGGAGGTGGTGTTGTCGCTAAAGTGCAGGAAACGCAGGATGGTCTCAAAACGTGTCCTGGACATGGCAGCAGAGTACATGGGCATGTGATGAATTGGGTTCGTGGACCAATATGACCGCAATTCATGCTTTTTTGTAATGCCCATGTTGAGAAGAAGGCCCAGAAAAGTTCTAAATTCGGAAACTTGGACTGGTTTCCACCGGAAAGGCTGGGCATAGAAGCTTGGCGGTTATAAATTGAGTGGCATACCGATTTGTTTCTGCCACGACTAAGTCATAGAGCTCTGCAGTGAAGAACAGCTAAAAAAACCAGCGCCGATCCTATCTGAGCTGTCTCCACCCGAATTCCTGACTGGGCGGTGAAAGGGGGAACTACTGGTGCGGCTGAAGATGGGGACAGCCAATCAGGATTTGCCAGCACCTCAGGGACTCTAGGGGCACTACGGGCCTGTCTGCGCGGTGGCTGCGATGGGGGAATTACTGCACGTGCCACCGTACCAGCTTCAACTGCCCTTCTGGTGCTCGCCACTTCACCATGTTGTACGGCAGTGCTGGTAGAAGGTCCAGGACGGGCTGCGCTGCTGGTGTATGCCTCACCACGTAATCCGGCAGCGCCAGCCCCACTCTGCTGCCCTTGAAACTGATCCTGCGCTACCTGCGGTCTAGCGACACGGGGCCGGGTACGCCTGGTGCTATCAGGGACCTCAACCTCCTCGTCCGAACTTTGGGTCAGACTGCCACTGCTCTCTACAGGTTCGTATTCTGACCCGCTAGATTCGTCAGATGTGGGTCAGAATCCTGTAGGCCTCTTCAGAGGAATACCCCTTTTTTGACATTTGGGCGACTAACTTTAGGGGGTATTCCCTGAGACTACCCAAGAAAAAAAGCAAGCCTGTCTTACAAATGGGAGTGTAGCGAAGTACAGAAGCCGATGCGATTGATAAAAAAGATCAAAACTGATTTTTTTTTATCGCCGCAGCGCTTGTGAAGTGATTGTGCAGTGATACAAAAAAAATAAAAAAATTTGTCACTGCGGCGGGGCGGGCGTGGGTGAACGCAGGTGTGGGCGACCGATCAGGCCTGATCGGGCAAACACTGCGTTTGGGGTGGAGGGTGAACTAAAGTGACAGTAATACTATTATAGATCTGACCGTGATCAATTCTGATCACTTACAGATACTATAAAAGTACAAACGAATCAGTGACTGCGGTGCGGTGGGCTGGGCGCTAACGCTAACTACCTACCAAAGGGGCCTAAACTAAACTAAGCCTAACAGTCAATTGTAGTGAAAAAAAAAAAGTGACAGTTCACAAAAGTGACACTGATCACTTTTTTCCCTTTCACTATGTATTGACAGGTGATCAAGGGGTTAATTTGGGTGATGGGGGGTGATCAGGGCCTGATGTGGTGCACTTACTTGGGATCTGTGCTCTGTGCTGGGTCCAACCGATGAAAAGGACCCAGCACATGGCACAGATCCCTTATAACATCATTATATTTATAAATAAAACTAATGTTCATCATTTCTATAGGTGATTTGGCTGATCATTGGCTGGCAGGCTGGAGACTCACCTCTCCTGAGTCCGGCGGTGCGTTCCACTTGCATTCCACCGGACCCAGGAGCGCGTCAAGGAGGAATAGACCGACCGCCCGCAGGACGCAATCCTGTGTTAGGCGGTCGGTAAGCGGTTAATGAAAATGAGAATGGTGGAAAGGGAACACGATATTGCTCCTTGTATTTTGAACCTGTTGTTGCCCATTGGTCTTGAGTATTGAGGGGTAATTTCTCCACGATCAGGCCCACGCCATGGAAGGTATCAATAAACCTGAGACCTGGTAGCTGCGGGTCTCCCTTGACAATTTCAAACTCAAGAAGAAGGTCACAGAAAAAACTATATATAAACCATCCTGCACAATATGGTATTAAATGCACGGATGTATATGGCTATATTTACAAAATCACAGAACATAATGCACTATAATAATAGATGCAAATATAACATATGGACTAAGCCCTTACTCTTGATAAAATCTGAGACACTTGGTCAATACATTTTGATCAAAATACATCAAAGCCCACCTAACAGGCGACAAGGCGGTCTCAGTTCAGGCGGGTTCCTATGCTAACCTATTCATGCTGTAGCGCATTTCTCAGGAGCACAGTCCCCGCTCAAGAAGAAGGTCGCTTAATTCCTGAAACCCTCGGCGGTCTGTATTGGATAATTCAGGAAAGTCGTATAGTCATTTAAATAAGGCACATTCAACTACTTCCGAGGCACTGTATGTATGCTCTAATCTTTCCCATGCGAGACAAAGGCCTTTGACTGGTTCGTAAATATGAACGGTTTTGAGTCTCTTAACACAGTTTGATGACAAAGGACCTAGCCATCTAATTAGTAAATCAATTTCTTGCATAGGCGGTACACCAAGGGTTTGAACTGTTGTCTTGAAGGTGGCCTTCCAACTTCTATAGTTCTCTGGGCAATCATCAAAGTTCATAAGGCTAGTACTGATGAGGTCCCTGTGGGTGAGTTACTAAACGATTTCTGACGCGTCATTTCTTTCCTGCATCATGGCAATGGGAACTTCTCCCTCTCTGGTGTTGGTGGCACCATCTGATAACCTATGTTTGGGGGTTGGAAGATTGAATGGAGTGTCAGCTGGGTTGAGCGTAAGTGAAGGCTTCACATCTGGTAATGTTGGCACCAGCGTCTTGGTTGCTATGCAACTAGTCTCAGGAGGTTTTAATGTGATTTGATGAGCTTGAAGTGGCTTGGTCTCTAATGGCACCTGAAATACTGCGTAAGGTGCCAGAGGTTTGAAAGAAAAAGAAATGTCCACTGGACTGGGGTCAACTGTATAGTGATCATCTGCCTCCTTTTCTTCTCGCATGAGTTCAGTAGGCTGGCGTGCAGAGGCCAAATCTTCTGGTGTAAATGCATTGACTTTGCTTTGGTCTAGGACGAATTGCACGGTACGCCCTTCTGAGTCATTAGATATCTTGGACATAGGATGATAAGCTTCTTCTTCAGCAGCTTCTTCAAGAACTCTGAGTTCAGCCATGGCTGCTGCTTCTTCCCTTTCCTTCCGAAGGACCTCCAACTCCAACTCACCTTTGGCCTTGGCTTTGGTCACTTGCGCCTGAGCCTGTATAGCTGCTTGATTAGCTTGAAATTGGGCTTGTATAGCTGCTTGATTAGCTTGAGATTGGGTTTATGTCTCAGCGACTTGTGCCTTCATGGCTGCTTCCTTTCTAATGCAGAGAGCTCGTACCTTCGCTGCTTCCGCTTTTGCGTGTGCCAACACCAATGAGGTACTCAGCGAAGAGTGCTGTGAGCGAGACCTTAGCGATGAGGACTGAGCAATAGATTTCGAAGACCGGGATGAAGCCTTGGAGTGCCTTGAAAAGTTAGAATGGTGGGATGCAGTTTCATATTGTTGTGATATCTTGTAATCTAGCATTGACTTGACTGCCATATATCTGCTATATCTTTTATCATTAAGTGCAGTGTGGGTCTTTAATTTTAGGATGAATTCCTCTGAGTTGAGACCTGATAACAGAGAAAAATATTTTTCAGACAGTCTCTTATAACTTTCATAGGTCTTAGTCAATTTTGCACACATGGCCTTTAATTGATCTTCTTTCTAGCTTATCCATGTGCTGCATCCATACATTGTTCAGTCTTTTCCCCACAAACTGGATAAGTTATTACATATTTCAATTTTGTTAGTTAGGAGCGCCTCCATCATTTTTAATGAGGACTTTAATATCCTTTTAAATGTGTCTTCTATCTCCATAGCAGCGACCTCTAGTGGTGGTTCAGTCTTTTAATAGCTTACAGCAGGCAGACGATATTTACCTCAGAAAACATGCTGAATGCAGTTCCTAGCCTATATGAAACTGCAATTGCTAGAAGCTTCTGCGATCCTAGTGAATGCAGTACTGGGCAGTATAAGATATTACCCTCCACTGCAGGAAGCAGAAGACTAATGATGATGGCTTATTACTTGGAGGAGGAGAATATTTTTTTCTTAGCGATAGAAGGAGAATGCTAAGACAATTCTTTTACTGTGGCGTTTCGAATCATGCTTTATTCAATCATGCATCTGTGAGAGAGCAGCCTCTATGCACATGGAGATGACTTTTTGAATCAGACATTCTCCACTTACAGTTTACGCATCAGACACCCAGGATTTAATCAAGTAGCTTTTTAATCCGGAGATTGTATTACAAGATGTTTCAGGGAATCCAGATGGTAAAGAATTATGTCAACAATATCTCCTTGCTAAGAAGATGAAGATTCTCCTCATAAAGTTGAGCACACACTAACAGCAATGAATGACTGGGAAAACAGGAAGTGGCTAGGCTGAACTAACTAGAAGCTGAAACAGAGGGGGGAGGAGAAGAGAGGAGCATACAAATACACAATGCAAGATACTGAAACAGAGCACACAAACATTAAATGAAATAGATGATATATACCAGCACAGCACTCCAATTGCATTCTGCTGCAAACGCTGAGTAATTGCACATTTCTTTTTCCAGTGCATTATATCCGTATGTGTTGCATTATAGCAAAAGCATTTTATAGCAATAATGCTATTTTATACCAGTGATATTAAAGCCAGAGAGACAGCTTTTGAATATTTTAGGGTTTTACATTGCACTGGTCTGCCACCCAGCAAAAGAGGAGTGAAGAATGGGCATGTTAGTGATGGCTCTGGCTATAGCAGTCAACCACAGTTGCAATCATAGTAACATAGTGTATAAGGCCAAAAAAAAGACATTTGTCCATCCAGTTCGGATTGTTATCCTACAAGTTGATCCAGGGTAAGGCAAAAAAAACCAAAAAACTGTGAGGTAGAAGCCAATTTTCCCCACTTAAGGGGGAAAAAATTCCTTCCTGACTCCAATCAGTCAATCAGAATAACTCCCATCTCTAGTAGCTATATCTTGTAATATTATTAAACTCTAGAAATACATCCAGGCCCCTCTTGAAATCTTTTAGTGAACTCACCATCACTACCTCCTCAGGCAGAGAGTTCCATAGTCTCACTGCAAAAAAATCCTCTTCTATGTTTGTGTACAAACATTCTTTCCTCCAGACGCAGAGGATGTCCCCTTTTCACAGTCACAGTCCTGGGGATAAATAGATGATGGGAGAGATCTCTGTACTGACCACTGATATATTTATACATAGTTATTAGATCTCCCCTCAGTCGTCTTTTTTCTAAGGTAAATAACCCTAATTTTGATAATCTTTCAGGGTATTGTAGTTCCCTCATTCCAGTTATTACTTTAGTTGCCCTCCTCTGAACCCTCTCCAGCTCTGCTATGTCTGCCTTGTTTACAGGAGACCAGAACTGTACACAGTACTCCATGTGTGGTCTGACCAGTGATTTGATAAGACTATGTTCTCATCACGGGCATCTATGCCCCTTTTGATGCAACCCATTCTCTTATTGGCCTTGGCAGCAGCTGCCTGACACTGGTTTTTATAGCTTAGTTTGCTGTTCACTAAAATTCCTAGGTCCTTTTCCATGTCAGTGTTACCCAGTATTTTACCATTTAGTATGTACGGGTGACTTGCATTATTCCTTTCCATGTGCATAATCTTACATTTGTCAGTGTTGAACCTCATCTGCCACTTCTCTGCCCAAGCCTCCAATCTATCCAGAACCATCTGTAGCAGTATACTGTCCTCTTCCGTATCAATTGCTTTACACAGTTTAGTGTAATCTGCAAAAAATTATATTTTACTGTGCAAGCCTTCTACAAGATCATTAATAAATATATTAAAGAGGATAGGGCACAGTACTGACCCCTGAGGTACCCCACTAGTGACAGTGACCCAATCTGAGTGTGTACCATTAATAACCACCCTCTGTTGTCTATTATTGAGCCAGTCACTTACCCAGATGCAGACATTTTCTCCCAGTCCGAGCATTCTCATTTTATATACTAACCTTTTATGCGGTACAGTGTCAAATGCTTTAGGTAAGTCCAGATATACAACATCCATTGATTTGTCGCTGTCAAGTCTAGAACTTACCTCCTTATATTATGCGATTATCCGATTATGACATTACTTAATTCTCTTAGGATACGGGGGTGTATGCCATCTGGTCCTGGCGATTTGTCTATTTTAATTCTTCCTCATGGGTACGACAGGGCACTTTTAATGGGGAATTTACTTTTACATTCTGCGTTTCATCTGACAGTTTATTTTCTTCAGTGAATACAGTGGAGAAAAAAATATTTAATAGCTTTGCTTTCTCCTCATTGCTCTCTGCAACTTCCCCCTCATCACTCTGTAAAGGGCCGACACCTTCAGATTTATAATTTTTATTATTTATATAATTGAAGAACATTTTAGGGTTAGTTTTGCTCTCTTTGGTAATTAATCTCTCGGTCTCTAGTTTGGCCGCTTTTATTTGTTTTATTTACATATTCCATTTTTTTCCTTTCTTAGTGATTTAAATGCTTTCTTTTTGTCAGTTATTGCTATCTTTACAGTTCTATTTATCCACATTGGTTTTTTCTTGTTCCTTTCATTTCCATAAGGTATGTACCTCTCACAATTTGATTGTAGGATGCTTTTAAAAATTTTGTGGCTGTATTTTTATTTTTGAAGACTTTATCCTAGTTAGTTAGGCCTATGGCCTCTCTTAGTTGGCTAAATTTAGCTTTTTTGTGAGTTTGGTATTTTTGTTCCTCCCTGAAGAAACACTCTTTTGAATAATAATTGGAAGGTTATTACTTTATGGTCACTATTTCCCAGGTGTCCCCCAACCTGCACATCTGTTGTTCTGTCAGGCCTATTGGTTTAAACTTAGTCCAGGATGGCCGTCCCTCTAGTCGGGTCCTGAACCAGTTGGGAAAGGTAATTTACTTTGGGTATTGCCAAAAACCTGTTTCCTTTATGAGATGTACAGGTTTCAGTTTCCCAGTCTATAGCTGGGTAGTTGAAGTCCCCCATAATAACGACCTCATTATGATTTGCCGCCTTGTCTATCTCGTTTAGTAGTAGATTTTCTGTGGACTCTGTTATATTAGGTGGTTTATAATAAACTCCTATTAGTAATTTATTATTGTTTTTGTCTCTGTATTTCTACCCACAGTGACTCCACATGTTCATGTCCCTCACTTATATCTTCTCGGATTGTGGGCTTTAGCCAGGACTTTACATAAAGGCAGACCCTGCCCCCTCTCTGGTTTTGGCGATCCTTTTTAAACAGACTGTAACCCTGTACATTAACTGCTCAGTCATAGCTATCATTCAGCCCCATCTCAGTTATTCCCACTATTTCATAGTCCTCCTCACACATCACTAATTCCAGTTCTCCAGTTTTATTAGTCAGGCTTCTGGCATTAGTATACATACTTTTAAGATGTTTATGTATATTTTTACCTTACTCCTTTTCATTCTGATCTGTTCTAGTCCCTCCTTCCATTCCTTCCCCAGTCTAACTACCTTGCCCCTGGTCTCTTTTGGCACTAACTTACCATCCTATAATGTAATTACTCCCCCCCCCTCAGTCCCTAGTTTAAACACTCCTCCAACCTTCTAGCCATCTTCTCCCCCAACACAGCTGCCCTTTCCCCATTGAGATGCAGCCTATCCCTACGATACAGCCTGTAGCCGACAGAGAAGTCAGCCCAATTCTCCAGGAACTCAAACCTCTCCTTCCTACACCAGTTCTTGAGCCACTTGATAACCTCCATAATCTCCCGCTGCCTTCCTTGTGTGGCTAGAGGTACAGGAAGTATTTCCGAAAATACTAACTTTGAGGTCCTTGCCCTAAGCTTTTGACCTCTATAAAATCATTTTTAAGAACGCTGGATCTTCTCCTGCCCCTCCCAGTAATCTATCAACCCGATCCGCGATGTGTCGAACTCAAGCGCCAGGAAGACAACACATTGTTTTTCGACGATCCTGGTCTTTGTGACAGATTGCCTTATCTGTACCCCTAATCATTGAATCTCCCACTACCAGCACCTGTCTTGCCTGCCCTGCTCTCTTGGTCCCCTGCTTACTGGAGCTGACATTCCCCTGACTGGCAGAAGAAGTGTCCGGCTGCAGCAGTGCTCTCTCTAAGCTGTCATCCCCCTCATCTGCCAACCTTGCAAACCTGTTGGGGTGTGTCAGATCAGGATTAGCCTCCCTGGCACTCTTTCCTCTACCCCACTTTCTAACTGTTATCCAGCTAGCTACCTCACTTCCCTCAGCCTCCTTGCTACTACCCTCCCCCACATCTACCCTATAGTGTGCTTGCTTTCCAAATTGTTAAAGCCTCTCAGTGTTGAAACTCGTCTGGTTAGATACTTGATGTGCGATTCCAAACGGGCAATTTGCTCACATTTTGAACAAAGATATGCACCCTCAAACGGCTGTTCCAGGACTGCATACATTAGACAAGATGTGCACTGGACTGCGTTTTCAATAATGGAACACATACTAAATGGGAATAACGCAAGAAAAGAGAAAAATACAATATAATGCAGTGATAAGAAACTGATTTACTGCAGTCCCCCACTAAAGTCCCTGAATCTGAAGTCACTTAAACTAAAGTCACACACTTAATACAAACACACACTGGAAATCAAACACGCGAACACTCACAAACTTGCGTTATTTGCCTGTTTGTTTAATTGGAGCTCTCAAAACAGCCTGCTTTTTTGCGCCTCTGGATTCAAAAAAATGAACTGCCCTCAAGGCTGGCTATTTAGCTTCTCCTAATTAGACAGCCACACCCTAATTACTCACCTTTGCTAGACCCTGGAGAAGTATCCTCACACCAATTCTTACTAGGGTCAGGTCAGTGAAAGAAGGGAGGAACCCTTTCTTTTCTCAGAACACACCCTGATGTTGGGGCTCCTGTCTGGTGGTATTTGGAGTACCCTTCATGTTAAAGGTTTGTTGTGGGTGCAAGGCTAGGGGTGTAGGGTGCAATGGTCAGTGTATCACAGTATAAATATTCTCAGATAGCAATGTATGGATTTGAGAAAAATGGCAATTGTAGTAATATTTCCTCTATCTTCCTAAAGTCTGTCTCTCTGTGCAGAATCTATGGCTGGCAACATTACTATTGCAATGGTGTCTGTAATTTCCAACTGAGGGATACAGTTTTTAAGAGATAGTTGGTGAGACCGTGTCCAAGAGTTAAGAATATTTTAGTAATGTCCCTCTCACTGCAGTGAGGTCTGTAGTCACCTTAAACAGCAAAATACCTTACTGACTGACTTCAGTGCATGCAGATTCTGGAACGTCTTGGCTCTTTCCTCACGCTCTCCTTCTTGAGTACTCTAGAAATTGTGAGGTCTTTCACTTGAATAGATAATCCTCAGAAAAGGTGATACTCTGGAACTTTAGTGCAGTAGAGTGAGGAGTGGGCACATGTACCTTCTCACTTCCTTCTCCAATTTACTACACAGACTGAGCTGGGGGCGTATCCTGAATCCAACCCTAACTTCCTACAAGGGCTGAGTCAGGATCAATAACCCTGACCGATACTTTACTGTTTTATAGATAAGCAATTCTATTACACCTTGTTTCTCAAATTGGGGGAAATAAGCTGTCTAATTTAACTGTTATTCAAGTATCCCCATTATTCAATAGATATGCAATTCTATTATGCCTTGATTCGCAAATTGGGGTGAATAAGTAGTGTAATTTAACTGTTATTAGGGTGTCTCCTTTGTTTAATAGATATGCAGATCAATTTCGACTTGATTCTTAAATTGGGGTGAATGTGGCGTGTAATTTAAAGGGGTTTTGCTATCTCAGACAATGGGGGCATATCGCTAGGATGAGAACGGAGTGGGGAAATGAACGAAGGGTGCACTGCGCATTCGTAGCCGCCCTCCATTCATTTCTATGGGGCTGCCGAAAATAGCCGAGCTGGCTCGGTTATTTCCGTCAGCAACATAGAAACGAATGGGAGCAGGGGCCGCGCGTGCGCGCTGTGTTCCTATTCACTTCTATAGGCGCAGCGGGGAGCAGCGCTTGGTGGTGGACGGACCACGGAATATCCGGTGTCCTCCAGCCACAGCTCTCCCCGTTCCGTGCTCCTGGGGCCCACACCCATCGATATGCCCCCATTGTATGTGATGGGAATACCCCTTGTTATTGCGATGTCCCCCTTGTTGAAAAAATGAACATATCTATTAAGAGTGAAGAATATTTATGTAATGTCCCTCTCACTGCAGTGAGGTCTGTAGTAACCTTAAACAGCAAAACCTTTATACTGGTCTCCATCCATTTTGCATGTAAGAGCTGACAGACGAGAAAGATGACAAGCCTGAGAGGGCAGACAGGCTCAAGCTGCATGACATATGAATACATAGAAAGTCTGCAGTGAGATATACACTAGGCATACACAAGAACCTCTATCTTATCTTATCCTGCACTATATAAGCAAATAAAAAAAATCTTGGGGTGCTTTTTTAAAAGATTTTTTAAATTTGAGCATCATTTTAACAAATTAATATATTTCTTTAAGGGCTCATGCCCATGAGCGTAGGTGCTCGGTGCCTGTGCTATGGTCCGCAAATTGCGGTCCGCAATGCACGGACACGATCGTGGGGCAGCAGCATTCGGATCACGGACCCTTTTACTTGAATGGGATGCGCGACCCGCATCCGACGGTCTGCACTGCAAAAAAGTAGTGCGTGCACTACATTTTTATGGAACAGAAGCACAGAAGGAACCCCATGGAAGCACTCCATTGTGCTTCCGTGCCGTGGTTCTGTTCCGTTCCGCACCGCATCTCAGGATTTGTGGACCCATTCAAGTGAATAGGTCCGCATCTGTGATGTGAAATGCATACGGCCAGTGCCCCGTGAATAATATGGCCACAGCGGGGCAACGCCCATGAGCCCTAAAGGTTATGTACGCCTTTGGAGGCAATTTCTGTTTATAATTGCATTTTACGAATTTTGACTAAAAATTATATTTTACATTGCCCTTTATTAAAAATATTGAGCCATTCTGTCAAAAAAGTTTAACTGTTTTTTCTAACTGTGTGACTGGTAATTTCACTTTGTGCCGGTCATCTAATAAACCTTATCTCTAAACTACTAAGAGGTCATAAACACTTATTTAAGCCACATCCTTGTCAGTAAGATATGAATTGAGCTATAATGAGTGTTTATAATGTCAGAGAGTCCATCTACACCTGGTCTGACGGAAAAGGGTTTCTTTATAATCCATATCTATGGGGATGCATAAAACTGCATAAGTGCTACTATATACATAAAATGCCAGGATATCTTTAATCAACACAATTTGTACAGTTACCTGTTTTATATTTTACATGCATGGGGAAATTACATAATAAAATCAGTTAGAGCGGTTTAAAAACATAAAAGAACAATTACACTCACCGATCCCCATTGTTGCCGTTCCAACACCATTCCAATCCCTTTTGCTCTCCACTTCCTGTCCTGTTTAATCATGCTGGAAATGCAAGAAAGTAATCCAGCCATTGATTTGCTGAGAAGGCCTTTCTTGACATTTCCTGACACTTTATGTCTCAAACTGGGACAGGAAGTAGAGAGCATCTGGGGCTGAAGCAAAGTCGGAACAGTAGTGGTAGAGAATCAATGAGGATAAGTACCTGTTTTTTTGTTTTTAAGACCCTCCGAGTCCATTGCAATTTTTATTAATTTGAAAAACACCTGTAATATATTGGTGGAAACAGTTAACGTACCCTTTAATAGTTTTTTTTGTTAGGCATATAAGTCTAAAAATGATACAAAAGTATTATCTTATCATAATCAGTCTGTTTGGTTACACAACATGGTCTTACTTTGTTCTGCTTGCTCTAAGCATTTATCTAATTCAACAGACTCTGTATGACTTCTTTGGCGAAAAACCTGAGAGATTTTACGGAAACTTGAAGTCTCAGAAGCAGTCCCCTCAAAGAGTTTGGCCATGAATCCCACTCCAGCTGATTTAATGAAGTTGCCACCAGCAAACACATATAAAATAGGGTTAGCGCTGCTACTTAGAAATGCAAGGGCTATAGCATTTGGCCTGGCTCTTATAGCTGCTTTTGTGAGAGTTGGTGAGAATAGTTGTCCTGACACCTGTAGCATATTGACTACCTGGTATGGAAGCCAGAAGAGGGCAAAAATTACTATAATCATGATGACCAAACGGCTTGTCTTCTGTTTTGTTTGAAACTTTGCAGTACGTAACCTTAGTCCAATGTAGATGTAGCAGAACACTATGATTGTGAAAGGTATAACAAATCCAGTGACAGTCTCAAAAATATACTGAAAAACCATGTGGTTTGGACTTTTATGAAAAGGTATACATTGCGGGCGATCATTTATGGGTATTACAGTACGGTAGAAGAACATTGTGATAGCTAACAGAGAGGCTAATAGCCATATTAATGCAACTATGCCTCGGACAATTGGCTTTGTTCGCACCTTCTGGGAAGTGAAGGGTTTAGCCACAGCTAGAAAGCGGTCCATGCTCATGAAGGTGATCAGGAATATGCTGGCATACATACTCAAGCCGCTTATGTAATGACACATTTTGCAAATGATGTTCCCAAATGTCCAACTACCAGTGGAAAGTAGATGGAGAAAAAATGGGGCTGTGAGGATAACAAGGACATCTGCTATGGCCAGATGTAAAATAAGGAGACAAGTCACGGTGCGTTTCTTCATTCGTGTCAAAATTGTCCAGATGACAAATGCATTTCCTGGGAATCCAATGATAAAGGCGAGTGAGAGAATTGCAATGCCAAGACTGGCAGATTTTCCAGTAGATAAAACCGGCGTGGAGTTGGTAAAAGCAGAAATTACACTGGACATAGTTGTCAGGTTAAGCACTGTATTCTGTTATAAGAAAAAGAAAAATATGAGAAACGTTTAACGTTCAACCAAAAGCAAACTAAAGCCATATTAATACAGTGCACACAAGTTAAAATGGTCTCAGGGTATTATACTTTCAACATTCAACTGTACAATGGCCTTTCCTGAAGCAACAATCAAGATTCAATGCAAGATCCAACCAATAGGCATGTTGTTTCCCTGGTAAAAAAAAAAAAATGCTTTACTGAAGAGCGTGCGCTTGCTGTCTGGTCACACCTCTTTATAGTATGGTGCAATACTGCATGTCCTATACTGATCTTTACAAAGATGAGTTGCTTCTTTGGACACCAAGTTAGGGCAGCGCCATGTTATTTCCCTGGTACAGTGTGTACAGGTCCTGAAGAAGTTCCTCTCTTCTATATAGAAAGTGATTTACAGTTTCCAGTAGCTATTTATGACTTTTATATGCAATGATATTCTTTCTCTGTATTGGTAATCTCCTTATTTTAAGTTGATCTTTATATTTTCTTATTTAAGGTTGACATTTTGGGCCTTTTGAACTATTTATTAGTTTTACATACAGTTATGGTCTTAAGATACAATATATTCAGTTTACAATGGTGATCTTGGAATTAATTAATATTGTAATTTGAGGGACTACTGTACTTATAAAAGGTCAACATCAACTGGTGTCAGGTGACAAACAGGTCATTTTTTAGGAGAAAAGAGCTCCAATTAAAGCATCCCAACAATTCTGTGTTATTCTGACTAGAGGTGGTAGGGGCAAATTAAACTTAAAGAGGTTGTCCGGTCCCAAAATTAAAATAATTTCTATATGCTCCTAACACCATCCATACATATGCCCCAAATACCTGTTTTTCATTTTTTCATGCCTATGCTTTCATTCTGCCTGTCTGGGCATCAGACTATCCTGGCAGATTTGTTTACTTTCTCCCCTTCCTGTTTTGTTGAATACATAATTTTATTGATAAACAAGCCTGGTTGCACTGCACAGTGATGAGTCACAGGCTGGACACATGCCCCCACTGCTCTCTCTGCAGCAGCTACACCCACTACAACTCCTGTTTCCATCTTTTATACACCCATACATGAATTTACTTCTCACTCAATGTCTAAATTCCATCACTGACCATCCACATGCTCTTCCCTTACCATTTCCAGAGTGTGATAAATAGTTGGAATCAGGAAGAATATCCAAACAAATTTGTATCTAATCCCATCACTACGCTACAGCCTGCTGAGCTGTGTATCTAATCCCTTCACTGACCGTCCACAGGCTCTTCCCTCATCATCTCCAGAGTGTGATAAACAGCTGGAATCAGCAAGCACATCCAATCACACCTGTATCTAATCCTATCATGTATGTGTGCCTGATACACATCTTGTTGTGTGCGATACTGCCTGCTGAAGTGTATATCTATATCTAATCCCATTTTGTATGATACAGCTGTGTATCTAATCCCATTTTATATGATACAGCCTGTTGAGCTAAGGGCTCATGCACACGACCATTGTTATCTGGTGCCCATACTGTGCTCTGCAAACAGCAGGTTCCACAATATAAAACCGGCCGTTTGTTCACCACATCATGGATGCGGACCCAATCACTTGAATGGGTCCACAATCGAGAAAGTGTGGAACAGAGGCACGGAATCACACAGAAGCACAAAGGAGTGCTCCCATGGGGTTCCTGTCCGTACCGCCACACCACAAAAAAGTAGTGCATGCACTACTTTTTTGCAGTGTGGACAGTCGGGTGCAGATCACGGACCCCATTCAAGTGAATGGGTCCTGGCTTTTGCATACAGCGGCCCTATGGTTGGTGCCCGTGCATGAGCCGTAGTCCTGCAGTATCTTGTATGATCCTGCCTGCTGAACTGTGTATTTAATCCTATCTTGTATGATCCCGCCTGCTGAACTGTGTATCTTAACCCTCTAAACCTTTATGCAGACGACCGTATGCATTTTGCGGCCTTCAAGTTGCAGATCCGCTAAATAAGGATACTTTCCGTGTACGAGCCACATTATTTGCATTCTTATTGACTTCTATGGATTCGAAGTCTGCAATTTTAGGACTAGAATAGGACATGTTCTACCTGTTCTGGAACTGACATACAGATATGGAAATCACACTGATGGCGTCCATGTGTTTTCCACATTCTTATGTCAGTTCTGTAAGAGACATAGCATGCCCTATCCTGGTCCTCAAAATGCAGATGTAAAACCAATAGAACTCAATGGGACTGCAAAAAATGTTTATCACATGGACAGTATCCTTATTTAGTGGATCCACTACTTGTTGACTGCAAAACGAAGCCGGTCGTTTGCACTTCACAGTGCCCCATAACAGTAACCTCCACAGCGCCCCCATAATAGTTTCATCCACAGTATCTCCAGGGAACTGACATCCACAGTTCCCTTAGTGCCATCCACGGATCCTCCATTGCTATCCAGTGCTCCTAGTGCCATCCTGTGCCCCTCATGTCCCATCCAATGCCCCCTATTTTCCATCTAATGCCCCCTATTTGCCATCCAGTGCCCCCTTGTGCCTTATAGTGCCCCTTATTTGCCATCCAGTGCTATCCATTGCCCCTTGTGCCCTCCAGTGCCCCCTTGTGCCATCCATTGCCCTTTGTGCCATAAAGTGCCCCCTATTTGTCATCCATTTCCCCCCTACTTACCATCCATTGCACCCATTTGCGATCCAGTGCCCCTTGTGCCCAACATTGCCCCTTGTGCCATAAAGCGCCCCCTATTTGCCATCTATTGCCCCCTACTTGCCATCCAGTGCCGCCTATTTGTCATCAAGTGCCCCCTTGGGCCATCCAGTGCCCCCAATTTGCCATCCATTGCCCCCTTGAGTCATCCAGTGCCCCCTATGTGCTATCCATTGGCCCCTTGCTTTCCAGTGTCCCCTAAATGCCATCCAGTGCCCCATTTGACATCCATTGCTTCTATTTGCCACCCAATGCCCCATTTGCAATCCATTGCCCCTATTTGCCATCCAGTGCACCCACTACAATCTATAGTGCCCTCTATAACTTCCACAGGATAGAGACCAGCCTCTGTGACTGATCGCTATGCTATCACTCCTGCACAGCTGCACAGCGCTTACATCACGCTGTGCAGCACTCAGTATGGGCTTCACAGAAAAACTGTGATATAGTGTGCTTGTGAAGACTGCCACATGGTTCTTTCTCCGACAGGCAGCGGTGACGAAACTCGTGATGAACCATCTCCTGCTGCAGAAAGGGAACAGAAGATGGGAAGACAAGAAGACAGACTTCGACCAGAAGGAAAGAAAACCCATCAGGAGCGATCTAGTCACCGGAAGGCAGATCTCCGAACGGGCTGTGCCGTGGAAGGAAAATATTATTGTACTAATCTTCCCTCCACAGGTTAGTGTTATCCTGCAATAGAAAGATTTTGACCGGAGAACCACTTTAATGTACTAGTCTATAACTAGAGATAAGCGAAGTTCTCATAAATTCGAATTTTACAAAGAAATCTGCTTTGCGATTAATTACTTTGTCATAAAGAGCATTTCTTTGTGAGTAGCGGGCGCACTGATGGGGATTGAACTCAGATGACCATTGAGGGCTGTCAGAGGTTAATCTGTTAAAAATATATATATTCACCTTATCCATTTGAGAGACTGGCATGGCCATCTTGATTGAAGATCCAGCGAGACGTCATGACGCTGTTCTCATATGTCACAGCGCACAAGATTTCGCATAGGATCAAGATAGCCACAGCAGACACTTCGGGAGCAAATGGAATAGGTGAGTATGAATTTTTTTTTTTTTACCACCATTTTAGGGAAAATTGATTCATTACCACGAAGCACTAGGAAATTCGGCTTTGCAGCAAATCTAAGGTTTCCTGAAATTCGGATCAAAGTCCAGTTTGTGAACTTTGATTCACTCAACACTATCTATAACCTTCAGTAACATGAATTTTTACATTTTGCAGTTTCTAAAGCTGTCAAATTTATTAGCCTGATAATGAGTCCCTTGTGATCCTGTCACGGTTCGGAGTGGGGGAAACTCCCCACCTTACAATGTCAACCACTACTAGTCCTGGAAACAAGGAAAAGGGAGCAGGTCACCTCTTACAGCATCCCTCAACCCGACCCTAGTCTCCTACCTGTATGAGCCGACCCAGATGGTAGGAGGTCCCATACTCAGGAACCTCAGAAACTTGGAATCCCTGAATAACCCTAAGGTAAAGAGACAGGGCAAGAGACAACCGGTTCATCCACGACACGGATGAACCAGAGTCTCCCACAGGCCTAGCAGCAAAGGAAGCTGTATACAAAACTGGGACGGCAGGTAAGCACAGAATATAAAACACTTACCTGCCACTGTCACCAAGACTGGAACCTGTGCAAAGGTACTGGAGCCCACACACCACACAGGAGACATTACCCACAACACACACAGAGGAGTCCAGAACACCAGTTACTGCCTGGATCCCCATGCAGAGAGATGCATGGCGGACCCAGGCCGGCTGTATACAGAAGTCTGGTTCACCCCTCCGGGAAACCATAGAGCCCACTTCCGCAGGCAGAACAACAGGACATGTCTAGCAACCATGCGGAATCCTCTACACCATAGACAGACCACACATGGAACAACAACTAGACAACCAACAACCCATAAGTGCAGCACCACACATAACAACAATGGGGAAGGGTAGACAAAGGGATGACATCGCAGATGACATCAACGTCCAACTAGGATGGCCTTCAGATGGAATACAAGAAAGTAGCAAGCTCCTTCTCACACACAGGCAGACATCCAACTGATCTCAGTTTCAAAGCAACAGAATAAGAAGAGACCTGAGACCTAAATCTACACCAGCAATAGAATTAACCCATTCGGCACCAGAAAGGGAAGGACCCAGGGGAAAGGAGGAGCCACATACATGCAACAACAAGTTGCTACCAGCAACCACATGCATGGCAACCATGTCACGGCGCATACAACCGCAGCCGTGTCAGATCCCTTAGATATTAATAAGTAAAAGAAATGTGTGGCTTTCTAACAAAAAAATTGGCCACACATTATTATTATCATATAGCAAGAAAATATGTTACATAATCGAAAATGTATCTTACATAGTATATCACCTTACATACTAGAAAATATATCTTACACACTGTAACATTATTGTCACCATCTTGCTGCTCCGGACTCCATCTCATACCAGCACTTTTTGGGTGCTGAGCTCCGGACGCTGTTGACATGCTCTGGGGCTATGCGCAGTCTAAGCCATTCCCCCTGGCAATGCGCCACCTAAGCCACGCCCCCTTGTACAGTGCAGCTTAGGCCACGGCTTTGCTTATTTCTGTAAAACCCTTCTCTGTGTTTTTTCTGTTTTAGGTTCCAGTTGTGTGAACAGGTCCCTGCAGTTTTTACTGCAGGTGTTTGGTTTGGCTCTCTACACTTACTAGCATAGGGACAGTCGACCATTTGTGGACTTGCCGCTTAGGGCTTCCTCTGCAAATAGGCAGGGACAGTAGGTTGGGTGCAAGTTAGGGTTCACCGTATGAGTGTGTTTCCCTGGCTATGGTTGTGACAATTATTAAATATGACTATAACATTTATCTTACATACTAGAAAATATATCTTCCATAGTATATCATGTTACATACTAGAAAATATATCTTCCATAGTATATCATGTTACATACTAGAAAAGATATCTTCCATAGTATATCATGTTACATACTAGAAAATATATTGTACATAGTATATTATCTCACATACTAGAAAATATATTGTACATAAATATATTATCTTACATATATTAAGATATCTTACATCATATAACATACATATATTATATAGTATATCACCTTACATACTAGGAAATATATCTTATGTATTATATCACCTTATATACTAAAAAATATATCTTACATATAATATCGCCTTACATACTAGAAAATATATTGGACATAGTATATTATCTTACATACTAGAAATTTTATCTTACATATTATATCACCTTACATAATAGAACATATATTTTACATAGTATATCACCTTACATACTAGAAAATATATATAAAATACTATAAGATATATCTTACATACGAGAAAATATATTTTGTCACATGCAAGAAAATGTTATATAGTGTTAGATAGATTATATATATATATATAATCATAAAATAGCTTGCATACTAGAAAATCCCATACATTACATACTAAAAGAATATCTTCTCTGTGCCCATATAGAGGTTGGTTTCCTAAATGCAAACATCTACAGAATTTTCAGAACTCCACACTATGGTGCCATCCTGTGTGTTGGGCAGGTGTCCTCTATTTTGTATCTCTATAGACATATTATTGAGTCCATTACTTACTGCCTCAGTCATAATGCTGCAGAGTTTGTCAGATTGGGATATCCTTTCAGTGTTTTAGTTTATTTGCAGATCTGTCATGTTGTGCTTGGACAAAAAGCTTTGAAAAGAGAACGGATGTTAGAAACAAGAAGCTATATAACATTGCAGTCAGGTTTCCTGCTGTCACAATAGTCCTGTGTAAGACATCATTGCCAAATGGATTATTATTATGTTAGGCAACATTGTTTACCCATCCCTAAACCTTTAAAAAATATCTGTAATATTTTGTTTCTAAACAATGGCTAATCCTAAAACTTTATAAATTATGCTGATGTGTGCCATCACCACATAATCACAGTGTCCAACCAGCATGATGACAGGATGACGTCATCACATCAGCGCGTGAGAGATTCGGTGCATATTCTTCAATCAAGATGCCGATACAGCCTCTGCTCGAGCAAATGGATGAGGTGAGTTTGATTTTTTTTTAAAACCCCGATTAACCCCTGAAAGGCCTCAATGTAACTGTCAGATGCCACGATCAGCTTTGAAGGCGGCATCTGAGAAGTTAATTTAAGTTGGGCAGTGTGACGGCAATTCCATGTCATTTTGCCTGCTACATACAATAGAATGCGAATTATGACGAAGTAATTCGTAATGAATCAAATTCCTGGTGATCTTTGGCAAAGCACTCAAATCGAATTTTTTATAACTTCGCTCATCGCTAATAATTATTATTGACCTCCTAAAGGGGTTTTATGTCTGAGCTAGCTATGAAAGGAAGAGAGCTTCAGCAGTACTTACCCTTATGTCAGGTGGCCGATTCCACGATCTTGCCGGAGCAATGGGCTTTTCGACTCAGACCCCGACTGGATATACAGTTGTGTTCAAAATTATTCAACCCCAACTGAAATTGAGTGTTTTGGCCAGTTTGACATTGATTTTGATCATTTCAGTCATCTTGTTTACAATTAAATCAAAGAGGCACTTGTAAGTCAGACAAATATAACATAACATTTATAATGAAATAACCACAAATGTATTTTCTGTGCTCACATCATTATCAGTTTTATTCAACCCCCAAGTGACATTCAATCTTAGTACTTAGTACAACATCCTTTTCCAGTTATAACAGCTTTTAAACGTGAAGCATAGCTTGACACAAGTGTCTTGCAGCGATCTACGGGCATCTTCGACCATTCTTCATGGGCAAAAGCCTCCAGTTCAGTCACATTCTTAGGCTTGCACACTGCAACTGCTTTCTTTAAGTCCCACCAGAGGTTCTCAATCGCATTTAAGTCTGGTGACTGCGATGGCCACTTCAAAATATTCCAGCCTTTAATCTGCAACCATGCTCTAGTGGACTTGGAGGTATGCTTGGGATCATTGTCCTGTTGAAAGGTCCAACGTCTCCCAAGCCTCAGGTTTGTGAAGGACTGAATCACATTTTCATCCAATATCTCCTGGTACTGAAGAGAATTAATGCAACCTTGCACACGCTGAAGCTTCCCTGTACCTGTAGAAGCAAAACAGCCCAAAGCATGATTGACCCCCCGCCATGCTTCACAGTAGGCAAGGTGTTCTTTTCTTCATAGGCCTTCTTCTTCCTCCTCCAAACATAGCGTTGATCCATGGACCCAAACAGTTCTAATTTTGTTTCATCAGTCCACAGAACACTATCCCAAAACTTTTGTGGTTTGTCCATATAACTTTTGTCATACTGCAGTCGACTCTTCTTATTCTTTGGAGACAGCAAGGGGGTGCGCTTGGGAGTTCTGGCATGGAGGCCTTCATTACGCAGTGTGCGCCTTATTGTCTGAGCTGAAACTTCAGTACCCGCATCTGACAAATCTTTTTTCAGTTCCTCAGCAGTCACACGGGGACTTTTCTCCACTTTGCGCTTCAGGTAGCGCACAGCAGTCGAAGTCAGCATCTTCTTTCTGCCACGACCAGGTAGCGTTTCAACAGTGCCCTTTGCCTTGAATTTGCGAATGATGCTTCCTATGGTGTCTCTTGGTATGTTTAACATCTTTGCAATCTTCTTATAGCCATTGCCCTTCCTGTAAAGAGAAATCACCTGTTCTCTTGTCTTCCTGGACCATTCTCTTGACTTCACCATGTTTGTAAACACACCAGTAAATGTCTAGAAGGAGCTGAGTATCACAGTCATTTTACATCTGCCTAATTGGTGCTTATTATGCTTGATTGCTGCTCCTTGACATCCACAGGTGTTTTCAATACCTGATCGAAAACACTTGAATGAACCTCTGTTCTTAAGAGTGGTAGTCTTAAAGGGGTTGAATAATTGTGTCAATGAAGAAATCACAAAAAAAAACATTTAATACTGTATTACAAAAACAATTGATGTCATTTTAGTTGCATTTGGTTCTTTAAAAAGTCCTTGTAAGATTTAATTCTGAACACAATTACTAATGTAGACTAAATTCTCTAAAACCCTTTACAGCATTGGGGGTTGAATAATTTTGAACACAACTGTAGCAGTTTGATTGGTACTATTTTGGGAGGCATACGCCTTTTTGATCGCTTGGTATTACACTTTTTGGGATGTAAGGTGACCAAAAAATAGCTTTTTTTTTTTTATGGTGTTCCCCTGAGGGGTTAGATCATGTGATATTTTTATAGAGCACTTATTTTTTATAGAGCATGTTTTTGGTTCTTGAAGAGCCAGTGGGTCTGATGTCTGTATAATACAGTACAGTAAACTATATAGTGTACAGTACTGTATTTTTCACTTAAGAAAGTCTGATCAGACTTCTGCCTTTAGCAGAAGTCTGATCAGAGTTACCATTACCATTACCACATAGACAGGATGCCTGTGAAGGCATCTTGTTGCCATGGTAACTATCACCCGCTGCCAGAACAGAGCAGCGGGTGATGGGGAGGGAGAGGACCCCCTCCCTCTGTGATCCCATCAAGAATCGGGGGCTGCAAGGGCACAGCAGCCCCTGATGGGAGAGGGAGGGAGCTCCCTCCCTGTTAATCCCCCATGGATGGGGTTAAACGGCTGACATCATAACATAGATGTCAGCCGTTTATACCAGAGTGTCAGCAATGTGCTGACACTCTGGTATACTCACTGGCCACCAATGAATATTAGAGAGGAGGTGGGCGGCCCGCCTGCCCGCCTCCTGCACTGCCAGCACCTCCCACAACCGCCCCCTTCCCCTGCACCGCCTGCCGGCAAAATATGGTTAAGGGCTGCAGGGGGGGGGGGGGGTCACGGACCGCGGGGATCCGAAACTGCAGAAAGCGCTGCAAACCGAATTGAAGCGATCGGCCGATGAGTGGGGGGGAGGGGGTCACAGGACCCCCCTGGGCATTGTAACAACTTCCAATCACCGCCCGCCGAGCAGCGGTGATCGGAAATACATAGGACATACCGGAACGTCCTGTGTCCCCAAGAGGTTAAACACAAACGGTTTTATGGGCTAAAAAAAAAATTCAAAACTAAAATAAGTGGCTTGTTGGAGGATTTATCAATGGGGTAATTTATCAAGCTGGTGCAAAGTAGAACTGGCTTAGTTGCCCATAACAACCAATCAGATTCCTCCTTTCATTTTGGACAGCTCCTTTGGGAAATACTTTACACCAGTTTGATAAATGCCCCCAAGTGTCTAAAAATGATACCTTGACAGGATTAGAATACCTGCCCATAAGACACGGACAAGTGTTAATTGTAAGAAGAAGAAGTGGCATATTGTGAATGAGCCTAGAAAAATTCTCCCTTTTAATTGGAAATAGCAGCAGTGCAGTGTGGATGTGGAAAGGGTAGGGTAATAAGCTGCAATATTAGCAGCAGCAGAAGCACCATAGCATGGAACATATGAGGCAGTAGGTCGGCTAGGTGGTAGTAATAGTAGTAATAGTGGTAGTAGCGCTGGTAGTGGTAGTTTCTGCAGATGCATAGTGTTAATTAGTGATGAGCGGGAGGTGCCATATTCGAATTTGCGATATATCGCGAATATTCGAATGTATATTCGTAATATATTCGCCAAAATCGAATATTCGCAATTATTAACCTAATCGCGATAATATGCGAATATTTTATTCGCATACACGCGAATTGAACTTCATATCTCCCGATGGCCTGCAAACATGAACGAATACTCTAAGTTATATGCGCATTGCGAAAAAAAATTACCATTTTTTTTTTTTCAACAATCACAATACTTACTTAGAAGTGTTCAATTTCATATTCTGTTCATTGGTAAAAAAAAAAATTTTTCGCATTGCGAATCCAACTTGGAGCTGAGTGTCAATATAGGCAAGTCCTATTGCAAATGCATTTTTGAATTCGCGTATAGAATATAGTGATATATTCGCATTCACCATATTCGTTAATTCGAACAAGCCAATAATGTATTCGTATTTCTGTAGCTGTACAACACGACTTTAATGCGAATAATTTTCATATAAACATTCGTGTGCGTACAGATGTTATTGTTCAAGTTAGGTGGCAATAACAACCTATTCGTACTATAGCTCATGCGTGTTTTTGTGCGCGTGTTGTGCGCATGCGCAGC